>OX940981.1:27881038-28569245 GCA_954871275.1 Leptopterna dolabrata | reverse complement strand
CACGCGAGAGAGGTGCAATGACGTCAGAATTAGTGGTAACTGAAAAATCATAGAAAAAGAACTGCTTACCTTAGGACAGTGCGGTTGGCGTCGAAATTCTCTGAATAAAATCTACTTTCATTGAAATAATAAAAATTAAATAAACAAAGAAAATAAATAAATAAACAGGTCCTACTACATTTTTTTTAAACATTTAATTTTCGAATTATTTGCTGAAAGTCAAAGGCCAGTAGTTCCTTGTTGTACAGGACAATTATTCCAGATTTATGGAGTTAGTAAAAGTGACAAGATTGACATCTGACTCAATAATCGCAAGAATGAATATTATCTTGGCTAGACGTGGCATACCGTTAAATCTGAGAACAGATAGTAGTTGTACCCAGTACACTTCAAATGAGTTCAAACGTTTGCGCAAGACTGGATTTCAACAGATCACTAGCAGCTCCCGCTTCCCACATTCGAACGGCCTTTAGTTGTTTAGCAATTCAAGTTTTTCTTCGTAAATTTTCGTTTCCTACATAAAACTGGCCGTAAAACACATTGCTAAATGTGCAAAAAATTTAATTACTACAACTAAAAAGCCCAGTTAATTTCCTTTCAGAATATGCTATTTTGAAGAATTACAAATATTGCGGTTGTTGGCTGCGAAATTGACAATTTTGGTGAAAAAGTTACGTTTTGTAGGTATGTGTGAAATCGGGGGGTTTCAGGAGGTTTTCTTTCCCAATGAAGGTGTGCTCCGTTGATGCGATTCTAGACAATCTTTGAAAATATCTAATTCGGGCTAATTGAGGTTTGGTTTTATTGATGCGGTATGAGTCCAACATCCACAGATCGAACAAAATTTAGGTAGGTATTTAAGAAGAAAAAAAAACTGTTCAAAATGGCCACCCTCGTTCTGTAAACGAATTCTGGCTCACGTGTTGAGCTTGTCGACTGCCCGCTCTCCTTCCCGTACATTATCCTGGCACTAACATGGTCCGCTAAATCATTTGGAGAAAAACATGATATCCACTCAAAAAAGAATGTAGATACTTGTTACGCTGACTAAATTGACAAGGATAGCCATTTTGAACTTAGGATTTTTTTCCTTGTAAATAAATGTTGTGCAGTGTTGCAGTGTTGATGGCAGGTTCCGAATTAGCTATTTTCAAAGATTGCCTAGAATGGCATCAATAGAGCAAACCTTCATTGGGAAAGACAACCTCCTGAAAACTCCGATTTAGCACATCCAAGCGTTTTTTTCCCCAGCAAAAACATCATTTCACAGCCAAAAACCAAATATTTGTCAGAACTGATAGTTTGTTGGAAAGTTGAGATCCTGAGGAAGTTTTTCCCTTCTTCAACAAACGAAATTTCGGAGGCACTATTTGAGTTAGAGCGCTTTGAAACATTTTAGCTTTCCTAGGATTCGCAAAAGTTCGAGTTTCAATCAAAGACTTCAGGGGGTTAAAAGCACTCAAAGGTCAAAATAGCATAATATTCTGGAAGTAAATGTAATTAGCTTTTCAATAGTGGTATTTAACGTTTTTTGCACCTTTCAAAATATGCGTTACAGCCAGCTTAATGTGGAAAAACTATTTATGAGAAAAAATAGAGTTTTTATGTGGACAAATTTAAGAGAAAAAAAATCATAACTCAAGCAAAATAAAACGATAAACTAAAGGTTAAAAAAAGAAAAAAAAAACAGAGACAATCTCGATCGAAATGAGCCGAAGAATCGATTCCTGGCTTTTTGCAGATCTTTTTCGTGTACAGGCTCTATATTTATAAATTTAACTGTTATTAGTATCGGCAAAAAATATCAGTAAGTTGTGCGAATTTTGAAAAAAATCAAAGCTACGGGTTCATTCAGTCCTTGAGTGCTTCTAGACAATATTTGACTTCGTATAAGCCACACCTTTTTTGGGGATCGCCCCCGGGAACAGGGTCCAGTAGACAGACGGTATCCTACTCGTTCTTCTTGGCCAAGTTTATTTCCAAAGCCCATCGGGGCCTACAGAAACCAACTGGGGAACACTTCCTGTTCATGTTTTCATCATGTAATGAGGTGTGTCTATCCTATTCATACTCATGTTTATTATTTAAATAATAGTTCCACGAATAAAATATGATGAGCCTTCATGGAGATTCTCCCTGGTTGGTTTCTGCAGTCCCTGTGAAAGTTAACATATAAAACGAAAGCTCGGCGAAGGGTTAGTTTTATCCAACTGCTGAATGAAATTGAATCTAAATTCTGATTGCTCGAAATGTTTGGGTACCCAAGTAAGAACGTAGGTACTTGAAGAAAAATTGAGACAACTAATGAGGAGGGTTTTAAAATTCCTCGAAACGAGAGGACGAGTTGGGAGAAGGGCAAGTAGTTTTGGAACAGTCGAAGATTTAAAAATTTGAGTTTTCACGTTTCAAAAACGCTGTTTACGCTCATCTCGCGTAAAGAGTTTCACTGAGGCATTCGCCACCACCCCAGAATCCCATACAATTATAAAAATTAACGAAATATTTCGATATCGGGATCGAGTTTGGTTGGACTGTTGCGAAGCAGGGTTCCGAATGCCAGTTCCTACCCGGATCGCCGGGGACACAGCTGCTTCGAAGGCACTTTGAACATTCCTTGAACGACGGGACGGCGGGCGCCCGACGTCGGACGGGGGGACTACGTCGGGAATTCGGCCGTCGAGCGGGAGGTCGAGGTGTCGCTGCCGGAGACGGAGTCCGTCTCCGTTTCCGGCAGAGGTGGTAGGACGTTGTCTTGGAACTGACCGGAGATGTTGCCCGGGGGCCAGTAATGGGCGACCACGAGAATCTTGCCGGCTCGTGAGGAAGCCTTCCCGACGCCGAATTTCTGCGTGCTTGCCCAAACCATCTGGGTGAAATGGCCTAAAAAACGACGATAACATTGATAATTTATTATACAAACTGTACGCCAGAAACAGGTGAAGAAACAGACGTGATACATTTTATAGCAAATTCAAGTTGTCAAATTTAAGGTTTTCCACGTCAAATTCAAGGTCTTCCAAGTTGTGACAGAGTGTAACAGTGGGGGTGGACCCGCGAGAGTCCCCCTTCTATACCAGTGAGATTATCACCGGTTAAGAAGGGATATCGATTAGGCTTCCCCAAACCGATCCCGTCTCCACCGGAAGAAAAAATGTATCGAGCACAGCCCACACTGTTACACCACTCCCCACATGACATACTTCTGGGTAGCAGAAGTAGGAGAGGGAAAAGGGGGAATGAAAAGTAGTATGAAGTTCTGATTCAGGAAAAGACATCTGAACAACTTCAAGGTGACTAACCTCCATCGTAATGGTACTACCTCAATAATATTTTACTGGTGGAGAACAAAGCTCCTACATACGAGTATTGGCGGATAATGTTGTCAGAGGTTGTTGTCCAGTGAATTGTGCTCATCTGGGCAACCTCTAGGTGATCAACCACCATCGTTGGGATGGAACTATTGGGACTTGTCAATTGGGATATGTCATCAATCGCCTTCTAATGAGCTCAGTATATTTTTTTAATTATACTGACACTCTAAAGGGGGGAAGGGGGGGGAAGCCAATAGATGTATGCACTATCAAAGGGACAGGTTGTTAATAAAGGAATCCTTCTGGAAACCTTTGGGCTTATCCTTCTGGTAAGCCCACGCTTATCCTTCTGGTAAGCCCACAAAAAGTGGATGGAGTATGGTGAATTACTCAGCGCATACTACCATACCACGCTCTGCTACCATGTGACAGAGTGTAACAGTGGGGGTGGACCCTCGAGAGTCCCCCTTCTATACCAGTGAGATTATCACCTGTTAAGAAGGGATATCGATTGGGCTTCCCCAAACCGATCCCGTCTCCACCGGAAGAAAAAATGTATCGAGCACAGCCCACACTGTTACAAACTCAAACTTAAAATGTACTAATTTTTCAAATTAAGATCCTTCAAAAACAGTATTTGCCATTTGCCGCGGTACCCCTCAAACACTACACTCCAATTTAACCAAATAAACTAGGAGAAGGACGAGCTGGGATGACGCCTCGGGAAAGGGACTAGAAGGGTCCCCTCCATCGAGTTCCTCAACGATCCTCAACGATCCTCAACGGCCGGGGGGGGGGGGGGGGTCCTTGTAATGACGACCGGCGCACCCAGCTCTTCATTGGACCGATCTCACTCTACCTCTCGTCTTACACCTCCTCTCTCTCTCCGACCCTTCCCCGCTCTGCTTGGTGATAACCGCGGGACGTTCCTGTCTCCTCTAGCACTCGCTGTGGTGATATCCGCGGGGTGCTAGCCTCCTTCTTCCTGGTGTCTGCTGTGGTGATAACTGTGAGACGCCTCTCTCTCTCTCTCTCTCCTCTAGCACTCGCTGTGGTGATAACCGCGGGGTGCTAGCCTCCTCATCAACTAACGCCAGCTATGGTGATAACCACGGGGCGTTAGTGATCCGAAAAGACTCCTAAGGAGCACATCCTCCTACGACCTACCCAAACCTACCCTTTCTGTAGGATTATCACACCAGTGTTTACGAGTATGGAAAATCTATCGAGAAGTCCCTGTACTCCTTCAATATGTTTTTCTTTAGTTGCAGTCACTTTTTCCCAACTACGGCAGCGTAAAGGAGGATTATGTATTTTGCCCGTATGTGACCATTTCTAGAGAAAATTGCTCAGGGGACCATCGTAAGATTTGAGAACTCAAACGACTCGTTGAAGTCTCCTGAGTCTTAAAATGGTAAACACTTCGAATTTCATTATGTTCTGTCGATAATAGTGAACAACGATTAGGTCGTCCCGTTTCAGACGCTACGTCTACGGGATATCTCCAGGATCTTGAAACGACTCGACGGTGGGTGTACAAGCGAACACCCTCAAACCTACCCTCAAAACGGGAGAAAACCGTTAACACATTTTGGCGAACAATTCAGACAGGAATTTTCTGCTTCTGACGGCACCATCAAGCCTGGATTGCCTGATAAAAATTCTAGTCAAAATTCTGAACATTTATTTCACACTTAGGAATGAGACCAGGAATGGTGCGGAAGTATGACGTGAATGTTGTCAAACATGCTTGGGCAACTTATAGCATCTCACTTGCTTGACTTCCGTCATGTTACTTAGTAGGTGTGAACAACTTGCTTGATTGTGCAAAGGCCTCTTTACCAACAGTTCACAAAATTTCACAGGTAAGGTATAATGAGGTTATTTATTTATTTTATTTATTTATTATGAAACGGGCTGGTGCCCTGTTTACAATAGCAACAAAGAAGAAAACAGTACTCAGAAAAACAAAATAAAAAATCTGGATATAAATTAAATATTAAACAAAGGAAATACAAAGGAAAACTAAAATTTTGCGCAGAACGAAAATGAGATAAGGTTAATTCAACACTAGAAAATACATTTTACGTCATTGTAACAATTGAATCACATGCCTGCGGAAAGAAGGAAGGCTGGTTTCAAAGAGGTCAATGTTCAAGGCATTAAATTCTCTCTGTATCCGATTCATTGGAGAGTGTAGCTGGTAGTTGGTTGGGGTGGTGCGGATGTAAAAAGTCGGCGCCGTTCGGGTCGGGAAGGGTGGAACAAAGAAGTTCAGAGCCTCGAGCAAGTTGGGAGCATCCATGAAATTATGGGCGAGTTTGTACAGGAGCAGCATGGCTGCTAACACCCTGCGTTTATCCAGAGACATCAAACCACTCATCCTCAAGGAATCGGATGCACTATACTCCAACCAGGGCGTTCGAGATTTGAAGGAGAAGAAGTGCAAAAACCTTCCCTGCACTCTCTCAATAGTACACCTGCCATTTTCATAATGAGGAGACCAAACCGCGCTAGCATACTCCAGGCATGGACGCACCAGCGCATTATACGAGTTATCGAGTAGGTATCAACCAAATTTTCCGAGCAAAGATGGAATTTGTCCAGCTATTTGGAGAGCTTGACAACACTCCCCCCCCCCTTCACTCTCACGTTTCAGCTCATAGTAAACTTACCTACTTGGGTAGGCGAAACATGCGGACCCACGTCAACCATTTCAAAGGTAAGTAGGTATGTATATATCTCTTGTTATCAGAGTTTCATGGCAAACAACACATTACAGTAGTCGCACTGGATGAGTTGACACATCTCATCCCTTGGGTGGGTCAGCGGTCTGAGACCCCATCACATCAGCTACAAACCAATTAGACGCGTAGGTGGCAAAGCTTCAACTACCACTGGAAACTGGGACATCCCATCGGGCGTGCACAGCGGATCGCACAGTTCTACCCAGTCTATATTCTGCGTATGCAGTAGCATTGGTTTGAACAGTTAAATCCTTTCGGGATTTACTGAATCAACCCAGAACATGTTTCTTAGATGCTTTGTTAAGTTTTGATTTACGAATCATGGCAACTTTATATTTACGTGCCCTCAAGGGCCACCCCATATCCGTACCTTATCCCTGTTGTAGAGTTTGAGGATGTACGAACTTGACTAAAAATCAGATGTGTTGGTGGTCCAGCCCGTAGTGAGTATAGTCATATATAATGATAGATAGTGTAAATAAGTCGTTAGTGTTTTTGTGAAACGTGTACAAGCGAAGATGTGAGTGTGTAATTCTGATGTGTAGGAACCTATAAAATCGTCTCACCATTGAACCTCTTCGAAAAACATGAAATCACATTCTCGTTAGTCGTTTCTTCAACATCAACTGAAATACAATGCACACATTGGTTGAATAATAATGGTGAAGCGTGAAGAGAACAGTTTGAATTTTCTTTTTGCGATTTTCGGAGAAATAATTTTGCACCAAAATAATGTGTTCTAAATCTAAACGTAGGTGGGAGGAAAGTGGTTTTTATTTATTTATTTATTTTTTTTACTAAATCTTACCGATCTTGTCTTTTTCGAAAGTGAAATTTGCATTGATGTCCAAACCATATTTTACTCTCGACACTGGAACATTAAATGAAGAGGCACCTGAGAAAAAAATCCTAACCGATCTACTTCGATCTCCTCTGAATGGGAAATTGGTTCGCGATAAAAGACGTAAAAAATGTAAACAATTTTAGTGTGATAAAATATACAAAAATGAAGTGTGATAAAGAGCAATTTATTGGTCTTATTTTAGGTTATTTCTTCGAGAAATCTGTTTTTCTCGTTAAGATGGTTTTTACAAACTTATCTGGTTGAATGCAAAAACAGCCGTAAATGTAGGGCTGCAAAAATGAACTGTAGGGATCAGTGCTACGAAAGTTCATTTCCTCTCACGGAACGGAGAAAAATCGAGGCCAGTTAAACTTATGCCTTGTTTTGCAATAATACTAGTCGTTTACAATAATATTACTGGAGAACCACTAATACTCGTAATACTACGAGAGTAATGAGACATTTCGAACTGTCGTAGATGTAGTTGGTGTCTCCATCAATCCTAATCATAACCAATATGTTTCTTTTATAAACCATATTTTCCGAAACATAGGATTCATTCAGGAATTCATAGGAATATGTTCGAAACCTGCACATGATTAACGACGTAATAGGTACCATCACCTTACCTGCGTTGACATTGGCGTGGAGGACATCAGGCTCCTTGAAGTAATTGTACTGCCGAACGGCGCTGTACCAGTAAGAAGCAACTTCTTGCCCTAAGCAGTAATAAAAATATAAGTAGGCATAGTTTATTATGAATAGGGTGCGGGTGGTAAACAAATCCATTCCAAAACACATTTTTGGTTCATTATTTTCAGTAACATACCTTTGGAATTGAGCATGAAAATAAAAATTTTAACCCCCCCCCCCCCAAAATTTGATGGTTTTCGTTTCAACGTACGTAGAATCCGAAAATGGAATAAAAAACGCTGACAATTATTACGCAACGGTTTATTATTTACCTGTATAGATGCCCCTTCTGCGTAGATCGATTTTTTTCTGTGGTCAATACCTACCCCTCTCGTGCTCAATACTTACCCTGGCGGACGGAAAGGAATTTTTTTATACCATTTTCAGATTCTACAAGAGTTGAAGTGGAAACCATTAAATTGGGGTGGGGGTAAAATTATTTTTGTTTTTTCATGCTAGATTCCAAAGGTATGTAAGGTTAGGTAGGTGTTTATTATTGAAAATAATAAACCAAAATTTCTCTCCGTCCGCATTTGGGGTGCAGTTGGTCCGTGAAGTTCGGCGTTACTGTCAGTCATCTCTAAGGGATGAAAAATAGGGAGGTGGAATTTCCCGAATGCCTTAGCAAGAAAATTTTCAATAGAAGTGTATGGTTTTTTTTAACATAATGTTATTGATCTCAACTAGAGAATCTTTTGAGACCACCCGGAGCACTGTACGACCAGCCGTTCGTTTGCAGCGAAAAGCTTTGTCGACATGATCGTGAATGAAAAGGTATAAATCCGGCCCAGATATCATCACTAGGGAGCACCTGACTGTAATCACGGATGGCTGTATGAAATCGTGTCGGTTATTCCGAGATATTATTTCATTTGAAGAATGATGGTTGTCGTGAGTTCCTCCCGGAACTACTCCTAGCAGATTTAAGTTCTCACAAATATCTCATAAGCCAACTTTAGTTCTTGCCAAATAAATGGTACGAGTGGGGACACAAGCCACAGGATCCGGTACACAACCTGGAGCCCCACCATCCTCTCCCAGCAGGAGGATGGTAGGAGAAGACTTCTGGGTCTATATAACCCCGGATCCTGCGCCTTTTCCGTCATTCTACGCTTCCTCTAGTCGCTGACTACTCTCTCTCTCTCTCCTTACCACATCTCTCTCCTAAACCCAAAAGATCCAGAACATGGTGGAGGTCCGCCCTTAACCGCACACATATCCAAAAAGAATCAGAACATGGTGGAGGTTCGCCCTTAACCAGAACTGGCAATTTGCCCTAAAAGATCGGTGGAGGTCCGCCCTTAACCGCACGAATTCATCCAAAAAGATTCGGCTTACGGTGGAGGTCCGCCCTTAACCAGATGCCGACACATTCCCACCTCGCCTCTCGTGGTGAATTTGCTCCAATTTAAATTCATCACAATGGTTATTTTGGATCTTGTTGATAGTTACTTTTTTAGTCAGAACAAATATTATGCTTCATGAATAATAACAAATAATTAATGATAGAACGCTTGAATCTACCACATATTTATGAAATGCGATTGCTCGGCCAGCTCCAGTACTCGATTTAGGGCTCTCATAGGGGAAGCAGAGGGTAGGCATTGACCACAGAAAACAGTGATCTACGCAGAAGGGGCATCTATACAGATAAATAATGAACCGCTATGTAATAATGTGCGAAGTTTTTACATTTTTTTAAATCGCATGTTATGACTTTTTGGGGCACGGGTGAGAACCGTTGGGATAAACATCGTTTGCGATGCTCTGAATCACGTGAAATTATAGGTACCTACCTATTACAGGAATGGTCATTATACAGTCGGCCAATATTGTTGTTCCATTTTGGTTTATTATTTTCAATAATGAACCATTGGAAGGAATCGAGCATGAAAAAAAAAAATTCTTACCCCCCCCTCAAAATTTGATGGTTTACGTTTCAAGGTATGTAGAATCCAAAACTGCAATAAAAATATTTCTGTCTGTCCGCCGTACGCCGTACACCGTACGGGCCACTTTTCTTAGTTACCATGAAAAAAATTGATGAAATTCGGGTTATAGGTTCCGTTCGGCGTCTAGTTGGTCCTCGAAGCTCGACGTTACTGTGAGTCATCTCTAAGGGGTTCAAAATAGGGGTTGAAATTTTCAAAACGCCTATACCATTTTTTTACGTAAATATTTTTAAGGTTTTAAATAGTTCTTGAACTTGCGAGTTTTTTAAGACCATCCGGAGCATCGTACGTCCAGCCGTTCGTTCACAGTAAGGCCCCGAAGTTTGCACCGACAGGCATTTTCGACTCCAGTGTGAATGAAATTGTATACAATTCAAACCAAATCTCGTAACCAGAGACGCGCCCACAATAGGAATTTGTGAATACGGCCAATCATTGGTAGGGATCACCTGATTATATTGGCGGAGTATGAAGTCGAGTTGGTTGTTCTGTGATATTATTTCATTTGAAAAATGACGGCTCTTTTGGAGTTTGTTGGTAGGTAGTGAAACTTGAACAAACGTTGAAGTATTATTGATGGGTAAATTATTACTACGGTAAATCATTACTCAACGGTAAATTATTACACAACGGTTCATTATACCATCTACGTAGAAGGGGCTGGAGTTTGTTGGTAGGTACTTTTGCAACTTTTTTCACTCCTCATCAACAATTTCTTTTCAGAACTTCATTATGTGTGTTTCTTTTTGTTAGGTACTGTTTGTCATCGGAAGAATTATTTTAGCAACATTTAACTCGAGATTTAGGTAGGTACCTAGTAACGAGTACGGGGTTAGGTACCAACCTACGGAGGGTCTGCGATCTACATAATATGTATAGAATAGTACATATCATATTATATAGACGGGTTATCTATACATAGAGCTGTGATCTGTAACAGAAGGGTATTCTATACAAAATAATAAACCGTTGTGCAGGGATTTGCAGCGTTTTTTCAGGAAGCGGCCGTGGGTGATTGCAACACGTTCTATGGGATTTTCTGTACCATGGAATCATAAGTTATTTGGTCCAGTTCCTACCTTACCTAGGTACACCTATAAACCAAACATGTCTCTGTTTAAACATGATTCAATTTTAACTCGATCAAGCTATAATAATTATTCAAAAGTGGTTAAAAATATCAGTAATGACATAAATGAAAGTGGTTAGAAATATTAATTAATAATGAAATTTATGTTAAAAACATTGTCGTGATCCTCCCAGAACATCACACCTTGTATATTGAGATTGTTCAAGTAATAAACGCAATGGGTGAGGTGGCGTACGTGACCACAGGCGCAGAGGCCCGAACGCTCCCCACCAGTCCTTCTGGACTGGAGGAGAGTGGAATGGGCAGTATAAAAACTCGCCGGCTGCGCCTGTCACCTCATTCTACGCTCTCCTTAAGTCGCTGACTTATCTCTCTCTCTCCTCTCATGCCTCCTTACCTTTTTTCACAAAAGATCCCAGATTGGTGGAACCGGCATTGGTGATAACCAGCCTTGAGTGGTAACCACTGGGCATATTCCCTCTAGCGTCTTCAGCGGTGGTAACCTTCCTGACTTCGGTTAAAGGTGTAACCTTTTAGACGCTAGATCCAGCAACCTTCTCCTCCATCAAATTCACTCACCTAACCTTGCCTTACCTCACCTCGCCTCTCACCTTAGCCACCACAAACATTATGACGAATCGCAAGTGCTCTAGTTCTGTTGAAAACATCGATTTTCTTCGTTTGTGTTGATCTTCTGCTGAAGGTAGGTACCCTCTTGTCTTCACCTATTAATTTGATTTCGTACTCTGACTACTAAGTCTTCTGAGTTGTTAATAGTTCATTATAATCATCATCGTTCACTGATCACTCCTCCCCTCAGCGGCTTGCCTACAGAGCGGAGAGCATTGGTGTAATTACATTGTATTTTTTTCTGTCTAGATTGATGAATAAATGAATTAAAAAAGTTAAAAAAATAAAAATATATAATATACTGACCGTAAAAACTTACTTCGATTAATAATTATAACCCTTAATTATATTAACTATATTGTACCTGTCAGTTGTGCCTTTGATTTTCTCGATGATGGACCAAATCACAACACGCAATGGAAAATTGACTCGGAAGCAACAGCAGGTACCTACCTAACATGATCTGCGCGACTGCTGTTAATCGTGACCGCATCCCGGCAAAAATGGAATAAAGAAAACAAAAGAAAACCACTTCCAGGAGTGTGACGTTCACGGTCAAAGCTTGGTCTTGGGTTGATAGAAAAAGTTCAAGGTGGCCACTTCAGAATGAATCGTTCAGTAATATTAAAGGGCTGTATTCAAAGCGACCGTACTCGTGCGACACGAGGAAAAACATCAGGTGGAGTGGAAAATTCTGAAGGCTTCTTGCAAAGTGAGGGGCTGAGATGGGCGTCAATAAAGGGCCAACCGATTAGCCGTGCGTTCCCAACGAGAAACATCATTGCGTGCATTTCAACTGTGCACGCGATCCGATCTGCATGACACGGGTGAGAAATTACACTTCTATAGGTTAGGTAATCGGGTTTAAATGAAACCATTATTTGATTAGGGTCATTGTTAAGGAGAAAACTAATTAACCGCACTTGAACTGTACCTAAACATATTCCTACTTAATGGGGGGGGGGGGGGGGGGGGGAAGAGATCTTAATATAGATTGGCATACAGATATACCTAAAATAATATATTTGTAAATACTGCCAGTTAGCGTCTTATAAATGAAAGATAATCGTTGTCAGGACAGTAATAACCTCCTTATAAATCTTGATAATGGATTTGTATGCAGATATAATAATATCTTTGTATATAATGCTAGTTAACTTCTTATACAGGGTGTAACATGAGTGATGCGAAACCTCTCTCCCACGTGTTCTACATCTCATTTCCGACCAAAAGTGTCCTATAACTTTTTTTTTTACTCCACTTAAAACCCCACTTTTTTCACTTTTAAGATTTTTTTCGAGTTTCCGACCTCTTCTCACTAAAGCAGCTATAATTTCCTTAATTTAAAGACTAAATTGAAATTTGAAGATACCGTTGGAAAGAGCGTTAAATTTCCTGTCTCTCTAATGCCTAACAAATTTTTTTTAGGAGGATTTGAGGAGTGAAAATGGATTTTGAAAAGTGAATTTGGTCAAAATCTTAAAATGGTCTGTTTTTTCAAACGCTTGGTGATCCTATTAATTCTTGTAGCAGAATGGTGAAGGTAAGCTAAAAAATGCGCCTAAACGTCTGCTTTCCAACGGACTAATCAAAACGTTTTTTGGAATTGATTTAAAGAGAGAAAATGAGGTTTGAATACGAAAAATCGTGTTGTTTCCGGCCAAACTGTGGGTTTTTCATGAAAAAACCCACAGTTTGTAGTGAGTCAACCCCACCTTTTGTGAAGGAGTGAGTCAACTATGGAGTAATTTTCAAATCGAATGGTGACATCCTCACATCATCTCCCAGTAAGTGTTTGGTCGTTATTTTCATTTGAGTCCAAGGGTGTTGGCATTACTAAGAATGGAACTATGGAAGTTAAGCGAAGAGCATTGAAAGATCCTTGAGACGACTGTTGTTTGTGGACCTCTACGAATGATTGGGATGAGTTCTTATCTTTTTCGCTGCCACCTATGGAACCTTCACAAACGAACCAAAACGGAGGATTTTGAGGAAATAAAGGGAAAGGAAAGGAAAGGGAAGAATGGAACTATGGAAGTTGAACAGAGTCCCGCTCAACTTCCATAGTTCCATTCTTAGTAATGCCAACACCCTTGGACTAAAATGAAAATAACGACCAAATACTTACTGGGAGATGATGTGAGGGTGTCACCATTCGATTTGAAAATTACCCCATAGTTGACTCACTGCTTCAAAAAAGGTACATTTTTCATGAAAAACCCACGATTTAGCCGGAAACAACACGTTTTTTCGTATTCAGACCTCATTTTCTCTCTTGAAATCGATTCCAAAAAACGTTTTGATTAGTCCGTTGGAAAGCTGACGTTTAGGCGCATTTTTTAGCTTACCTTCACCATTCTGCTACAAGAATTAATAGGATCACCAAGCGTTTGAAAAAACAGGCGATTTTAAAATTTTGACAAAATTCACTTTTCAAACTCCATTTTCACTCCTCAAATCCTCCTAAAAAAATGTTGTTAGGCATTAGAGAGACAGGAAATTTAACGCTCTTTCCAATGGTATCTTCAAATTTGGATTTACTCTTTAAATTATAGCTGATTTAATGAGACGAGGTCGGAAACTCGAAAAAAATCTTAAAAGTGAAAAAAGTGGGGTTTTAAGCGGACTAAAAAAAAAGTTGTTCACTCATGTTACACCCTGTATATATGAAAGCTAATCGTTTTCAGAATAGTAATATCCCCTTATAGATATTAATAATATATTTGTATATAGATATAATAATATGTTTGTATACAGTGCTAGTTAACTTTTTGATTTCTAATGCTATTGATTCATTTGTTCAATTCAATTCATTCTTTGGAATACACAAATATATATCATAATTACCCCATAGCTTCAGGGGTAGTTATTATTAACAAGCACTCCAAGGACCACAAAAACTTACATACCAACATATAAATACGCTCATACATACCTACCTATCTACTGAACATTTGAGTGAAACAATAGCTTTACGGCTGTTCAATTCTTGAAACTTAGCAACCCGTAATTAATCCAGTCTGTTGGCTCAGAGAGTTCCTAAAGACTAAAGTCGGGAAGATGTATTGTGTTCGGATTTATCTCAACTGCGCATGCGCGTCGCCCAAGTTCAAACTTATTAGAGAGTTCCTAAGAGATAAGTTCATTAGGGAAGGGCCATATCTTTTGGCCACATCTAAGGCGAGCAGCTAAGATGCTAACTTTGGATGCTAACCAATAAGTCCGGTTTGACAGAAGTGGTGGGGGTAGGAGTGAATTGAAAAGTAACGTCACTTAACTTAGCACAACGCGAAATCCATTCAGCTTCAGTAGGTGTACTAGTATCCGTAGGTATACTCACTTTTTTATCCTAAGTTGATATCGCAACAATCTAGCAAATTCTTTGAAAGACGCTTGGAGTAACTTTGAAAGACGCTGGCGATGGCGAGGACCGACGACACATGACTCGTTAAAAAAAAACGACAAAACGCGGCAAAAAGCTGTGCACTGTTACCCCTGAGTAAGGTTAAAGACGATTCCTAAAGTTTGTGCCCTGGGAGATAACGCGCCTTATGTATAAGGCCGAATAAGTCGAACTTAAGGAAATAAGTTTGAACTTGGGCGACGCGCATGCGCAGTTGAGATAAATCCGAACACATCTTCCCGACTTTAGTCTTTAGGAACTCTCTATTTCCTTAAGTTCGACTTATTCGGCCTTATACATAAGCCGCGTTATCTCCCAGGGCACAAACTTTAGGAATCGTCTTTAACCTTACTCAGGGGTAACAGTGCACAGCTTTTTGCCGCGTTTTGTCGTTTTTTTTTAACGCGTCATGTGTCGTCGGTCCTCGCCATCGCCAGCGTCTTTCAAAGTTACTCCAAGCGTCTTTCAAAGAATTTGCTAGATTGTCGCGATATCAACTTAGGACAAAAAAGTGAGTATACCTACGGATACTAGTATACCTACTGAAGCTGAATGGATTTCGCGTTGTGCTATGTTAAGTGACGTTACTTTTTAATTCACTCCTACCCCCACCACTTCTGTCAAACCGGACTTATTGGTTAGCATCCAAAGTTAGCATCTTAGCTGCTCGCCTTAGATGTGGCCAAAAGATATGGCCGTTCCCTAATGAACTTATCTCTTAGGAACTCTCTGCGAAACTATATTCCCTGCAGGTATATGACATCGTTATTTATCTACTTATTGCAAAATAATTATTGTTGCAAATTACCTGTAACATCAGTCTGTAAAGTGTTGGTCAGGCGACAGAAAAGGTTTTGACCAACTTCTTTGTCGTTCCTGTAGAAGAAGGAGTTTGTGTGCGCTAAATGGTTGGCCCACGATTGCGCTTTCTCGCACAGCTAAAAAGTTGAAGTACAACAGTGATATAACATTCATGTTTTCATATGAATAGAGATACTTTCATTCATTGAGTACGTAGGTACATTAATTTAGGAATGGTCACTTATTCAGTTTTTTATAGCAAACAATTTGTCATAATGCGCCAACGAATTACGCTTGATTAGTATGTAGGTACGTAACATTATGGGCGTTATGTAGCAT
This sequence comes from Leptopterna dolabrata, assembly GCA_954871275.1. NCBI lineage: Eukaryota > Metazoa > Arthropoda > Insecta > Hemiptera > Miridae > Leptopterna > Leptopterna dolabrata. The sequence goes on along the minus strand of OX940981.1, from coordinate 28,553,435 downwards.
GGGTGGGATCACTACAATCAAAATTTGGAGTCACGAGTACAATTTTGAGGCATTTCAAAAACTATTTAGGCTCTCTCAAATTTACTCAAAATTTGAGAAAATTTGGTAGATTGGGTTTCCATTTTGCAATGTTTTTTTGGAAATAAACAACGTTTCAATAATGTTGGTTCTTGTTGTTCAAGTGTAATTTTGGTTTTCTCTTTCATAAGTTTTGCGGAAATGAACAGCGTTTCAGTAACCTGTCTAACCAGTAGGAGCATTCAATCTAGAAGACAAATTGGTCGTCAGTCACTGATCTATTAGCCGCCATTATAAGCAATCGCCTTGAATGAATAATTCATCTGAACAAAATGCCGCTTTTACGCAACTTCCATATTCTGGTTCGATAAGCTATTCAAAATATGGCATTGTCTGTTCAAAGCCAAAGTCATGCGGTATCGAACTAAAATGACTCACAGTGATTAATAGTTTGCCATCGTTAAGCCTAAACTCACTGTACTACACAGCAAATACAGCATAACCCTGAAGTGGGTCATTGACCGACTTCTCCCTCAAGACCCTGGAAGTCCTGAGGGTTAACTATTCAGTATTCACATCACCCTCTACTTCTTCCAGTCTGATTCTCAACGACCTGTTGTTTCCGCTAGATAATTCGTCACCGTCTCAGCACACGAATGGCGCGTGAGTATCTACCGTATGATAGGTATACATTATTATTAATGTGTATAGTGTGATATTCAAGTTATATCTACTCTGTGAATTTTTCACCTTTCAACATTGATGATATTATAATAAGTACATTACAGTTATAATAAGTAGGTACTTCATGCGATCTTTATGCCTATATATTATAATAATTTATGCATCTCAGAACTTCGATTATATACTTACACTGAAATCGGTACAATTAAGATGAAAACAATGATCAAAAGCGATTATATTTTTTAAATGAATAAATAATGTTGTCTCCATAAAAAAAAACTAGCTCCACCTCACCTAGGAGTTCAAGACCTTCTAGTTGCTCAATGTGCCTATGGACCTATACCGTAAATGTGGCAAGAATCCATGAACAAATATATAGGCAAGTATCCGTGAAAATTTGTAGGTATGCTAGAAAGTTTTCTGGCGTTTCTAACCTGATTAGGCCTACAGTATGGATGAATATGACAGTAATATGACTATGGTAGAAAACTACCAACCTACTTATTAGGGTAGGTACTAATAAGTAGTATCTACACTACTTCCATTTTGACTTGAAATGTACCCATTCCATAATTTATGTATTTTTCAAATACAAACCTGTGGACAAAGGGTTAAAACGGGCACTGCGTGCCTTTGGCGGTAGACGTTGTGCCAACATAAACATTCAGCAATAAATTCCGAGTCTAGCCAGTCTGTATTCACCTCCTCTTCCTCAGCGAGTATTTCTGGACGATTGCTGAGGATCTGTAAGAGAGAATAGGAAATAGAGGATCAGCAACCAAGGTGCGTAAAAAAAGGGCTAAAACGTGGCAATTCATTATTTTTATGGAAATAAGAAGACCTACCTACTAACGGGGAATCAAACGCTGAAATTCTTTTAAAACTATTATAATTTTCTCTATTACAAAATCAACTGTCTGCATCTACCTAGATTTCTATAAATAACAAACCCTGCACCTACTGAAAGTATCAGCGGCACTTTTTTAAACATTTCAAACCACTTTTCATCCCTTCCTATAACTGAGGGTTATAAAATGTTTAAGGGTTATTCTCCCCCATACGGGACGCCAAATGGGTGTAACGAGGAAAGGTTCCATTTCCATTCATTTTGATGAAGAGAACCGGAGTTAATGAAAAAGTAATAGCCCCTAGGTAAGCTGTTAACCGCTAAAATTGAGTTGGGTGCACTGGTCGTTACGAAACTGGGTCACTGTTAAAACTAAAGGTCAAAAGAGAAAAAACCAAACTACAGGAAAGTAATGTGCTCAAGGTGAATAAAATAAAACATACCCAGACCAAGACCTTCAATCCAGCACATAAATTCTCATTTTAACCGCTTCCCACGGCCAGGGTAGAGCGACGTCTGGACGGAGGGGGAATAAAACTCTGAGAATAGAGAGCTCAAGGGAGACTCGAGGCAAAGTCGAATATATATAAGGGATTTTATTAGACTTTTAGACGGCCCAAGCTCTGAGAATTCCAGTCGTTCCTCGAGTCCTGTGGAGGGAATTGCGATAAGGGCGGAGGACATGGTAACGTAATTATTGGAGAGTTGGTTCTTTCTGAGGGAATCTACCGCGGTTTTACAGCAAATAATGGTTCAATAACATAAGTAGAGGCCACAAAACGCATTTTTTTTTACCAGTCTTGAAAAAATTTCACATGCCTGTGCCTAATCAAGATATGTACATAATTGAAGTTCACATTTCTCATTTTAACAAACGGCATTTGAAAATCTCTGGGCGACAAATTTCCTGAGCGGGTAGTTTCATAAAATCTGGCCACAATTTTTTTCGGCGCAATAATTTACGTGGTAATCTCTGGTATTGGTCTACTCAAGGCAACAATCTCATTGTTGACCTCGATGTTTCTCGAACGCACCAGTCGAGTGAACAGCAAAAACGCTGCAAAGTCCTTGTCACAAGGGTTTATTATTCTATTGGACATACCTACAGAAATGTTGGCTGTTCATTTATTGTTTCTTTCACTTGAAATGATTGAATACCTATTTCTGATGGTTTGCACCATTTTTGGCCACTAAAACACAAATTAGGTACGCTCCTTTTTTTTCAAATTATCTTCGATCATTGGTAGTGCCATTTAATCGTCTTGATCCACGTGTTGATACTACTTACAGTGTTATTATACCAAATTGATGGTAATTTCAGACGATTTCCCAGGTTTTTGACTCATAAAAAATCAATTTTGGGAGCTGAACATTTGGTAGAACCTCGATTTTCCACTCTTTGGTCAAAATCGACTTCATATTCGGTCTTCTCGTCCCCAAATACATGGAAAACGATACCTCAAAAGCTCATGTTACTAAAACGCAAAAAGTACCTATTTTTACACACATTTTCACTCATAACACCCCTGGGTATATTCCGATCGGGCTGAAAAGTTTCGGGACACAACTAGGGCCCAAGTGGAGCATGTGTGCGAAAGAACGATTTTTTTAGACCAAAAATGAAGCCGGTACACGTGATACGGCGTACGGCGGACGGACATTACATTTTTGGAATCTCCGCACCTTGAAACGGAAAAGAAAAAATTTTGAGGGGGTGTTATAAAAATTTTTTGCTGAGCGAATACATAGGTGTATTATTCACAGAATAATAAACCAAAATGAATCGGACACAAATATAACTGCTCCGACAAATTCAATACGAATTTTGAACACGCTGAATCAAACGAACTTAAAACGGAGAAGCATCCCGAACTCGGATGAAGTTATCACCGCAGTAGAGTAAACATTAAATTTAACGTGCAAAAAAACGAAGAGGGCACGAGCCAGTTGCCAGTATTGCCAACTAGTCCCCCTCCCCCCACCACGCTTAATCCCAAACAATAAAAATCCACCATAATACACCCCTCCTTCCACATACAAACAGAAATCCTTTCCCCCACCAACATGAAAAGATCCCCTGAAATGAATAATGATCACAGTGATTAAGTAGGTAACACATGCACGCAACGCACGCCTGGTAATAACATATACAATTCAATTCAATTGAATTCTTTATTAAAACAGATATTTAGTACATAATGAAGAATATAAGTACAGAAACATGTGAAAACCAAGTTCATGAATGGGCATCTAAGGTCTTGACGACCCGTCCAGTGGCTAGTTGTCACTGAACTAGCTTATTAGTTTGGATTGAGCGTGTACTTTTAGCTGGAAACAATATATTTACAGACAACATTCAACTTGAGTGAAAAAAAAATTAATGTATATGTCGTGAGTTCCTCCCGGAACTACTCCTAGCAGACTTAAGTTCTCACAAATATTTCATAAGCCAACTTTAGTTCTTGCCAAAAAAAACGGTACGAGTGGGGACACAAGCCACAGGATCCGGTACACAACCTGGAGCCCCACCATCCTCTCCCAACAGGGGGATGGTAGGAGAAGGCTTCCGGGTCTATATAACCCCGGATCCTGCGACTTTTTCTTCATTCTACGCTTCCTCTAGTCGCTGACTACTCTCTCTCTCTCTCCTTACCACATCTCTCTCCTAAACCCAAAAGATCCAGAACATGGTGGAGGTTCGCCCTTAACCAGAACTGGCAATTTGCCCTAAAAGATTGGTGGAGGTCCGCCCTTAACCGCACACATATCCAAAAATATCCAGGACATGGTGGAGGTTCGCCCTTAACCAGAACTGGCAATTTGCCCTAAAAGATTGGTGGAGGTCTGCCCTTAACCGCACACATATCCAAAAACATCCAGGACATGGTGGAGGTATCGCCCTTAACCAGAACTGGCAAATTCCCTAAAAGATCGGTGGAGGTTCGCCCTTAACCAGAACTGGCAATTTGCCCTAAAAGATCGGTGGAGGTCCGCCCTTAACCGCACAAATTTATCCAAAAAGATTCGGCTTACGGTGGAGGTCCGCCCTTAACCAGATGCCGACACATTCCCACCTCGCCTCTTGTGGTGAATTTGCGCCAATTTAAATTCATCACAGTATATATGTATGGGTATGTAGCACCTATGCCATCCATATTCCAAGATAGTAATTACCTAAATACATAACACAGTTACAATTACAGATCAAACCTATTCAAGAAGTCAGTGTGCAGGTCAGATTTGTGCATTTGCAGCAGGTATGCGCCAATTCTTTTTTTGAAGGATTTAGTCGACTGATCTGATTGTAAGGTAGTCGGAAGTGAGGCGTATATTGTGGGAGGAAGCCATGGAAATTGTCTTATGAAAAAATCAGTGGTAGGGCGGGGAACTCGAATTTGGCTATCCTCGCATGTTGCTCGGGTTGCGCAGGACAATGCGGTGGGGTAGACATTTTTTAATATCGTGTACACGAAGCAGGGAGCGATAAAGAAATATCAATCTTGGTGGAAGAATATCAAATTTTTTAAAAAGATCATTGATTCGCGCTGAAACACAAACACAAGTAATTGTTTATACATGAGGGTGAGTCGTGGATGTAGATAATTTTGCTCAGCTCCCACTCAAAGATACAATTTTCCGAAGAAAGGCATCTGAAACTGCATGAGTATTCAACCTTGATGGTTTCGGTGCTTCATTGATCCCTCCGAAGGTCGTTGAGGTGGCAGAGGCTTTCGCCACCTCCTTCCTCTGAAAAGCCTAATCAACTTTTTTCCCGCCTCTCATTATCTATTCACTCGCACAGCATAGCACCTGCCTGACCCTTTCAGTGAACACTCTTTCTCCCATCCATCGACTCAACCTTGAGTTTTAACTACACGTAAGCTGTTTTCCTCGTGTTTCCTCGTGTGGATAAAAATAAATCGTCATCATCAGTGTCAAATAAATTGTAGGATACGCTGAGTAAGCGTATGTTGTGATAAAACGAGTTCTGTTACGTGAATGTCAATACAGGACGATCACAAAACAGTATTATTGGAGCGATTTTTTCAATAGCTGGAGCGATAGTTCAGCTTCTATAAAAATAGTCAACGTAATGAAACAAAAATTACCTATTTTGATTCAAGTACCTAATACTGGTATCTAAATGCTAAAATCTAAGTAAATTAAAGAAAATTAAAGAAGACAGCTATTTAATATAATTATTTTCATAAGGCATGGGGGGTGGGGGGGGGGGGGCTGAAAACTATCGATTTTGCTATACATGGGGACGAAGAGTTAAAATTTGTTAATAAATACCTACACACCTACCTTGGTGTGGATTTCTCAAGTTCTCTCAGCTGCAGTATTCAGGCTACAACGGCGGTTGCTAAGGGCCTTGCAGCAGTAGCCTATGTGAAACAAATATTTCACGACTCCCATTGTAATTCTCTGGAGTTCTGGACGAAACTGTATCCTTCCGTCGTATTGGGCTTGAAGCAGGAGGAAATTCTTGAATGCATTCAAGTTCCCTACTTTTGACGCCAAATACGCCGAAGCTTATGTACCTACGCAGGGAGGTGGGACTCATCCACATGAAAGTGGAGTTGTTCAAGTAGGCTTTGACCTGGTGGGATAAACTGTGCCAAATGGGTCATGACCGCTACCCCAAGCGCTGTTTTCTAAGGTTGTTAGAATTGGATAGGGCTGGGTTCCACGGGAACAATAATTGAAGACCATAGGGGAAGAACGATTCATCGCAGCTTTTTCTAATTTTCCACCAGAGCATTTCAAGTTAAAACGCTGCAAATCCCTACTCAACGGTTTAATATTCTGTACAGAACGCCCTTCTGTTACAGAGAACTCTGTATAGAACACCCTCGTATTCATCCACGTATGGTTTCGTCTCCGGAACTCTGGCATTACGACCCGTCACGTATAATATTGCGCTACAACGTCAACCTGCCCGTGAGACCAGTGATCTGCGTGCGCCCTCAACTACTCGGCTTGATGCCTGCATACTGCTCTTTACGGCCAATTGTATAGCAAATTTTATGGCAACATCGTAGAATGCTCCGGATGGTCTCAAAAATCACTAGGTCTCAAGAAGCACCTAGGTTTAACCTATACTTCCCTAGTCTGACGTCTCAAGCGAGTGAACAGGCGGCTTATCTGAGTTCAAACTTGCCAATGTCAGTGAAGCGACTACTGGCAAAGTTCAGAATGGGAAGTAAAATGGTGGCCAGACTTACTCTACCTAGCCTAAAAGTTTCCTTTGATTTTAAGAACTAGATTTAATGTCCATTGATTTAATGCCCACTGTGCAGCTCAGGAGAACAGGGAACTATAGCGCGTTTACTTCTTTATTTTTTTACTTACTTAAAAAATAAGTTAACGAAGTTACTTTCTAATCCTTAATTTTCAAAGGCACCCGCAAGGCTTATTCAAAGTGAGCGCTAGATGGACTTTCTCTACTGCCAGTCTGTGACGGATGCGTGGACAGTTCATACATTTGTCTGCCTACTCCTTATACAAAGATTTATCGCACTGGAAGAAGGCCCCGAGCTGCCCGTGTGAAACAAGGTCATTTTCTTTTATCCTTGAAATAATATATTGTAAACGTCATATTTTAAATAACAAATATCATATCATTATTCCCACTGTGATGTCAAGTACCTATTTTTTTAAAAATTGATTTACGGTCGGGCAAAGCTCCAAGTTTAGATTTAGTACATACGTGCCTATGCGAGATCAATTTATTTTGCTTCAAGTACCTATTTAACATTGGTATCTAAAATGCTAAAATCAAAGTAAAATAAAGGAGATACCCAGAAACAAACGATTTCTTATAATACAACTAATTAAGTACACAGGTACCTAATAAAAATGTGCCAAGGTGAGTGTCGTGGTACCCCGCAAATTCTACGTTCACCACTCCTATGTAATTATTAGATTTAAACAAATAAACGACGGGAAAGACGAGCTGCGCGACGCCTCGGCTATAGCCAATCCTCTCCATCGAACTCCCAACGTTCCCCAACGGACGTAACGGCCACTCACCCTACACCTCATCTTTCTCTCTCACCCTTCCTCTGCATCTGCTGTGATGGTAACCACGGGATGCTCCCTTTCCTCTAATATCTGCTGCGGTGATAAGTTCAGGGTATTAGCATCCCTATCCTCCTGCATCTGCTGTGGTGATAACCGCGGGGGGCTAGCTTCCTTCTTCCCGGCCACGGGACGCCTTCCTTTCCTCTACCACTCGCTGTGGTGATAACCGCGGGGTGCTAGCTTCCTCTTTCACTAAAGCCTGCTGTGGTGTTAACGATCCAAAGCGACTCCTAAGGAGCACATCTTTCCTATCCCAAACCTACCCTACCATTAGGGATCACAACAGTTCGGAACGTAACTTTATCGTATAGTCATCAGGTACGTACCTACACGATCGCGAGGGCTGTTTTTGTGACACACGGGTTCCATTTAGGGGTCCCAATCCGCACGGATTTTCAGTCCTGCAGGATCCGCACCATGAACTTGCCAATCCTGCAGGATCCTGCGCAGGATCCTGCATCTGCCCAACAGCGCAAATTAATTACCATTTATTTAATTACCTAATTAACTGGTAATTTATAATGCTACGTCATGATAAAATACCTAAGAGGTAGGTAGGTTAAATTAAAAGATTTAGGTCGTCAATAAGAGTATATAATGACAGAATATAATTATTATGATTTTTACAAACGGTATGAATTGAATACTGGATGTTTTTACTTAGTAAGAACGACCGAAGCATGCACAATGCGTTCAGAGTGTCACTGTTGAGTCCACGTGATTAGCATACTTCATTACCATGGACCGTATGGTAGTTGCGGAAGGGGGAAGCTTAAACCCACATTTCACAAAAAACAATTTCAAGTCATCAGAAGTAACAAAGCTTTGAGAAGAAATACCATCCTTGGCAGTCATACGAGCGAGAACGGCCTCCAGACTGGTATCCGACGAAGAACCACTGCTGAAGTAAGTATTAATTTTGCCTTTCTTCGGCGCTGGTTCAGAGTCATCTTTTTCTGGAGAGGAAGGCGGAATCGTGAATGGATGGACGGCATTCAGATGGGCACGAAGACCTTTTATTGATCTATTGCTTAACTTCAAGGTCTTTTTGCAAATATTACATGTAGCACTCACCCCATCTTTAGATTTCGAGAAATTATCCCAAACGGCCGTGTAATCCATAGCTTTAAATCAGCTCACAAGTTAATAATACCATCATGTTGCAAAAAGATAATAAATGAAAATGGTAAAAGACTGGGCTGGCGCCTAAATGGGGGAAAACTGTGAATCATAGAAGGAAATTGTGATTCACGCAGAAGATCGGAGAAGGAGGGGGCTGGAGCGCTGGAGTGGTGGGGAATGCATTCCATCCATTTTTGACTCCCGCCAAGAGTGGAAACTGTTTTTCACATTTTTGCAGGATTGCAGGATCCACGCACGAATCCTGCAGGATCCGCACCTCCCAAAGAGCGGCAGGATCCTGCAGGATCGTGCAATTGCAGGATTCAAGATTGGGATTCCTAGTTCCATTCCCATCCCGACAAGATTCATACTGGACTATATATAGGACCCTTTGACCTTTAAAGGAATCGAAACTGGTCGAACATCCTCCCTGAAGATCCTCCTCGGAAGATTTTCAGCGGAATTCGGACGGCATTCAAGAAGGGTTTGAAATTTTATTTTTGGGGAATAAATAATACCAACATTTCATTTCAATGTTAGTCCCCAAATCTCCCATAAGCCCTATCTAGTTGCAATGTTGAATGGAAAATTTAAATTTTAAATGAAACCCCGTGATAAGGGCATCGGTAGATGTCATATTTGAGGGAATGCAGGTAGGCTGGGTGGGGTGGAGGATTTATTATCGCGAGTTCTATTTCAAGATACAGTCGGGAATATAGGGAGGCGTTTCAGGGGTTATTTTTCCGCATTTCCATTTTTCATGGAGTTCCCGACAGATCCATCCATTTCACCGGCCGGCGCTGAGTCTGAACCTAATGACCGACCTTGCAACCCACTCAGGCAGATGAGAGCCGTAGTCGGCTTAATAAAGTCCCCTCTTTCTTAACCCTACATCTGTTTTCTATGGATCTCGTAAATCATCGTGGATTTAGGGTGACCTTAGTTCTAGAACCAAGAAAACATTTTTTAATAGTATCATTAATAATTATATACGTTGTTATTCACGAAGCATTACGTATGTTCAAGTTTACAAAAGTGCCTATCAACAAAGTCCAAAATAACCAATAATATCACGGAACAATCAACTCGTTTTCATAAAGCAATGCGTGATTATAATCAGCTGTTCCCTAGCAATATCTGGGCTGGATGTATACCGTTTCATTCACGATCATGTTGACGAAGCTTTTGGGGCGAATTTCAGGGCCTTACTGTGAACGAACGGCTGGACGTACAATGCTCCGGGTGGTCTAAAAAAATCCGGAAGTTCGAGATCAACCTAAAAACGTAAACAATTCAAGATAACGGTGTCTTGGAAATTTTAGAGATGACTGACAGTAACGCCGAGCTTCGCGGACCAACTAGACCCCAAATGGGACTCAAAAACCAAATTTCATTAATTTTCGATCATGGAAACTAACCAAGAAGTAAGGCGGACGGACAGACATTTTTACATTTTATTTTTGGATTCTTCGTCGTTACCTTGAAACGGAAACCATCCGATTTTGAGGGTGGGCGAGGGGGTTATTTTATTTTATTTATTTATTTTTCATGCTGAACTCCAAAGATTCATTATTGAAAATAATAAACCAAAAGTGCATTATTTTAAATAAAATCTACAGTTCCTCTCTACAGTAAATGTTTTATGAAATAGGTGCTAGTCTATATTACAGCATGGTCAAGATATATACAGTCCGCGATTTACAAAGGGGCCAACTGGGCATTTGCCCATAGCGCCAGTTTCGGAGGGGCGGGAGAATTTGAGGTGCAATAAAATAGGACAACAAATTTGACGGACGGGGAAAAATAAGTTTTTAACGTACGGTAATGAGTTGACTTCAAAAATACATGTCAAATCCTACTGTCGCAGAGTGCGGTTCTTCGTTCTTAACTAGTATTAAGTAAAGTGCGTTTGTATATTCTTTGGAACACGAATGAATATATTTTCACAACATATGAAAAAAGAGGTCACAACATGGGCAACCGGTTGTATAAAAACAACTATTGGAGTCGTCGTTCGAATTGACTTCCAACACGCCCCCTCAATTGAACGGCTTGAGTCCCAGAACCGCTGAACACTTGAGGTGCTTTAGTCGTGTAGTGGATTTTTTCAAAACATCTGCGGGCATGTCTTCTGTTGGCATATATTCAATTTTGATTCCGCCATTGTCAATGGCCTCCCGTATAAAAGCTCGGCGAATCTCAATATGCTTAGTTCTCCCGTGATATACTGGATTCTCAATCAGCTTGATTGCCCCCTGGTTATCATTTTTAATCTCTAGCGCCCCCTCAATCGGATATCCCAGATTAGCAAATAGCCTTCTTAAGTAAATGGCTTCCTTTATAGCTTCTGTTAGGCAAAGAAATTCTGCCTCGGTGCTAGACGTCGCGACAGTTCTCTGTTTTCGAGCCTCCCAAGTAATGGCAGCTCCTGCCATTATAAATGTCATTCCGGTAAATGATCTTCGGTCAAGAGAACAATTTCCCCAGTCGGCGTCTGCGTAACCAACTGGTCCCGAAGCAGTTTTCTGATAGGTTAGTTTCATATTGACGGTAGCCTTCAGGTATCTCAGAATACGCTTTGCAGCCTTCCAATGCGCCTCTGTATATTTGTTGTTATATTGGCTCAAATAGTTAACAGCAAAGGCTATGTCGGTTCTTGTTCCAATGGCAATATATAATAAAGATCCCATTAACGATCTGTAAGGGTATTTATCCATCTCCTTTTCATTTATAGGTAACGTATCATCAAATTTGAGGTTGGCTTCCATTGGCGTACTCTAATAGATCATTGCGAGTTAGTATAGCCTCCATGTGGATGATCCATGTATCAAAGTTGTGCCTCCCAAGCGGAGCAACTTTGACGTCAATGGTGCTTGCCACAGTGGAAGCGTGCTGGACCGATAACCTGTCGCAGAGTGCGGTTCTTCGTTCTTAACTAGTATTAAGTAAAGTGCGTTTGTATATTCTTTGGAACACGAATGAATATATTTTCACAACATATGAAAAAAGAGGTATGCACAACATGGGCAACCGGTTGTATAAAAACAACAACTATTGGAGTCGTCGTTCGAATTGACTTCCAACACCTACAATTTAAAGCATAACATGAATACGTGTAATATCCCCGCGCTTGCTAAGAGAAACACGGTTGATTGACCCCATTTGTAAGGTGAAGGGGGTATGGCGGCTTGGGTAGGCCAGGCTATTTAGAAAGAACAACACAAATTAAATATTAATTATTTAACGTTGATCAAATAAGAAAAAATACCTTAGTATTTAGTTGCATAATGGTGGTGGTTTAAAACCGACAGTAAAAATAAGCTTAACATTTGAAAAATTTTATAATGTTTGAGGACTGAAAATGGGGGGGGGGGGGGGGGGCTAAAAGATTATCTGACTAGGCCCAGCTTATTTTTATTGTCAGGGTCTGACAGTAGGTAGAATAAAGTGTTCGCGTTTGAAGGGAAGCTCGTTTTATACAGTGTATATATTTCGGACAAATGGTCCGAAATATATACACCTCTCTGGATCTGCCACCTGCAGTATTTACTGACACCAAACCGGGTTCAACAATATGGAATCGCTAGTGACATGTTGTAGGAGTCGACAGACTCGCAAAATTTGGTCTCGAGCCCTAAATAATCTTCATTTTTGAGTAAATTTATAGAATAGATATATAAAACCATTAGTTTTAACCATCGGCTTTTACACCTGAGTGGCTGAAATACCTAGCACCACTGTGTCAGGAGTATTGGTGAGTAGGCGGAGAGTTTGTTGTCATTAGCTTAATCTTTCTCGTGTTTGAGGATTGTAGTGATTAAGGATGGAACAGACGAGGCCGAAAGTTAGCTTGAGAATGGTTATGTATTTGTTGGCCCCTCGGCTCTTTATAGGCCCCTGACATGATCAGAGGGGGGTCGGGGGGTCCCCACTCTGAGGTACAACATGTATGTACATTACATTGGTTGTGGAGGAGCAGCCGATCACAACACTGCTCCCCCCAGAATTTAAGTAACGCATTTAGTTAAATTTTGTTCTGTTGCGGTGGCGGTTGCCGGGCGTGGGAGGTGCGTGTGCTGGTTGCGGTGGTTCGCTGTGGCTGTCCGGGTCGGTGTCGTTGGGGGCGGTACGTTTGCGGCGTATGAAGAGCCGGGGTGTAGGTTGAGTGCGTGGGTACGGCCGCGGCGGCTGTTGTTGCGGGCGCCAGGTGCATGGGGTGCGGCGTTTTTGTGCTCGGGTAGAAACACGAGCCGTTCGTCGCGCTGCGTGTGGTCGGTCGTGGCTGCGTCGGCGGTCGCTGTTGTCGTCTGTTCGAATCACACGAACCTCTTCGGTGACGGTAGCCACTCGAGGAGGGAGAGCGAAGGGTATGAGGCGATCGGCGAGAGCAGCGAGGTTCGTGACGTCGGGTTCGTCGCGCGCCGCTATGTTAAGGCGAATGCTGTCTGGTAGGGTGCGTGTGAAAAGCTGCCGAACGAGCGGGGTCGGTGTGTCGGCCGGGAGTGCTCGAGTGAGTCGGCGGGCGAGGACTGACGGTAGTTCGTCGTCGGAAGTCGGTTGAGTAAGGCGGTTAGCCGGGAGCCGTCGGACGGTGCGTTCGTGGTTAAAAGGCGAGTTGTCAACGTCTGGTAGTTGTTGGCGTTCGATGGTGCCAGCCGCTAGTAATTCGCCGAAGTGGGCCGACGCTTTCGCGTTAAGGTCCGGTAATATTCGGCGAAGTTTCGCGTGGCATGGAGGTCCCTTCGTGACGATTTGATGTTCTACGCGTTGCGGTGTGTCGGCCGGGAGGGCTCTGCGGAGTCGGCGGGCGTGGACTGACGGATTATCGTGCTCGGAAGTCGGTTGGGGTCGTCGTAGAGGTCCGCTTGTCGGGGCTCGAAGGCGCGGGCGAATTTAGCATGCGGCGTCGTGAGTTAATGTGATCTCGAGTTGGGCGAATCAGACGTGCGGGAATGCGGGGTCGTGCGGCCGGAGCTGGAGCGTTGATGTCGGTGGAATCGTTTGTGCGGGTGTCGGTGGTTTCGGGTCCGTGTTCTCGTTGTAGGCGCCAGTCCCGGAGAGGTGTCAGCAGGAAGTCTGCGAGGCGCCGGCGTCCGTTTCCTTATATAGGAATCGGATGGTGGGGCGAAGTAGTGGGGGGCCGCTGCGTTGGGCGTCGAGGCAGGCGTCGGAGTTGGGCGCCGCTGTGTGGCGTCGGTGGGGGCGGCGCTGTGGGGCGTCGGAGTGGGGTGCGTGTGCCGGGCGTAGTGCTGCGGAGGTGGGGTTCGTCGCAGACGGTCGGCGGGTGCTGAGCGGCGTTGTTCGTCGTTGCTAGGCGCTGTCGTCGCTGTCGTCGCAGACAGCGGGCGGACTGCGTGTCACCACTCGGGGTCACCAGTGTAGTGAATAAGGATGGAACAGACGAGGCCGAAAGTTAGCTTGAGAATGGTTATGTATTTGTTGGCCCCTCCGCTCTTTATAGGCCCCTGACATGATCAGAGGGGGGTCGGGGGGTCCCCACTCTGAGGTACAACATGTATGTACATTACATTGGTTGTGGAGGAGCAGCCGATCACAACAAGGATCAATAGCAACCAGATTATTTAAACACCGTAATGAGATTAGAAATCGAATGACCGTGGAATTTCTCCTAGCCCGAAGAATTATAGACTGGGAATCGGGTATCTCACCAACCGAATCGCACACATGCCCTCCTCAGTAGTAATTCCATATGCCCATCACAGTTGTAGGCGAGCAAAATTTTTACTCATTTTTTTCGGTTGACAATGTCCCACCTGCACTGCCGTGTAAAGGAAGAACGACTCAACTCAAAATTATTGAGTTTTCAGAAATCAGCTTCGAAGTTTTCCAACGAAAACTCGCTATAGGTTCACTACAGGGCATTCCCGCAACCCCCTTTTTTTTCCAATGTCCAATCATGTTCAACTTGATCGATAGCTGTCAAAAAATACTCCAAACACACGTTTTTCAATCGATTTATTGCAGTTGAGTCGAATATCGATTATTCATGGTTGATTTTTGAAATGTTTGTGGATTAAAAACAACTCAAATCCCCTTTGAGTCCAACGGTTTGGACCCCGATCCTGAAGCCAACGGTTTGGAGGAAAAACGACTCAAAGGCGTTTTCAGCTAGTTGAGTCGTTTTTCCTCAACAAATAAATAACAAAACTCGCAATTTAGGGTGTTTCAATCGAGGCGTTGAGATGTTTTTACTAAAAAAACACGGAGTTGATACGTTTTGCCTCAAAATTAAGCAATTTCCAGATTTCATCCCTAACAATTTCAACCCCTTCTGGGTCGAATTTTGGAATTTCGGTTTGACCAAAAAGGTGGGGCTGAAATTAGGGGGGTTACGTGAAAATCCCATTTTCGACAATTTTTGAGTTGAGTCGTTCTTCCTTCACACGGCAGTGCAGTGACAATTATTTGTAAAGTATTAGTTGAGTCATCGAACTAATTAGTTCGATGATTAAGTTGGATAGAAATATCGGTGCATCCACTGTTCAACCTGTTTAAGGTATCAAAAGCATCCATATTTATGTGGGTACCTAACTGCTCTTGTTTTCCTGGTGGTGTTTAAGCCCCATGTTAGATATCAACATCAATTCTTCTTATCGTTTCCAATTTTCGATATGCACGATAAATGAAGAATTGAAATCGATCGCCTCCGGCAAACCTTGGTGAGTAGCGGATCGCAGCGAAGCGAAATGCATCAAAAAGAGAAACTGCGGAAGGAAAATGTCTCAGGAGGCAGATAGGCGGCACGACACCGGGTTTCAAGGGTAATATATGATGTCGTGACCGAGGCACCAATGTCATCTCAGCAATCTCAGGCGTATCGCTGTGGAACACAAAGCGAGAGCGAAAAGCGTCTTCATCGGTACTCTCGCGGCTGAGTAGGAGTTTCTGACGCGAATCCCTTCTATTCTGAGCCGAAACCACAGACCTTGGTATCGCCACCTCACTTTTCTTTCTGTCACTTATGCAAAACTCCCCTTCAAGAATAAAATGCCCTTTGCGGGCTTCTACGTCGACCGCAGATACAAATATTCCACCCCATTACTTTCCTTCAAGTCTTCGGATTAATAAGGATTTTAAAAGTCATGAGTTTATGAAGTATTATATGTTTAGTTTAAAATTCATCTCTCACATATACCATTTCGTGGCTCCTCAAAGCACTTTGGCTCCTCAAAGCAGCCAAGACGGGGAATTCAGAAGACTAGCTTTGGGTTACCAGGGAAAATGCATTTTAGCAAACACAAACATGAAAACTTCCTCCTGATTTCATTAGTTATTCTGAGATACTGTTTTGTGACTAGATTATAATGAGTGGATGGCTCACATGTGACAGCTATTATAATTATTGGTACTTTATTTATAGAGTCAAGTACGATGGATGACCTGCTGGCAGCATTTATTTATTTATTTACGGGTAAGCCCAATTACATGGTCAAATTACAAAATAGATGAATCAAGAAAGAAAATACAAAAAATTTTGAAAATGATAATTGATGAAAACAATACTGCAGGTTTATAAACTTATTAATAAAATGAATAAATGTCCATGGTCAATATTAATTACAAAAAACATCCGGCGAGGAAAATATTAATCGTTTTAAGGAAGCCAGTGAGTCTGAGAAAAAGTCGAATTCCGGATGGGCGCAGAGTAGCAAGTTGGCCGTGCGGGGAAGTCGAATGAGAGGGCGGTGCAGCAAATAATTCGTCGCAGAAAATTGGGCTGATGAACGGGCAGAAAACCGTGGCAGCTGGAAAAGGATCCCTGCGAGCAGCTCCGGGCAGTCCAGACAGGCATTCAACAATTTATGCAGGAAAGTGAGGTCAGCAGCACATCTTTCGTACAAGCAGCATTCATACAACCACAAATTTTTAATCGCACCTGCACGTGTAATTCAGGTTGATATGTGATATCCTGAATTGCACATGTAGAAAGTCCTAAGTCTGTAAGTGAGAAGGAAATTTGTCGTTATTTTTCTTGCATCATTTGAATTGTTCTGTCCATATGTCCAACTTGGTGCGTGGGGGATCTACACATCTCTTTCAAACCTAATGCTAGTGTTGTGAGTGAACATGGGTAACTACCTTGCAAGAAACTGAAAGAGAGAAAAGGCAGAAAGCTGTTATCAAGGAAGCGCCAAGGAGACGTAACAGTCACAATGCCGAGTTTCCGCTCATGTTTTTGTCAGCCGCTTGACCGACTAACTATTCCGCTTTGCAACCTCTGATTTTGAAAGAAGTTTTCGCAGAACTCCTTTCAGAACTTCGACAAAATGAGCTGGGATTCTTTTCTTTTATCATCACAATTCAATTTCAACGAATTATTCATTCTTAACTGTGGATAAAAATCCGCATCCTTCATGAGACGGAGACCCGCATCATTATTGTAAAGTAAAAACGCTGCAAAGTCCTTGTCACATGGGTTTATTATTCTATTGGACACATCTACTATTAAATTGGCTGTTTATTTATTGTTTCTTGAATGTGAACTAATTGAAATAGCTATTTACATGATGGTTTCTACCAATTTTGGCCCCCAAAACACGAATTAGGTAGGTACCTACGCCCCCCCCCTTTTTTTTAAAACATTATCTTTGATCATTGGTAGTGCCATTTAATCGCCTTGATCCACTTTTTCTAGTGTTATTATACACATTTATGGTGATTTCAAACGATTACCCAGGTTTTTGACTCATAAAAAATCAATTTTGGGAGCTGAACATTTGGTGGAACCTCAATTTTCACATTTTGGTCAAAATCGACTTCATATTCGGTCTTCTCGTCTCAAAAAACATGGAAAACGATACCTCAAAAGCTCATGTTGCTAACATGTTACTAAAACACAAAAAGTACCTATTTATGTGCACATTTTCACACATAACACCCCTGGGTATATTCCGATCGGGCTGAAAAGTTTCGGGACACAACTAGGGCCCAAATGGAGCATGTGTGCGAAAGAACGATTTTTTTAGACCAAAAATGAAGCCTGTACACGTGATACGGCGGACGGCGTACGGCGGACGGACATTGCATTTTGGTTTATTATTCTCTGAATAATACACCTATGTAATCGCTCAGCAAACAATTTTTATAACCCCCCCTCAAACTTTTTTCTTTTCCGTTTCAAGGTGCGTAGATTCAAAAAATGCAATGTCCGTCCGCCGTACGCCGTCCGCCGTATCACGTGTACAGGCTTCATTTTCGGTCTAAAAAACGCTGCAAAATCCTTGTCACATGGGTTTATTATTCTATTGGACATACCTACAGAAACGCTGGCTGTTTATTTATTGTTTCATTCATATAAAATAATTGAAATAGCTATTTCTGGTGGTTTCCACCAATTTTGGCCCCCAAAACACAAATTAGGTACGCTCCTTTACTTGTTGATACTTTTTCTAGTGTTATTCTACAAATTGATGGTGATTTCAGACGGTTTCCCAGGTTTTTGACTTATAAAATCATTGATAGTACCATTTAATCGTCTTGATCCACCTCTTGATACTTTTTCTAGTGTTATTCTACAAATTGATGGTGATTTCAGACGATTTTCCAGGTTTTTGACTTATAAAAAATCAATTTTGGGAGCTGAACATCTGGTACAACCTCAATTTTCCACTCTTTGGTCAAAATCGACTTCATATTCGGTCTTCTCGTCCCCAAAGACATGAAAAACGATACCTCAAAAGCTCATTTTACTAACATGTTGCTAAAACGCAAAAAGTACCTATTTTTACACACATTTTCACTCATAACACCCCTGGGTATATTCCGATCGGGCTGAAAAGTTTCAGGACACAAATAGGGCCCAAATGGAGCATGTGTGCGAAAGAACGACTTTTTTAGACCGAAAATGAAGCCTGTACACGTGATACGGCGGACGGCGTACGGCGGACGGCGGACGGCGGACGGCGGACGGCGTACGGCGGACGGCGTACGGCGGACGGACATTGCATTTTTTGAATCTACGCACCTTGAAACGGAAAAGAAAAAAGTTTGAGGGGGTGTTATAAAAATTTTTTGCTGAGCGAATACATAGGTGTATTATTCACAGAATAATAAACCAAAAGTCGTTCTTTCGCACACATGCTCTATTTGGGCCCTAGTTGTGTCCCGAAACTTTTCAGCCCGATCGGAATATACCCAGGGGTGTTGTGAGTGAAAATGTGTGTAAAAATAGGTACTTTTGGTTTATTATTCTCTGAATAATACACCTATGTAATCGCTCAGCAAAAAATTTTTATAACCCCCCCTCAAACTTTTTTCTTTTCCGATCCAAGGTGCGTAGATTCAATAAATGCAATGTCCGTCCGCCGTCCGCCGTATCACGTGTACAGGCTTAATTTTCGGTCTAAAAAAGTCGTTCTTTCGCACACATGCTCCATTTGGGCCCTAGTTGTGTCCCGAAACTTTTCAGCCCGATCGGAATATTCCCAGGGGTGTTGAAAGTGAAAATGTGTGTAAAAATAGGTACTTTTTGCGTTTTAGCAACATGTTGGTAACATGAGCTTTTGAGGTATCGTTTTCCATGTTTTTGGGGACGAGAAGATCGAATATGAGGTCGATTTTGGCCAAGGAGTGGAAAATTGAGGTTGTACCTGATGTTCAGCTCCCAAAATTGATTTTGTATGAGTCAAAAACCTGCGAAATCGTCTGAAATCACCATCAGTTTGTAGAATAACACTAGAAAAAGTGTCAACACGTGGATCAAGACGATTAAATGGCGCTACCAATGATCAAAGTTAATTTGAAAAAAAAAAAAAAAAAAGATCGTACCTACCTAATTTGTGTTTTGGGGGCCAAAATTGGTGGAAACCATCAGAAACAGCTATTTCAATTATTTCACATGAAACAAACAATAAATGTACAGCCAACATTTCTGTAGAATAATAAACCCCATGTGACAAGGACTTTGCAGCGTTTTTTGAATCTACGCACCTTGAAACGGAAAAGAAAAAAGTTTGAGGGGGTGTTATAAAAATTTTTTCCTGACCGAATACATAGGTGTATTATTCACAGAATAATAAACAAAAATATTGACAATAATGAATAATCATTTCTCCTCCATCCCTTTCCTCAATCGCCGGTAATTAATAGGGGCGTATAATTACTTGAACTACTTGTTGAACTACTTTACCCACCACTTTCGTTACTCCAGCTGGATGGTTTACTTTTATACGTTTGGAAGTATAACAAGAAGGTTAAGTGAAAAAACCCGGGGGGGGGGGGGGGGGGGGGGGGGTCACAACCGAACCCGTGACATTCAGGAAGGGCCCAGACCAGATATATGGGTTTCATTATTTTGATCCCTCCATTCTTCTTTTCTCGGTGACTCTGTCAGCAATGAACGGGAGAGGTGCCAAAAAAGTAAGATGGTTCGATATCGCTGAGTTATGACGAAAACCTGGGTGTAAATGTGCAAATATGTATTGTGACGACATTACGACATTACTTACTATTACAAAGAGAAACACGTTTGTGAAGGAGATAACTTTCTAATTTATTGCCAATGAATTATGATACGGGACCGTTTAGGAACCAACACACTCCTTATCAACATTGGGGTGGGTATTCCAGTCATTTTCTTGTTTGGAGTACCTACAATTCTTGGAGTTAATGAAAACTGGGTCTGTTCGTCGGGAACACGTCAACAAAGGATTCGGGAAGGAAATAGAAATCGGGCTATTGGAAGGAAGCAGTACGCTAGAAGTAGGAGTCCAGGGATAAAACACAATAATTTTAGCACTTTATTTCAAACCACACGAAGAAAATGAAGTGGAAAAGGATGGGAATCGGCAAACAGAGGCGAACGGAATGGGGATGAATATGGTGCAGAGCTAAGGATTAATGCCTACTAACTTATTTCTATGATAAACCGTTTCAGCTGTACATACCTACTGACAACCCGACCTCCAAAACACAGAGACACGACTACACTCACATACAATGTTATTATACATGTGTTATTTTTATCTTTTATGATCACAAGAGATCTTGGAAATAAATTATTATATACAGGGTGTAACATGAGTGATGCAAAACCTCTCTCCCACGTGTTCTACATCCAATTTCCGACCAAAAGTGCCTTATAACTTTTTTTTACTCCACTTAAAACCCCACTTTTTTCACTTTTAAGATTTTTTTCGAGTTTCCGACCTCGTCTCACTAAAGCAGCTATAATTTCCTTAATTTAAAGACTAAATTGAAATTTGAAGATACCGTTGGAAAGAGCGTTAAATTTCTGTCTCTCTAATGCCTAACAATTTTTTTTAGGAGGATTTGAGGAGTGAAAATGGAGTTTGAAAAGTGAATTTGGTCAAAATCTTAAAATGGTCTGTTTTTTCAAACGCTTGGTGATCCTATTAATTCTTGTAGCAGAATGGTGAAGGTAAGCTAAAAAATGCGCCTAAACGTCAGCTTTCCAACGGACTAATCAAAACGTTTTTTGGAATCGATTTCTAGAGAGAAAATGAGGTCTGAATACGAAACAACGTGTTGTTTCCGGCTAAATCGTGGGTTATTCATGAAAAATGTACCTTTTGTGAAGTAGTGAGTCAACAATGGGGTAATCTTCAAATCAAATGTTGACACCCTCACATCATCTCCCAGTAAGTATTTGGTCGTTATTTTCATTTTAGACCAAGGGTGTTGGCATTACAAAGAATGGAACTATGGCAGTTAAGCAAAGAGGATTGAAAGATCCTTGAGACGACTGTTGTTTGTGGACCTCTACGAATGATTGGGATGAGTTCTTATCTTTTTCGCTGCCACCTTTGGTCCCTTCACAAACGAACCGGTCCTCTATTCGCCAAAACGGAGGGCATTTCGAGGAAATAAAGGATTGAACAGAGTCCCGCTTAACTTCCATAGTTCCATTCTTTGTAATGCCAACACCCTTGGACTAAAATGAAAATAACGACCAAATACTTACCTACTGGGAGATGATGTGAGGGTGTCACCATTCGATTTGAAAATCACCCCATAGTTGACTCACTACTTCACAAAAAGTACATTTTTCATGAAAAACCCACATTTAGCCGGAAACAACACGTTTTTTCGTATTCAAACCTCATTTTCTCTCTTGAAATCAATTCCAAAAAACGTTTTGATTAGTCCCTTGGAAAGCTGACGTTTTGGCGCATTTTTTAGCTTACCTTCACCATTCTGCTACAAGAATTAATAGGATCACCAAGCGTTTGAAAAAACAGACCATTCTAAGATTTTGACCAAATTCACTTTTCAAACTTCTTTTCATTCCTCCATTTTCACTCCTCAAATCCTCCTACAAATTTTTTGTTAGGCACTAGAGAGACAGGAAATCTAATGCTCTTTCCAGCGGTATCTCTACATTTGAATTTACTTTTTAAATTAAGGAAATTATAGCTGCTTTAGTGAGACGAGGTCGGAAACTCGAAAAAAATAAAAGTGAAAAAAGTGGGGTTTTAAGCGGTGTAAAAAAAATGTTATAGGACACTTTTGGTCGGAAATTAGATGTAGAACACGTGGGAGAGAGGTTTTGCATCACTCATGTTACACCCTGTATAATCCTTAGCTCTACGCCATATTTCAATTTAATATGTAAATACATCAGATGCTATTATTCATAGTTGAGTTAGGTACTACTTGTAACAATAATTTATTACTGAATCATTTATTTCTTTGGTGACCGCCGTAACACCTAGTGACACGTCCAAGTTATGATCCATGTTGCTGTTGGGCGAACCCCTCTCCACTCAAGGGGGCGAGGCAATGAGTAGCCAAGTAAACAGCGAAATGATCAGGTCGAATTCTGATCCTCTCATTGGAGGACAGCTGATCACGTCCGCAACGCTGGCAGGGTAGTCGGACAAAAAAGCCCCAACCTGGAATGGCTGTTTACCTGCTACTTCTACTACCTACATTAGCTGTTACAATTACGCAGTACACTGCTTATAATACCAACCCCTTATTAGTATAGTTGTTTTTAGTTAAGATACCAATTAAAATATGATTAAAGACCTTCCCACTAGACAGGACAAACAACCTTTCACTCCTATTCATTTCCTTTGTTCCCCTAACGCCAAAACACCTTTCACTTCCCCCTCTCTTCACATGAATATGGTCAAACTGACCTTAGTATTCTTCTATTA
The DNA here is from genome assembly GCA_954871275.1 of Leptopterna dolabrata. Lineage (NCBI taxonomy): Eukaryota > Metazoa > Arthropoda > Insecta > Hemiptera > Miridae > Leptopterna > Leptopterna dolabrata. The sequence continues at coordinate 28,530,536 of OX940981.1, read as the reverse complement.
TTCTCTCGATGGCCTGATGACAAGGACATGAATCATTCTCCCACCTCTCTATTGTCCAAAGGAGATCATCTCATACTATACTCTGTCAACAAATCAATCTTGCATCAATGTAGCATTATTTTGCAAGAAACAGGTGACAGAATGTAGCCTCTGAAACTTGGGATTAACGGATTATAGGCGGCAGAACGTATAGTGGCGGATGATGATATCCTTACATCAAAAGCGCAACGCCTCCACTACTCGACCAGCAGCGGATTCCTCCGGAAGGTAGGAAAGGTAAAATCCTAAGGTAGTACCTAGGTACCCAAGTTGTTCATTGCCAACGTTTAGGTAATTTGCCGCCCACTTTGCTTCCCCTGTCACTTTCTTTAGGAAGCTGGTTTTCTCTTTGAAGGGTTGACGGAATGCTACCTAGAGGGTTCAGAAGAGCGGGAGGGAAAGGTTGCGTACCAAACAACAGTAATGAGCTGCTTTTATTCGTCGACGCTTTCTGTTGCTAATTATGCATTTATCAAAATTCTGCTGATTGATTTGTCAATTGTTATACATACTGATCATGCAAGCTTGCCGTTTTTTCCCCAACACCATAAATAATTCAAAATTCATGGTTTCAAAATTTAAAAAAAAATTGAAACTCAAAACTCAATGTTGGTTCCCTTCATCTATTTATTCTGAGTAAATGCCCGTTTTCAGATTGAAAAAATCTTTTTTGGAAGCTGAAAAAAGTTAGGAAAACTTTTGACGCGCGCCATCTCTTATCACAGAATCACACTAGAGGCCCGTCCCCTTTAGCCTTAAAGATTTTACTGATTTGAAACCGATAATATCGTGAGAAAATATCGATATCTCGATATCCCATCCCCACGTACGTCTTGTTACCATGATTCGATATCTACTAGCCATATTTTCGATACCAATAAGTAGGCCTGTGTAAGAAACGAGTTCCTTCTTTAGAATGAACAAAATTGATGGGACATGGAGAACATGGCTACAGTTCGTTGAATCGTTTCATCTTCGTAATTTTAGTTTGTTATACCTAGTACCTACCCATCATGCTTTTTATGGAGCGTGAGGAAGAAATCGAATCGGCACTGGGTTCAAGGTTCGAGAAGATGACAAGCCGTGCAGGTGCAAACCATAAATCTTGGAACTGTCACCTTGCTACAGTTGTAGGTACTCCCAGGAGCTTCCCATCCGCCGACCCATATTTCGATTACGACCTCGAAGATATCGAGGTCGATTTCATGAATCACTCGTTCACCTTGACGTTTGAAATGCTTAGTTGTTAAAGACATAGACCACCACATTACTCGCTATTTTCCAACGCAACAATTAGGTAAGTACTTTTTGAATAATGAAACTTTGGAATCGAGAGTGAAAAAAAGGAAAAGAAAAATCGCCCCCTCCCGTCCAAATTTGATAGTTTCCGTTTTAACGTACGTAGAATCCGTAAACAGATTACGGGATGAAATAGGGAAAAATAGGGGTTTAAATTTCCAGAATAGCTCTAAAACTTTCAAAAGAAGGGTGTGGATTTTTTTAAACGTTTTTAAATAGATCTCGACCTTGAGAATCTGACCTAAAGCTTGCACCGAAAAGCTTCTTCAACGCGAGAGTGAATGAAAAGGTCATCCAGCCCAGAAATTATCGCTAGGGAACAGCTGATTATAATCACGCATGGCTGTCAGGCTGTATGAAAAATGAAATCCAGTTGGTTCGTTGATTGTTCCATGATATTATTTCGTGCTAAGATGGTAATTTTGGATTTTGTTGATATTGATAGGAACCTACTTTCGTAACTTGAATACCTAAACGTTATGCTTCATGAATAACAAAAAAAAAATTATTAATGATAGAATTCCTGAATCCACCGCAAGTGTAATTGCCCGGCCGGCTCCAGTAATCTGTTTAGGAGTTTCCTGGGGGTGGTGGGGGGGCATGATGGTAGGTTGTTGGCCACAGATACCAGTGATATCGCAGAAGGGCCGCCTAGATAGGTAAATAATCAACCGTTGTGTATTAATTTGCAGTTTTTTTAAAATAAATATTCACGAATGGCTTTGAATTTCGCGAACCTTGTCATGGCATGATTGATTTGCTTGACCGAACTGGCAACATGGTCCCGATGGGAGAAGATCCCCACTCCACTGGTGTGTACAACGTATCATATTATTTTGTTTCGAGTCTTCCATGCCTTGTGGATCACTTTTGGGAGGAAAAAAACTATTTTCCTTTACAATCAAAATGTCTACTTGTGTTTTGCGTTTTTCAAAACCCTAATGACCGTACTCGGTTTCGTGTCTGATAGTCCACCTGTCCATTGTTGCCATAATCCACAGACCATGCGTGGTCCATTGTTGCCATAATGATTGAAACATTGAGACGTAGAAAGCAGGGGAATCGAGCCGTCTGCGTCGGCGTTCCAGAAGGGGCGGGTGTGGTGGGGGCTCCTCATGAATGAAATTGTTTTGGGAGAGGACACCGAGAAAAGGCGTTTCCATGGATACGGGTACATCTGGACGGGAGGATCAATAGTGCTCCAGGTACGAAACGGGGCTGCAGTCCGTTGACGCACTTAGACACCCCCCCCCCCCCCCCCACTCACCACTCGTACCTACCATTAAAATTGTCGAAGTTTACAGAATTCTATGCTTCTTATGTGTTCAAGTGCGCAGCAAAAACCCCTTCAATGTGGGGTCCGCCCACAAGTCGAATGGTCATCGTCAAAGATGCGCCAGTGTGAACCGGACTTCCAGTGAGAAAAAATAGTATTTTTTTTATTTTTATTTATTTATTTAACTTTTATTATGCTTCAGACTACGTAGTCTATAGTGCATACAAGAACAACTTGAGAACATGTTAAACATCAGTATAAAATGGCCTGTGTAAGTAATTCACATATTTTGTAAATATCTATCAGGAAGAGATAGGGGAAAAATGAGGAAATTAATAATATTATCAAATATGCAGGTATGAAACAAAAGTAAAAGAAAAGAAAAACTCCTAAGAGTCACTAAGGTGCTTCCTTATTGCCGTCAAGAATCGCCCCAGAGTGGATGAGGATCGAGTAGCAACCGTTAGTGTGTTCCAGAGTCTTGCCCCAGATACCCCAGATCTCGAGAATATTCGGGTACTATGAGTGGGGATCATTAGAGCATGGGATCTAGAAGAAGATGGAAGGGTGAGGAGAGAGTTGAGGTAGGTTGGTTGAGAACCTTTGAGAATTTGAAAGATGAGCTTTAGGTGCCTGAATTGATACTGCTTATCTAGGGGTAGACCTAGCAAGGTATTGTCTCCTACAGGGTGGCGAGCCTTGATGTTGAAAGCGTATCTATTGCAGGCGTTGAAGGCGACACATAGTTTGCGAAATAGGGCTGATGACAGGGCATAAGAGAACAACGACGAGCCATAAAAAAAAATGAGGAAGCACAAGAGCTGTAACCAGTTTTTTCTTCATATCAGTCGGAATAAAATTGGTCATCCTCCTCAATGTATGTAGTGAGCCATACACTCGCTGGCATATTTGAACAATTTGGTGTTCCCATGACAAACAACTATCTAAATAGATCCCAAGGTTCTTCGCCTTGGAGGAGTATGGAATAACAGTTCCATTCAATAATATTGGGGGGAGGGGGTCAGTGGAAATGCCTGTTCTAGAGATGATCAATGCCTGAGATTTAGAAGGGTTAATCTGAATGCCATTTTTAGAAGCCCAGTTAACTATTGAAGTTAGCTCCGGATTCAAAGAAAATATAGATGAGATTAAGGTTTCATCAAGGGCGCATGGCAGATATACTTGGAATTCTGGAATTGGTATTCTGGAGCCTTTATTCGTTGAGAAAATAATTATGTCTTCCTCAAGCAATGATGACGTTGATTATGTTGTTGAAACTTCAAATTAAGAAATAGCCTATCTACTTACTATCTTACTGCGTGCCAAATACACAGTGAGATATTCAAGGGGATGTTGACAAATAAATATAATTCAAACCTGTTACACAAGTATTTAGATATCTACCTATCTAGATTATTGGAAATGATTATGTATTTTAAGATTAAATTACCTACTTAATAATCTGAAATAAATTACTTGAAATTATTTATAATTTTAAAAGTTCCAGTCATGCAGCATGGCTATAAGAGCGAATTTTTAAATAAATATTCGTGCTATTGTGCAAAAAGATGATATAGCGAGAAACCGGAGTTTAAATATGGAAAATCTGAAATAATATTTTGATTTAACAAGTAGGTAGGGTTTAACAAGTTATAGTCAATAAAACTTTTCCTTTTATCGGAAATCTACTATGGTGCGCAGCGGGTCGGTATTTTGATCAAAACCCTCATTACAACTTTTCGTGTACTTATGCTTTTCGCGATTTTAGCCATTTTTACCGATTTTTGAACACTATAAAGTCGAACTTGACCCATACTCTTTCAAAAATACTTACATTATTGAAATAGTGGAGGCTTTCAGTATCAAATCACCATTTCATGACTACCACATTTCGTAGAATTATGCAATGTTTTGTGTTTTTAATAATTATTTATCCCTTAATACAAATTTTTGCCCCCAAAAATCCGAATTCTACCCCTATTCTGCACGAAAAACAACTGAAATGGGATTTTTCAGTCTTTACTCACCCTTCCAAAGATCTTCAGTGATTTTACACAAATTGTTCGCAATTTTAGCGGTTTTCACCGATTATTGAGCCATAAAACTCAAATTTGACCCCCTCAGAACTTGTAAAATTCTCATCCGCGAACTCATCCTTTTGTGTGGCAATATCAACATTCTGGCGAAATTTGGAATTTTTATCAAGCACCCAAGTTCAGATACGTCTGGCGTGGAACATAAATAAATATTATAATACATGTGGATATAAATTGTTGTTAAAATCGGGATGAATTCAGGATGTGAAACGGATTTGCCTATAAAAAATTTCCAAAAATTCACGTTCTGAAAATGTTGGAACCATTGTAGTAGCTTCTTCATCTTCTTTGAAAATTCGCTAAAATGAAAAACAAATTAAAAATTTTAGTCTAACCGCTGATTAATGTTGGATTACTGCTCACGTGCGTCCTGAGCTTTGGGATTTGAACTCCCACCCTCCTCCTCCTCTTCACCCTCATTGTGAGGACGGCCGTGTATTGTAGAATACAGGTTTCGGTGTCAATATACACCTTTCAGTTCCTGCTAGCCGCCAGAATTTGGGAACTTTACAACTATGTAAATGAACATAATATTACCCTCCTTCCATTTTGGTTTATTATTCTCTGAATAATACACCTATGTAATCGCTCAGCAAAAAATTTTTATAACCGCCCCTCAAACTTTTTTCTTTTCCGTTTCAAGGTGCGTAGATTCAAAAAATGCAATGTCCGTCCGCCGTCCGCCGTCCGCCGTATCACGTGTACAGGCTTCATTTTCGGTCTAAAAAAGTCGTTCTTTCGCACACATGCTCTATTTGGGCCCTAGTTGTGTCCCGAAACTTTTCAGCCCGATCGGAATATACCCAGGGGTGTTGTGAGTGAAAATGTGTGTAAAAATAGGTACTTTTGCGTTTTAGCAACATGTTGGTAACATGAGCTTTTGAGGTATCGTTTTCCATGTTTTTGGGGACGAGAAGATCGAATATGAGGTCGATTTTGGCCAAGGAGTGGAAAATTGAGGTTGTACCAGATGTTCAGCTCCCAAAATTGATTTTGTATGAGTCAAAAACCTGCGAAATCGTTTGAAATCACCATCAGTTTGTAGAATAACACTAGAAAAAGTGTCAACACGTGGATCAAGACGATTAAATGCCACTACCAATGATCAAAGTTAATTTGAAAAAAAAAAAAAGATCGTACCTACCTAATTTGTGTTTTGGGGGCCAAAATTGGTGGAAACCATCAGAAATAGCTATTTCAATTATTTCACACAAACAATAAATGTACAGCCAACATTTCTGTAGAATAATAAACCCCATGTGACAAGGACTTTGCAGCGTTTTTCATTAACAATCAATGTGTGATGAAAAACAGAATCCCTGGCTCTTGTTCTTGTCCACTTGTTTGGCAATTTAAACCAGGTCTGTAGAGTGATTAAAGATCCAGACTTTCCTTCTTTCCTGCCCATGCCGCTGTCAGTTATTGCTGGGTGAATTCTTCTCTGTTCTTTTCGATTTTGACCTTCTATCAAAATAGCAAGAAATGAGGGGGGGGGGGGGATTTCTAATTGTTACGTGGTTTAACATTAGTTCAATTAATTCAATGATTTGCAGTTCGAATTAACGTTAAACCAAGTAACAATTAAGAAGTTTCGTCTCCCTCAATTCTTGCTATTTTGATATTAGCTCAAAAGGGAAAAATACAGGGAAGAATTCACCCAACAATAACTGACACCGGCATGGAGAGGGAAGAAGGAAAGTCTGGATCGTTTATCACCCACGGACCTGGTTTAACTGCCAAACAAGTGGGGAAGTTGGACATGAAAGTAAGACCCAGGGAATTTCAGTTTTCATCACAATACACTGTTAATGAAAGCTTGAGAAAGGGTGATACATATATTATGTTCCCATGGTTGTAAAGTTCCCAAATTCTAACTACGAGCAGGAAATCTATTAAAAGAAAAAGGTGAACTGATGAAGGTGTATATTGATACCGAAACCGGTATTCTACAGCAAAAGACCGTGCTTACGTTGAGGGTGAAGAGAAGGAGTCCTATCCTTGTTTTCCTCAAATACAGAAGCGCAGGACGCATAACTGAATCAGCCAGCAGTGAGCTGAAACAAATCAGCTCTGCAGGTTCGAATTTATTTAGAGTACTCCCTCTACAGACGTAGGACATTTCACGTCCATAGCCCCTGACAAATGAGACTGGTCGAATACGGTTCAAAATTGGTCGGAAAATGAGGGGTTGATTTGCGAGGCGGGCTCCACAATTGCTAGCAGGTAGGTGATTAATTACTTAGACCATTTATGAGTTCGAGAGTAAGTTAATTGAAAACGTTTATCGCCCGATCAACACAACACAGCACACATGTTCATGACATCGCGCAGGCATCTCTTCCGCCTGTCGAAGGAAAAGTGGTACGAGTATGTTTATGATTTCCCATAATCTGAATTCATGGAACTGGATAAGCAGTTACCTATAGCAAAGCTTCATAATATTATATGATAATTATAAGTCATAATCATGTTTTATTATCATGTACTGTGTTATAATCATTATTTAACTTTTTTCGATTACCAAAATTATGCCCTAAACGCACAGATCGGGCGTATAGACCAGTGAAAAATTTACCAGGGATTGTTCCTAATATTTTCACGACTATGTTCCTATTTTTTTACCGTGAAATATCAAGCCTTCCAGATAAGAGGAAAAGTTCTAACTAACTTCCAAAGAGGATTCGACGAACACTCATCCCTGTCCCGCTCGACTACTGGGGGGAAGTTTCCGAGAAAGAGGTTCGCGGTTGGAGGTGAGAGGGACAGAATCGATGATGGATTGCATAGCATCTCCTACTGCTGGTCACACGCTGTTTCCTTGTTCCCTCATTAAAATGAAATTTAGTTGGCTTAGTCCAACTAAACTCCTGTTATTACTATTGTTTAACTATAGTTAAACTATAAGTGAACCACCTGGAACCTGAACCGGTAAAGGTTCAGAGCGTTTCAACTGATGATTGATTCGGCTGGACTTCCGCTATTTTGGGAATTCAGGAACTGTTGTAAGTGGGTACGTCAACATTCCTTAAAGCTATTTACCAACCAACCAGAGGCGACTATTGGGGCAAGCAAAGCCAAACCAGTAATCTAAGCTACCTAACCCATTTTTCGGAAAAAATTGGTAATTACATATTTTCCTTATATTTGAATACAAAAAAATAAGCCAAAGCTGGTGAATGACGGCAAAAGCCGCCGTGGAACCACAAAGAAAATACAATGGTACATCCGTACAAGTAAATGCAAATTTTCCCTTACTGGGAAAAACCAAATATCATGGTATGTCTGTATCAAATTTCAAATGCGCTATATGTGAATATACTTACCTAGTCCTATCTACTATAACAAAAAAGGTTCTTTGTGAAAAAGATGCGCTCTAGGTAAAACAGTTACCTAGTTCCTACCTACTAAAAGAAAAAAGGTTCAAACGTCAAACAGTAAAAAACTTATTTCTACAACCATAATTTCTTGTTTTTCCTTAAATATGAAACTGCTTATCTAGATGACCAGAAGATGTCGTTAGGTAGTTTGTTTACTGGTATCGCGTTACATTTTTTATTGTGAAAAAAATGGGGCACACATTTTTGGTTGACCCCCCCCCCCCCCCGTCCTCCCTCCTAATCAAAGACATAGCCATGTCATAATGTTCGTATAACTTTGTAACAAACATTTTTGTGATCCTGGCTACTTTAGGTCTCAAAATTACTATAATGACAATTAGGAAATGTTGGTGATGTTAACATGAAGCTGGAACGAACCAAGTAAATAGGAGCAGTTCCAGTGCGGCACGTTGGAGAGAAGTGTGAGAAAGATGAGGAAAACAATTACTGTGACAATCATTCTGGGAACGGCGACAATGGAACAGAAGAAGTTGTAAAGTAAGGAGTCGGGAACTCCCCACCGAGTCAGGCTTGTTTGGGATCCACTCCAAGATCTTATCCGTGGCCTCCGATATATATAGGAGGTGGAAGGGGTGGAGCCTCGAACCTTTACTCGCTGTGTAAGTAGAACTTGGCTTGTTAAACACAAATTACTCCAAGAAGGCAATTTCATTACTGTAGTGAATGTGTAATTGACGCACATCCACTACGAGAGGCGTTGAGGTAGGATGTGCCCGGTTTGGTTATAGGCGAACTACCACCATGCCCAGGATCTTTTAGGTATAAGGAGAGAGATGAGGAGTGAGAAGAGAGAGAGAGAGATAAGTAGGTGACTTAAGGAGAGCGTAGAATAGTTGGAAAGGCGAAGGAGGCGAGTATATATAGCCCTGAGGGCTATCTCCCTCCATCCTCCACCTAGTGGAGGATGGTGGGGATCCCCACTAGGTTCCTCGGTTCCCCTGCGTCTTCCGTCCCCACTTCTGTGTTTATTTGGCGAGATCTAAGTTCACTAGGAGTGGTTCTGGGAAGATAACACGACAATTACATTATTACTCCAAGAATAGCTAAGAGCCAAGCACCGAAAAAGTTGATCAGTGGTTCAATTACTTATTACATGGGAGAAGTTCATAATAATTATTATTGTCAGTTCATTAGAATCACGCTGTCGTCTGAAGTAGGTATGGTTTTCGGGACAGTCAGCAGTTTAATGAGTGTACCTACTGCATAATTACCCCCCCCCCCCCACCAATTTTGTCATAGCTTTTGTCGCCTAACCACTACTGACCCCACTGAAACCAACCAACAAAAACCGTCTGCCTAGTGCGTGGTCAGAACAAGTGGACAGTGTTATGCAAACACCTCCTAAGCTATAAAATGTTCAAAACCGAGTTACTGGTATTGTTGGAATCGTCTCGTCGTGTAAAATCGATTTCTTTAGGTCTTATCTCGATTACTGAATGAATAATTCAGGTATAAACTAAACGGCTATTCCCAGGAAGGACAACTAGGATTTCGCAATTTCCTAGTAAACGCCACATCACAAGAAAAGTTATGCGATAACCAAATTTTAAGCGACATCAGAAAAATGGCAATTAATATACCTACATTTGCAAATCTATTTTCCTGGAACAGCTATGGGCTCTGAACTTTTTTGTCGCATAATATGTATTTTTGCATATCTCTTTTGTGATTGTTGTTGGTTATGGGATGAAAATGAATGGCGCTTTAGTCGTATTGGTTGTTGTTTTTTTCCAGCCAAATGTAGATACAGCCGAATCCGTTTCATAGGGCCACCAGTAAGAGTGGGCATACACCTATTGAAGGCAAACGCTCAGTTCCCAATGTATGTCGTGGTATCCTCCCAGAACCACTCCTTGTATAAATTAAGATCTCACAATAAACATAGAAATGGGACAGCAGACGCAGGAGAACCGAGGAACCTGGTGGGGATCCCCACCATCCTCCACCAGTATGGAGGATGGAGGGAGATAGCCCCAGGGGCTATAAAAACTCGACTCCTTCGCCTTCCAACTCATTCTACGCTTCCTTCTAGTCGCTGACTACTCTCTAACCTCACTCATCCTCTCGCTCTCCTTATCCTAAAAGATCCCGGGCATGGTGGCAGCCTCCAAGCTGTAACCAAACCGGGCAAAGCTCCTCCTAGCGTCTCCAGTGGTGGATCCCTTTGGGTATTAACCTTAAGTGGTGGATATCCTCTGGGCATTAACCAGCGGTGGACATCCTCTGGATATTAACCGGGGGTGTTAGGTCCTCCTGACGCTTCCAGTGATGGATACCTTCTAGGTATTAACCGGGGCATCAGGCACACATACCTACCTACCTCGGCCCTCACCTATGCATCCACCACATAAACAAATGTTGAAAACCCCGGGTAATGGGGGCAGTAGGTCGGTTTATGTGGGCAGTTACATCAAATATACTGTTTCCTCTGTCATTTGACCCAACTGAGGAAGAAGAGGACACCGATCAGGCTACTGATCCACAAGCAGAGGCACAAAAATGTAACGAAACATTGTGGAAGTTTTTCATACAGTTGGGTAATGAAATTAGTCTATCTGATCAGCTCGAATCTTGCACTGACTTCGTCAATCAAACGCGCATTGATAAGTCAAGACAATGCGTCATCACCTCTTATTTCATTAAGTAATGTTTTTCTTGTTTTCTTGACCCGAATTATTTATAATTGAATAACTTGTGTTGACTTTGCGAAATACATGACGCTATTTTATGTGTTTCCGATTTGTTTCAAAGACTGTCTTACCGTTTCGGTTTAAGGGGTTTAAGGGGGGGGGGGGGGGGGGGAGGGTCTGGTCCCGACGTGCCAACATTAAGCGGATTCGACTGTAATTATATTCAATTCTCTAATATTGACAGATTGGCGGTTGGTTGAACTCGCTTGTAGTTTTTTTTGTTTTGCGAAAACCTAAGAAGAGACAAAACATCTTACTTAATCGGCTGTTTTTTCCCCCCCAGTCAGCACAGTAAAGTACACTTTACTTTTCACCAATATCAGCCGGAAACAATACGAAATCCAGACAATACGAAATGTCAATATAATTTTTTCTCGATTCCGCCCCCCCCCCCCCCCCCCCCCCCAAACAGGGTATTTTTTGCAGAGGTATTTTTGCTTAACGCCATCCAATTATAGTATAGATAGTAGGTATGACTCATATAATTAACTGGCGAATCAAATATTTATAAACCAAAAATTTCTGTCCATCCGTCGTACTTTGATCTTTCCTTAGTGACCATGAACGAAAATTAATGAAATTCGGTTTATGGGTCCCATCTGGGATCTAGTTGGTCCGCGAAGCTCGGAGTTACTGTCAGTCATCTCTCCGGAGCGAAAAATAGTGGTTAAAATTTAAATTTCCAAGACGCTGTTACCTTGAATTTGTTTCATGTTTTTAAATAGTTCGCGAACTTAGGCATTTTTTGAGACCACTGGGAGCATTGTACGTCCCCCAGTTCGTTCACAGTAAGGCCCTAAGTTGCACAGAAAAGCTTCATCAACATGATCGTGAATGACACGGTATACATACACCCCAGGAATCATTGCTACGGAATATTTGATTATAATCACGCGTGGCTGTATGAAACCGAGGTGTTTGTTCCGTGACATTATTCCATTTGAAGAATGATGGTTGTTTTGGATATTGTTGACAGGTACTTTTGTAACATGAACAAACGTTATGCTTCACGAACAACAACGTATAATTGTTAATGATAAATATAATTCTTGAACCCACCACACATTTATGAAACGTAATTGCCCGGCCGGCTCCAGTACTCGATTTAGGGCTTTCTTGGGAGGTACTGAACGAATAAAACAGTTGTCTACGCAGAAGAGGCATCTACACAGGTAAATAATGAATCGCTGTGCAATAATTTGCAGCGTTTTGTTGGAATGGAACCGTGCCAGAACATTACGATTTGCAAACATTACTTGCCTGATAACCAGTGATGATCCAAACTGTACTTAACTACGACAATACAGGTACTTACGAAGAATGAATATTGTACACATCCCATTTTGGGCCATTCTCGGTCGTACATACCACAGAGGACACTGACCTTAAGCAATATTTGAGGTCTCTTGGCCCTGTGATTGGCCAGCACCCTCGCCTGATGATCGGCGGCGGGGTTGGCCCGGGTCATCCCCTCGACTCCAACTCTCTTGTGGAGATTCAGCAGAGCAGCAGCTTCTTCCCTTCGCCTCGACGGAGGTTCGCCCATGGCACCGCGCCACGAGCCCACGCGTTTCCACGATTCCCCCAAGCTCTGACTCCCCTCCATCTGGAGGTCGGAGAGGCTACTGTTGTTCGAGGTTCCCCGACTCTGTTTTCCCTTCAACCCCCTTCGCCGGCTATGAGAGCGCTTGCGTCCCGTCGCAGCATCCGCGGCCTATCCTAACTTGCATGCTGCCGCATCACCCTCGCTACCACAACACCGGCCAAATCAATGGATATTATTAACACTGCCAAATCTTGTAATAAGTATACGCAGCCTCACTATATTTAATGTATAACAGCTTATTATATAAGCAGATATTAATATATTCGTCTTCATGTCAAATTAATTATCTGGGACCCATTCCTAAAGACTTTCACTCTTCACTCTGCGCTCTTCAAATCCACACTCTGCACTCTTCAAATCCACACTCTGCACTTCGGGGACGAATTTCCGTTCCTAAAGAACGCTCTTGATTTGGAGAGTAAGAGTGAAATGCAAACTGTAGAATTGCAAAGTTTTACCCTGTTTTGAACAGTTCCGTTCCTAAACGTTATCTTTCGCAAAGTGCAAAGTGAAGAGTCTGCGTTTCAGATGAAGAATTTACAACACTTTTGAAGAGTCCCAAATGACTCTGCGGTAGAACTACATACTTTTCAGATCGGTTTTTAGGTTTTTAGGTTTCGTAGTACCAATAAAAAGAAGAGAATTCAATCTTTCGATTAAATCTAAAGGTTTTCCAATTAGTGTAAGGGCAAGCGTATATATCACCGAAGTTAGCTCCAATGAGGCCATCAAAATACTCTACATTTGGGAGGAAGGAAAGGTTAGGAAAGATACAGGTTGTTGTTGTTAGTGGACTGGGATTATAAAAAGTGGCAACCTACCTAATTTTTTCTTAATGGAAATTTTCCGATACTGCTCATCAGAGGATGATGATGATGATGTTGAACGTGCTCGACCCTCCGCCGGCCGCAATCATCGAGCGCAAATTAATTTCGACGTCAGCGACACAACATTCAGGGAGCCGTTTCGCCCAACCAAATCCCAAGTAAGTTAACTTATAGAAAGACGGAAAACCTGATGAAATCAGATTCTGAATAAAACGACCGGAACACCCAACGATAAACTTCAACACTTATTGGAGGTTACTCCACAAAATGAAGGTTACTCTTCAGAACACTCTTCGTTTCTTGCAGAACTGCAGAGTGGGAGCGCGAGGTCTTTAGGAACAGAAAGTTCTCCTACTTTTCATAATTCGCGAAGTGAAGAGTAAAAATGAAGACTTGCAAAGTGAAAAGTTGAAGAGCCTTTAGGAATGGGCCCCTGGACTCCGATAAAAGGTTTGCTAGTTCTAGTATTTCGATACCAACACCAACTAATGATAGGTGTGGATGTCGTATGAATCCAACGATGCGAAAAAGCTGAACACCTTGGACTTACGGCCTGTTGGGATGGATGTAAGTACCTAGTGCGTTTTATTTTGTGTTTCAAATTTTCGGAATTCTGCTGATTTGCATGCGCTGGCGTTTTCGGAATGTAGTAGTTTAGGATGGTCTTAAGTGTCTGAATGCATCTCTATTGCTTTTATTACCGGCTTTGTTGATGATGACGATGGATTGTGCAGGGTAACGAATCTGCTGAATAAATCCATGACCACAAGTAGTTATCCAGAAATTTCCTCCTGACATTACTCGTACTGGACAGAAGTCGTCCATTTGGCATACTTAAAATGGATATGTCCCTACATAGAGTTTTTCAAGCTGACCGTCTGATTTATCCTTTCTTGATTCGTTTAAAAAAATATATATTGCAGGATTTGATGTGGGTATTTAAATGTAGATCCTGTCGCATGCTCGGCCAGTGAATCGTTGCTATATTCTCTGGTGCGTGTAAATTGTAGAAAAGTGTCCTGCATCATCGTGACAATTTTTGATGATTGTTAATACCATGCTATACAGTATGTATAAATTGGGTGTTGATACGTTGGTTTACTGTGTAACTTCTTGCGTGTTTCATGAGAGATTTCGCTGATTTCTTGTTCCCAACCATAAGGCACCAACTTGGCAGATAATGTGCATGTGTGTTAATGAGTGCGTTAACTGTATGTGCTGCTCCGTCTTCCCATCAATTTTAGTATCGATATCGACCATTAACATCAATAGATTACTTATTTCTCAGCAATCGATCTCCCGAAGGATAATTTCGTGCTGATGAAAGGATGGCTGAGCTTGGCAAGGGCGATAGTAATTTTGGATGAACCTACCGCATGGGAAAGGAGAACGATCTCTCATCTGTAAATCCAACATCAATCATCGCTAGGCGTCTCAAATTTATTAATAGACTCACTGGTTTCACGAAGCTACGAAAGGGAAAACGGGTGATACCCATACGAGATGAATACTTCAGTGACATGATATAACATTCATTAATCAATTGTTATTATTGATATCATCATCAATAATAAACAACAATTTAATACACATTTAACTTGAAGAAACATTACAATTACAGCTACACTACTGTAAAGTAATATTGTACCTAGTCGAGAGGAGGATAATACCTTGGTATCTCAACATTTTGGCCTATTCCACACTTGGGATGGATTCTTGTACATTTTTCGAAGATAACAGGTACGAAGAAATATCTCGATGAAATTATTAATAATTATAATATTGTGCCTACGTATTACTGAGCGCAAGAAATGAAGCCTGAAGCGTAAATTTGATGATAAAAATTAAATTTTGTTAACTCTGAACTCGAGACACTGGAATTACCGTGTCCCCAAAACTAAGTAATTACAGTGTCTCAACAAAAAACCCTTAGTATTGTTTTTTCCAGGCATTCGTGGGGCTCCTATTAATAAACTAAGCTCCAAGACCATGTTTTTGTTTTCGGTAAGTGCCGGGCCAAGCTCTCTTTTCGAGCTCTTTGAATTTTAGAAGATTCCAACCACTGCAAACTAAATGCTAAGCACAAAAGGAGGTCGAGATGTCGTGTCGTCTATAGATTAGCTTGGATCCGGTCCCTTCTCTCTATCTTACCTCGGCTATCTCTTCCATTGACTTTTCTTTCCACGCTTACTAAGGGGAGTTTTATCACGAAAACTACTTCTTAGATGCCTTACTTTCTGGATACTAAAGCCCTTGGAATTGGGGGCTGGTCGGGGGTAAATATTATGAAAGATTTATTTCGACTTCAGATTTACTGGTGAATTTCCTACGGTCGGTTTCCTTTGGAGTCGTGGGGGCCAGAGAGTACGTGACTACAATAGAGAAATGTGCATTACGAAAGTCCATTGGTAATGAAATACGACACGGGGTAAAAGCAGCAACATGATACAAAACAATAATAATTGCAATAAAAGCTTCGTTTCGAAGGCGCGTCTGAACGGCGACTGGTGTGGCGCACTACTACCAGCGTTCCTAGCGGGGGAAACGTCAAACTTTATCATTTATCTTCGCGCCAATAGTTTGAAAATTCGAACTTACTGTCTTTCATGATGTGAAAGCATTAAAAAAATATCGCGCAACACCTTTTGCTTCTGTTTCAATTCATTTATGTGAGCATTTGCTTCAAATTTCAAAGCATAACCGTTTGCTTTAGTTTTGATTGCTCGAAGTTTTACTCATGGTATTATAAAACCTACAGTAATAATGTAACTATTAAAGTTTTTATTTGGTGTATAATACAAATTATATTATATATTGAACATAAAATTTTGTTCAATAACAAGCAAGCATTTCTCAGCCAAATTTCCAAATCCTACCTGAATAAACACTTTAATAAAAATCACAATAATTGATACTGTTAAAAATTATGTCAGTGATATGGCCAATTAAAACTTTATGTTCCAACCTGTTCTGTGGTTCTTTGGGTGAATTTTGTCAAGGTAAAGACATCACTCAATTTTTACCGCTTCGCACGGAACATCGCCGGCCTACTCAGGATTTGTCAAAATTGTCAAAAAGATACTCGATGACGTTTCACGATTTCCCCCCTAGGAACGCTGGTAGTGGTGCGCCACTAGGTCGCGGACCGGGCACTCCTTCTTTTCGATTTGAGGAAAATGTCAAGTGGGTTGTGTAAAATGTAGAATACGTACGAACTACAAGATTAATTGATCTCCGCTATATAAGCAGCTCATATACCTATATCTAAATAAAAAGAAGTGATATGGGCTGTTTTCAGGTGGGGGCTTACGACTTACAGTATTTGGGTGTGATCAGCTGTCCTCGAAAGAAACTCAATTACCCTAACTATCAAGCCCCTATGGGTACAGGTAAGAGCAAGTTCTTCATACTCAAGCAGACTAAGATTCAAGAGCTCCCTACTATAATGGTGTTATCGAAATGTGATATACCTAATATTCTGATCCCTACTAGAAAATGTCACCGTACATTTCTAGAACCTAATGTGAATTGAAACTTACCTACCTACCGTACTGCATGCCTACGAAAAATTCGCGTTTAAAAACTGGCAGGTTTCTTCTTACGGAAAACGGAAAGTGAAGAAGCTAATTCACCCAAGAAAATTATAAAAGAAAACAGGAGTCCTCCAAAGAAAATCGCCAGGGCGATTGAAACAGCCTCCAATCCAACCCACAGCCACTGTTGGTTCACAAGACACTCCGGTCTGGCTGGGTACCAGTACCTGAAACATAAAACAGTCATAATATAATCATCTACTTACTAGAACACTCAGTAAATTTTCCACTTGGAAGATACAGAATTCCAATTTTACCTGTACTGCCGATCAACGAGTCCGTGTTCTTTCACTCTTAGCGTTCTGTAAACATAAAAAATAACATTATTCGAATGATACACTTGAGCGACACAAATCGCTGCATTGGGTCTCCATTATAATAAAAATATTGTGTCGAATAATAACGTACCTAATGCATACCTCACAATACCTACCCCTATCAAGGGTCAATCAATACTAATAACGAAGACCAAAGAACAAGGATACAAGAACAGGTTGTACCTTGTAGGAGATTCGTTGCCATTTCGTTATTTCTAGCATTAATTTATCGTTATTTATAGCATTAATAACTGTCAGTTTAAAAAACTTGTTTATCATATCTTAGCAATTTACCGGTTTCAAACAAATTTTTCAGTTAACAAATATTTTTTACTTCAAAACCTCAAATGTTAATGGACCCAACAGTTGGTGTTAAGCCAAAAAATGAAATAAATAGATATTGGACGTGACTCTCCAGTCTCTGATTGGTCGTGGGAAACAGCGGCAATAGTAGGCAACAGACAAACAGCCCAGAGTATACGTCTGCAAATGGATGAGAGGAAAACTAAGCTTGGATGGCATTTCAAAACAAACCATCTGCCTGGATTTGTTTCTTTGCCAATTTATTTATTCTTTTTTTTTACCTTTGTAAATTCGATACATTCATAATCTATCCGCAAAACACAAGCCCTACATACATATAATCTATCCGCAAAACAAAGAGCTCTTCACTGATGAAATTACTGACATATGAAAATTAAATTGAAAGTTCACTAATTTCAATGTCAAAATTGGAATTTGGATATTCAGTGGATAGTTATTCAGAAACGTTGATCACCAATAATAGGTACCTATTAATAAACAGGCACTAAATTAATTGACTGAAGAGATTTAACGCGTGGAAGGTATTATTAAGACGTAGGTATACTTAATTATTAATATGGAAATACGCATGCTCTTCATACAAACGTATACCTACTATGTTATGCATTTATTTTAGCATTTTGAAAACAAATCAGAACACATAAATGAATTTGTGGTTTTTGGTGTTATCCGAGGTGTCTAATTCGATTTGTTGTTGAAAAGATGGAGCTGGAGATGAAAGCAGTTCGGTGAGGGGGAAATAGAGAGATTAGATTAATTTCAGGGCCTTAGGAGTGGACTATTACCCCTCCGCTCCACCGCCATTCCAGGTTGGGGCTTTTCGTCCGACTGCCCTGTGCTGTCCTCCAATGAGAGGATCAGTCTCCGCTCCACCGTAACCAAGGCTTATTGTGCGAAGCATTGCCCTGCAAGCCAGCTTAAAAAGTACAGGACCGGTCTACTCCTTCTAGCAGACATTATCCCCCTCTACTAGGTTGTTTGCCGACACAATTTCCTCTGGTAGGAAGGACACAAAGACTGTGAATTGTCGAGCTTCAAGTGCTGGCCACTGCTGCTGACGAGCCTCTTCTCCTGAAGGGCTTGTCACCGTATTTCCTCTCATTAACACATATTTTTTGTATGAATAGGATTGGTTTTATTTTTTCAATGGTGTTGCATCCAGGTCTAGACAGATATTTATACTGGAAAAAATTAATAGCTGCACGTGAATTCGCAGCGGTGTTTGTTCGTTCTCCGACACATTCGAATGAAGCATGATAACTATATCTGTACCCAGGAAATGTCTTATAGTCAATAACTCCATTTTATAGAGGCATTTGGAGCCGCAACCCTTGGGTGCGTGGGTTTTAAATCTATTAAGGAATTCAAATATCTAGGGACCTGAAGGCAAGGATTTATTTATCTGCGGAGCGGTTTGTGTCGGGGGTGATTGGAGCACAAGAAGATATTTTGAACCGAAGGATCTTCATAGGAGGCATGGAATAGTAGGAATCGCGTGGCAGGCTAAGCTGACAATGACACACCTGATGCGGGCTAGCGCTGATAGCCCAACAAGGAAAGTATTGGACGGTAACCATGTACGACGCAGGATCTGAGGAAGACAGAGCAAGAAATGGTTGGAGGAAGTTGAGGGTGACCTCAACGAACTGGGCGTGAGATAATGGAAAGTTGCTCTGCTTTCCAAAACCTACAATGTCTAATGATACAGTTCCAAAAGCCGCTATTCAACAACTCTACTCCTTTTTAAGGTTTCATTTACAAGTCAAGGGAGATTGGTTTACAAACCCTGAGTTTGCAAAGCTGGAGATCGATTTAAAAGCCCACTTGTTCACAATCTACAACTGAAAACCTGTTTTCTGAACAAGATTTGAAAAAACAAATTTTATGGAGAAAACTCTACAAAAATGTTGGGTAGCAAATAGGATTCCAACTTCTCGTAACAGTCTTTTCCCGCTAATTTCTCTAAACCGGTAGATGAGGACATAACGGCCGTTAGAAGTGGAAGACGATAGACATTCTCATCAGGCAGGTAATCGTGCCTACCCTTGGAACATGATCTCTTTGTAGGGCGAGTTCTTGGGTACCCAGAAGCTCGTCGGGAACGGACGAGATGCCTGAACGATGCTCAAGTCGCATTTCTGTTCGTCATGGAAATTCGTGTGGATTCCTTTATAAATCGTGAAGTCTTCACAGCAGAAAGCTCCTCCCTTGAGGATCAGACGCAGCCCCTCCTCAAGGCTAAGAAACCCAAGATTGTAATGATCTACCCTGTCAATGATATCTTGTTCCAAAACGATTTTGCGGACCTGAAAATAAACACAGGAAGTTAACCACTACGGTTCAGCATGTTGGTTTTCATTTGTTGTCAAATGATTCATGCAATGCGGGAAGAGGACAGCTGTTACAGTAAATCGGGTTCAAATCACGCATAAGTTGTTTAAAAAAAGTTTGTTGTTTTGACCAACTCTTTGAGTCTTGGGAATTTCGTATTTGTTTAGGCAGGACCGCAAGGAGTCAAACTGGGGCCTGGGGCAAACGCTGCTCTGGGTGCCCTTTGAATCTCACACTCTCTCCCGCTATACCTCTTGTGATGGATGTATAGGAGCGCACATCCACCACGAGAGACGTGAGGGAGGATGTGCCCGGTTTGGTTATGGGCAGACCACCACCATGCCCCGGATCTTTTTGGATGTGTACGTTTTGGTTATGGGCGTACCACCACCATGGGTGGAATCTTTTCGGGAGCGCTGCCTGGTTCGGTTATGGGCGGACCACCACCATGCCCAGGATCTTTTTGGATGTGTGTGTCCGATTTGGTTATGGGCGAACCACCACCATGCTCGGAATCTTTTAGGAGTGTTGCCTGGTTTGGTTATGGGCGGACCACCACCATTCCCAGGATCTTTTAGGTTAGGAGAGAGATGAGGAGCTAGGAGAGAGAGAGAGAGAGAGAGAGTAGTCAGCGACTAGAGGAGAGCGTAGAATGGCTAGAAAGGCGAAGGAGGCGAGATTTTATAGGCTTGGGAGCCGTCTCCCTCCATCCTCCAGCTAGTGGAGGATGGTGGGGATCCCCAGGTTGTCCCTCAGCTCTCCTGCGACTTCCGTCCCCACTTCTAGGTTTATTTAGCGAGATCTTAATTTCACATAGCAAGGTTGTGGTTCTGGGAGGATACCACGACACCTCTTCATCCAAAACCTTTAAACAACATAATGACTTTCGGAGTGTGTGAATGTTGTTATCTAGGTTGGTTACCTACACAGAAAGGTTACTTGTACTAAAAAAACGCTCTGTAAAAATTTGATGCATGTGTTTTATCAGTTGAAACGTTTAGGTGGCTAACTAAATTTTGCTAAATTGGATGAGGGTCACTTGATAACAGACGCCGCTTTCTTATCGACTGTAGGTACATCAACATAATAAATTCTTACAACTGGGTGTGTGAAGTAGGGGGCATGATGCAAAGCCATCGGAACTTCACTTGAGATCAATTCCTTGAGGTTTCTGATTGAATTGGGAGAAGGAGACAGTAAAGCGTGCATTGTAGCGGCATTGTAATACGTGGCAACCATAAGGAAACAAAACAGAAGAAAGAAGCTGGCGATCCTTCGTGCAACATCCGGGGGGTCACAAGTAAGCCCTGCAAAATATAAAAAATGAACAATGTTTGTAAGATCTGGCCAGAGCGTTCAGGAATCATCTTAAATAAAATATATCTCGTCATACTATTAGCTAATTGAGACAAATATCAGAAAAAATGAGTAAACCGCACAACACGAGTGGAAATTTTAATTTTGAAGCACACATTTTTTTCTCCCATAAATGATCGCGAGGCTTTCGCTACCTTAGTACACTCGGAAGCAACTCAGGAAAAGAAAAATTGGTTTAGACGTCCACATCGATACAACCCAAACCATTGACAAAGTATGGCCGAAGGGTTCGAACGTTCACCAAGCTCTGCCAGCCTAGAAAGCAGAAATCCACAACGGGCAACTGTCGTGGGTTAAAAATTCACATTCTTTTTGCCAAATTTTGTTCAATAACGGAAATTAACACGTGTTTACCACATCCGAGGTGTTTTCGTCGGAAAGTATACGCAGAAAACGAGTGTGAAGGAAGAAACACGCGCCTTTCTGACGGTCAGATGGTCACTGCGAACAAAGCTGTTGCTCAGAGCGAGTCCAGCACCGACTTGGGTAGGTAATTTTTTGGTTTATTATTTTTAATAATGAACCATTGGAATCGAGCAAGAAAAAAAATTCTTACCCCCCTCAAAATTTGATGGTGTACGTTTCAAGGTAGGTATGTAGAATCCAAAACTGCAATAAAAAGAACGCTGCAAACCCCTGCACAACGGTTTATTATTTTGTACAGAATACCCTCCTGTTACAGATCACAGCTCTCTGTATAGATAACCCTTCTATATAACATATGTTCTATTCTACACCCTCCGTAGGTTAGTACCTAACCCCGTACTCGTTACTAGGTACCTACCTAAACCGTTGTGTAATAATTTACCTGTATAGCTTCCCCTTCTACGGAGATAGCATAATGAACCGTTGTGTAATAATTTGCCCATCAATAATACTTCAACGGTTGTTCAAGTTGCAAAAGTACCTATCAACAAAATCCAGCCCCCTCTGGGTAGATGAGCCGTTGTGTAATAATTTACCGTTGTGTAATAATTTACCGTGGTGTTATAATATAAGTCATCGGCAGAATTATTTTAGCAACATTTAACTCGTAATTTAGGTAGGTACCTAGTAACGAGTACGAGGTTAGGTACTAACCTATGGAGGGTGTGCGATCTATATCATATGTATAGAATAGTACATTATGTTATATAAAGGGTTATCTATACGGAGAGCTGTGATCTGTAACAATGGTAAATTATCACACAACGACAAATTATTACGCAAAGGTAAATTATTACACAACGGCAAATTATTACACAACGGTAAATCATTACACTACGGTTCATCTACCTAGAAGGGGCTGGAGATTGTTGGTAGGTACGTTAGCAACTTTTTTCACTCCACATCAACAATTTCACTTCAGAACTTCATTATTTGCGTTTCTTTTCGCCATTTTGGGTACTGTTTGTCATCGACAGAATTATCTTAGCAACATTTAATTCGTGATTTAGGTAGGCACCTCGTAACGAGTACGGGGTTAGGTACTAATCTACGGAGGATCTGCGATCCACATAATAATCAACATATTATGTACCTATAGAATAGTACATATTATATTATATAGACGAGTTATCTGTACAGAGAGCTGTGATCTGTAACAGAACGGTATTCTGTACAAAATAATAAACCGTTGTGCAGGGATTTGCAGCGTTTTTTAATTGTGATTTTTTCAGATGATACCCAAGTGGAATTTATGTAGTATTAGGTATTAATGATTTAGATCAGCTGAGTGGGGCGTACATACAGGATTCAACTCCACGTGTTAGAGGCCAACCAGGTGACAGGCTGACCTTGTTATGTTGCTATTTGAAGTTACCTTGCTGTGACATAGTTCCTATCACCAGAATGGCGTTATACGGCAGACATTCTTCTTCTAAACGGCAATCCTTCATTCCTCGTCGCCGTTTCACGCTATTCCTGAGCCACTGTATGGCGGTTAGCGTCAGGCAAGTGGTGGCTGCGATTAGGGCCGTGTAAACCCACACTTCAGCTCGAAACTGCAGTGCCAGCGCCTTATAAGTTCCGGTTCGTTTAGGCTGTTTAAACACAAATGGAAACCTGTGCAATCGAATTCACGATTAGATTCATGATAAGGCACCTACTACTGTACTACATAATAGGTACCTACTAATAATTTAGGAGGTACTTCCTAAGTACCTACCTCCTAAACTATTAGTAGGTACCTACCTACCTACCTACTATGTATACCAACTACTGATTACAGAACTACTAGGTATACAGTTTTTGAGTTAGTCGAAGAGAGGTGCACAAACTGGTATTACATCATATTTGAACAAATCCTCCCATTTGAACTAAATCGCACCATTTCCACTAAATTTGGTTTGTATGCGCCCTGATAAGTTGTACATTACTTTATGATATGGAACTTACAAGAATTGTTGAATGGGCAATAATGGCATTGCGATATCCATCCTTTCAGAGGCTAACCGCGAAGGGCTAACAGAAAGATCAGCTGAACCACGATTGAGCAATCCGAACATTCCAGAGTAACTTCCATTTGGTAGGCGAGTCCCCCATTCATTGGATTTCACCAACTCAATGCTGTTAAGAAGAAAGCGACTTAGGTTGTGAGAAACTGTATGAATTGTGCTCAACTGCGATGCAATGGTGTACTTGATTTTCGTTCAGACATACTTCAATTTGCACTTTTGTTTTTAATGCCAACTACAAGATCGTACCTGCTGTTGAGGAGATCTGCGATGTGCAAACTAACAGCGTAGTAAAATCTGTTTGCGCTATCCAAGTTTGGCATGTACGTCTTATTCTGGAGTTCCTTGTATATTTGATCGTCATGGTAAATGTCTTGCGTCACCTGGAATACGTATTATTAAGGCCCGTGATCTAGGCTAATTTTTATATATATTATTCTCAATAATAAACTTTTGAAATAGAGCACAAAACAAAAAAATTGTTAACCCTCCTCCCATTCAAAATTTGATGGTTTCAGTTTCAAGGTATGTAGAATCCGTAAATGAAACAAAGAATTTTTTCCCGTCCGCCGTACTTCGCACTTTCCTTAAGTTACTTACCACGAACGAAAATTCATTAAATTTGGTTTCTGGTCCGCGAAGCTCGGCGTTAATGTCAGCAATATCTAAGGGGTGAAAAATAAGGGGTTGAAATTTCCAAGACACCGTTATATTGAATTGTTTATGTTTTTAAGTAGATCTCGAACTTGAGGATTTTTTTTAGACAACCCGGAGTAAGGCCCTGAAGTTGCACATAAAAGCTTGGTCAACATGATCGTGAATGAAACGGTACATATCCAGCCCTGATATCATGGCTACGGAACATCTGATTATAATCACACATAGCTGCATAAAATCGAGTTGGTTATTCCGTGAAATTATTTCATCTGAAGAACTTATTTTGGATTTTTTGACAGGTAACTTGAACAAACGTTATGCTTCACGAATAACAACAAATAATTAATGATAGAATCCTTGAATCCACCACATATTTATGAAACTGTAATTGACGGCCGACTACAGTACTCAATTTAGGGATTTTCTGGAGGGATCATGAGGGAAGGTATTGACCACAGAAAACAGTGGTCTACGCAGAAGGGGCACCTATAAAGATAAATATAATAAACCGTTGTGTAATAATTTGCAGCGTTTTTCTCCCCCGGAAAACATAAAATGTTTTTTGTGAAAAGGATAATCTTTGAAAAACGGGGAAAACAATATTTATTCAACAGAAAAGTGGCAAAACAATAAATTATGGAATCAAATGTTGTTGAAAATAGCCTCATGATAAAGTGGAATGATGAAAGTAAATGTGAACAGTTCCAGTGCACCGAGATGAAAAGGGCGAGAAAGATGAAGAAAAAGTTGAAAAGAATAAGAACCGAAGCAAGAAGTAGTCTGACACCTGACGAGAAGTCAAGAACTTTCTATTTGTCCCCAAGACCTTGCCCATCGCCGCCGATCTCCCATTCATAAAAATAGTTGTATCGCATGTCCATGGATCACTTCATTCTACTTGCTTTACTACGATTACTGGAAGCAAAGTAACTCACAAATATTGCAGCTTTCAGAGTGTAGCCTTCTAACGAATATTCTCTAAGAGGTGGATGATACCTCAGCCCTCCGTTGGACGTCCAAAAGCCCACAGCTACAGTAGTCAACTCCTCACGCGGATACAGCTGAGTAAATGCGTGGTGTAGTGCGAAATGGTCTGCACTAGTAGCATTAAAGGTCACGACCGTGACATCGTTGACGAAACCAAAATTGGTATTCTGTAAGAGGTCCATGTTAGAACCGGCATCTATCAACCAAGACCACCGCAAACCGAGCTGATTAGCAGCAGCAGCCTGTAAAATTGAATTCATACGAGTCTGTAAACGACGATTAGCTGAACTACTTGAACTTTTATTACAACTGCTTTATTAGAACTACTTGAGCTAGGTACTTGAACTGAAAACTCATTACAGTTAGACTATGCAGGTTTCTGATTATAGTTAGGCACCTACTTCAAGTTACCTATCCCTCCAAATCAGAGTCCGAAACATGATTAGGTATATCGTCTTTGCATTTGACTGTGATAGAGATGATTTCCCGTTATCAAGTCAACTTTTTCTAAGCTAAGTACTAAAATTCACACAGGACTCAGCAATTGGGATCAGTGCCGGATTAAGGATCTGTAGACCCCTACAGACAGGAACTGTACCCCTACGGCGAAGATCTTCGGGCGGAGGGAGGGGGGGGGGGTGGAATACCGCCCAGGTCTACGTGGGTATGTATGGGGAGACGACCCCCGGAAAATTTCAGAAACTAAACCTTGAAAAAATATCATTTTTAAAACACTTACCTACTTTGTTACATATTAATTTGTCATAATCTAAATCATATAAAAATCTTTAAAAAAAATCTTATGTCATAGCTATAAAAATGTCTTATAAATCTGAAACAGTTTTATTAATATGCTGATCGCTAGAATTTTTTTGTGGTGCGCTTTGTGTTAGATGTTTTTTGTGGATATTTTGGATATTGCAATACTGCGGATATTGCCAAAGAGTTGCTTCAATGATATTATCACTAAACCAGGTTGAAATACACTGCCAAGGTGATGGCACAGGAGCTTCCTCGTCACAATCAGAGTGACCCATTATAAAATAGAACAGACTCGGAAGCAAAATAACATAACATTACATTACATTACATTACATAACATTACATAACGTTAAATATACATATTACATAACATTACATTACATAACATAACATTACATAACATTACATGAAATATACATATTATACATAACATGACTTCCATAATACATTACGTCCATTATACATAACTAGCCTGACCGCTCGCTTCGCTCGCTATCCGAGATTCGCTGTACGCAGTATCGTGGAACCAACAAACGACGGAAAAATCCCTTACCCTACCGGGTATTTGTGCCCAATTTTATCAAAATCCGTCAAGCCATTCAGGAGTTGACCATGGTCGACCATATTTCCGCTATGGTCAGGGAATTAAAAATGCGGCGTTGCACAACTTGGGAGCCTACTGGATATTGGTGCCAAATTTGGTCGATATCCGTTGAGCAATTCGGGATTCGACCATGGAGGGGCCCATGGATGCGCTAAGGTCGACCGCGGGGGTAGTCCGAAGGGTCGATCGTAGATAGAATTTCACGTAGATTACGAATACGCGATAAAAAATAGGGGTTACCATTTCAATTAACGAAGTTGACCATGGTCGACCATAGTTCCGCTATGGTCAGGGAATTAAAAATGCGACGTTGCACAACTTGGGAGCCTACTGGATACTCGTGCCAAATTTGGTCGATATCCATCAAGCCATTCAGGAGTTGACCATGGTCGACCATAGTTCCGCTATGGTGAGGGAATTAAAAATGCGACGTTGCACAACTTGGGAGCCTACTGGATATTCGTGCCAAATTTGGTCGATATCCGTCAAGCCATTCAGGAGTTGACCATGGTCGACCATAGTTCCGCTATGGTCAGGGAATTGAAAATGCGACGTTGCACAACTTGGGAGCCTACTGGATATTCGTGCCAAATTTGGTCGATATCCGTCGAGCCGTTTGGCCGTGAATAGAAGGACAGACAGACAGACAGAGCGCATGCGCAGGGCGAACCGCTGGCTCTATCATGTTGAAATTTATATGGGACCTCAATGGGCCCTACCCGCTTAATCCCTGAGAATTACATTGAAATTGGGTGAAATCTTTGGTTACTACGGCTGTAACAAGGAAATTGAATCTATTTCACGCCAGCGCATGCGCAGAGCGCACCGAGGGTCCGATCATGCTGAAATTCATACTGGAACTCACTAGGCCTTGTCCAAACAACCCTTGAAAATTTGAGCGAAATTGAATCAAAATTGTGAAAGTTATGCGTGTTTGTTGAATTTAACGTTAGCGCATGCGCAGGGCGTACCGCTGGATCAATCATGTTGAAATTTGTATGGGACCTCAAGGGGCCTTATCCGCACCATCCCTCAAAATTTGAGCTGAATCAATTTAAAATCGTGGAAGTTATGGCTGTAACAAGGAAATGCGGACAGACTCACAGACTCACAGACTCACAGACTCACAGACTCACAGATTCACAGACTCACAGACTCACAGACCGACAGACACGGAACCAAATTTGTTCAGTAGGCTTTGAAACGTAAAATGCAAGTGGAAATTTTGATTTCTGAAGACAAAAATTTTTTGGCTCACGAAAGTAAACACAAGGCTTCCGCTGCTTCGCAGACTCGGAAGCAAAAGGTGTTCTTTAATAATTGACATACGTTTTTAAGAAAAGGTGGTTACACAGGGTTACCCTTTGTTAATGCTAGTGTAATAAAGGTTTACAGATGTTCCATTGATCACAAAACATGTAATGTTCAAGTTTTTCAATCACACCAATAGTCGATATTTATAGTACCCTATATAGTTGGGCAATGCTTAACGGAGCGCTCCACTGGCTCATATCAATGTAGATAAACGGGATGCATTCTTCATGAATCAATTCTTATACATAGATATTCAACATTAAGATATAAATCGAGAGAAGGGCAGCTCCCATACTTCGTCTAAAAATCGTCGATTTCCCTCGCATGACAAATCAATGAAAACGCCAACTCTGCCAGGTGTATCGTGAAGTGGAATATCATCCATTGCAGTCAACTCCGCAACTGTGCGTAGTACTTTAGTATAATACCTACGCTCTATGTTCAGGTGTCTTGTGAGTTTTAGTGCATCTGCAACAAATGAGAGACGTAAGACAACTGCACGTTTAAATGAAGTACATGCAATACAGCGAGTGCGTTGACTGTAACCGAGTTCAAGGGCTCAAAAGTACTTGTGGGAAGCCCTTTCAATTAGGGATTGGAAACAGAAGTCTACCGAACAATACCAAAAAAATCAACATTTCATTAAAATTATTATTATTAATATTGTTGGTGTAAATTTCTACAATATGAACATTTACCAATATTGTATAATATATGCAATAAAAATTTTTTGCACATGTTGTGTAAATTACAGGAGTGGTTGTGAGATGTAATAGTAGGAGGGGGCTATGGGTTCTGGAACAATTGGAAGTATCTTCGGGGTGAGAAGGAGAGCTGACCTTTCTTGGACTCCTGATAAATTTATCTTTAATTGTTTTCGGCCTCAGTGAGAGAATGTTTGCAAAGCTGGTTTTAATAGTTTTAAATGACTCCACACACGCTAGCCTCATAGCCTTCCCAAACAGGTAAAATTT
This sequence comes from Leptopterna dolabrata, assembly GCA_954871275.1. Lineage (NCBI taxonomy): Eukaryota > Metazoa > Arthropoda > Insecta > Hemiptera > Miridae > Leptopterna > Leptopterna dolabrata. Next base: position 28,501,630 of record OX940981.1, on the reverse strand, counting down.
TGAGGGGATCAGCGAAAAAGTTGGAGCGCGCGTGTAGTCACCACAAAGATATTAATTGGCTATATAAACGAATGATTTCAGTTAACTCTGAATTTAATTAATTATCTTTAATCGTTTTCGGCCTCAGCGTGAGAATGCGCGCGTGTTAGCGGCTTGAGCTCGTGTAAGAAATAGTTGCATATTCGACTATTAAATGGAAATGCACTGCCCTCATCGGAAGGAGGATTGCAGGTAATTACAGACTACCGCTCGTAAGAATGAAGATAATTAAATACCTGTTTCTAACGGAGCGCTGGAACCGGTCTACCTTGTGACGGTATATGGGAATCCCGTCCATCTTGGATGCTGGCTCTTCCCGATCTTTTTGACACGCGGCTGAAGGGGCGGTTGATTCGCGGAAACGAATCATCAACTCCTGGAGGCAACGCGTTGTAATCTAACCATTGTCTCCGGGGGCAGCTAGTAGTATATAAAATGGGTCTTCTGGCCCGATTTTGAGATGAGGCCTCTGGCCCCGATTGTTGAGCTGGGGCTTCTGGCCCGACCGTCGAGCTGGGGTTTCTAGCCCGTCAACTGAAAGCGAGGCATTGGGTGTCGGGAACCAAACTCTGAATTTTCAAGCTTGAGAAAAAAAAATGAAAAAAAAAAATAAAATAAAAATGAAACAGGTGAGAGAAAATTTTTCGTTTGAGATTGCGCGAAACTTTTTTTCTGTAGATTTTGTATTTTTTTCAGTATCAGGATTTTGGTATCAACGGACCTACGTATTACTTTCCTTGATTATGTTATTGAAGAGATCATAATCTAAGGTAGTGTGAGACACGAGTACTACGTAAAGATTTGTTCCTGCTGAGGGCGCAAAATCCGCGGTAATTATAATATTAGATTTCGAATTGGAAATATTTTCCGTTTGTTTACTTGTGTCGATCACGTAAACGCATTTTCCGTTTATAAAGTTCTGGGGATTGTAGAGCATGTCATTATTATTTTGATAGACATTTTTAAAATCCTTGTACATTTCGTAGGCGAGGGTGTAGTTACCAGCCGCGATATCCAAGTTTTCCATTTCTTCAGGGTAAACGTTATCATTGATCTTCACCTTTATATTTTTAACGTTGGCATTATCAAACAACGAAGCATCCTGCAACTGCGAGCCAGTTTCAGATTGGAAAGCGACCATCACAAACGTAGGATTTCGAATGTTTCTAAAGATATTGGTTACATCAAATGTAAATGTATTTCCGTTGATTTCAGGTTTTTGTATGCACTGCCAGCTCCTGAAATGGAACTGTATTTTTTTCAGGTCGGACAATTCTTTCACCAGCTCGATTTTAGCCATAGGTTTGAATTCAATCATCGGGACCCGAATTATGAACTCTGTGATACTTACCCGTCCTTCTGATGGTAGGGTGGCATCATCGTAACTCCCGTCACTTTTTTTCGTTTTCCATCTGTAAATGGTGTTAGCATCACCATCTCTGATAAAGGAAATTACGAATCCTCCTTTATAAAGCGGTATACTAACATCTTCGAAAAATCCCAGCCCTAAATGTGAAAGATTCCCGCATACGTAGAATGTATTTCTATCTGCGTTGCACTGTGATACAAAACCATTGTTTGCAATCGAATTACTTTCTGAGCCTCTGTACGAGACACTGCTCTTCACGGTACTAGTAACACCAGGGTATTCTACTTCGTCAATTAAATAATTGTGTTTTTTCACCTCGATTCTAGAGAACAAATATGGAACGAAGTTATCAATCAATTTCACATTTGCTTTTGCTGGGTAATCTCCTCCATTGCGCTTCTTCAACGTCCCAGAAATGAAATATTGAAACTTTGACATAGAAAATCCATCCCCATAATCGATATTGAACTCTGTTCTTTTGTTGGGGGCGTTAAAGTTTTGAGTGCTGTTGGGATAGTAATGTTTGTACTCTGAGCGGACAATGTCCTTCATGTATTTCGAAAATACGTTCGCCATCTTTCTCTTTCTTATATATAGTCTAAAAAAAATTAAAGCAAACTTTCCCAGAAGTATTTATCTTTTTTTAGTTTTTCTAATATCGAGTTAAGGGGCATATGTCTATTAACTAGCAAGTAGAGAACTATTAGACACAAGTGTCCGCATATTGGAGGGTCGGTGTAATCTTGAATCCTGTCTCTATTGAAGAACAAACGCTTTCCACCCAAGTACGAAATTAATTCCCTCGGTGGATTAGCGTTCCCGTACGAATCAAAATAATATTTATCCATCATGTTTTTGTAGTAAGCCGTCCAGTGTGTACCGTCTGTTTTTGAATCACCAAGATTCAGAATTCCACATTCAATTATGTTTGGAGTTTTAGGTAAAGCATCTCTCATAAATACCCCTCTAAAATTATTTATTCCAAGTTTATCCAAAGCATAATAAGTAATATCAAAATTGCTCAACGCTTCGACTTTTTTTTTTTTTTTTTTTTACCTGACCACCCGTTTTCTTGTTTTCCATCGCTTTATTATGTCTTATCGTTTCCTGCAATCGTCTCTGCCGATCTTTATAATCAATTACTGAATTAGCAACAGCAGCACCACCTCCCAACAATCCACTCAGTGCGCCTAACCCAGCAAATATGAGGGGAAGAAACCCGCCTCTATAATTTTCTTTCAACTGCTCATATGATAATTTCAAACGATACCCTTTATTTTTCAACCGAGATTTAGCTATTTCATTATGCTGTTCGCGTGTTATACCAATTTTGTCTTTACCATTGTTTTTTAACAATTGTTCTTTACTTAATTGTATGACAGCTCCATTCCCCTGCTTGTATGCAGCTCGGATCTTGGTCCGTTGACCGCTTGTTAGTGACAATGCCGACGAGATATTATTCATGGCGTTTGTTAATCCTCTTATTATTGCCTACTAAAACTTTAGTTGAGGTTCAATCCCCATCCCAAATGTTTGTTTCACGTTCATCGCTGCACCAGTTGCTAACGCCCAAAATCTCTCGTTCAGGTCAGCGTCTTTGGAATTCAATCTACTCCACGCCTTATCTTCCAAAACTTTGTCTGCGACATGTCTATCCGCTGTTTTAGGGTGATCTCTATAAAAAATATCATGCTCCTTTGCGGCGTCATCAAGTTTGTTCACCCCCACATCTCCTCTTTCTAAACGTTTCTCCAAATTCGTCCCAGGTCCTAGGAAATTATAGCCTCTCGCGTGCATTTCAAAAGGAACTTTTTTCAGTAATGAATTGAATAAGCCAGACCCTACCTTATCACCTTTTAAAAGCTTTGACGGCATGTTGGAAACAAACCGAATTAAATATTCAGTACCCTTCGGAGTGTCTATAATCTCTTCAAGCCTATCGTTGAAGAACTGTAGGATAGCTAATTTTTCGTTATGAAAGTTATTATTTCCTGCCTGCTCCTGACTGTATATATAATGAATTCGTGCAACTAGCTCGTTCAAGTTGTCAATATACTTATACTCAACGACGTTATTATTATATTCTACGATTCCAGAACCTACTTGATCAGTTCTTTTATCACCGTTATATTTTTTCCATATATTCTTTACTAGTTTTGACCATTTATCTCCCTTACTAGATTTCGGTTTTTTGGTTGCTTGGTTATTTCCTTGAAACATAGAATCTGTATCAGTAAGAATTTTCTCATAATTTTCTAAATCCTGAGGTGTGTACAAATTTTCGCTTGGTGCTTTATCGTAGGTTATCAACCTCCAAAGTCCAGGAGTTCCTTCGTACCGTTCAGCCCCTAATATAATATCATTTTTATCAAAATCAACAGATGTATTGCCAATCATATACGCTTGCTTTGGTATCTCATAATAAAGTCCAAATGTTCTATCGTTCGCTCTTGGTAGAAACTTGTAGGCGGTTTTTCCTAACTGTACATGTTTGGGTGAATTATTTGAAGGTGTACCGTATATGTTACTATCTTCAACTTCAGGATTTGGTTCATTTGATAGCTTGGGTGTACTCTGATGAGCAGTCGGGGAAAATTTCAGAGTCTCCATACTCCCATCAGGAGAGCCATTTAGATCCGTTTCCCCTTCAGAACTTTGTTCCTCTTCAGAAATTTTTTCCTCATCATAGTCTTCTTCGTTTTGAGGGAGAAAAGTTATCGATTTTTGAAAAGGTACTAACTGATTTTCAACCTTTTTTTGTAGATTTTCAATTGCTTCTGTTATAGGTTTATAATCATTAGCTTCCTCTTTTTCAATTAGATTTTGAATAGCAGATGTTATAGGTTTATATTCCTCATGTCTAAATCTGTTACGATCACGTATCTTCGTCTGTGCCCGTCTGAATTTCGCTACTAACTCTTTCTCAATACGGGACAGCTCACGAGCTTTTTTGGCTTCAGCATTCAATTTTTGCACGTCCATCTTGGCATTCTTATTATATATTGAGCAATCGTTCAAGGATCGTTCAAACAACGACAAATAACGTTCAAACAACGTTCAGGGATCGATAAAACAACGACAAATAACGTTCAAACAACGTTCGGTGATCGATAAAACAACGAGAATTAACGTTCAAACAACGACAAATAACGTTCAAACAACGTTCAGGGATCGATAAAACAACGAGAATTAACGTTCAAACAACGTTCAGGGATCGATAAAACAACGAGAAATAACGTTCAAACGACGTTCAGGGATCGATAAAACAACGAGAATTAACGTTCAAACAACGACAAATAACGTTCAAACAACGTTCAGGGATCGATAAAACAACGAGAAATAACGTTCAAACAACGACAAATAACGTTCAATCAACGACAAATAACGTTCAAACAACGTTCAGGGATCGATAAAACAACGAGAATTAACGTTCAAACAACGACAAATAACGTTCAATCAACGACAAATAACGTTCAAACAACGTTCAGGGATCGATAAAACAACGAGAATTAACGTTCAAACAACGACAAATAACGTTCAAACAACGACAAATAACGTTCAAACAACGTTCAGGGATCGATAAAACAACGAGAATTAACGTTCAAACAACGACAAATAACGTTCAAACAACGTTCAGGGATCGATAAAACAACGAGAATTAACGTTCAAACAACGTTCAGGGATCGATAAAACAACGAGAATTAACGTTCAAACAACGACAAATAACGTTCAAACAACGTTCAGGGATCGATAAAACAACGAGAATTAACGTTCAAACAACGAGAAATAACGTTCAAACGACGTTCAGGGATCGATAAAACAACGAGAATTAACGTTCAAACAACGACAAATAACGTTCAAACAACGTTCAGGGATCGATAAAACAACGAGAATTAACGTTCAATCAACGACAAATAACGTTCAAACAACGTTCAGGGATCGATAAAACAACGAGAATTAACGTTCAAACAACGACAAATAACGTTCAAACAACGACAAATAACGTTCAAACAACGTTCGGTGATCGATAAAACAACGAGAATTAACGTTCAAACAACGTTCAGGGATCGATGAGGTGTCACATTACTCAACAGCTCTTTTGTTGAGGGGTGATAGGATTTCATTCAACTGACACTGATACTTTCCACAATCTCTTTTCTTCGTTAAATCAATAGTTATAAACCCATGTTTCTTTTCCCAACACTGCTTACAAAGAACAGAAAATTCCTCAATCGACATATCGCCAGCAACAAAGTCGTTATATATGTTTTTCAAATAATGTTTATTCTGTGAAAATACAAAAACAAGATTGACATTATTACGGATTACCTGCCTATCAACTAGGTTGTAGCATTGTGCTAAATAAATGCAGGATATACGCTTGTGACGTCCTCTTGTGAAATAATTCTTTATTTCCTTTTGTTTCTCTAGAAGACAGTCATCAAAAACGACTAATGAGTCAGGCTTACATTCATCAACAGAAATCATATTTTCACAATTATCAGAAGAGAAGCAGATTTCCTGTCCGAGTTTAGTTTCAGCAGCATGATAGCGATCCAATAATTTCTGATAGAGAGGTTGGTTGAGAGACTTACTAAATATATACAAATAAGCAAAATCAATCCAATTTTTGTATATGAAATTCATGAGTAACGTAGTTTTACCGCAATTGCTTGAACCAACAATTATCGCCCTCATGATATCTGGAAATTTTTGTCTGTTCTCCTGCAGCACAGAGTCGTAGGGAGTAACAATATACTTGTTTTTTCTCTTTGGTGGATTTTTCATTGTAACGAGGTGTTCCATCTTATCTTATTTAAAAAAGTTATAGTGCTGTTTTTAAAAGCTCTTTTCGGTAGAACGATCCTACAATCTCTTCACCATCCAATGCTTTCAATTTGAAAGTTATAGGTTCTGTGTAAACAATTTTATCCACAACAAAAATTTCTTTCGTCCAGCTACTTCCGTACTTACTGCTAAATGTTTTCTTGTCCCTGGTTATTCTTACACGATCACCCACTTCAATGTCTGATCGAATCTTTGTGGAATTTTGAGGGACCACCAACTCTAGTATGATCTTTTCATTATCCTTACACACATCAGCAGGCTTCATCCGAACAGTTCTGTGATAGCTATGATTATACTCATCAATTAAATCTTGCAGTATATCGATCCATCTGAAATTTTGATTAACGTGAAAACGAATTTTTATCTTGCCATTCAGCGTTCTGTGGAAACGTTCAATAATGCTAGATTTCTCCAGATTCTCCGTGTGGTATAATTTAATCGAGTTTTTATCTAGAATTGCTTTGAAATTATTGTTTTTGAATTCTGATCCTTTATCAGTGTGAAGGAGATTGGGAGATGAATGCCCAACACTCTTTGCTCTGGCTATGATATTTTGAAATGCAGCAGCAACCGTCGGACCGTCCTTCTTTTTCAACGGCTCACTCCATACGTACTTTGAAAATGTATCTATAACATTAAGCAAATACTTATATCCGTCGTTATCATGACTGTAGCTAGTCATCACAATCAAATCTGCTGCCCATAAATCATCGATCCCTAAAGTCACGATTTTACGCTTTTGAAATTTTTTTATGACTGGTTTATGCATCTCTACTGCTTCAATTTGCATATCACCCGTGTTAGTAGTAAGCAATCTGCCGGCCCTAGCACAGTTCAAGGCCACGACGAGGGATGCGAGAGAAACTGGCGGGGCCCCGGCGGTCCGGGGTTCCGGAGACAAAGATGCATGATAATGATGGTAATTGCGTCGCATTTGCATAAAGGCAACTAAAATCCCTGAAAATAATTGCGGAGCCTGCAATGACTAATGGCTCAGACCTCACTTATTCACCTTGACGTGAGTTTTATTATGTGGGAATGGGAATCGGTTTCTTCTGGGGTCCTACCTACCCACTTAACATATCTTCGAGACATTGTATTGCAGCCAATTAAGTTCAAAAGTAATCTTACAGGTACGTCAAACATACACCTACCCTCTCTTTCTCGTCCAGATGGAGGGAGGCAACTAAAATAATTCTGAACTGATAGGTAGGAATATAAAGCCAACGTCTTCGAATCCACAAGTATCACTCCTCTGAACGTCCTCAACGCTGTTCGTACATACTCTCTTCCCAGTTTCTTGTCTTCGCACATACTCTCGATCACTAACCCCTTGGTGAGTAACTATGAACAGAATTATTAATTTTGACAAACTATACGTTTGTATTAAATTAAACTATATAAAAATTGATGAAGTTTCTTATTGCCAATGTTGCGCTGATGAATTATTTAGTTTTACTGAACGTGCTGGAAATTTGCGTTTTAAACACTTGATGGTTCCTAGAGATTCAATTGAATTGGGTTATTCGTTACGAGTATGTTTCAAATGTAAAGAAGAATTGTACTCCGCACAGTTCGTTTCTGATTGTGATTCATGTTGCGATGCTCTAAAACATGAATCGAATAACGCGTTGTACAATTCCTTCGCAATTGAGTCCAATAATACCTTAAATTTGAATCCTCTTGAATATCAAGGCAATGAAATATAGACATTTATTTCCTCAATCCTTTCAAAAAGTAAGCTCAATAGTTGATTGTAAACTTCACTAATTTTTATACAGTTATATCTAATTCATACCGTATATATTTGCTGATTTTGGTCATATTACTTACCTGGAAAAGTGTAATTGTGATATGGAGAGACAGTAACCGTGAACTATGTTGAAAAAGTTTGGAAATAATGAGTGCCCACATGTAACCATTTTCAAATTAATAAGGTATGCTTAAGCAATTTACTCGTATTTTTAGTAGTTTTGGTATTTATGTGGTATGATAAAATCCTATTTAATACAAAATTATGTATTTTAGCAAAATGGATACTCTTCTGGCGAAACTAAAAGGAGTTAATCCACCGAGGTACCAACTCACAAGGTCCGTGAAGGAGTTGCCACTAGAAAGGTGGTACATTATCGAAAGTGTAAAGACAGTGAAAACTGTCCATGGGCCGGCGGTGGTTGCCAGCATCAAAGACGCCAAAAAAGACGATGAGTGTTCGGTGTGGCTTCCCAAACGGTACGGGGAACTGTTTACTGCATACGAAGGTAAGACTCAAAATATACCTAATACCTATTAGGATAAAATAAAATATATAAGGGTGTGTTTGAAGTGATCTGATAAAGCTGGTATTTACATGAAACATTTTAATATGTACTTAATTAGGTACCTACTTGAACAATTTTTTTGTCAACAGAAAACTCCATTCTTATGAGATACAAGGGGAGAAATAAAAAATATAATTTTGATGAGCTGGACTTTAAGGCCAATGAGACAGAGGAAGAGGAGGAGGATGAAGAAATAGAAGAAGAAGAAGAAGAAGAGGAAATAATAATGACACCAAAACGAAAGCGGGATGACCGAAAAACCCCCCGTCAAAATTTTACCATAAAGAAAAAAAAGTGAGGAATTTAGCATGCACAGCGTGCAATTCTCTATTCACATCAAGGTTATCGTATTTAAGTCATAAGTGTATTAAGCCCATGTTCAGTGTACCGTCTACCTCCGACGGTGTTTCATCAAATTCGTCAATTCAAAGGATGAACTTGGGAAAAAGGTTAAATGATGATGAATCTGAGTATGAACGTGGTGGACAAAAGTTAAAAAGATTGTTTGCAGTACCCTTAGAAGATGGGCAAGTTGTGGCTAAAGTTGGTGATTCTGCTATTGACGTTTACTTTAAAAATATTCATTCGTCCTATTTTCCAGAAAGTTTCCTACTAAAGTCTCAGGACTCTATTAAAGCTGTTTTAGATAAATACTTAACAAAATGGAGAAACATCAAAGTAAATCTATTTTTAGAGTGTACGTTTTATAAAATTAAAGTTTACGATGGAAACAGCCAAAGTGGAGAAGTTCGAGAGGACATTTTAGACTCAAACTTTAAAACAAAAAATGCAGAACTAACGCAGTCAAGTGATTTGAATAATTTTCTGCTTACATCATTCCAAACGATTATCGATGAAATAGATGATTTCGAATCCAGAGGATCAGGTTGGATTCTTAAATCAGTTGATGGTGTATTGATTAGAATAACAAAATATGCACCACTTTCTGGAAAATGCTTTATTGCAATGCCTGACCGATTTAAATCATCTAAAGCAATCATAAATGTGCAAAATCATGACAACTTATGTTTTAAATATGCCATTTTAAGTTGGTACTGTAAAACTAATAGCAATGGAGCTCCTAAAAGGAACTTACATCGTGTTTCCATGTACAATACTTTGGTTCATCCTTTTAATTTTGATGGTGTTCAATTTCCTGCAACTTTCAAAGGTGTTGCGTGGTTTGAAAACCACAATTCTGTGTGCATCAACATTTATGCAATAAGTAGTGAAAACAATGAAATTTATCCTTTAAAAATTTCTAATAAATTAAATTTAGGTTTTCCAACAATTGATTTATTATTTTTATCTAACGAAAAATTTTCTCATTACTGTTTCATATCAAATCTACCTGCTCTTATTAACTCTCAGATGTATAAAAGCCCAACTCGCGCTATTATTGTATGCAGAAGATGTTTTAAAGCATACCGAAGTTCCTCTGTTTATGTTAACGGACAAACTGCTGAACAAAGACTGGCAGAACACACAGTATTTTGCAATAAATTTGAACCTTGCAGGTATAAATTCCCAGATAAACCATACGTTGAATTTGACAATTATCAATTTATGACTAAAGTAGGGTTTGTTTTTTACGCTGATATGGAGTGTTTATTAGAGCCAATCAATTCTCAATCTAATGAAATTATTAACAATGGTCACGAAACTAGCTCACAAACCATACTCAAACAGCAACACCGTCCAATATGTGTAGGTTTTCATTTAAAATCCTATTACCCTCAAATAATGGAGGATCAAACGGTCCTTTTTTCTTCCGAAAACTGTATTTACGAATTTTTACTAAAACTTAAGGAATTGGTGCTAAAAATTGAAAAATGTTATGCCATTAATATTCCATGTTCCATGACTGATGCTCAAAAGCTAAAACATGCACAAGCCACACATTGCGAGTTGTGTGGTAAACAATTTGATGATATCAATATCAAAAGTGCTGATCATGAGCATGGGACAGGAAATTTTAGATTTAGCTGCTGCAACCAGTGTAATTCAAAATGTAAAAACCCCAATTTCATACCCGTCATTTTCCACAACTTATCTGGATATGATGCCCACTTTATAATTAGAAAACTCAACTCATTCGACTTAGATATTAAAGTTATTCCGCAAACGGAAGAAAAATACATTAGTTTTGCCATACGTTTTGCTGGTTGCAGGTTGTGGTGTAGATTTCTAGACTCGTTCAGATTTTTACCGGCTTCCTTGGAGAAATTGGTTGCCAATTGTAAATCATTCCCGGAAATGGAGAAAAATTTTCCCAATCCGTTTTTGAGAGCATTACTATTGAGAAAAGGTGTGTACTGTTATGAATATGTCAAAGACTTCGCAACGCTAAAAGAAACTGAATTGCCGCCTAAGGATGCTTTTTTCAATAAACTAAACAACAGTCCAATTAAGGATGAAGATTATAATCATGCCTTAAACGTTTGGAGAACATTTAAAATCAAAAATCTTGAAGAGTACACTCTTTTATATTTAAAATCAGATATAATTTTGCTTTGCGAGGTTTTTGAACAATTCAGGAAGTTATGTTACAACCAATTCCAGTTAGATAGCGCATGGTTTTTCACGTTACCCGGTTTCAGTTTTAAAGCAGCCTTAAAAGTTTCTAAAGTCCGTCTCCAAATACTTACGGATATTGATATGCTGCAATTCATCGAAGCAGGGATCAGAGGTGGGATAACACAATGCGTGAAACGCCATGCGGTTGCTAACAACTGTCACATACCCGAAACGTATGACCCCAATAAAGATAGTTCATACATTCTGTATGGAGATGTAAACAATTTATACGGATGGGCAATGAGTCAGAACTTGCCCTACGGAAATTTTGAATGGCTTGACAACTATGATATTGATGTAATGGAGATTGATGTCAACGGTGAATTTGGATTCATTTTTGATTGTAATTTGGAATATCCTAGAAATTTACATAATGCACATTCAGATTTTCCGTTTTTACCAAACCGGAAAAAACCTCCTGGTTCAAAAGTTGAAAAGCTGTTACTTGATTTTGAGAAAAAGGAAAACTACGTTGTTCATCTCGTAGTACTACAACAAGCAATTAAGGCAGGACTGATTTTGACGAAAATCAACAGAGCCGTTCGGTTTCGTCAAAGTAAATGGTTATCGACGTACATAAATATGAATACTGAATTACGAAAGAAAGCTGCCACCAACTTTGAGAAGGATTTTTTCAAGCTTCTAAACAATGCAGTGTTTGGAAAAACCATGGAATCTGTCCGAAAAAGAATCAATTTAAAATTAGTAACATCTGAAAAACAGCTTGCCAAACTCGTCAGAAAACCAAATTTTCTCGACCGAACCATTTATGATGAAAATCTTATTGCAGTCCGGTTTGGTAAGGAGGAAATTTTGTTTAACAAGCCAATCTATGTAGGATTCACGGTATTGGAACTATCAAAATTCCTTATGTATGATCTTCATTATGAACATATGCTAAGAAAATTTGATAGTTCCATCAGGATTTGTTATTCCGATACAGACTCATTTATTTGGGAAATAAAATCCGAGAATTTGTATAACGATTTAGCTTCTTTGTCATACATTTTTGATTTTAGTGATTACCCACAGTCTCATGCGCTTTACTCCACCAAAAACAAAAAAACAATAGGAAAACTCAAGGATGAAACGCAATCCATCCCCATCAGAGAATTTGTGGGCCTAAGACCAAAACTATATGCACTTCAATTTGGTTCAAATGTGACAAAGAAGGCTAAAGGCGTTAATAAAACTGCAGTTAAATCCCTTCAGTTACGGGATTATTTACACTGTTTAAATTCACGAAAAGATGTGTACACAAATTCAACCAAAATTGAATCCAAATTACATAATGTATACACCGTTGACATTTGTAAAAAATCTTTAAGCTTTGTGGATGATAAGAGGGTAATCATGCCAAACGGCATTGATACAAGACCGTATGGTTACACACCCTCTTAACCTCTACAGATTACTCATCATGTAATAATTAATGCTCATAATTCTTTAATGTAATTTCTCCTCAAGTATATATTTATGTTGCATTTTATGATAAGTTCAACTTCTATAATATATTGTATTTTACTTTCAATTTTATACTTTTGCCAATACAAAATAATAAATTGATATTTAAATGAATTTGTTTTATTTTATAAAAAAAACCCCGATATAGGATGAGTAGTTCCGAATGAGTCTCCAGAAAGGTTATCACTACTGTTACCGTCCGCTTCTCAGGTATGTCAGGTTATCTTCATTTGATGAATTGATCGACAGAGGGAATATATTCTGGCGCAGGGGTCACCCTGCAAGACATGTGATACTAAACCCTCATGACACCAATGCTACATCGCTACTGTTACTGTTGTTAGTGCGGCCAAAACAGTCCACAGAAAGCATTTTTCATTATCATTTTTGACCTTGTGCTTGTTTGACAGAGTTGGTAAAGATAATATATGCGTCGATCATGGACGGACAAATTAAAAAAAATTAACGTGGTGCCGAGGCAGGGATTCGAACCCTGGGCCGGTCGTATGGGAAGCCATTACGCTAACCATTGTGCTAACAAAAGCCACATGAGGGAAGAAAAAAAAAAAAACGGGTTAATAAATCATTATACGCCCCCACACGAATTATTGCGTGGCTGCTACCTTATCTATTCAATACTGACATCCTCTAATGTAGGTAGTGAATTACCTAGTAATGTTAAGAAATGGAAAAGGGGGGGGGGGAAAAAGTTATAGGTAAGTTTAAGACCATTTATTCATTTCTAATGCATTCTTAATGAATCTGGTGCCTTTGACATTCAGTACATGAGAACAATCTGGATAGAATCTCGCATGTTCCTGCCAGGGGTCATCATTCAAGTCCCATTCGGCAATTCGTCCGCCGCATTTGTAGCACTTCACTAGATCCCCAACTTGGTCCTCGTAGTGAAAACCTGCGCTGCACAGTTCTTGAAGAAGGTGTTGTAAACATTTTGGCCATAGCTTAAACGTCTTTAATCTTCCATCAAATGTTTCAAGGTCTAGAGGTGTTGTAGCAGTATCAAAAGCTTCACGCGTTGATTGCGTTCCTTTATTCTCAGAAGAGGAATATGGTATATTACCAGTTTGCGATTCGCAGATTTTGTAACCACACTCATCAAAAGCTTCATTTGATGTTGCAGAAGAATAGAGCATATTGCTAGTTTTTGATGAAGAGTTTTTAAAACCGCACACATCCATGTTGTAGTTAGAGAGATGTTGACTGCTCAAGTACCTTGGAGGGTGTGTATGACTAACTTGTAAGCTCACCCTTTATATGGGTCATAAACTAGGTCGTTCTGGTTAAATGGGGATTCAGAAAAACAAAAAACAGAATACTACTCAGTTGAATCAGTTTTTATTCAAACCTATAGAGTTCAATAAATTAATACATTGTTCAGTAGCATAATGAATACGTGCACACGCACATGTGCCTACAACATCGATACCAGCCCCATTTAGTTCGCTCGATGCCCATGTACATGTGTTGAAGTGTAGTCCATTCGCAGTATCTTTGTAGTAAGCCCCCAAATTATCAATTTCCAGCCGATAGATGCTGTCGATGAGTGCATCCACTCGAACCATGGCTTTATAAAATCCCATTGCACTAACATATCGTAGATACTCGTGGTAAGCGGGTAATGTGGCTAACTTTAAAAGTCCAGTGGTATCATACGTTGCAGGAGTATGAGTTGAGGATGCAGTTTCCAGGCTCGTTACTTCTGTTTCTGTGAAAACCACCACAATGTACGATGAAAATTACAGTTTGTATGAAGTGCGTTATCAGCAGAAGTGAGAGAAATAAGATGAGTAGAGAACTGGATCCAGATGATTGGAGTGATATGAGAGTTGAATTAGTCGGTATACATCTGTTTGAATCTTCGTAGATACTAAAGTTTTTACCAGGCAAGTTGACATGTTGCAGGAGATCTGCTGGAACACCTGTTTTCAGATGGCTAAACCCTTCAATTAAAGCCTCAATAGGATGAGCACTGTCCTCCATGCTTGTGTGCACTGATATATTTCAACCGTTAACTTGATCATAAAAAGATATGTTGAACGAGTGAACCTCATCTTGTGGAGGGGGACCCACAGGGTTGACAACCAAACCGTTACCACCACTCACAGCTGTAAAATCCCTCATTTTATTCAAAACAGAGTTTATCTTTGGAACTAAATTCATCAGATTCGACGTCGCCTTTGCACTTAATGTAATAGTAGGAGCCTCGCAATGTAATAGACGATCTACCCAACTGGGGTAATAACTTAAAATTATATGTTGCTGCGGTGTTGTAGTCGCACACATATAGGTTCCGTGAAAAAATGTAGCATCCATTTTTCGATCTATCTGCTGTAGCTTGCCACTAAACAGTTCCCAATCTTCAACACAGATGTAGAAAGGCGTACCGCAAGGTTTTCGTATCACAATCACTGTTGTAGTTAGGTCGGAAAGGCCAACTACCACCTGTAAATTTTTCACACTGTCAATCACAAATGAGCTGGTAAGCATTAACGATTCCATGATGGTACACTGAAAGTTCCTTCTAGCTGCCTCATCATATATAATAATCAACAGTGTTCCCCCTCCCACATACTTAAGGTCCTGACGCCATTTTCTTCTTAGGTTCAAAGTGTTTAGTTGCATATGACAATGTAATTAAATCTTGAGGTGAACTAGGCTCCCCTGTGGTAATGAGGTGGTAAGATCCAAAATTTAGAGTTCGTGCTCGATCATTTCTTATGAATGGTAGGGAGCCCTGTGTTACAGCGTCTGAAGCGTTTACCCCTGGTTTTAGATTAATCAATCGTTTTTCGTTGAAATCAACTACATTCGGCTTTGCTGTGATTATGTTCTTTTTTATAATTAATTCTTCTAATGCAACATCCAATTCTTTTGCAATTAGCTCCCTCACTAAGTCGTGCAAGTTGTTTGGCTCTGTTGAGCGAGGGGAAGATATGTTAGGTTGAGATCCAAATCTACTGATAGCTGCCATGTTAATGATCATCAAGTGATTATGTTCAACTCTTTTAATTCCTCAATTATGGAGAATATTTCGGGGTTATGGGATGTATTTCCAGCCTGTTTTGACGCAAACAACAGCCGTAAACGATCGACTAATTCATTTGGGTCATCAAAGTAGACGTAACGTGGTCGTGCATTTACTGCCCGAATAAATCCCTTACCACCAATCTTTTTAGTTGTAAGCAAGTCCTTCAGTAGATACTTATACTTGTGGCCACTCACGTTGTATGGTCTCAATCTTGAATAACCCTGTCGAGCTACATCACTGTGTATAACCAAATCTCTGTAGTTTGCGCGATCAATGGCGGTGTATGTAGCAGGATCCGGTTCCTTTAGGAAAAGTAAATTGAGTAATCCTTCAGTTATTGGTTGTTTCACTTTGTCATCCAAGTAGATATAGTTGCGGTCAAGATGTAGCTCTCGGTTCCCTAAACTGAGAGTACCGTTTGCATTTACTTTGGGCCCATATGTAGTATCCAAATTCAAGTCCTTCTTATCACCCGTTATTAGAGCGAGCAGGAAAGGTCTGGCAAATGAGTGAAATTGACGAAATTGCGTCTCAATTTCTCTTTCCCCCTCGGGGGTTTTACTAGCTTCCTTCAAGGCATTTTTAATTAGTGTATCCCTTCTTGGTGTACTTGTAACTGGTGGCGTTGATGGCATGTTTTGTTGAATGGAGGGATTAGAAAAGATAATTTGTGAACCATCCTCTTCCGTTTTAATATAATCACCCTCCGTTTGTGGTAAACTATCTTCACCCATTTCTTTATTTGCTTCATCATCCTCAATCGGTGGTTTAGGAGATATCTTCCGACGTTTAGTACGCTTACGCTTTATCAATAAGCGAGGGCGGGTGGTAGTGGTTGGTGCCGGTGGATGGTTCGTGGAAGGAGGAGTGGGAGGAGGAGGAGCAACCTGTTTAAACAAGTCTTTCAATGGGTTCATTGACATATCCGTTTCAATTTTCCCCTGTTTTAAAAGTTTATATTTTTTCCTTACCGCCTGTTGCGCTTTTACAAGGCGGCTTGTGACATGCTTCGCTTCTTGCAATTTCATTTCGACTATCGGGGGTCAATCACTTTCGGGTAATATATATACATCGAATCCCATTCTGTAACGACCATCATTTATTCCTTTATCCATATCTACTAATAAAAAGTTATTTTCTAACCAACATTTTGAGCACATAGTTTTGAAAGTTTCAAAATCCATATCCCCTTGTATATGATCATCATATACATGACGTACATTTAATATATCCATTTTGAAAAGTACAATCATAGTGAGATTGATTCTAATCAAATTTTTAGGTACTAAAACATAGCTATGTGTACAAAAAAATATGTCAAGTGCAAAATGCCGTGACATTGCAAAATATTCCCTCAAAATTTTGTAATCTGCCGTTATAATATCATCAAATATTACGATAGAATGCGGTTTTATGGCGTCAGGTCTCAAAAGTTCCACTTGACCATCTTCCATCGATGCACCATACGCGTAAAAGCCGATTTCGGGTGATAAAGGTTCTAAAACTCTTCTCAAAAATTGATATTTCTCTTGGTTCAACGTTCTTGAAAACAAATAAACGTTTTCAAATCTCAATCCGTTTGGATGTAATAACAAAGAAAGGATAGTGCATGACTTTCCAGAGCCCGACGGACCACAAATAAGTGCTCTTATAGGATTTTTCCCAAACAATAATCCGTGAGGTGAATATGACTCATCACCAATACCAGCATCATTTTTTTCCCTCTCAGCTTCATCACTAACCTTGAGCTTTACACCCTGTTTCAGAAAGCGCATTATGCCAACTAACTTTATTACCTTTCTACATCTGCTTAAAATAGGGATTATGAGGAAAAAAAATTGTTTATTCATTTAGATATATTTGCGCAATAAGTAAGTTACATTCCACGATGAACAATGCCTGCCAGAGGTGAGTACGTCACAACTGAATCCTGCAACAGGAGACAGTATGCACTAGTGTTGGCTGGTATTTCTTCCTGAGTCTCAAAGTCGATGCGAATGTCCACTACATTGTTCCCAGTGCTTGATTCTATCTGATGGCTGCAATCAATTACAACAATTGGGGCGAGGTTTATGAATTCATCATACGTTAACATGGGTTCTGACCAATCCTTGGAGTAGTACGACCGTTGAAAATCAGCATACATTTGGTACAGAATGGGTACCCGTTTACAAGCGAAATCAAGGTTCATTCTGCTGTAGGGGAATACCTGGGAGCCAATGTGAAGTCGAAAGTTTGTCACTTTACAATGATTGAAGAGTGTTAAATTTTTATCAACATTCTTCTGTGCATCAGTTTTTAAACCAAAAATCACGTATCGGGGTTTCTCCAAATCAGTACTAGTTTTCAAAGCCCACGAAAACTCCTTGTTCATAGGTAGGGTTGGATATATAGCCAAGTTCCAACTTCGAAATCCTATAGTTATAGGTTCATCTTTTTCAAGTATTGAGAGTAACTGCAGTTTTTCACTATCAGAAGGTGTCACGTATGGGATATACCATACCATTTTTTTAATAGAAATGTCTGGTGGGCCGGTCGAGGGGGTACCAGTTGCCACTGGCAGGCGTGGTATAATCATGTTAGCATCTGATGCTGATCTGTTGAGTATCAGCTCCATCCGAACATTTACCAGAACTTGGTGATAATCTTCAGCAAACCCCATCAGGGTGTTTAACGGTACACATGCCGAAAACGCCCCACTGCCCAAATCTACACATGGGTTTACCGCAGTAGCAGTAGATGGCATCATCCAACCCGCTTGATGAAGTCCACTGACAGTCGATTTGCTGAAACTTGCGTATGCCTTCATAGTAGACGTTATTCCTGGATAATTTGTCTTATCCATCAGTTCACCATTTACAATTAGTTTGATTTCATCAAAAGCGTGAGCGATCGCATTTGGAGTGAGGGTGTACCGGTCATATTTTGACAGTGAACCTTCTACATATAAGTAGCTTTTAGATGGTAGTACATATTCACCTGGTTGGGAAAATGGAATTATGATTTCATCTGATGCGTTGTATCTAGCTGATGCAAATGGCTCGTGAGGTCTATACTCCAGCTTGGTCAATCTTTCATCAAATTCTAGTTTCCTGTCTACATCCAACATCGTGGTGCTAAGAGTTATTGACGTTATATCCTAAAGCTTTCAGAAAGTAATAGTTGATCGGTGTCAGTCGCTTTACACTTCGGTTGAAGGTATTGATAGGACTGGTGCTACTACGAGTGGACAACCTCTTTATATTACGGAGCTGCTGATGATGGTTGAAGATCAACATGTTGACGGGTAATAGTTTATATCGAATTATTACCTTCCTTTTATGGTGAGCGTCTTCTAAAGTGGAGTCGTATCGATATTAGCTCATCGCCGAAGTTGATTAGTTTGCCATTTTGATCAACAATTTTTACCGTGATTTCTTCAAGCTTATCACCAATTACTGAATGGTAGGTTATTGATTGTGGATTTTCTATCATTCTGTAACCGGGTGCTACATTTGGAGTGAACTGATAGATGACATGTGTTGGTGTTCCATTACGGATGTCACCTTGACAACAAGACACAGATACACCAATGTTTAGCACGTTGAACACATGTACAATACCCTCTGACCAATTCCATTTGTCGCTTGGTAAGTCGTCTTCTGAGTTGAATCCCAATAGTTTTGAAAATGAATCTTCGTGATTAAAATCTATGCGTTTGCTACATTTTATACCACAGCGTTGCGTATTCAAGTTAACTTGCATCCCCAAATCTATATCCAGTTTTTTCATTTCCATTTTCAAAAGCTGCCGTAGGTCTGCCAACTCATATGTACCTGTAGGAACTTTGAATATAACACCAGAATATAGTGCATGCTGCTTCCCTGATGGTAGTTCCATTCCATCAACATGTTTCTTTAACGTTGCAGACCACGTCCTTTTTAGTGATCTATCTGCTGCATAAGAGGTGGTGGATGAAGCGTGTAAAACTCTACCCTTATCGAACCCCAAAGGTATCAATACAGAGTCATCACTAGTGTTGAAGAGTGTTCGGTCTGTTTTAATTGTTGCATGGTGCTTCGTTATCGTAACTTGAATACCTGGGTGTGCTTTTTGAAATAGCATAGGAATTTCGTCGGCATCGAAAAACTTCCCACTGCCGTCATGTACTGGTACACCATTATCATCGACCAGATATAAAGTGGAATTCACACCCTCAATTAGATTTGGTATGGAGAAATAGGAGTCAAATGATATCAATCCAGCCTCCCAATCGCTTGATTCGAGTTGGATGGGAGGAAAAAAATCAGCACGCAACTCACTTTTTCCACGTTCAGTGAGTGTTATTGTAAAGGACGCCATTGATAAAGTGGTACTAACTTCAATAAGACCACATCTTTTTATAATATTCAGAGATCACCCAAAGGTATAGGAAACATAAATGACCACAAATGACGCTTTCCTCCACATCATCTAGCATCTGGAATCTATTAGTGTTGTACAAAACAGTTCTATGTGAACCAAAATACACTTTCCACTCGATCGGTGGTTCCAAATTGCCATAGCTATCAAAATAGTGGACCTTATTTCCGTCTAACCAATATGCTGTCCAATGAGTTCCATTCGAACTGTCATTAGTCGAAGCCATATTTATTATAGAACACTCAATTTGCTTAGGCTTAGTCCGTGGAACTTCGTTTCGCATACGTACTCCTATAAACCCTATAATGCTGGCACTTTTACACATGCGCTCCAAATCTATGTTAGTAAGGGGGCGATTTGGGAGCGCAATGGCTAGTTTTTTGATCCAAACTTCATTTGTAATCCCTTCCCCGTTTGTTTGTAGGGTCTGATATACAGCCCTCGACCTTTTCCAATGACATTGTCTCTTCTATACGGTCTGATGTAAAGTCCTTGCCCATTTTTTTTCCTGGCCTCATCTTCCATTCTCTTGTTATGCCTTATCGTCTCATTCAAATCCTCCTGAGATCGTTTAGCGTCAATAACAGTTTTGGCCACGGCTGCCCCTCCTCCTACAAGACTCCCCACTGCAGAGAGAAATGGTAGGGCAGCCAACAATGCTGGTAGGAAACCACCATGAACACGTCGTAAACTTCTATTTTTTGCTAACTTCTTCGTCTTCTTTACATTTTTCTGTTTGTGATGGAATTTGAGGGCCGATCCCTTTGGTGGTTTTCTGTGAGTTTTCAATTTCATCGCATTCATTACCAACCAAGAAGCGGTACGTTCAGAAAGAGGTAGTTGTTTATTTCGAGCCAAATTCCAAGCTCCCCACTCGAGTTTCTTGTCAGCCTCGTACCGTAGTTTATCGTCCTTTGTATTGTGATATGTACGATCGTGTTGATAGCAAAGGTTGTCTAAAGAAGAAACCCCTCGTTGTCCGAGATTGTGTCTCTCCTCAAAGCGTGTTCCAGGTCCACAAAATTGATACCCTCCAGGAAGATGTATTTCTATTGGGAGCGAGTCTATTAAGCGATTTATTATACCACGTCCTCCTTGTTTCACCTTCACCCTCATAATGCATGCTAAATAGGTAAACAAGTGTATTATATAAGTGCTGTTTCAAACTAGTTCACTTTTATCAATCCAGGAATTGTGGGTACCATCAAACCCCAACCATTTTACATACACTTTATTCCCCCTCGTCTTTAATATTTTTTCCACTAGGTACACATCTCCGACAGTGGTTCTTTTGATTTCTTTGTCATAGAACTTTCCTTTCAACATTTTGTTACGATAATCTCTCAACGTGTAGGTAACTGGAAGAGTTGGTTCGACAGAATGGACAGTAAAGATCTCATTGGTCCAATTAGGTAAATATCCTTTATCAAACACTTTCTTGTATTTACTTATTCTAACCTTATCCCCCTCTTTGAATCTACGCTTAGAGTCATTTACATTGTAGTGTTGGCGATTTTTACGAATATTCCTCATCACCACTTCCTCATTAGTCGAATTGACCTCACTAGGCTTCATTCCAATAGTTCGATGCTTTCTGTTATTATACTCACGCAACAGAGATGGTAATATCCGCAGCCAGTTATAATTTCCAATTTCAGTAAATTTTTGATACATTAAAGATTTTAGCGAACGATTAAATCGTTCAATTATAGTCCCTTTTTTCTCACTGTAGGTTGAGTAATGTTTTATACCATATCGTCTCATACACTCCTCAAACTCCCTGTTGTAAAACTCTTTCCCCAGATCTGTTTGTAAGTAACGCATAACATTTGTATCGAGAATTGGTTTGATAGCCTTAACAATAGTACTCGCTTGTTTGTTTTTCAACGGAATCGCATGAGCATACTTAGTGAAACAGTTGATTACCGTCAAAATATACCTAAATCCTTCGTTAGCTCGAGCATATGGAATCATTTCAACAAGATCTGCTTGATACAAGTCATGAATTCCTTTTACCTCAACATGTCTCGTTGGGAATTTTATTCGTGCTGGTGCGTGAAGCTCTCGTGCAATGGTTTCTCTGATATTCATGACGTTGTACCTACTATATTATAATTTTTGGTGGCTACACCTTCAATACGCTTAGAAGTTATGAAGAAATCGTATACTCACGAGTACTCATATACCTATCCACGGGTAGGTAGACCGGTTCCAGCGCTCCAGTCCCTCAGCCACCCCGTCTCATCACGCGGATTAGAAACAGGTATTTACTTATCTTCATTCTTACGAGCAGTAGTCTGTAATTACATGCAATTACCATCATTATCATGCATCTTTGTCTCCGGAACCCCGGACCGCCGGGGCCCCGCCAGTTTCTCTCGCATCCCTCGTCGTGGCCTTGAACTGTGCTAGGGCCGGCAGATTGCTTACTACTCGTGTTCATACCATTCTGGTTGCTTTTCCATCCACGCTTCAAAAATTTACTCTTCTGAGTATTGCATATTTTACACTTTGCTAGATACCTCCAGGAGCCATTTGCTGTCTGAACTGTTGAAGTATTTACATTACCAGTTTTTTTCTTACATTTGAAACAAAAAATTTGTGGGGTAACATTACGTTCTATCATTTTTCGATTAATTTCAGGTACACAGTCAAATCAGTTCCCAAAAAATTGATTTCGGTGTCAGATTCGTTCTTGAGTACCAAGTCGATTTTCTGAATTGACTTCACGCTCTTATTGATATCAAGGTAGTTAATTTGAACAGGTTGTTCTGCAATCAGGGAACCAAATTTAATCTGCTCAGTTTTAGGATAGAACATGTGTAGGATATCTGCTTCCTGGTGGGAATGAGGATCATTCTGATGATTAATAACAGCAGGCTTGATCAAGTTGCAATGAATTTCAATAACTTTGAAAGGTTCCAACCTTGGGTATGAGTTTGCTTCATAGTGAGTATTTGATTTAAAATAAAACGAGACATTTGATTTTCTTTGATAGAACCCTAACAAATAACCTAAATTTTTACGATGTTCAGACGATGAAGGGAACAAACCAACATCAACTGGCATCTTCATTTCAACTCTAGCAGTTGTTTCGTTTACACGAAGATAATACAGATCTTTATTACTAGCAAGCACTGCAAGATTTGTATAATTCGATTTAATAAAACCTATGAGCATATTTTCAATCTTTTCTATCGAGTAATTCCCACTACCTATGTACAATGTTCGCTCATCATCATCATCACTTCCTGTAAACACCACTTGTATAGGTTCAGAAATATTTTCAATACAATTTTTACCATAAAATCCCAAAAGACCGAGGGAATAATCCTTATGCTCATCCAAATGAATAGGATGCTCCATCCGTAAGCTCAACTTTGAGCCTGTACCGGATATCTTGAAGAGTGACATTATTGTTTTATGTTCTATCTTCTTATAAGTATGCATTTACAAAACCAACACATAGAAAATGAGGTTCAAAATGAAGGGAACAAGACGTGTTCGATTCGAGACTACTCCGAGTTCTGGCTCTCCGAGGTCTTCTCGTGCAAGGAGGTTCACCCGTTGAGAATAATTATTGTTCAAGAATATTTTTTGTGTGAGATTTGTTTTTCCTATGACGTGCAAAATAATTAATATATTTATAATACAATAAATTCATTTTAGCATTTTGTAATGACCCCAAGGCAAAGTACTAATTTTATTTTCCTCAGTAAATCGTTTGGTGTCATCCGAATTGAGAGCTTTTTTGTTCATTGTTATTGAGTATAAGGTATGTTTATAACTACGTATCAAATTTTGCTTACGATACTGTTCCTTTCCCTCAAAGAGGCATGATTTTAGATCATCCATTCCTATAGTTTGTTTTACAATATTCTTTTTTATCCCTTTACATTTTACCTGATTAGAAACCTCATCCTCTTTTTCAACGTACGAATAACTATATAATTTGGATCGCAAGCCACAAAATTCAGAGAGATGAGCACCGTTCAGCTCATCCTTAAATTTCCCAATCACCTTTTTATTCTTTGAACTGTAACAGGTATGTGTTTTATCATAGTCACTCGTGTCAAATTCATCCGAGTTCTCCTTAATTATTTGATGGGGATCGATGGTTGTTTCTACGAAATACGAATCTGTATCCATGTAACAAAGATTTAAATTAGGATCGTATCGTTTTAGTTTATTGTAGAAGAAATCATACATCAGGTGTTTGGATAAATCGAGAACCGAAAATCCCAAGTATAGGGGTTGATTAAATTTTATTTTATTTCGGGTCATGTGGCACGCTAGGAAATCTTCATCGAATATCGTAAATCTAGAAAACGTTGGTTTTTTCGCTAATTTGGATGCCTTCTTTTCGTTGCACAGCCTAATATCTTGACGTTTACGTAAATTCATCATTGTGCGACCAAATACGGAATTATTCATAAGCTTATAGAAATCCTTTTCGAAATCGTTCGAGCAGTTAGCTCGTTTAGAGGTATTAAAATCTATGTAGGATTTCATAAACGGTTTTTGTTCGAATTTTATAACGCGGTGAATGGCTGTAATTTCTAAACCCTGACTCATATACAATTTCAAATTATCAATATGTACAACGTATCGTTTTTTATCGTAGAGGGTCGTACACAACTTCTGGTTGTAGTGCTCTGGAGCTAATGGGAGATCTCTGTGTGAATCATGAAGCCTTTGAGGATAATGTAAATCAACTTCGAATATATAACCTTGTTGATTGTTATCGTGGTATCCTTCAATTATTTTTTTCCAAGATTCAATATCATGAAGCGTTGGAGGAACCCACTCAAATTTTCTGTGTGGGAGTGACCTGGATAATGCCCACCCGTACAAATTGTTCGCATCTATGTAACTTAGATAACTATCCGGTTTCGTATCATCGTAATCTTTGATGTGCCGGTTATTGGCTTTCACGTATCTTTTCGAGCACTGGGAAATACCTCCTCTAATACCCTTTTCAATTAATAAATACATATCATAGTCTACAATTAGGTCTAGTTTTATTTTCGTTGATTTTAACATTGCATCCCAAGCGAGTGATGGAGCTGTGGTGTAATGTGCAGGATCAAGTTTATAATTAGCTAAGCAAACGTTACGAAAATTTTCGAATACATCTGCTAGCAGCAAAACATCCTGAATATTGTACAAATCAGAATAAATTCCTAAACTTTTGACTTTCAGTTTATTCCATACGTGGAGGTAATGATTGAAATCATTGGAGTTTATATTCGATTCGTTTAGCGAATCGTAGAAATCTTCAGGAGCAAGTGTTCTATCATGATCAAGTTTTTCAACACTGTTCACAAACTCGTAAGGGAATACCCCTTTTCTTCTTAGGATGCTAAACAGTTTATTTTCATCATTTTTCTCTCTATGAAAATATTTCCCACAAACAGAGTTATCCTTGATAAATGCATTAAGATGCGAGAATTCTTCTGGTTTCAAATTCTGCGCTAGTTTCTCGAGAGAGCTTGACATGAATCTAAAGCTATCAATAAAACTCAATTTCAAGTATCCCTTTCTCAATTTAACCATGTTCTTTGAGAAGGTTATATACTTTTCCTCAGAATTAGTGAGCACTGTAGTTTGATTTTTTTCATTTCCATAATTGAATAGTTCTTTTATGAAGAGATGCGAGTCGTAACCAGATAGATTGTGGCAAACAACTGGAATATTTGTAACGAGTTGCCTGCGTCGGTTACATTCGGGGTGTGAACTTCCTAAAAATTTTGAGGTCAGATGACAATGATCTCTATCTTTTGTTGTTCCTAGTTCAATTTCTTTATCACAAATATGGCATATGTTTGATAATTGAAAATGTCTTTCCTCTTCATCGGTTAACTTCATCGGTTTTGAATTTTCATATTTTTTTGCGATAAATTTCAATATTCCATGAAGTTTCTCAATGAGCCTGAGGGGTACGTATTCGAGTTCAGCTTGATTTTTTGCCCTATAGCAATAAGGTTTGTGAATTTTCCCATCCACCCTAGATACCAAATATGTGGTAAATCCATAAGGAATATGTTTTTTAGTTTTCATTGTAAAGGATTCATTTTGGTCATGCAATAAACATTCAAAATCGAGATAAATAACGTATGGGTGTTCGAATTTGTTGATAAAGTTTTGAAATTCTAATGTGCTGCCCTCTGTCGGCATAGTGGGTTTCACAGGTTGATGCTCACCACAATATTCCGAATGCTCAGCAAGTTGCCGTTTACTATTGAAAGAAACCAAACATCTTCTGCAAATTTCAATAGTTTGCTTATGCTTGGTGATTTGCGTCCTAACTAATCGAGATAGGTTTTTTATGTATACATAATGACCATTGTTTTCATTAACCAAGTATAACAAATCTATATCTTTTTCAGCAGCTCGTTGAGTTGATATCACAATAGGTCTGATTTCTTTCCCTGAGACCTCATAAATATTGATAGCCATACTAGGATATCCTGGGTAGCCATTTTGACTCTTTTTCTCAAACTTGGGGATATTATCAAGTGTCATGGGATATTGAAATCCTCTGAATATTTCATCTTTTACTTGGTGTTTATAATGGCTAACATTCTGAGGGTTTTTCCTCTTGTCATTAATACCACAGCATATAGAATAAGCAAAACACAAATTATCCGAAGTATTATGAACGTTTACACAAGCTTTTTTATCTGAAATCCATTTGGGCAACTCTATGTAAGAACTACCACTCAAAGGGTTATATTTGCTCAAGCTCAGAATAAGTCTTTTAGGTCTATATAATGACCACCCTGAGCCTGCTGCAGGTTGGTGCTGTGATTCTCTTTGTTTTAAATCATCAAATTTTTGTTCTATAACATCATTTAAATTAATATTTGTAGTAATAACGTCAGATTTTGTATGGAAGTACATTTCTGTGTATTGGGTTTCCCCGTCAATTTTTTCACGAGAATAAGTTGCTTCCAGGCTTACCTGCAATTTGATTGATGGATTCAAAACCCAATATTCCATGAGTTTGTCTATCATCGGATTCTTTAACGACTCCAAGAATGCAGATATGTCAATGGAACCTTTAATATAAGTCCACATAATCTTTTTGAACTGAGAGTTGATGGTGATTTCCTCTTCTGTTGAAAACGCATCATTCAAATTTTCTTGATTTGATACGGTGTTGCTAATGTGCTTTTTGGATTTGATATGACGGGTCCAATTTGATTTTGTTACCGACAAATTGCAGGAAGAACATATTTTTTTATCTTGCATCTGAGGAGGGGAAGTATTTGGAATCATAGAGTTCTGGGAGCCTACATGTTTTACAGATTTGATATGCCGAGCCCAATTTGATTTTGTCACCAGAATATTACATGTAGAACAATGTTTTTTAGAATTCACACTCATTAGAGAGGGACCATCAGTGTGAGAATTAGGGGGTATGTCTGTGGAGTTTTTACTAACCTTATATTGATTAGTAATAGGGTCTTTAACTAATTTGATTACGATTCTATCCTTATCTGCTAGGATTTCTTTTGGCGGAGAGTGAGGTGTGGAAAGTTCCTCTTGAGAATCTGCATCAAATATCGATTTAGAAATACGTTTCAGAGCATCCTCTCTCGATTCATGGGAATTAATTTTTTCCTCGGGATTTGATTTAATAGTGGTACTGCCAGACAAATTTGTCATACAACCCCTAAATTGCTCAAAGGTTTTAGGTGGTTTGTTAGAGATGCATGGATTTTCACCCAACAAACCAACAATTCGATTATTATCTGGGTGGACTTTTCTTACAGGAGGGGAAGGGAAAAGAAGATTTGTGTGGGGAGGAGTATCAGCGAAAGGCGTTATCATGGTTGGAACATTGTAATATTGTAATAAATCTTCAGGCAGATCCTGGGGTGGAACAGAAGCCCGGCTTGTAGCGACTTTGGCAGGTCTTGTTGGTTTTCTACTGATAAACGGTGTTAAACTATCTGTGTATTCGGGTAATTTCATGTAACGTGTGAAATCAAGGCTTTTCTGTTGAGGGTTTACCCTTGTATCATTTTTCCTAGTAAGAGAAATAGCAGAGGCTTCAGCTTTAGGATCAAAATAGCTTTTACTATATTTTTTTTCATTTTTAATAATATTATTTTTATGGGCTTTCGATTTTAAATGTCGTGCGAATTGACTCTTTGATCTATATAACGAACATATACTACAATATTTATATGCTGCATTATTTTCATCCTTACAAGGACGGGTTGTTTTAGAGGAAGAGTTTTGCATCTCGCGTTTTGGAGGCATGGTTCGTACCGAGACGTGCAGTTCTTTACCCTGGCGAAACTCGACGGTCCGAACAGTAGGTACTTATGGGTACAGAGACGTGCAGTTCTTTACCCTGGCGAAACTCGACGGTCCGAACAATACTGTTTGATACCGAGACGTGCTGTTCTTTACCCTGGCGAAACTCGACGGTTTACTGATTGGCCAATCAGCATCAAGCAATAGTGACGTCACTATTAGCCAATCAACATCAAGCAATAATCATGATAGAAAGTGACGTCATTATGAACCAATCAGGAACAAGCTGTGTGTGGTGGGAGGGGTAAACTGTTTAAACCTTACCTTGTGACGTGGTAATCCATCCATGAACCTTTAATTTGCACTAAAAACCACTTTGTTGTTCACTCCCGTGCATAAACCGGTTGTTCGAACTGACTGATAATTTATGTAGGTACCTACTTGATGATTGAAAAGGACACTAGCACGCTTATAAATGTCTATCCGATCCGATCTGTACCGCTCTTTGCAACTCACTGGTCCTGCTGCGTTTTTTTTGATGACTAAGTGATCACTCAGGAAGTCGATAAGCACGTCTGGACCGCTGGACAAGGAGCTCGAGTGGGTTTTAATTCTACCGTCAGGGATCCCCGGGAGAAACTGGGATCCAGATTATTTTGAAATAAAAGCTCGCTGCGAGATTCAATCAATCAACCACACCTTGCCATCAAGGTTTTTTCGCGCGATCTCAAACAAAAATTTTCTCTCACCTGTTTCATTTTTATTTTATTTTTTCATTTTTTTTTTTAATTCATTTTTTTCCCCCATTTTTCATTTTTCATTTTTCTTTTTTTTTCTCAAGCTTGAAAATTCAGAGTTTGGTTCCCGACACCCAATGCCTCGCTTTCAGTTGACGGGCTAGAAACCCCAGCTCGACGGTCGGGCCAGTAGCCCCAGCTCAACAATCGGGCCAGAGGCCTCATCTCAAAATCGGGCCAGAAGACCCATTTTATATACTACTGCAGCTGTCACACTGCCTCCCTACCTTTCTCGAGGATGGAGAGGGGGAAACTACGCTGTATGGGCGGCGTAGTTAAACCCCTCATCCATTACAACCTACCCACGGATAGGTATATGAGTACTCGTGAGTACGATTTCTTCATAACTTCTAAGCGTATGGAGGGTGTAGTTTTTCAGGAGCTTTGGAGTTTTTCAGATGAATCTTCCTGAATTAGAACTCCATACTACTTTCAGTCCCGTGTCTAACTTCACATACTTCTTCTTCAAAGAAGTATGTTTTTAAGGGGAGGAGTGTGACGGTATATGGGAATCCCGTCCATCTTGGATGCTGGCTCTTCCCGATCTTTTTGACACGCGGCTGAAGGGGCGGTTGATTCGCGGAAACGAATCATCAACTCCTGGAGGCAACGCTGTAATCTAACCATTGTCTCCGGGGGCAGCTGTTACACTGCCTCCCTACCTTTCTCGAGGATGGAGAGGGGAAACTACGCTGTATGGGCGGCGTAGTTAAACCCCTCATCCATTACAACCTACCCACGGATAGGTATATGAGTACTCGTGAGTACGATTTCTTCATAACTTCTAAGCGTATGGAGGGTGTAGCCACCAAAAATTACAATATTATAGTACAACGTCATGAATATCAGAGAAACCATTGCACAAGAACTTCACGCACCAGCACGAAAAAAATTCCCAACGAGACATATTGAGGTAAAAGGAATTCATGACTTGTATCAAGCAGATATTGTTGAAATGATTCCATATGCTCGAGCTAACGAAGGATTTAGGTATATTTTGACGGTAATCAACTGTTTCACTAAGTATGCTCATGCGATTCCGTTGAAAAACAAACAAGCGAGTACTATTGTTATTAAGGCAATCAAACCAATTCTCAATACAAATGTTATGCGTTACTTACAAATAACAGATCTGGGGAAAGAGTTTTACAACAGGGAGTTTGAGGAGTGTATGAGACGATATGGTATAAAACATTACTCAACCTACAGTGAGAAAAAAGGGACCATGTGTGCGAAAGAACGACTTTTGGTTTATTATTCTGTGAATAATACACCTATGTATTCGCTCAGCAAAAAATTTTTATAACACCCCCTCAAACTCTTTTCTTTTCCGTTTCAAGGTGCGTAGATTCCAAAAATGCAATGTCCGTCCGCCGTCCGCCGTACGCCGTACGCCGTATCACGTGTACCGGCTTCATTTTAGGTCTAAAAAAGTCGTTCTTTCGCACACATGCTCCATTTGGGCCCTAGTTGTGTCCCGAAACTTTTCAGCCCGATCGGAATATACCCAGGGGTGTTATGAATGAAAATGTGTGTAAAAATAGGTACTTTTTGCGTTTTAGCAACATGTTAGTAACATGAGCTTTTGAGGTATCGTTTTCCCTGTTTTTGGGGACGAGAAGACCGAATATGAAGTCGATTTTGACCAAAGAGTGGAAAATTGAGTTCTACCAAATGTTCAGCTCCCAAAATTGATTTTTTATGAGTCAAAAACCTGCGAAATCGTCTGAAATC
The DNA here is from genome assembly GCA_954871275.1 of Leptopterna dolabrata. NCBI lineage: Eukaryota > Metazoa > Arthropoda > Insecta > Hemiptera > Miridae > Leptopterna > Leptopterna dolabrata. The sequence goes on along the minus strand of OX940981.1, from coordinate 28,470,763 downwards.
ACCATTTGTAGAATAACACTGGAAAAAGTTTCAACACGTGGATCAAGACGATTAAATGGCACTACCAATGATCAAAGATAGTTTTAAAAAAAAGAAAAAAAAGGAGCGTAGATACCTAATTAGTGTTTTAGGGGCCAAAATTAATGGAAACCATCAGAAATAGCTATTTCGATTATTACGCATGAAAGAAACAATAAATGAACAGCCAAAATTTCTGTAGGTATGTCCAGTAGAATAATAAACCCATGTGACATGGACTTTGCAGCGTTTTTTAGACCGAAAATGAAGCCGGTACACGTGATACGGCGGACGGCGTACGGCGGACGGACATTGCATTTTTTGAATCTAGGCACCTTGAAACGGAAAAGAAAAAATTTTGAAGGGGTGTTATAAAAATTTTTTGCTGACCGAATACATAGGTGTATTATTCACAGAATAATAAACCAAAATGCAGTCCGTTCGCGGTACGGCCACTGAGAATAGAAGATCATCTTCTATTCTCAAGGGGGTACGGCCCTCAGGTCCAAGACTTTACATCACACTTACTAAAACTTACTTTTTATGTACAATCTCTATTATAGGTCTGGCATCTTTAATACAATATTTACTTCATGGAGGATTGAATCACATCACAAACAAGGTTTTCAAATGTCATAAGGAAGGTTTCCTCACTGCCAACAAAGGAAAAAGGTAGGTACCTACCTAATGTACGACAAGGCTTCAAATTCACTATTCTGATATTTTTTCCAGCGAAATGATCGCTGATCAAGGACACTGGCAGCGTCGCTCCGCAGGAGCGACAATTCGCCAGGAAAAGCAAGAGAACGGCAAGAGCTGATGAAGACGTAAATTCCGGCGGAGCCATCGCGGATTCGACTAAACTACCCACAAAACGCTTCGGATTTCCACTGCGCCTCGAGTTTGATGGTTATTCAATAATTCGTAAAGTCTATTACAATGCAAATGGGGTCCTTTGTGGGGCGGTAATGGTTCGTTTGAAAAGGGGATTCGTGCCGCTTATGAAGTGATTAGAGTGGTTACCCTACATGAAAACACAGATATGTTTCGTAAAAGCCAGTTGTAAAAACCTGTAATAAATTCACATCAATTGGGAATCGGATAACGAGAAACGATCAACTGTTACTATGCTTCCCCAATACGTAAAATGATCTATAGTTAGGACAGTACGTACCTAAGCAAGCGACCTCCCTATATAAGTAGAAAGACAAAACATTCGAAATAACTTTGCCTTTGCTCTTCTCCTCAGTTATTATACGATTTTTGTGAAGCCTGTAACGGAGCAAGGGTCTATTTAGAACAGTAACGTTCGATTAATAAAAATGTCATTCAAGGTGCTACGGAGAAGTTAAGTTGAATATTATTACTGTGAAATTGAAAAATCCAGAGACTCTAAATTGTATCTAACATAAGTTTACCTACTGAAAAAACCGTGTGATTTTAACGACACAGATACATAATACATATAATATTAAAAGTGATATAATTGTATACAATAATTCTGACAGCCAAGAAGAGGAAACTATTTGAGCATTTTCCCAGCGGAAATAGCAACTAGTACCTAGTAATTTTTCCTTTTTCTTGTTCCATTCGTGAAAACTGTTAATTTCTTTTTTCTTCCAAATTTACTTTTTTAGTCATCCATTTATGTATAAATTTTATTTGTGAATTATTGTCCAGATTCATACTATGTTCGTTGTAATTGGAATTATATCCCCTTTTCTCTAAATAAATAAATAGGTACATACTCATATGTAAATGAAAAACTACTCAAGATTCATTTCCTTCGACCATGAGAGACCGTCACCAGCACAGAATAAGGAACATCCGACCGAGGCTGCGCAACCCTGCGGACAATTCAATCTATTTTTAGCCATAGCTATTGCAATGACTAATTAACTCAACAACGTTACGAAATTAGGACAGGAGATTTTCCACGATCTGATGTAATCAACAGATGTCACAAATGCAGCGCACAAACAGGTTCTTCCGTTTCCAACGTACGATTCTGACTTTTGGTTTATTATTCTGTGAATAATACACCTATGTATTCGCTCAGCAAAAAATTTTTACAAAACCCCCTCAAACTTTTTTCTTTTCCGTTTCAAGGTGCGGAGATTCCATCCGGAGTCCGTCCGCCGTACGCCGTATCACGTGTACAGGCTTCATTTTTGGTCTAAAAAAGTCGTTCTTTCGCACACATGCTCCATTTGGGCCCTAGTTGTGTCCCAAAACTTTTCAGCCCGATCGGAATATACCCAGGGGTGTTATGAATGAAAATATGCACAAAAATAGGTACTTTTTGTGTTTTAGTTACATGTTAGTAACATGAGCTTTTGAGGTATCGTTTTCCATGTTTTTGGGGACGAGAAGACCGAATATGAAGTCGATTTTGACCAAAGAGTGGAAAATCGAGGTTCTACCAAATGTTCAGCTCACAAAATTGATTTTTTATGGGTCAAAAACCTGGGAAATCGTCTGAAATCATCATCAATTTGAATAATAACACTGGAAAAGTGTCAACACGTGGATGAAGACGATTAAATAGCGTTACAAATGATCAAAGATAAATTGAAAAAAAAGGAGCTTCCTAATTCGTGTTTTAGGGGCCAAAAATGGTGGAAACCATCAGAAATAGCTATTTCAATTGTTTCACATGAAATAAACAATAAATGAACAGCCAACATTTCTGCAGGTATGTCCAGTAGAATAATAAACCCATGTGACAAGGACTTTGCTGCGTTTTGGTTTATTATTCTGTGAATAATACACCTATGTATTCGCACAGCAAAAAATTTTTGTAACACCCCCTCAAACGTTTTTCTTTTCCGTTTCAAGGTGCGTAGATTCCAAAAATGCAATGTCCGTCCGCCGTACGCCGTATAACGTGTACAGGCTTCCTTTTCGGTCTAAAAAATTCGTTCTTTCGCACACATACTCTATTTGGGCCCTAGTTGTGTCCCGAAACTTTTCAGCCCGATCGGAATATACCCAGGGGTGTTATGAGTGAAAATGTGTGTAAAAATAGGTACTTTTTGCGTTTTAGCAACATGCTAGTATAACATGAGCTTCTGAGATATAATTTTCCATGTTTTTGGGGACGAGAAGACCGAATATGAAGTCGATTTTGACCTAAGAGTGGAAAAATGAGTTCTACCAAATGTTCAGCTCCCAAAATTGATTTTTTATGAGTGAAAAACCTGGGAAATCGTCTGAAATCACCATCAGTTTGTATAATAACACTGGAAAAAGTGTCAACACGTGGTTCAAGACGATTAAATGGCACTACCAATGATCAAAGATAGGTAGTTATTTTAGAAAAAAAGGAGCGTATCTAATTTGTGTTTTAGGGGCCAAAATTAATGGAAACCATCAGAAATAGCTATTTCGATTATTACGCATAAAAGAAACAATAAATGAACAGCCAACATTTCTGTAGGTATGTCCAGTAGAATAATAAACCCATGTGACAAGGACTTTGCAGCGTTTTTTTGAAATAGAGCGTCACTGGGACTGCTGGGGCGCTGGATAATATTGGCCGGGATAGGAGCCACCCTAATCAGCTGGGTCGAAAATTGAGTTCTCTGATTTTATCAGGAATCAGAGCAGCCTCCAGCGTGCAAAAGCATATTCCATGTTCTTCCGTCTCCTTACGAAGTACGAATCTGATTTTCGTTGGCAATTTTATTACGGTTTTCAGCTATTTTGACCCATAACAACTCAAGTTTAACCCGCTCTTTGTATTCTAAGAAACGCTGAACATTATCACATAAGGGTTTATTATTTTTCATTACAGATGCTCCGTCTAAGTAGATCACTGTTTTCTCTGGTCAATACGGCTACACTCAGGCTTCCCCCAGGAGAGCCCTAAATCACGTACTGGAGCTGGCCAGGCAACTATACTTCATAAATATGCGATGGATTCAAGAATTCTATCATTAATTCTTTGTTGCTATTCATGAAGCATAGCGATTGTTCAAGTTATGAGTACAAAAGTACCTTTTTAAAAGAAATACGTACATTACAATTCAACACTAAATAATCTAAACGAATTTGTTCGCTTCATTTAGTAGATAAGTATACTGTGATTATTTATCGATGTACTGATGTACACAAATAAGAATGGAAAAGAGGATTATTCCATTTATATTACAGCTGTAAACGACTTCATTTTTCAATCTATTTCTATCTATTGTTCGCACCAAAACGGTCTTAATTGAATTCCACTGCGTAGGCTATAATTGCATTCCACCTCGAGCGCCCTCTGTGCGAACTCTCCGAGCCCCAATAATCTTGGAATTAACCCTCCACGTCCAGATTATCATTTTTTATAATCGTGGGCACCTACCTGGAAGTGTGGGGCCCTGACCAGGATTTAGATACGGGTGTCAAAAGGGGGTGAGGGGGGGGGGGGGGCTACGACATCTCAATTTATTTCAATTAAATATTGAAAAACATCATTTTTTATCTCCTGTTTACATTTATTATCTATTGGGCGTATACCAATTTTTGGTGATTTCATCATTTTTACAGATTTTTGTAGCCAAGGTCAGATATCATCTGGAATGACACACACACACACACACACACACACACACACACACACACACACACACACACACACACACACACACACACACACACACACACACACACACACACACACACACACACACACACACACACACACACACACACACACACACACACACACACACACACACACACACACACACACACACACACACACACACACACACACACACACACACACACACACACACACACACACACACACACACACACACCTGTATAAAACAATATATATGTAGTTACCCCTGTATACCCAAATACGTAATTATAAATGATAAAAATTGTTAAATTGCAGGGACCGATTCAGAAAGCTCGGAAACGGAGAAGAAACGGATTTTTTCAAAAATGCATGTACCTACATTCTAAAAACTTGGAACTTATTGCGTGTATACTCAAAATATTCGCTACCAGAAAAATCACCAAAAATTATGAGTTGAAGGGCCTAAACTGACAGCATTCTACAAGGAATTTGATTCTCCACAACATTTATTTCTATGAAGAACCAGATTAGTCGATGCCAATGGTCGAAAAAGTGAATTTTCAAGGTGAGGTACCCATTACTTCTAAGGGCATGCCATATTATTATTCTAAATATTCCGTCGAAGAAGAGAAAAACGCTGCAAATCCCTGCACAACGGTTTATTATTTTGTATAGAATACCCTTCTGTTACAGATCACAGCTCTATGTATAGATAACCCGTCTATATAATATAATATGTACTATTCTATGCATATTTATGTAGATCGCAGACCCTCCGTAGGTTAGTACCTAACCTCGTACTCGTTACTAGGTACCTACGTAAATCACGAGTTAAATGTTGCTAAAATAATTCTGCCGATGACAAACAGTACCTAACAAAAAGAAACACACATAATGAAGTTCTGAAAAGAAATTGTTGATTAGGAGTGAAAAAAGTTGCAAAAGTACCTACCAGCAAACTCCAGCCCCTTCTACGTAGATGGTATAATGAACCGTTGTGTAATAATTTACCGTTGAGTAATGATTTACCGTAGTAATACCTAATTTACCCATCAATAATACTTCAACGTTTGTTCAAGTTTCACTACCTACCAACGAACTCCAAAAGAGCCATCATTTTTCAAATTAAATAATATCACAGAACAACCAACTCGACTTCATACTCCGCCAATATAATCAGGTGATCCCTACCAATGATTGGCCGTATTCACAAATTCCTATTGTGGGCGCGTCTCTGGTTACGAGATTTGGTTTGAATTGTATACAATTTCATTCACACTGGAGTCGAAAATGCCTGCCGGTGCAAACTTCGGGGCCTTACTGTGAACGAACGGCTGGACGTACGATGCTCCGGATGGTCTTAAAAAACTCGCAAGTTCAAGAACTATTTAAACCCGTAAAAATATTTACGTAAAAAACGCTGCAAAGTCCTTGTCACATGGGTTTATTATTCTATTGGACATACCTACAGAAAGGTTGGCTGTTCATTAATTGTTTCTTGGTATGCGTTTCAAGGTACGTAGCACACCAGATTTCGTGAATAAAATCAATAAATTTCCGGTCACAAAGTAGCTAAAAATCGGTTAAAACGTTTAAAATGATCAAAATTTGATTTGTAACCAAAACTGGAGATTCAACGTCCAGTGATGTAGCATGGCCATATGAGGGTATATCTCTCAAGTTGGTGACTAGCATTTTTTTAAAACGATTCATAGCATTTTTTGACCCTCAAAACCTCGATTATTAGGTACCTACTCCTTTGAAAATAAAAAATAAATAAAATAAAATAGAATAAAACAAAACAAAATGAAAATAAATATGTGCTGGTTTGAGATGAATGAAGATAGTGGTGAGGTATGGAGAAGAGAGTGAGAGTGATGGAGGAGAAGGTACTGGATCCAATGTCCCTGGTTAACATTTATAGCAAAAGCCAGGGAGGTTTCCACCACTAAAGACGCTAGAGGGTTTTGCCCAGTGGTTGCCACTCGTGGTAGGTTATCACCTCACCGGTTCCACCAGGCTGGGATCTTTTTGGTAAAAGGTAAGGAGGCGTGAGAGGAGAGAGAGAGAGAGAGAGAGAGAGAAAAGTCATTGACTTGACGTTTGAGCATAGAATGAAGAAACGGGCGAGAATGGCTGGTTTTTATATGGCCCTTTCCACTCTCCCCAAGTCACTCGTTTCGGATTGTTAAGGGATGGGGGGAAAGAGTAGGGTTTTGCCTGCAGCCGGTCACGTACGCCGCTTCTTCGTCTGGTATATTTGTGCAATCTTAATATGAAATACAAGGTGATGTTCCGGGAGGATATGAGGGCAAAATAAATAAATAATCATATTACTGAACTTGGGTTTTTGGTTTATTATTTTCAATAATGAACCATTGGAATCCAGCATAAAAAAAAATAAATAAAAATTCTAACCCCCCCCCCCCCCCCCCTCAAAATTTGATGGTTTACGTTTCAAGGTATGTAGAATCCAAAACTGCAAAAAAATTTCTGTCTGTCCGCCGTACGCCGTATTGGCCACTTTTCTTAGTTACCATGAAACAAAATTGATGAAATTCGGGTTATAGGTTCCGTTCGGGGTCTAGTTGGTCCTCGAAGCTCGACGTTATTGTCACTCATCTCTAAGGGGTTCAAAATAGAGGTTGACATTTTCAAAACGTCGTAGCTCGAAAACTTTCAATAGAAGGGTATGGTTTTTTTTACGTTATTAAATTTGTCTTGAGCTAAACAATTTTTTGAGACCACCCGGAGCATTGTACGTCCAGCCGTTCGTGTGCACCAAAAAGCGTCGTCAACACGATCGTGAATCAAACGGTATAAATCCGGCCACATAATCATCACTAGGGAGCACTTGATTATAATCAAGGATGGCTGTATGAAGTCGAGTTGGTTGTTCTGCGATATTATTTCATTTGATAAGTGATGGACTATTGGATTTTGTTGGTAGGTACTTCTGAAACTTGAACAAACGTTGAAGTATTATTGATGGGTAAATTATTACACAATGGTAAATTATTACACAACGGTAAATTATTACACAACGGTAAATTATTACACTACGGTAAATTATTTTCTAACGGTAAATTATTACACAACGGTTCATCTACCAAGAAGGGGCTGGAATTTTTTGTTGATCGGTACTTTTGTAACTTCAACAAACGATGAAGTACTGTTGATGGGTAAATTATTACACAATGGTAAATTATCTCACAACGGTAAATTATTACACAACGGTAAATTATTACACAACGGTTCATCAACCAAGAAAGGGCTGGATTTTGTTGATCGGACTTGAATAACCATTGAAGTATTATTGATGGGCAAGTTATTACACAACGGTTCATTTTACTTGACCACGAAGGTAGGTACTGACCACAGAAAACAGTGATCTACGCAGAAGCCAGAAGGGGCATCTATTTCACTCCACATCAACAATTTTCCTTCAGAACTTCATTATTTGCGTTTCTTTTTGCCGTTTTAGTTACTGTTTGTCATCGACAGAATTTTTTTAGCAACATTTAACTCGTGATTTATATAGGTACCTAGTAACGAGTACGGGGTTAGGTACTAACCTACGGAAGGTCTGCGATCTACATAATATGTATAGACTAGTACATACTATTTAGACGGGCTATCTATACAGAGAGCTGTGATCTGTAACAGAAGGGTATGCTGCACAAAATAATAAACCGTTGTGCAGGAATTTGCAGCGTTTTTTGTTTGGTCACAAATTATACCGATTTTTGGTGGTTTCAGTAATCTAACGGACTTTCAGCTGATGTTTGACCATCAAAAAATCAAATCTGACTTCTTTGTCCTTCTTCTTCTTCTTTCTGACTTCTTTTCTTCTATCTTTCTTCTTCGTTCGCCATTACGAAGATTTTGGCGATTTCGGGTTTGTCATTTCGTAGTTTAGCCAAGGTCATATTTATGTGTCGTCTAAAATGGTCAAAATAACATTCATATTATTATATACCCCAGCGCCGGAATGAGGACGAAAAATGGGTTGTCGACGGGGGGGAGGGGGGGATTTCAATTGGTTTTTCCTTCTCCCTCGACACTAAAATGAGGTTCGAGGACTCGGTAATTCGTTCGGGGGCGCCGCGGCGAATTTCATGAGGAATCCGAGGAATGGGAGGCCCGCCAACGAGTTAATATCCCGCCACCCCGTCCGAGGAGATGCGCTGGCCTGGCGGGTTGCGGGGGACCGAGTTCCGATCCACCGCTCACAGTCACTCACCGACGCTCCTTCCCGTCAACCGGACTCCCCGAGACCGCAGACGCTGACAATAGGTGTGACTGACTCGTATAAGAGGCCGATGTGTTTCTTACTGCCCATATTATGTTTATTGATAACTTCAGCCGCTGGAAAGTGAGTTGAGACCTTTATATTACTACCTAACAACCTCCGTACAGAATTTGATTCAGGGCGCAGCACAGTGGGGAAAAACCACCGAATTTGGGGGAAAACCACCGATTTTGGAGGAAAAAACCTTACTGTTTAAATCTTTGGTGGTTTGATATGATTCTATATGTATTTTTTCGTGGTGAATCGAAATATTTGGTCCATTTGGTGATAAGGACTGACTGAAATTAGTCACAAGCACATTCGTTCTCAAAATACTGTGCAGTAATATACTTTGGTTTATATTTTCAATAATGAACCTTTGAAATCGAGCATGGGTAAAAAAATGTAACCCCCCCCCCCCCCCCCCCCTTCAAAATTTGATGGTTTCCGTTTCAAGGTAGGTACGTAGAATCCGAAAATGCAATAAAAAAAATTCTGCCCGTCCGCCGTACGCCGTCGAAGTACGTTTTTTAATACTCGCACTCCGCAGTGGTTAACGTAATATGGTTAGGTAAATCGAGAGCTATCCAACGAGTGGTGAACGATTTTTGTACGATGATAAATGGCGAAGTTAAAGTTCCGTAGCAACGAATCGGTTGTACGTGAAAATCATAGAAATGTTGTCGTCCCAGATTTCGTTACGAAATTTCGTTACGTTAGCTTTTTTGGCTAGTTAGTCCATGGCTAAAACACATTCTGTGTTAAAACAAAATATTACCACGGAGTATGAAGTCGATTTGGTTGCTCTGTGATATTATTTCATTTGAAGAATGATGGCTATTTTGGATTTTATTGATAGAGATAAAATATTGTTGAGATCCGTATTACCAAGGTATTTTTTCCGCGCTGTAAAGCTCAACGGTTGGTCAAAAAAGGTAAGCAGGATGGAAATAGGAAAACTTTCATTTAAAAAAAAAGTTGTAAATGATTATCGAAACGCTGCAAATCCCTGCACAACGGTTTATTATTTTGTACAGAATACCCTTCTGTTACAGATCGCAGCTCTCTGTATAGATAGCCCTTCTATATAACATAATATGTACTATTCTACACATATTATGTAGATCGCGGACCGTCCGTAGGTTAGTACCTAACCCCGTACTCGTTACTAGGTACCTACCTAAATCACGAGTTAAATGTTGCTAAAATAATACAGCCGATGACAAACAGTAACTAAAACGGCAAAAAGAAACGCAAATAATGAAGTTCTAAAGGAAAATTGTTGATGTGGAATGAAATAGATGCAAGTGACAGTGAAGGGTGATCATTAGGATAGTTGCTGAAATAAATCAAGTTAACTACCTATCGATATTCTCAAATTTATCGTATATTATACACGCAGAAGGAGGCGTCTTAGTAATTTTTACATCCAGGATGAACGCATCTGTATCCATATACACCTCCTCTCTACCACCAAGATAGGGACGAAGTCTATCATAGAATAGGTAGTACATCCAGGATTTCGACAATAACTCTAGCAGAACGAATCCGACATAGGTGGGCATATGTAACATGTCTGTTTTCCGGTCCACTAGAACCCCTACAAAATTTTCATCGGCGGTAAATTTGGTCTGTTAACTAGTTTCATAATTATCGAGTCGGTGGTTACCATTTGAAATCTTTGAACTTGCGCTTGTTCATCACAGATCGTTCTAAGACGGAATTTTAGGTTAATTTGTAGTAGTCTTTATCGAATTCCGAAACCTATCGAGCACTCAATTGGGTATTTTACTCCACATAAGGACCAAATAAAGACCTGCACATGTTTGGATATGCAGATGATTATCCTTAGTTCACGATTGTGTCATCATAATATTATTTGAATGGGGGTAGGACGACTTGATATATTTCAGTAAACACTCAATATCTGCGTAAATCACAAGGGGATATTAATCATAATATTATGTTGTACTTTTTTAAATTCAACTATTTCGTTCTTCGGAAATTGATGACGGATGGGAGGAAAAAATTATACAGATTCATGTTCTTGAAGCCTCTTTTTCAACTTGAACAAACTTTATGCTCAAGAATAACAACAAATAATATTAATTTTAGAATTCTTGAATTCACTGCATATTTATGAAACTTTAATTCCCCGACCGGGTCCAGCATTCGATTTACAGGTTTCCCAAGGGAAGTATTGACCACAGAAAACAACGATCTACGCAGAAGGGTACCTACCTTCAGCCACTACAACTACCACCATGTCATAATTTGCAGCATTTTTCTGTAGTTTTCATAAACTTTGCAAAACAATGTATTCCTTCAAATTTCGTATCTTGAAACGGCCCCAAACGTCTTGAGCGTGGATGTAGTCCCCTTAAACTCGCACAACAGAATGCGTCCATCGGAAGTAATGACGTTTCCTCAAGAACCTCCCAATTTCCAATGTCTAATGTTTCCCTTCGTTGGTACAGTCAAATTGTACATAAAATAACATCATTCTCAATGAGTTGCTCTTTCATGTTTTTGGTACTCACCAGAGTCCAGATTATTTCTTTGCCCGTATGATAAAATGAGTCTCAATGGTAATACGTAATTCTCTAACTTTTATATCATATTATAAACTGGTCCAACGAGTTGTTAACTGTTGTTACCTTTGAAGGTCATCAGAGGAGACTATCAATTCTGACTAATAAGACTTCAAGTAGAGATGCATATATAAGGGAAGTAGACTCGAGAAAACAGGTTATAATTTACACAGATTTATTTGTGCACAATAATTCCCTCTCAGATAACACTATGTACATCTGGAAGGATACCGCCCGCTGTAATCCAAATTAATGATTGAATTATTGATTCCCGCGCAGTTGTATGAAACTTTATTTCCTGGGCCGGCTCCAGTACTCCATTTAAGGCTTTCCTACGTGGAGCTCGAGGGTTTTGACCACAGAAAACAGAGATCTACGCAGAAGGGCCATCTATACAGGTAAATAATAAACCGTTGTGTAATAATTTGCAGCGTTTTTTATTGTACTTTCGGAATCTACATATCTTGAAACGTAAAGCATGAAATTTTGAGGGGGGGGGGTTAAAAAAAATTGTCATGCTCGATTCCAAAGGTTCATTATTGAAAATAACAAACCAGAATTTCTGTCCGTCCGCCGTACGGGCCACTTTTCTTAGTTACCGTGAACCAAAATTAATGAAATTTGATTTGTAGGTTCCGTTTGGGGTGTAATTGGTCTTCGAAGTTCGGCGTTACCCTCAGTCATCTCTAAGGGCTGAAAAATACGGATTGAAATTTTCAGAACGCCGAGCTCGGAAACTTTCAATAGAAGGATATGGTTTTTTTTAAGTTTTTAAATTTATTGATCTTGACGTAAAGAAATTTTTGAGACCACCCGGAGCATTGTACGACCAGCCGTTCGTTTGCACCGAAAAGCTTCGTCAACATGATCGTGAATCAAACGGTATAAATCCTGCCCAGATGCCAGATCTCTTCCAGAAACCTTCTGCGTATATCACTGATTTCTGTAGTTGGTACCATCGAGCTCACCCCAGGAAATCCCTAAACCGAGTACTGGAGCCGGCCCGGGAATTAAAGTTTCATACAAATGCGCGGGATTCAATAATTCAATCATTAATTATTTGTAGTTATCATGAAGCATAAAGTAAATAATAAACCGCTGTGTAGTAATTTATCTGTATAGATGCCCCGTCTAAGTAGATAGTATAATAAACCGTTGTGTAATAATTTACCGTTGTGTAGTAATTTACCGCTGTGTAATAATTTAACGTTGTGTATTAATTTACCCAATCCTAATACTTCATCGTTTGTTCAAGTTGCAGAAGTAGGTACCTATCAACAAAATCCAAAAATCAATCATTTTTCAAATCGAATAATATCACAGAACAACCAAATCGACTTCATACAGCTCTCCGTGATTATAATCAGGTGCTCCGTAGCAATGAGATCTGGGCAGGATTTATACCGTTTGATTCACGATCATGTTGACGAAGCTTTTCGGTGCAAACGAACGGCTGGTCGTACAATGCTCCGGGTGGTCTCAAAAATTTCTTTACGTCAAGATCAATAAATTTAAAAACTTAAAAAAAACCATATCCTTCTGTTGAAAGTTTCCGAGCTCGGCGTTCTGAAAATTTCAATCCGTATTTTTCAGCCCTTAGAGATGACTGAGGGTAACGCCGAACTTCGAAGACCAATTACACCCCAAACGGAACCTACAAATCAAATTTCATTAATTTTGGTTCACGGTAACTAAGAAAAGTGGCCCGTACGGCGGACGGACAGAAATTCTGGTTTGTTATTTTCAATAATGAACCTTTGGAATCGAGCATGAAAAAAAATAAATTTTAACCCCCCCCTCAATATTTTATGCTTTACGTTTCAAGATATGTAGATTCCGAAAATACAATAAAAAACGCTGTAAATTATTACACAACGGTTTATTATTTACCTGTATAGATGGCCCTTCTGCGTAGATCACTGTTTCCTGTGGTCAAAACCCTCGAGCTCCACGTAGGAAAGCCTTAAATGGAGAACTGGAGCCGGCCCAGGAAATAAAGTTTCATACAACTGCGCGGGAATCAATAATTCAATAATTCAATCATTAATTATTTGTAGTTATTCATGAAGCATAAGGTAAATAATAAACCGTTGTGTAATAATTTACCTGTATAGATGCCCCTTCTGTGTGTATATAGTATAGTAAACAGTTATGTAATATGTAGTGATGTAGGAAGCAACAGACGAGGCCGGAAGATTGATTGAGAATGGTTGTATAATTAGTGGCCCCTGGCTCTTTTATATTCCCCTGACATGATCAGAGGGGGGTCGGGGGGTCCCCACTCTGAGGTACTTCATGTTGGCACAATACATGAGTTGTGGAGGAGCAGCCGATCACAAGACTGCTCCCCCCAGAATTTAAGTAAAAAATAAGTTAAATTCTCTTCATTTCGCTGTGGCGGGTGCCGGGCGTGGGAGGTGCGTGTGCTGGTTGTGGTGGTTCCGTGTGGGCTGTCCGGGTGGTTGCGGTGTTCGTTGTCGTGGGGTGGTGGTCGTCGGGCGGCATGATGGGGGTGTTCACTGTGTGCGTGGGTGGGGGTGCCGGCTTACATCCGTCGATTGAGACCGATGGCGTACGGCGATCGTCCGTTAGGTATGTTACTGTTTTCCCGTCGTTCGTTAGTACTTGATGGGGGCCGGTGTACGGTGGCTCTAGTTTGCCCCGTGGTGTGTCGACGCGGACGTACACATGGGTCGCTGTGCGCATGGTAGTAGGCATATAAGACTGTGTGTAGTGGCGGTAAGACTCGTTCGTGCGGAGGGGTACAGTTGTCGGTGGCGGTTGAGTGAACAGATCCCCTGGGAGGCGTGGTGTGGCCGAAAAGAGGCGTTGGGCCGGCGAGTAGCCGTCGGGGCCCGGGCGGTTTCGTAGGCCGAGGAGGAGGCCGCTGAGTTGTGTGGCCCAAGTGCGGGACGTGGCTGTTGCGATTATTGCGTCCTTTAGGACGCGGTGCAGTCGCTCTACTAGGCCGTTCGCTTGGGGGTGGTAGGTGTTCGTGTGATGAACCTCCGTGCCCATGGATGTGCAATATTTGTGAAAGTCGGCGGAGGTGAACTGTGTGCCCTGGTCGGTGGTTATGTGTGCAGGGGAGCCGTAGCGTGCGATCCAATGGGTGTGTAGGGCCGTGATTACTGCGTCGGCAGAAATGGTCGAGAGGGGTGCGCATTCGAACCAACCGGTGGCGCGGTCGATCATCGACAGTATGTATTTTTTTTATGCCGACGGTGGTAGTGGGCCGAAGAGGTCGATGTGTACGTGTTCGAGCGGCGCTGCGTCGGGAAATTCGCCGAGGGGGTTCGCGTGTCGTTTTTGCTCGGTTGCAGCTCGGGCAGGCGCGGGTGAATAGCCTGATTGATGAGGTCATATTTGGCCAGTAGTATCAAGCGCGGATGAGGGCGGTGGTTGCCTTAATCCCCGGGTGTCATCCCGTGTAGGTGGCGAAAAACTGCGAGGCGTAGCGGCGTGGGGATGTAGGGGCGGGGCGAGGCGTCGGTGTTGTCACACATGATATCGCGGCCTTGGATTCGGTGTGCCGTGAGAGCCATGGTGGCGAGGTGGTCATCGGTGGCCTGTGCGTCGGCGAGTTGTTGGATCGTGAAGGGGGTACTATGATCCGTGACGGCGTGGGCCGTGGTTGTGTTGGCCGTTGGTGGTAGGCGAGAGAGGTAGTCGGCGACGATGTTCGTTGGGCCCTCGGCGTACCGGATGTCCGTAGTAAATTCGGAGATGAATCGAAGGTGCCGAAGTCTCGTTGGCGGGGCCGTATTTGACTGAGTCGCTAGGGAGGTCGTTAGGGGCTTGTGGTCCGTATAGACTGTCAGTGGGCGCCCTTCGATTTGTTGGCGAAAATGCACTATGGCGAGGTATATAGCCAATAGTTCGCGGTCAAATGCGCTGTAGTTACGTTGAGCCGGGTTGAGGGTGCGTGAGAAAAAACCCAGCGGGCGTAGGTGCGATTTGTCGATGAAGTGCAGCGCTGCGCCGACAGCGAAATCCGATGAGTCCGTGTGTAGGACGAGTGGTTGGGTCGGGGCCAGATGGGCGAGTGTTACGGAGGTTTCGAGTAAGCGTTTTGCGCGGTCGAATGCGTCAGCTGCGTCGGTGGTCCACGTGAGCGTGCGGTTGTCTTTTTTCTTCGCATCGGGTGGTATCATTTCCACTAGGGGGCGAAGAGTAGGATAGAAATTGATGAGGCCGAGGAATGTTCGAAGCTCGTGGACGGTGCTGGGTCGAGGGAATTTCTTGATGAGGGCCGTGCGTTCCGGTAGGGGTGTGATCCCGTCGGCTGAAACGTTATGGCCGAGAAATTTGACTGAGGGTCGAGCGAGCTGGCATTTGGCTGTATTTATTTGTAGGCCGTATTTAGCGAGGGTCTGGAGGAGCGTGCGTACGTGGGTGTAGTGTTCAGACAGGGTGGCCGAGGCGACCAGTATGTCATCGAGGTAACAGTACACGAAAGGTAGGTTGCGTAGGACGTGGTCCATGTAGCGTTGCCACGTTTGCGCTGCGTTTCGTAAGCCGAAATTCATTCGCTTGAATTGGTAGGCGCCGAAGGGTGTCAGGATCGTTGTTTTTGGCAAGTCGCGCTCGCTGATTTTGCAGTGGAAAAATGCGCGGGCGAGGTCGAATGTGCTGTACACGGTAGTCCCGTACAGGGCTGTTGTGAAGTCGTGTAGGTGTGGGACGGTGTAGCGATCCGGTATGGTTAATCGATTCAGCGCTCTGTAGTCACCGACGGGGCGAATGTCACCGTCGGGTTTCGGGACGATGTGTAGTGGGCTTGGCCAGGGCGCTTCCGAAGGTTCGATGACCCCCGCCGCTAATAATTCGCCGAAATGGGCCTTTGCTTTCGCGTAAAGGTCCGGTGATAATCGGCGAAGTTTCGCATGACACGGGGGTCCCTTCGTGACGATGTGATGTTCGACAGGGGCGTCACATGGTGTGTCGGAAGGTTTGTAGCCATCGAGGAGGGCTTGAAATCGAGGCTCGTTCGCTGTCGTCGTGCAGATTGACTGGCTCGGAGGTACTAGTTCTACTGTTCCGGTGATGTACCGCTGCGTGGCCGCGTTGATGAGTCGGGCGTTGGGTAGGTCAACGAGTAGGCCGTGGTACGTCAAAAAATCGGAGCCGAGGATCGGTGTCGATACGTCGGCGACTGTGAAGGTCCACTCGTACGGTGGGAGATCCGGTAGGTGTACTGAGGCGGAGTGTGTTCCGTACATCTTGATCTCGGTGTCGTTTGCGGCACGTAGAGCGCTTGGACGTGTGGTTTTTCGACGTAGCAGGGTGTTCGGGACGATCGAGACGTCGGAGCCGATATCTACTAGGAAGTGTAGGGCGGTTCGCTTGCATCTGATGGAGAGCCGAGATGTTGGTGGGTTGCGCACGGCCGTTACGGGTGGTCTGGCTGTGCGTTGGCGTTTTCCGACGGTTTCGTGCGCCAGCTTCAGGGGCTGCGGCATTTCTGCGCTCGGGGGCCCCATGTGCGATGGTAGAAACATAAGGTGGTCGTCGGGCGGCGTGTGTTCGATGTCGGCTGCGTCGGCGAGCGCCGTTGTCGTCTGTTGTGTATCACTTCAACCTCTTCGGAGACGGTAGCCACCCGAGGAGGCGGGCCGAAGGGTAGGAGGCGATCGGCGAGCGCAGCGAGTGTCATAATGTCGGGTTCGTCAGGCGCCGCTATGTGTAGGCGAATGCTCTCTGGGAGGGCGCGGAGAAAAAGCTGTCGGACGAGTGGTGTCGGTGTGTCAGCCGGGAGTGCTCGGGTGAGTCGGCGAGCGAGGACTGACGGTAGCTCGTCGTCGGAGGCCGGTTGGAGTAAGGCGGTGAGCCGGGAACCATCTGAAGGTGCGTGTGTAGCTAGAAGGCGGGTTTTCAACGTCTGGTAGCTGTCGGCGTTCGAGGGGTTGAGGTCGGCGCAGAGATCCGCTTGTCGGGGCTCGAGTGCGAGGAATGCTTGGGCGAATTTAGCATGCGGCGTCGTGAGGCCTTCGTGAGTCAATGTGATCTCGAGTTGTGCGAACCAGACGTGCGGAAATGCGGGGTCGAACGGCCGGAGCTTGAGGAGCGATGGCGTACTCGCTTCGGGAGTTGTCTTCGGTTTCAGCTCCGTCATCTTCGTTTTCTTTGAAGGCGCCAGTCCGTTGAGGTGTCAGCAGGAAGTGTGCTAGGCGCCGGCGTCCGTTTCCTTATATAATGAATGAATGAATGAATATAAATATATTTCCAGAAACATAAATAAAATACACTAATTACATCGTTATTTTTATATAAGGATCGGAGATGGTGGGGCGTAGTAGCGGGAGGCGCTGCGATAGCCGTCGAGGCGGGCGTCGAAGTGGGGCGCCGCTGTGGCGTCGGTGGGGGCCGCGCGTGGTGGGGCGCGTTGATGCGGAGGCGGTGCTACGACGCAGTCGAACGGCGGGCGCTGAGCGGCGTTGTCGACGTCGGTTGGTCACCAGTGTAGTGATGTAGGAAGCAACAGACGAGGCCGGAAGATTGATTGAGAATGGTTGTATAATTAGTGGCCCCTGGCTCTTTTATATTCCCCTGACATGATCAGAAGGGGGTCGGGGGGTCCCCACTCTGAGGTACTTCATGTTGGCACAATACATGAGTTGTGGAGGAGCAGCCGATCACAACATAATAATTTGCCATTGTGTAATAATTTACCGTTGTGTAATAATTTTCCAAATAATACTTCAACGTTAGTTCAAGTTACAAAAGTACCTATCAAAAAAATCCAAAAGAGCCATCATTAAAGAGTTAAATTCGAGTTTAGGGCACAAATCCGCTACAAACCGCCGAAAATAGCTGTAATCATCGCTAGTAAATTTGCCCTTATATTCATGTTGCATAACAGGAAATTTGATGTATTTATGTTTCACTCAGGTGGATAACTGATCTTGGCTACTTACTAGAAGAGAAATTTTGGATGTTGGAATGGCAAGTTCGAGTATTTGAGAGTCAAAAATATATAAAAGTCGGTAAAAATGTCTAAAATTATCAGAGGATATTGATTTGTTACCCACAAACCCTCAAATTTGACCCCACTTTTTTCCAAAAAGTATGTAATCTGAACGTATGGTTCAGTTTGGTTATTTATTATTTTGAAACTCTACTTTGGGTGAATTTGTGTTAAATTTTGAGAGTTTCAGCTTCTGCACCGATTTGAGCGACTTTTATCTAACTCATAAAACTCAGATTTGACCCCCTTTTTCGTGAAGACAATTTTTCTTCAATTTTTTTCAGCCTTTTCCTTTATTGAGTGTGTGTCCACCATTCCATACTAAGTTTAATAATATGTAACTACATATAAGATTTTTAGACCACGCGGCGCACAATGGAGAAATGAGGGGAGAAAACCCAAAATTGGTTATCTCCGATTGGTCCAAAATTGGTTGTTTTACATTCTCAAACGCCTTCGCATCCAACATCTGAAGCCCTTTTAATTTTAAATGATATATAGTAAGTGTAAAACTCATTGAAACACGGATTTTCGTGATTTCGGTAGGAAATCTCGCTTTTTCTAATGAAAAGTTACCGATTTGTTTTTCCTCCAAAATGACGACTTGAAAATCGGCTGATTCTTTGTTTCTCAAACAGTATAACAGACCTTAGAATTATTTATTTGTTTTGAAATAAAAATAAATGTGTCAAGTGTTGTTTTCTGCATAGTTTTCCTAAAATATAAGCTAATAAATCGTGTTTTCTCCTAAATATTGGACCGGCAAAAAAAAAGCTCAACGGAGCGTCACTCCCGGAGTATTTTGACGTAATTTATAATGCTCCGGGTGGTCTCAAAAATTTTTTATCTCAAGACAAATTTAATAACGTAAAAGAAATCATACCCGATATACGCAGAAGGGGCATCTATACAGGTAAATAATATACCGTTGTGTAATAATTTGCAGCTTTTTTAAATGTTCAATAAAAAAAGTACTATGTAGGATGACTGAATAATTGGATGACCTATTGATGACTTGAACGGTTTTCAAAGGTTAAGAGATGGTGAGCTGTAGGAAGCCAGCGTTAGTGGAAAACTCTCTCGAGAGGAGAGCGTAGGAAATGGCGCCTAACTAAATTTGAACAGCAATTCCACGGAATGTGGAGAGGAATATTCTAAATCGGATTCCATTTCCTCGGGATACGACATAACCCTTCTAGGTGGAACAAGTGATGTTTTAGGAGACGCAATTTATTAGACAGACCTAATAAGCTCAAGCTTCTAGATAAGATGTACCTGTTTCAGTTGTGATGAAGGGTGGCAACCACGAGACTAGAGAAATTATTGATGCCATAAACATTTTGGAGAAATTTTAAATTTTTTGGAAGTAAAATAGGTAATAGGTATTTAGGTAAATGTTGGTGAGAGCTAGGGGTGCATTCAGAATGATCCCAGACGGAAAAGAATCGAAAAATAAAAAAAAAGCATGTAGGTATCTACTACAAATTTTGGATCCACTGCAACTGCTTAATTTCTTCTTAAGTTCTATGTACAGCTCACAGAATATCTTCAATTAATATTCATAATAATTCAAGAAATAACACAGTTGAAAAACGCTGCAAATCCCCGCACAACGGGGATGTACAGAATACCCTCCTGTTACAGATCACAGGTCTCCGTATAGATAACCCTTCTATATAACATAATTATGTACTATTCTATACATATTATGTAGATCGCGGACCTCCGTAGGTTAGTACCTAACCCCGTACTCGTTACTAGGTACCTCCCTAAACCGTTGTGTAATAATTTACCTGTATAGATTCCACTTCTACGGAGATAGAATAATGAACCGTTGTGTAATAATTTGCCCATCAATAATACTTCAACGGTTGTTCAAGTTGCAAAAGTACCTATCAACAAAATCCAGCCCCTTCTTGGTAGATTAGCCTTTGTGTAATAATTTACCGTGGTGTAATAATTTGTCGTAGTGTAATAATTTGCCATTATGTAATAATTTACCCATCAATAATACTTTAACGGTTGTTCAAGTTGCAAAAGTACCTATCAACAAAACCAGCCCCTTCTGGGTAGATGAGCCGTTGTGTAATAATTTGCCATTGTGTAATAATTGGCCATTGTGTAATAATTTGCCATTGTGTAATAATTTGCCATTGTGTAATAATTTGCCATTGTGTAATAATTTGCCATTGTGTAATAATTTACCCATCAATAATACTTCATCGGTTGTTCAAGTTGCAAAAGTACCTATCAACAAAACCAGCCCCTTCTGGGTAGATGAGCCGTTGTGTAATAATTTGCCATTGTGTAATAATTGGCCATTGTGTAATAATTTGCCATTGTGTAATAATTTGCCATTGTGTAATAATTTGGCATTGTGTAATAATTTACCCATCAATAATACTTCATCGGTTGTTCAAGTTGCAAAAGTACCTATCAACAAAATCCTGCCGGATCGCACACCCTCCGTTGGTTAGTACCTAACCCCGTACTCGTTACTAGGTACCTACCTAAATCAAGAGGTAAATGTTGCTAAAATAATTCTGTCGATTGCAAACAGTACCTAACAAAAAGAAACGCACATCATTTTTCAAATGAAATAATATCACTGAACAACCAACTCGACCTCTTAGGTACCCCACCAATAAAATCGGCGCGTCCCTGGTGACGAGATTTCGTCTGTTGTATACAATTTCATTCACACTGGAGTCGAAAATGCCTGTCGGTGCAAACTTCGGGGCCTGACTGTGAACGAACGGCTGGACGTACGGTGCTCCGGGTGGTCTTAAAAAACTCCTAAGTTCAAGAACTATTTAAACCCGTAAAAATATTCGCGTAAAAAAAGGTATAGGCGTTTTGAAAATTTCAACCCCTATTTTGAACCCCTTAGAGAGATGACCGACAGTAACGTCGAGCTTCGAGGACCAACTAGACCCCGAACGGAACCTATAACCCGAATTTCATCAATTTTTTTTCATGGTAACTAAGAAAAGTGGCCCGTACGGCGTACGGCGGACAGACAGAAATATTTTTATTGCAGTTTTGGATTCTACATAGTACCTTGAAACGTAAACCATCAAATTTGGGGGGGGGGTAAGAATTTTTTTTTCATGCTCGATTCCAATGGTTCATTATTGAAAATAATAAACCAATATACTAACTTGCTCTTCTATGTGTATAATTGATGTTAGTAAGCCGTCGTTTACAATAGTCAATTCCTTGCTTATGTATACACGTTTGAGGACCAGTTAAATCGATACACCTGTTCAGTCCGAAGTGCTTGGGAACCCATGTAGACGTTAACTGAGATCGACTGGATAAATCTGCTTAAGCGGCTTCTTAAATGATATTGAAATACATGTCCTGAGGGTTTCAGATAGGATGAGATGCGTGAAGTATACATGAGGTGGTACGCGGAGGAAGCGACCCCCAAAGAGTTACTCTCATTGGGCTGACATCTTGGGAGAAAAAAAAACCCGACGTCAAAAAAAGCTCTATAACACTAAAGAAAAATTTTCATGGTGAACAAAGGTACATAATTTATTCAAAGCCGATACAAGAAAATTGTTGAAGTCGGCGCTAAATTTCAACTAAATAACCAAGGGCTGTGTGTGGGGGTTTTTTAGTTAAAATTGTCGCCGACTTCAAGAATTTTGTTGTATCGGCTTTGAACAAATTATGTACGTTCGTTCAGCATAAAAATTATTCTTTACTTTTTAGTTTTATACAGATTTTTTTTTGGAATCGGCGACAATTTTAACTAAAAAACCCCCACACATTTTTTATACAGATTTTTTTTAAGTCAGTTTTTTATTGTTAAAACCGTTTTTATTTTTTGCTTTTTAATGCGTTTTTCGAAGTAGGGTTTTTTAAATACATTTTTTAATTACCTAACTACACTTTTCTACGACTACACCAATTATAGTGACACATTAATAGCTCAGTAATACATCTCATCCATGCTATCAAGTACTGATACCATCATTACAGGTGCATCCACTGTCTTCGGCAGGCTGTCTTCTGTCGTCAAATCTTGCAATGTCTGTCAATGCACTAGAAATCGAAGAGTTTAACTAGCTTAGTACTTAAAAAACGCTGCAAATCCCTGCACAACGGTTTATTATTTTGTATAGAATACCCTTCTGTTACAGATCACAGCTCAATGTATAGATAACCCGTCTATATAATGTAATATGTACTATTCTATGCATAATTATGTAGATCGCAGACCCTCCGTAGGTTAGTACCTAACCCCGTACTCGTTACTAGGTACCTACCTAAATCACGAGTTAAATGTTGCTAAAATAATTCTGCCGATGACAAACAGTAGGTACCTACCTAACAAAAAGAAACACACGTAATGAAGTTCTGAAAAGAAATTGTAGATGAGGAGTGAAAAAAGTTGCAAAAGTACCTACCAACAAACTCCAGCCCCTTCTACGTAGATGGTATAATGAACCGTTGTGTAATAATTTACCGTTGAGTTATGATTTACCGTAGTAATAATTTACCCATCAATAATTATACTTCAACGTTTGTTCAAGTCACTACCTACCAACAAACTCCAAAAGAGCCATCATTTTTCAAATTAAATAATATCACAGAACAACCAACTCGACTTCATACTCCGCCAATATAATCAGGTGATCCCTACCAATGATTGGCCGTATTCACAAATTCCTATTGTGGGCGCGTCTCTGGTTACGAGATTTGGTTTGAATTGTATACAATTTCATTCACACTGGAGTCGAAAATGCCTGTCGGTGCAAACTTCGGGGCCTTACTGTGAACGAACGGCTGGACGTACGATGCTCCGGATGGTCTTAAAAAACTCGCAAGTTCAAGAACTATTTAAAACCGTAAAAATATTTACGTAAAAAAATGGTATAGGCGTTTTGAAAATTTCAACCCCTATTTTGAACCCCTTAGAGATGACTCACAGTAACGTCGAGCTTCGAGGACCAACTAGACGCCGAACGGAACCTATAACCCGAATTTCATCAATTTTTTTTCATGGTAACTAAGAAAAGTGGCCCGTACGGCGTACGGCGTACGGCGTACGGCGTACGGTGTACGGCGTACGGCGTACGGCGTACGGCGGACAGACAGAAATATTTTTATTGCAGTTTTGGATTCTACATACCTTGAAACGTAAACCATCAAATTTTGAGGGGGGGTAAGAATTTTTTTTTTCATGCTCGATTCCAATGGTTCATTATTGAAAATAATAAACCAAAACTCGAGTGGAACCACCGGGGGACGATCCTCTTTCATCTGAAAAAATATTCATCGAAATCGGTCCATTAGTTTCGGAATGATACCTGGACAAACATTTAAAAATAAAAACATAGACAAAGGTGGAACTGAGAACCTCCTCCTTTTTGTGAAGAAGGTTAATATAAGGGCTATCTAGGGACAGGGGAAAGCAGAATTCGATAGGTGCGCAAAATGAACTGACCCTGTTCCAAGGTATACATCATACAACGAAATCCTTAACTAAGCCCGGTTTGGCTGGGTCCTTCCTATAATCCAACATGCTAAAGAAGATCATACTGACGGACAACTGTAATTTTTCACCAGGTCGGCTGAAAGAGTTTACGATGTCGCCTTGGACGGCGAGGCAAAGCACAAGCTGTTTTGGACCTTGGACTACTACAAATCCACCATACAATTCGAGGTTCATGCAGAGATGGAAGAAGACGATTGGTTCGCTGTAGGATTTTCCCACCATGGTGACTTGGAGTACGGGGACTACTGCGTCTACGTTCCCAATGATACCAAACCAATGATCCAGGTTAGTGTATCATTCTGAAGTCGAATTCTGAGCAAAAGGTCAGTGACGAATTCTGATCAGTGCAAGCTCGACAGAGGTAGGACGAAGCGCACAATTCCGTGCTAAGATGGCAAAGTGTGATGCATTTTAAAATTTTTAAGCAATTTTAAAGTTTCACTAGTACTTAAAAATCGAAAAATGTTTCAATTTGTTTTTCTTTTTCAGTGTTTTACATAACTTATTTTTTGATACGTCTGCAGTTTTCCTTTCAGGCTTCGGAACGGAGGTATGTCTCAATTTCGAAGCACCCTCCTGACATATCTATTATTCCGTCATCTTCCAATTTGGCTTATGAGCGTATTATTGCAGATGACTTTGTTCATTGACACAGGTGAATGAATGTGGAAACAGAGTTCTTCGTAAAATCGTAATCACAATCGTAGGTAAAAAAGAAAAGTACGGACGAGAAAACGTCTAATACCTATATTCTTTTCTTTTTTTTAAATTGAAAGGAAAACTTTTGAAACAGGAACATGATTTTGGTCCATGGGAACATGAAATTCGTCTGTAGTCTGGTCATCGTCGTCTGATAGTTCGTCAAACGCTGCTGCTTCTGTTGCAGTTAAGTAACAACGTTTGGTAGAAGACGTGGGAATATCTGATTATCAGTGGTAAGACCCTCCCGCACTCTCGTGCAGTTCAGTTCTTTTCTTATAACGTGGAAAAGGGTTTCTTAAGAGCCTTCGGAATGACGCCTTTTATTCAAAAGACTGAGATTTTAGTCCTAGTCTTCTCCACTCCAGAACGATGAAATATTTTTCCTCCATTTTAACCGTGTTATTTTATTCCAAATAACAAAACAGATAGGAAAAAATGGATTTCATCGTACACGATAATTGCCCATTCAGAAAATGATTTGTCCTGACCTTTCCTAGGTCAAGTAGTATTCAAAAAAAAAAAACTACAATAAATCCGTTCAAACGTTATGTAAGCGTTAACCTGTCGGAATTACTCAATTATAATTTAGATAACGAGATAGCTTAATATGCTTGTTTAATGAAGAGTTGCAATTTGCGAACGTTTCTGCATATATCTCACCATCCAACATGCTTTGTGCACTTACTACTTCTTAGCTTACAACTTAACAAATTCTTGACAGAAATAAAAAGGTTGTTTTGACAGTTTTTTAATTTCTTAAAAATAACACAACTAATTTCAAACAATGGTTATGGTATGCAGCATCCTACTTGCATTACTCCAAATATTTTCGTACTCAGGAAAATATGGGCAAAATTGCTATTTAATTAATGTTCATACCTAAGTAAAGAGTCGAGTGAACTCAGAAAGGAGCCTGGATTTAAAAAAAAGGCTCTAATCTGAGGAGATGAATAAAGCAACATGAAACGGTGGGTGGTGAGCATGAAATGATGATGAAAACCGCGTTCAAAGAAAAATAAACGGAATATACGAGAATATCTCTTTCATAGTGCCACCTAATTAGAAATCTCAACATACGCGTAATAAGACTGGATGTTCGTTCGTGTGAATTGAATACTGTGTATGTATGTTCATTATAGGCGGCTTAGACCCCAGCTTACTGCTGTTTTAAGGACGCCCTTGGGAAGCCAGGAAAACATCTTCTTTTCAATTTGGTGGGGGGGATTAATCCTTTACATACCTACCATTCAAACACCAAATCCGTGGGGAACAATCATAGCCGCAATTTACATCCCGTTTTCAAGGTTCTTGCATCTGGTTTAGTTGTGAGTCGAGTTAACTGAGTTGTGTGAAAAACTTTGGGAATGTCAAAATTCATGTCGGCAGAGGGTGTAATTGAGGGGGGGGGGGGGGTGTCATAGTTTGCAATAGGTACTCAGGCCACAATTTTTCTCTAATTACAATGGGTCTTATTGCAAACGATTCGGTTTTGATCAATTTATGTAAGAAACTTGGGGAAACTAGTCTGAATAACTGCAATACCTACGAATATCTACTACAACTCCACAAAGTCCAGAGAGTGTCCACTGCAATGCGCGCGCTACTCAACAACTATTTATTTATTTATTTATTTATTTATTTATACAAAATCATACAAGTTTCCGGAACGGAGAGGTTAGTTATCATGAAGGAACTGATCAATTCTTCCACGGGTCAGCTGTAGAATCAGGTACAACCAAGTAGTACTTCCTAAATCATGCAGCATAAATGGCTAAGGAAACGGGCTAAGTAGTTTGCAGAATTCGTGATCCACGAGTAGAAGTTCTTCATGTTTATAATTAAACAATCAACCTACTTGATGGGACAGGTTGATGATGATTAGATTTGCTAATAACTGGCAGCAGCTCTTTTCTGAGCTTAGAGCAACCTAGTTTGAAGGTGAAAAAGACGAAGTTTTTAGTCTGTTATGTTGGCAGCCTGGCCCTCGCCAACCCTTGGGCTGATCCGCCCGTGACCGCCATTCAGTGAACGGAATCCCTGGTGGATGGCTAGGGCTGGGAACGGTTTTCCGCCCACCAAGGGCTCCGCAGGAAAACCGGGTGGGACGTGATTAACAAATCTCGTCCATAACCAATTAATATAATCATAATCAACCTGTCTCATCAGGTAGGTTGATTGTTTAATTATTTTTCGGTAGGTAGAGATTTGTTAATAACTGGCAGCTGTTAGAAGGACCCATCCAGGAGGCCTCCGAGCCCGGGCACCTAATAAATCATTATACGACAGAAACTAGACGATTAACACATGGTGGCAGCAGTGGGATTCACTTCCTTCTCAGCGCTTTCTTCACCGTCGACGACGTCAGACGTCCTCTTCTGGGCTTTGCCAGTGGTTTCCTCATCTTCCTCCTCGTCCTCAGCGTCTTTAGAATCGCCGTTTTCCGCGGGCTTGTCGTCTGACGACTCTTCATCCTTGGACACACCGTTCTTCTTGGCGTCCCCGTTCGTCTCTTTCTTCTCTTCGACCTTTTCAGCGGCCACTTCTTTTTCAACCTTCTTCGCTACCTCCTTTTCGGGAGAGGCGACGGTTTCTCTGACTTCAGCGACGGTATCACTCATTTTGCAGGATGTGGTGGTGATTTCATTATACGACAGAAACTAGACGATTAACACATGGTGGCAGAGGTTAATTCAAACCCGAATCCCTGATTTCTAATTAAAACTAAAACAATCATGCCGTCGGGGAGAAAATCGAAGAGAAATGTTCGCCAGAAGAGGAGACCGGGCGAAGACGAAGACGACGCATTCGATGATGAGGTAGGACGATTAACTCCTTCCCCTTTACCTAATTCGTGCACTGTACAACGCGCTAATGGTAGGGAGCCACAGATGGTACTCCATCAAGTAATATCGAGTGTTCCCATGGAACCTCCCCGAGAATTTTCATTTTTAGCTTCCGAATGGACTTCATGACGGTCAAGATTCGAGCGATTCAGATCTGCTTCAGGTCTATGCAATCGCCCACAACAAACGCAAATTGATAATTTGATCTATGCTATGGGCGGTCGTGCTGAGGATATATATTTATCATTAGGACTAGCTTCCCCAGATTATAAATTTGTCTTGGAAAAATTTGAATCTTATTTCATTCCTAGGAGAAATTTGATTTTTGAAAGAGCAATATTTTTGCGTCGCCGTCAACTTGAGGGGGAGAAAATTGAAGACTTTATCACGAGCATATATTCTCTTGCAAGTACATGCAATTGGGGCTCGTTAAAAGATGAAATGATATTATTAGTACTATTGCTAGGCATCAAAGACGAATCGCTAAGCACTAAACTGCAGCTAGACGTAGACCTCACCCTAGAAAAAGCAGTCATGGCTATAAGACTTGCCAATGATATTCGCAACCAATCTAAGGAACTTAGGAACACGGGTAGTGGACGTCTCGAAATTGATGCTGTGAATAGGAAATTCAACAAAAACCTGGCAACCAACAATCCAGCCAACAATAACTATAAACAAACAGAACAAGGGAACTCCCGTGATAGGCCGACCAATTCCAAAGATAGACATGAACGTGATTCTCCCGTTTGTTGGTGGTGTGGGAGAAAACCAATTCATAAAAGAGAAAATTGTCCAGCCAAAGACTCCGAATGTCATTCTTGCCTTCTTCGTGGCCACTTCAGCTCGGTTTGCCGACGCAAGAGAGTTAATAGAGAGTTTTTGCAACACAATCACGACGAAACGAACGAAACGAAAGCATTGCTGCGCATGCGCACTTAAGACACCGAAAAGTTTGACGAACCGTGACGACGAAAAATACCGGGATCTCGCGGTGTCAGCTTTCGTCGTGTTGATATGACGAAACGTAATTTAACCTTACATCTGTATAACGCTACCTACCTTCTTCTGTTTTCCTTGGAAAATAAAAATGTTGAGCGTCGTATTCACAGCTGCTTCTTGGCGTCTTGGCAGACTTGACGCCTTGTGTGGACATAGATTTGTATTAACCATGGAGTAAAATGGATGAAAGAGAGGTTGACATAACGTTAGCGTGACTCCACCAGCCGGTAGACGCCAAAGCTGAACAAAAACAGAACCGAAAAAGGTTAGCATCTGACTTCGGTCGCCCTATCCGCCATTTCCGTTTCGGTGTCGTTTTCCATTTCGTTTCGTCACGAGTGTGTTGCAAAAACTCTCTAATGAGATAGAGGAAACACACTCAGATCATAGCGAACCGAAACCATTCTTCATTGGACACATAATGTTAGGATCCGTGGAAAGTTCAAAGCCTTGGGTTGCCGTAGTACGCGTAAACGATCACGAGGTGTCTTTCAAAATCGACACGGGAGCAGACGTCACAGTTCTTCAAAAAAGTTTAATCAATGAATCAACAGAAACAATTTTGCCAACTAGCGTCATCCTATTTGGACCTAATCAAACTAAAATCAGGACAGCAGGATACATCCCTTTGAGGGATGCCTTTGAGGGTTGGGGTTATCGAAAACAGGGCGACCTGCCTTGTGGCCCGTCTCCACGGTCGTGCCTTGCCCTACACCCCTTGGGGACGATGTTTGGTCCCTCTCCACGACTGATTCAATATTTTGGTACTTACGCACAAGCACGGAAGGGTTGTGGAGAGCTGTATCAATCACCCTTGGGAGAGATGCTGCAACCGTGCCTTGCCCGACGCCCCTAGGGACCGATGCATTAACCCTCTGCATGGTGGTACTCTCCACAACAGCCATACGAGGCCTCTTCTTTCCTCCTGGCACATCATCGTCGGGAATAAAGAACGTCTTTGGACACTTCTTGCGATTCGAGTGTCCCGATGGACCCGCCGAACGCGACATTCCGTCGCCCGACCCAACGCTGGGCGCCTCAACTGGTGTGGCCGTTGAAGGACCACCACCAGAGGATTTTCATCCGTCTCCATCGCGATACACATAACTTCACCCCCAAGATAATAATTCGAACGACGAAGTGAAAACACTTTTAAATCGATTAAAATGACTGAAAAGGTTAAAAAACTCACAGTAAGAAGTTCGGAAACAAGGAGACTAGGTTATACTCCAAACGCTCCGTGACTGCCAAAAGAGAATGGCAGTCACGGACGGATCAGCCCAGGAGCTGGCGAGGGCCAGGCTGCCAACATAACAGACGAAAAATTTCGTCTTTTTACGAATTTCACCTTCAAACTAGGTTGCTCTAAGCGCAGAAAAGAGCTGCTTACAGTTATTAACAAATCTCTATCTACCGAAATATAACTCTGCGTTATAGGAAACTACTACTACTTTACTTTAGTGGTTCAAGATCAATTAGAAGATAGCCGAAATGATCGCGTCATAATATAATATAAGCTGCCACTTCAAACGCCAATAACCTCGGGATCCTCATAGGCGGCTTATCACGATGGCCTTAAGTTGATGGCCACATTAACCCGTTCATGGTGGAGCCACGACGACGACATAATTTGTTATCTCCCTAGTCGGTCGATGAGCACTTCACTGCTAGAAGGAACTAATAGAATACGAATTGGTAGATCCGAAGTTATACTTACAGACTACTCGTACATTTTCAGGGTTTGTGGACGGATGACAAATGTATCACACATGCCTTCCCTGAGGGCGAAGACATTTGCGATCATTTCAAGTTCGTTCACGGAAGTAGACAAATGAAGTACACATTCACCAGACCGTTCGAGCAATGCTCTAAAAATCATTACCAAATTGAGGTAAGGAAAGTTGAAAACACTACGTATAACAACCTAATATACTATTAAGGCACAGCTATTGGTATAGCTATAAGCATATGAATAACAAAATTTCCAACACGGCAGCTCAGAAGAAATTAAATCAACAGCAAGCAAATTCACGAAATGTTATTTTTGTTGGCATTTTATCTTGTAAAATCTGAATAAGTTCGCATTGATTTCTGTAATTATTTTGACCCGTCAAGAGGCATCAATCTTCTTAAGATCTTCACCTAGGTACACACCTTCTCACTAACCTATTATGTAACCCATATTTTTACTTAGCCAATAGTTATTCTACCCAATTCTTTACTTAGACATCCAATCTTCTCACATCAAAACTACAACGTTCTCTAGTCATCTCATAAACATCGCAGGTACCAACCTAACTTAATTAAATTCAGACAAGCGTTATTAGAATTAGAATTTACTGAAATTTACAACACACAACTGAGATTTTGAAACTTGGGAATCTGTACAGTGATAAAATAACCTAGATTTATGCCACATTTTCAGATGAATTTGTCAATTTTTCACCACTGGAGACACATTCACAAATCATATAAATTTAAGTAGGTTAATCAATTTGAAGGTAACCGACAACTACATTCTAAATGTTTCAATTTTTTCCGAAGGAAACTATATTCCTTAGTCCAAGGCATCTATACATTATTATATTATGCTAGAGCTAGACGAACCAAACGGGTTGGGTTTTGGAGCCGTGTAATCCGAAATTATGTTATTCAAGTTTGTTTGCTAAATATACGAAACACTGCACTTCTATTGTAGGATGGTACTACACACGTAGTGTGGTCGAGAGGGAGTGGTCCTTTGATTGGCAGGAGCCTATGCAGGAGAAAGGAAGAAGGAATGACGAGGGTTCAGCTACTGAAGACTGAAGGAATGGGAGCACCACATCCTCCGTCCACTTGGGAGTACAGCCCGCGAGTAAAAGACATCAAAGTCCCATCCGCAGATACGACCTATTGGTGCCAGACCGTCGAACTGCCAAGACAGCTGGAGAAGAAGCACCATGTGATACAGGTAAATATCTTTATGGCTCCTCTCCAACATTAATCTTGTCTTAAAATATAATTTATCAGCTTCACAATATAACTTGTTGTAAGCTATGTCAAATCCCACACTTGATAGGGTTCCAGTGCCCAGGATAGTGATAAAAATGATCAAACTACGCAGGCTTTAGTGATCCGCGACTTTCTTTATTCAAGAAACGTGGTTATCAAGTTCGACGATTGATACGACGATTAACGGACTTCCAAAGTTTGAAAAACTACACTATACTCGTAATTTCTTGTTTTACCATTGTGTACGTTTACTTATTAGGATAATAAACTCCGTTCTAAAGAAGAAGCTTGAGAGGACGTTATGTGCCTACCATTCACTGAGACTCCATGGGGTGGTTGGACAGGCTTCATCCCCATTCTGGAAGCAGGTTGCTGTATCGATGAGTTCACAAATAGGTCCGCTAGAATGCAGTGGCTGTACGATACAGTAGTGTGTGGTCTCTAGAGAGCAGTTCGCTCCATCACGCCACCTAATTATACGAGGGCAACAATTAAATAGCTAAACACAACAATAAAACTTCAGCTTATTACCAATTTATATTTAAAACAGCTTTTCGCTCAAATTCTGAGCATCCTCAGGTACTCACATAAACGTGTGTTTGTTTGAGCGAAAAGCTTTGTTTCAAATATAAATTGAATCAAAAATAAGCTTTGTTTTAAATATACTTAAATTGAATTAAATAAAATTTGTTTTAAATATAAATTGAATTAAATAACCGAACCTCAAGATCCCCATCCTTCACCTAGTCTGAACATCAACGGTCAAAAACCCGAATCTCTTGAATGAAATAAGCTGAAGGTTTATTTTTTTTTAAATTATTCCACATTGCAAACAATATTTATTTAATACAGGGCGATAAGACACAGTCTTTTCGTTTATCACGAATACAAGCAAAGGACAGAGTCTTTTCGTTTATCATGCAGGAGCAGATCCAGTGCATACCTACATGCATAATCTACAAGCAATGTTTACATATAGTAGAGATATCCAATTGAATACAAATAAAAATAATATGAAATCGTTAGTTTAATTTTGTCGAACTTTCAGGCCGAGAGTCAAGTAACGAAGGGGAATGAAGGTCTGGTTCATCACATAGAATTTTTCCACTGTAAAGTGCCAAATGGTACAGTCATTCCATACTACTCCGGACCGTGCAACAAGAAACCAGAGGCGTTGATACCCTGCGCCAAAGTAATAGCTGCTTGGGCCATGGGTGCCAAACCGTTCGTGTATCCAGAAGTTCGTATACACCATCGGAAACGAAATTCCTTAATTAATTATGATGGATATATTAATTCAATATTCGATCAAGGAAGATTAAAATAGATTACAACCGTTCTAAACTCACAGTGACCATAGAAAATTATGTGTTCCCTATGTTTTGGCCGGAATTCACGGCCAATTCTAGCTGGGTTTCCTGTCCCAGTGGAGTTTTCAGTGACAATAAATTATTGCTCGTTCCTTGGCTCCGATCCCAAAATCTGGTAAAATGTTGACAACAACTTTCACTGCATGAAACGAACTACTTATCTTGTGAGAGCGTGCGAGCTGGAATGCTACTCAAACATTATTATGGTAAATTAGACCTTTACGATAGGTATTGCGAAGTTCACTATAAAAAATATCAAGCAACTCTTTTTCAGGAAGCTGGCTTACCCGTCGGCGGCCCAAATTATGCCATGTACGGAATGTTGGAAATTCATTATAACAATCCATTGAAACTAGCCAGTAAGTATTCATCTACTAACTAGATACCTACCACACGTGAAACAAGAAACTGTGACAGGCCTATATGCTATGCTACCTATCCTATAGTAATAATTAACACCAATGTTCAGAGTATTATGTTGAAGAAATCTATAATACTAAAGCGATTTCAGTCTTCTAAGGCACATTTGTCAACTCTTCCTACATACATTATCATGGCGGTTCTTCCACGATACATTAAGTATTATGGTCTCCCTTTTAGCGAATTTTCGAAGAAAAGGAAGCTATTGTTCTCGGTCCAAAATTTTTAAAACTCGAATTTCCGAAAGATTTTTATACCAAAATCCGTTTCAGACCATCCTGAATTCACTGCCGAAAGACACCAAAAATTATATGTATATATATATATATTTATATATATATTTATATATATATTTATATATTTATATATTTATATATTTATATATTTATATATTTATATATTTATATATTTATATATGTATGTGTCATTCCAGACGATAACTCTCGATAGAATTGAGATAAAAAGTTCAAATTTGCACGAAAAATCTGTCTTGGCAATCGACAGGCTAAGTTCGAAGATGGGCAGAATCGGGTCACTCTAAGGGGGAGTTTTGGGGAATTTTAGGGGGGGAAAATTACCCATAAATTCCCAAAATGAAAAAGTCTGACAAGTGACACCTCATTTTAAAGGTTTTTGTACGCTGAACACGATGGTGAAATCAGAATTGCGATATCTCATTCCATTCTCAAACTGGAGCACTTTGAAGATGAAGGAACGTGGTTATTTCTTGAGATGTTCTTCCTGGTTCGTCTGCTCTAATCTGATAACGGAATGGGATATCGCAATTCTGACTTCACCATCGTGTTCAGCGTTGGAAAATCTACAAACCGAGGTGTTACTCGGCAAAAAATGGAACAAAAAATTGTTACGTATCCAATACCTACTCTTCTGATATTCAAAACATTTTTGATTTCCCCCTCCCCCTCCTTCCACCCCAAATTTTACTTTGCGTAAAACTACTCCTGTTTTAATTTTGTATGGTATCAAGTTGGGAAAACATTGGCCGAAAATTAATTTTCAGAAAATTTTAGGCGGAGGAGGAAGATGCCGAAAACTTCGAAAATTCGCTCTTATAGCCATGCTGCATGACTGTGGTTTTTTTTTATTTATCAGTTAGAGTGGAGAGTGCTCTTCTAGATCATTGTCATAGGGCACTACCAACACCTGGCGAAGGGAAGGGATGATACCTGTCATACGGCATCAAACGGCATAAGGCATAATATTATGAAAAGTTGTAGCAAAAGAACTGGCACTTGCTTGCTAATCCTATGCAGGAACCTAACCCGCTCTTCAGAAAACAATTAAAAACGTCAGTTTCTAGTGCTCTATAGGTGACAGGTGATGGTAGATGTCAATACCCAGACTTCTTGAATTTCGCAGAATTCTTCAGAACGTTTCGAGTTGTTACAGACACTCATAACTAATCATTAATTATTAGCATAACCAAATTATCACAATAATAATAATGTGACCATTAAGATTATCATCATTTTGGTGATATTGAAGATATATAATTTATCAACCAATTTGAAGAACAGTTTTAATGATGATACCTCTCTCGAAGATTGGGTTGATTCGAGCGGTTTCAAGATTTACATGACGCCAGACCTGCGGAAGTATGATGCTGGCATTATAGAACTTGGATTGGAGTACGTTGACAAAATGGCCCTACCACCAAACCAGAGACTTTGGGCTCTTTCTGGGTACTGCATATCTGAATGCACAAGCGCCGTAAGTACCTAACCTAGTTCACTATCCAAGTGCTTAATAGAACAAATACGTACTCAAAGTAAGTATCTAGCTACCAGTGTAGTAAACACCTTACTGTTATACAGGTACCAATAGTCATTAATACACAATGAACGTATGATGCCATTAACGAAGCCATATAAGTCCTCGGTACCAGGTACAAAATGAACAAATTTTCGCCACGACAGTCTTACCATACCAACGGGCTATACCCACGTTATTTTTCAATTTTATTTGAAAGTATGGATTGAGACAAGACATGCGTATCGATTTTTTGTCAAATCCAAAAGACGCGATGGCGTCACACTGCAAAGACCGTCTTCAAGTTCCTACCTTCGAAAAGACAAGGGATGCTTATATAATTATTATTAATGTTGGAGAACGATAACAACAGGCAAAGCGTCCCCTCTAGTGCTGCATTTGCATGAGCCCATGTTCATAGTTTGGCGTCACAGGTTTGTACGAGTAGATAATTTTAGACCACAGGTAAAATATGGATATTTCTAACGAAGCTACTCAATTTTTCCCATCAACTATCGATGCAAAATATAATTGTTAACAAAAATCGGGCAATTTCTGACCCACGGCTACTG
Organism: Leptopterna dolabrata; assembly: GCA_954871275.1. Taxonomy (NCBI): domain Eukaryota; kingdom Metazoa; phylum Arthropoda; class Insecta; order Hemiptera; family Miridae; genus Leptopterna; species Leptopterna dolabrata. Next base: position 28,435,141 of record OX940981.1, on the reverse strand, counting down.
CCACATGCCCATTGGGAAGGTAGGTCCAAGATTTTTGTATGGACAATGTTCAGTTTGTTTTGAGCTTTGATGCTCGTCAACTAACATGGGTAAGTGGGGTACATAAATAAATATTGCATGTACTTATATATTAAATTAGGACTAATGGTGGCGATTTAGCCGAAATCAACTTTAGAAATACAGCACTTATAAGTTCTTTCCATCAATTCTACTGCGAAACGAAATGTAGAAGTTACAGGGCTGTATTAAGTGTTAAAAGTGATGAAATAAGTTTGTTGGTATTTTGAAACAAGCCTCAGGGTGAATTTTTCACTAAAGCTGGGTACACACCAATGCGAGGCAGCCGCACGAACGGGCCGAGGCGAGGCGAGTATACCGGTGTGGACGTGCAACGTATCCGTATCGGCTCCCGTTCATCCGCTTCGGCTCCGACCTCCCTAATGTAGAGGTCCGTTTCGGTTCCCTTCTGAAGCAAAAGGTAAGGACGTTTAGGCTCCCGGTCAACAATATTTCCCTTCCCATTCAACAGGCTTAGGACTGTCTATAGTTGCTGTAGGCATGGTTCAAAATTATTTTGAAGCAAAAACTCGTTGATCATGCAATGTTTGAAATATTTAAAAAAATGTACAATGAAATTTAAAACTGTGGCTTGAACTTGAACGAAACTTTTTTTCGCAAAGCCTATTCTCGTAATACGTCCATTTAAAAAATATTCAACGAACTCCTGAGTTACGTTGCACACTTTTCGCTGATTTTTTGTTATTTTCCTGGTGTTTGTGTGGGCAGTTCGGGAAACATTCCAAGTTTAGCAGCTGCTGAATGTTTCCGAAGTCTGATCTTGCCTTCTTCAGTTGGATCTTTACCACTGCTAGCAATTTCGCCTCTAATGATCTTTGTTGGACGATGCTGCTCTCAGTTTCAATGAATTACTGATTTTTTGACGTGCCAAAGTAGTATCTCGTAATCTGGTCCATTATCACTTTGTTCAAAAGTTTCAAAAAAGCGGTACACCCCCGTTTTGTACAGTTAAACCGAGCTACTCCTTCCTATAAACGCTTGTGGAACCCAAACTTGTAATTATTTATAACGTAATCGTTACCGGCCTTTCCAAGCATAAACTCCATGCTACTGAAAAAATGGACACATGCGAATTGAACGAATAGGAAAGACTAAGACGAGGACTGGAATATCATGTCATGCGTCGTGTGAACTAACAGGTACAGTGGTATGGGAAGGGGAACCGAAACGGACATGACACAGATGGCAAGGTTGATAATCCGGAGTCAATACGGACTCATTATCACTTCACGGGAGCCAATGCGGTATCATCCGTGGAAGTGTTGCCTAGCCGAGGCGAAGTACATTCAGGCGTTCGCCAAACGGCCTCAGGCAGAACGCACGCCATCCGTGGGGTGAGGGTGTGGGTACCTACTTCAAAGAAATTCGAATTGGCGAATAGGCGGATGCTACCTCGTTCGGTGCCTCGTTCAGTGTATACAAATTCGTGCGAGTGTACAGCTTAGTCCAGACAGAGACTTTTTGTTGCGCAACATTGTTGCTATGAATCCTATTTTCGATGGGACTCAAGAATACTAAGTTCAGACCCGCAATACACCTCTGCAACCTATGTTGCGGGCGCTCGGGAGCTGCCCCGATTCTGCCGCGATTCAGACTCTCAACAAAGTTGCGCAACAAAAAGTCTCTGTCTGGACTAAGCTTACGCAGGAAGGATGCGTTCACTTCGCCTTGTCTGTGCAGCTTCCTCGTATTGGTGTTTACGCACCTTTATATATGTCATTTTAGGCACTGCCGGAAGGAGGTTTAATGATCTTTGGATCACAGCTTCACACGCACCTGACAGGAGTTATGGTAGAAACGAGGCACATACGTCAAGGGGTGGAGTTGGAGAGGTTGAATTATGATTACCACTACAGCCCCCATTTTCAAGAGATAAGACTCCTCAAAAAACAACGAAGAGTCATACCGGTAAGTTCCACCCTTTTATCGGTGTTTATTTTGAACTCCAAAAATAATCGGAAGAGTCTTTGTGAGGCGTGGAATGCATGAATGCGAATGACTGACAGTGAAAAAACTTCCCTTTGAAACCGACCCAGAGACCAAACAACAACAAATATACAGTGAACACGTCTGTAAATCAAGTTGGTTCAGAGGACAGCAGCACTGTCAGATTATTAAGGATGAATTGGCCCAAAACCCAAAGTAGGCACCAAAATGATATGAAAGTTCTATAATAAATCACTCGAGGTAGTAAATCGTAATATAACGCAATTGTAGAGTTCACGGCAAAAAACCTAAATTCGTTCTTTGGGAACGAAGATGATGTTATTTAGGTATAATTCGTTTCTGTACCGGGGGTTCAGGACAGGATGAGTGAAACTTCAGGTCTTGACTCTTATACTTATTTCCAAACAGAATGTCCCAGCAATTTTCTTGAAACCCTCTAACTGCTCGTACTTTGACTAACATAATGCTTAGAATAAATTAGACATTTCCCATTTTGCGAAGAATGACGTACTTAAGTATTCAAATACGTATTACTTTATTGAGCATTGTCCACTTTTCCTTCGAATTACCATCTTCGCCTATCTATGTTAATTTGTGGAATTTATTCATTGCGTGCAATTTTCAAATTGAAAAACCAAACTGCAGATATATTTTAGCGAAAAAATATGTCTGTCAGTTGAAATAATATTTCCTATTCAATGTTCACAAACTGTACCAACTTTTTGGAATTTTCGGCGGTTCTGGACCTACAAAAAATCAATTTTGACTCATTTTGTGCCCAAAAATTGATTGCCAGTCAAAATTTGGAATATTGGTTTCAACCATGTCAATTATCAGGTCAGATACATAAATTAATGTTACTGAGAAATATTAACCCATTTCAATAGCGTATTTACTCAGTAAAAACTCGCTAAAAACTCCCTTTTGGTTGGCTATGTGTGCAAAGATGTGCATTTAAAATGAAGTGGTTTCATTACGAGGCGGTGAGAGAATGTTATAGGACGTGGCTTGAAATGTGGATGGTTCGGAGGACCGGGTTCGACTCCTGGCAGAAGACAGAAGTTTTTCAAGGAGAGGAAATCAGAACTGTAACCTTGCCAAACCGAAATGTTGACAAAAGAAATTATTCATCTAGCATTTAGCATCAATTCTCCAACAATCTTAACGAATTAGGTACCACCTGTCACCTCTGGTTCGGCCTCAAGTTCGAACGGAAAGGTTGCCGCACCAATCCTGAACAGCGGAACCACTGGCTCATTTGGAATACCTTTGCTCTTCGGAAAAACTACTGCATTCCTTTAAGCCATACAAATTGACACATTCACATTATTATCCATTCATCCTAGGGAGACGCTTTGATTCAAACTTGTTACTACGACACAACTGGTCGGGAAAACGTGACTTTGGGAGGGTTCAAAACCACCGACGAGATGTGCGTCAGCTACAATTACTATTACCCGAAAATCGACTTGGAAGTATGCAAGAGCAGTATCTCAGACGATGCTCTATCAGATTATTTCGATAAGCTGTCATCGTAAGTATTGCCTGCTGGATATTTAAACGGATGGAATTGTGCAACAACTATAGGTAAGCATGTTTGGAAATACCGTTTTTGATTATTGCAGGTTTGAGGACCAGAGAACAGGGGGTACTTTGCCGATTTCTGAGTCGTACGGGAATATCATATGGAACCCGATAAGGGTAAAGGTTCTTGAGGAATTGTACAATAACGGCCCGATATACATGCAATGCAACAATTCAGCAGGAAACAGGTATGTTATGAAAGAAATCATGTCACTTTAATTAGAGCGGCTTACAATAAGGTTGAATGGAAAAAATCAATGAATACAAAGGATAAATTCCACAACGCTGCATATCCACAACCTCATTAGCAAATTTTCACAGAAACCCATTTTTCGATCGTTAACTAGAAACTTCAACAAGTTTTCTCCCCGCAGTAATATTGAAACCCATATAAGAAAACGCTGCAAATCCCTGCATAACGGTTTATTATTTTATACAGAATACCCTTCTGTTACAGATCACAGCTCTCTGTATAGATAATCCGTCTAAATAGTATGTACTATTCTATACATATTATGTAGATCGCAGACCCTCCGTAGGTTAGTACCTAACCCCGTACTCGTTACTAGGTACCTACCTTAATCACGAGTTAAATGTTGCTAAAATAATACAGCCGATGACAAACAGTAACTAAAACGGCAAAAAGAAACGCAAATAATGAATTTCTCAAGGAAAATTGTTGATGTGGAATGAAATAGATGTCGCTTCTGCGTAGATCACCGTTTTATGTGGTCAATACCTATAATGAACCATTGTGTACAACAATAACACTTCAACGGCAGAAGTACAGATCAACAAAATCCAGCCCCTTCTTGGTAGATGAACCATTGTGTAATAATTTACCGTTGTGTAATAATTTGCCGTTGTGTAATAATTTATACACATCAATAATATTTCAACGTTTGTTCAAGTTTCACAAGTACCTACCAACAAAATCCAATAGTCCATCACTTACCAAATGAAATTATATCGCAGAACAACCAACTCGACTTCATACAGCCATCCTTGGTTATAATCAGGTGCTCCCTAGCGATGATATCCGGGCCGTATTTATACCGTTTGATTCACGATCGTGCTGACACTGTTGACGAAGCTTTTTGGTGCACACGAACGGCTGGACGTACAATGCTCCGGGTGGTCTCAAAAAATTGTTTAGCTCAAGACAAATTTAATAACGTAAAAAACCCATACCCTTCTATCAAAAGTTTTCGAGATACGGCGTTCTGAAAATTTCAACCCCTATTCTGAACCCCTCAGAGATGACTGACATGTATAGAATAGTACATATATTATATAAAGGGTTATCTATACGGAGAGCTGTGGTCTGTAACAGAAGGGTATTCTGTACAAAATAATAAACCGTTGTGCAGGGATTTGCAGCGTTTTTTTTTTTTCATGCTCGATTCCAATGGTTCATTATTGAAAATAATAAACCAAAATGGAACTGATCTGACGTTCCCGAGATCGAATCCTGAAGATTGCACCGATCTGATCTATCGGACTATTCTATATCTATCTGATAAGATTCACGGGAGGTTTTCTCTTTTGAGATTTAACGAGGAATAAGTTCTTCCTTGTGTTCTATTCGAAATTTGGACACCACACCAGCCGAAATGAAATTCATGTGCATAAATCAAAGGAGTGAGATAAAATCACCTTATTCATTAGGGTTTTGAAAGGACTAATTGTCATGTTTATATATTACCTATGTCTCATTTTGATAGATTCCCAGGGGACTGGAGCAATATGCCACTGACTGCCGTCGACACACCGAGAGAAAGAAGTGCAACAAAATGTTACGATGAGGTTGAAGTGTACCCGCATAGATTTGGAAAATTTCGCGAACGTCGTAACACGATGGGAAGAAGACCAGGGATGATGCATGGCATCTGGATGAAGTAACATGACAGGCAACTCAGCAAAGCAACTCACCCCACAGTACACATCCAAGTATACATGCCACGGTATCAGATCCAAATCTGAACTGCCCCACACACATTGAACTGCTCTGTCCACTACCCCCAAGTTTCATTCAGATCTTCATTCATTTCATATCCTAAACCCAAGTATACATGCTGCTGATAACTTCATCGGAATCTGACTTGAACCCAAAACTCTACAGAAATAATTGGACTCGTGAGACCTCTGAACAATTATTAGATTGTTAAACTAGAGTAATCATGAAAAAGTGAGGTCCTTATGATAATAAAGTGATAGGATAGGTAGTAGGTAGGTAGGAATTATGGGTGGGGAATACAGACAAGCTTTGTACGGGAACCTATGTAATAAATAATAAAATCGTAATAATTATCTGTCTGTTGTTAATGATTCGAATCACAAAATTTCATGTATATTTTTCGTTTTGATCAATTTGATCACTATCTAAATTTATGTTCGTGTGATGAATGTGTTAGAGCGGTGTGAGGGAGGATGTGCCCGGAATTTGGTTATGAGCGAATCACCACCATGATCCGGGATCTTTTCGGATGTGTCCGTTGGTTATGGGCGTACCACCACCATTCACGGATTCTTTTAGGGTCGTTGCCTGGTTTGGTTATGGGCGGACCACCACCATGCCCGAGATCTTTTAGGAAGCTTGTCCGTTGGTTATGGGCGTACCACCACCATTCACGGATTCTTTTGGGTGTAGGAGAGAGAGACGAGGTAAGGAGGAGAGAGAGTCGTCAGCGACTAGAGGAGAGCGTAGAATGAGGAAAAAGGTGCAGGAGGCGAGTTTTTATAGGCTAGGGAGCTGTCTCCCTCCACCCTCTAGCTAGTAGAGGATGGTGGGGATCTCTAGGCTGGCCCTCGGCTCTCTTCCGTCCTCTGTCCCCACTTCTAGGTTTATTTGGCGAGATCTTATTTCTACGTACAAGAGTTGTGGTTCTGGGAGGATACCACGACAGTCCGTCTACATGTATTTTTGGCCCATGATAGAGGTTGGAGGGTAGAAACATGCATGACTGTGGCGAAATATCTAGGCAACATAACCATCAGATATGAATGCAACTTGGGGGAGCAGTTCAATGAGTGTGGGGCAGTTCAGGTTTGGATCTGTTATCATCACAATCGTAGAAATCGGACTGGGTGGATGGCGAGGGGTTGGGGTCGATATGATTATTTGTGGGTTGCTCTCATTCGGATGAAACTTGAGACTGTATGTATAAGGCAGTGTAGGTTTAAATCTTGGATAATTGCAACACTAAATACCACATCGAGGATGGGGTTACGGAACAGGGGGGTGAGGGAACACTAATGTTTAGTTCAGATAAAATAAGCTTAGTTCCAACTCGGAACATGCTGACCGGTAGATTTTCAAAACAGGTAATCTCTCTTTTCATTATCTCTTTTAGTGATTAGGCCCCCAGGTTTAAATCTGAGATCGCCAGAATCGTAAAATATGAGACCCGAAGGGAGTTACGGGAGAGGTGAGTGGAGTTACCCTATAGCTTAGTAACTGTGGTACATAATTACCTGCCTAGATGTTCCAATTTGAATTAAACTTGAGGGGGGGGGGGGGGGGTTACACTGTGCACCGTACGGGTGATTCAGTGAGTATAATTCTACTCCAAATCTACTCATACAGTATAATTCTACTCCAAATCTACTCATACAGTGTGGAGAGATGACGGAGGTGGATGGGCTCATGTGGGAGTTATGTAAACGGCTAGGGGTCATGCGGTTGGTTAGAAGATTTCATCAATAATAAACGAACAAATTTCGACTTTAAGGACATCACCAGCAACGATATATTTCAGGTTGAATAATATCAAATAATGATCGAGTCACATAGTTATTTTAGAAAACTCCCCTTTGAAATCACTGTCCGCTTCTAACGAATTAGACATCAATTATTAATTTTTTATTGGATTTTGTTTTGTTGAAAATTAGCATTGGATGTCATAAATTATTGGGCACCTATTATTATCTGTCAATAAACAACATAAAGTACTACTATGTTTTCAATTGTGGCCATCCTATTCATACATTACAGAATAAATTCAGCATAGGTTAAACTGGCTATATAGTTTCTAGTATCTGCAACCTATTGTAAATTTATATGATGTGTTCAAGTAGGTACCCACCTAACTGTGACTGTTCGGCAATCGAAGTCGACAATATTTCAGGAGTACTTTTTGAAATATAAGCAACATAAATATATTATCTAGAGTCCATACTTTCCAAAGCTACTATTGTTCGTGAGAATCAAGTCCAGCGCGAGTAAGAGTTTCCTCGGACATCTAATATTAAAAACATTATTGTAGTGAATGCATAGGTGACGAGCATTCACCACTAGAGGTGTTAGGATAGATTGTGCCCGGTTTGGTTATAGCGCGATGGCTACCACCATGCCCGGGATCTTTTTGAGTATGTTGCCTGGTTTGGTTATAGCACAAAGTCTACCACCATGCCCAGGATATTTTTGGAGGCGTTGCCTGGTTTGGTTATAGCGCGAGGCTACCACCATGCCCAGGATCTTTTAGGAAGCTTTGCCCGGTTTGATTATAGCTGGGAGGCTACCACCATGCCCGGGATCTTTTAGGTTTAAGGAGAGAGAGAGAGAGAGAGAAAGAGAGGAGAAGCGAGGTAAGAGAATAGTCAGTGACTAGAGGAGAGCGTAGAATGGTTGGAAAGGCGAAGGAGGCGAGTTTATATAGCCCTTAGGGCTATCTCCCTCCATCCTCCATACTGGTGGAGGATGGTGGGGATCCCCACTAGGTTCCTCGGTTCTCCTGCGTTTTCCGTCCCCACGACTGTGTTTATTAGCGAGATCTTAATTGTACAAGGAGTGGTTCTAGGAGGATACCACGACAATTATAATCATGGTGTCTATTTATAACTCATATTAACCTCTCTGTCTCTTTATCTACTCCTGCATCTCTGTACATCAACAATAAAGTTACTCAGTAGTACAACAATAATGTTACTCTGAGATAGGTACGGCTTCGAAACAGCTAGAAGGATACAGTTACTCTGGGTTAACGACTTCGAATGTGACATACTGTTTGGTAGGTACCTAACCGCCCATCGCGATCTAATGCAGAACATTGTCTTCAAATTTCAGTAAGGAGGTCGAGGAAACTTCGGTGGCATAACAAGTTGATTTATACTGAAACCTTTCTAACAACTGGTGAACGATTTTCGTTGGATGAAAACTAAAGGAGTTAACTTCCCTACCTGCAGACCGGTTGTACGTGAAAACCATTAGAAAAACTGCGTAATTTTTCTTTGGAGTCTCACAAACTTTTGACTGACCAGCAGTCAAAAAATTGCTAGTTTTAAGAATAGTCCGGAGCCTACAAGCCTACGCGAATGAAAAGCTGTGTTTTAACCATGAAGTGAAGCGTTAAAAATAAATCCAATAATAATAAATTTTATTATATTGTTGAAGGCGCCAATAATCTTGACGTCATCACTACTTGGTGCCTAAAATCATCGACACAGCACATAAACATTTCGAACAGGAGGATTTTGACAGACGAACTCATTCTATCCATTGGTGTAGGAACCCACTCTAACAAGGCAACATTAGTTCAGACATTTGCCAACAGAATGCACGAGAGGTGCAAACATCAGTGGAAGCCGAGAGGCGAGTCGATCTCTTCCCTTTATGTATCAGAATTCAGAAAGCAGGTGGCACCTACCTACTCACTATTTTCTGGAAAATGAACTGAAGAAGAAAAACGGAAAAATTATTATTACATTATAATTATCATGGCAGGTATAAATGAGTCCCACTCAATTTTCCAGTTTTAAATCCAAAGCGTACCTACCTAATTCTTTCTGTCTGAAACGGCGTGGAAACCGTGGTGTATGTACCACTAAATTTCATGTTTTTCCGTCGCTTTATTTAGTTTACGCCATTTGAAGACAATCGGGGCACCATTATATCATTTTTCTCTGTCTGTGCGTGCGCTTATCGATATCATGAATATGAGATGAAACTTGGGGAATACGGGAATATCTGCGACGAGGGTAGATAGCTCAGGTAGAAATCTGAAGTAATAAATTTCAAATTTCATGTGCAACGCACTTAAGTCATTTAATACCGTGAAACACCTAACCTATTTATAGCACTGGCGACTATAACTCACCCTAAATAACTATCACGCAAAAAAAAAACATGATTGAAAATAATAAACCAAAATATTGTTCCTATACTGTTTTCCATCGTTTGCATAAATAGCCCGTAAGATGTTCGGAGTTACCAGTAGGTAGGTAGGTCCAAGTAAAAGTAAAATGATTTCAAAATCTGAATTTTTTTTTTAATAACTAAAATCGTAAGAAAGCAAGAAGTAATTCCCAAAGCTGAAATGAAGATGTACCTACAATAGGCAGAAAATATGCCATGTTTCAAAGAAAACTGATCCAACACCTAGATACCTACCTAGTTTGCCGCTGGAAAACGTCAAACGTCATAGTCCCTAACCTTACTACAAACCATCCAAACGTAATCCCCAGCCAGTTTTACATTTATATTGAGCAAGAAAAAGCATTTGATCAAGAGAAAAAGACATCTTCGAACGGTCACTAAAAGGGTTTCAGACTGTTTCGATGCATTGAAGGGGACGTAACGCATCAAAGGCCTGGAACGAAATGTCTTTGGTAGATGTTGAAAGTTGACGCAGTCGATTTTCGATGAATATTTCAATAAAAGATGGGTCATCAAAGGTTTAGGAAAAAATCAACCGTCAAAGGACGTTTCCGTGAGATGGTGTTCAACGTCGTATAGCGCTACACACAACGTCGATGGCTTTATGAGGATTTACGAGTTTTTTTCAAGTTCTTCGATCTCACTTAGTAGGTAACGAAACATTTGTGAAAGCAAATTTTTGCCTCCTCACAACAGGGGAACCGAAAGTGTCGTGTCATACGTCAAGGAACAAATTTAGTGGCATTTATGTCTGTCTGTACGCAACTCCTTGTAACCGTCATTACACTAACCGAAAGAACAATTCAAACGCATGCTCAAAAATGTAATTATCGGCACTAGTAAGCGCGGTTCTATTCGTCAGATCTAAATGAAAGCTGTCTTGATTCACCACTCCATACTTACCAATTAATATCAAAATTATACCAACTTTCGGCAATTTCAGCAATTTTTACAGATTTAAGCGATTTTTTTACCCACAAAAACTCGAATTTCTCTTAATTTGAGAAACAACAGTTCTGACAATTGAAATTGCGTTGTCTCGAGTCACCATTCTATAACACCACTCTACACCGCGAATTTATGTACATTTTTGGAGGTACCTAACAGCTATTTTAACAAGTTTTAACCATTTCTGTCCCACAAAAACTCCTATTTGATTTACATTTTGTTTTCAAAAATTGCTCATGTTCGAATTCATCCTTCCATTTACCATTTGTCGATTTTTCGAAATTTGGAATTGTTCACCACGTAGTTAAGTTAAGGTCACATAATATCGTCTGGAGTGGCATATACTTGAATAAATCTATAAATAATATAATATTTGTAAGAAATATCGAAGTCCACGCATGGTCAAAAATAAAATTGCCAAAAATGATGTAGGTACTGGACATTTGGACCCGTTGTACTTACTTTTAGGAGAGTGACTACCAGTCATTAAAATGAGTATCGTATATAATTAATTCGAATTGACAGCCCCCTGGATCCGCAGCCACGGCATTTATTGCATGCGTTATTATACCAACAACATGTTTTAGGCTTGCTGCCTCCTTTGTTTAATTTTGGAATGACGTCTCTCACGTCGTCAATCCAAACGAGCTGCCACGTTTTTTTTGGAATTGTACACATAACTTTTCGGACCAACCATCAACATCACCTCTACGGAAAGCCTCAATCTCTCGAGATTTCATTTTCTCAAAGACCCTTCAATGAAAAAACCAGTCGCTCTAATACTTTTAATCCACAATTAATTATTCCAAAATTAATTATTCAACCCCGGAGGTAAATCTTACAGGGGAACGCAATTATTATCAAGTTCCCGTTGGGAGACCCCGCCCATTTTTATATCGCATACAAGGGGAAACGTGTCGAAAATAGCAGGGAGCCCTGAGACCAGGGTTGATTATGTTTCAATTATTCACTGCCAACGCGCTCTTTCTCCTGAGCCCCATTTAGTAAAAGCACTTCCATCGGGCACCCTCTGCCCGGGCAAGGTGCTCGACGAGGGGGGGTCGGGCTTTAAGCTAATTTCTATGTTTTATGTATTTCTCCCAAATTCTCTTATTACCCGCTCTGAAAGGGGCCATCTTCGCTTACAGACGCTTCAGCGGGGTTTTGCATAACCAAGTAAGCCCTCAGGTCCATCTCTCGGGGTGCCTACGGTCCCGTGGATATTTATTCACTCCGGTTATAAACCTTGTGGACTTCACTGGGCATACTCAACGAAGTTCAGTGGAGGTCATTTCCATATCACGCGTCCCTTCCCAAAACCTGTTTTCCCCAACACCACCACTTTCCTGTTTTCTCTTCACATGCAACATTTTCCTCCACCATGTAATCGAAGTACCGTTTTCCATCTGATCTTCCAAATATATTACTCCCAACATACATTTTTCACAGATATTTTGGGAAATCGCTCATGAAAGTAGTTCCAAGATTTCGGCCCCAGCTGGATTTGCTGAAATCCTATGGGAACTGACTAAGACCTTTGTAGGGTATTTTTTTTATTGTAGGTATAACTGAGACAATTTTATTGTTAGGAAGTAAGATTGACTCGATTCCTGGAGAGCGGAGAGATGTGAGATTAGAGCAATTTAGTAAACTGAGTTGATCACCGGGACGACTGGATTACTCTGATCGAACTGAACTTTAATAATCCGGAAGGGAAAGGTCAAATTCGAGTTTTTGGGAAACCAAAAGCTGCTTAAAATTGTCATAATATCTAAAAGTTAACAAACTTTGAAAATTCGCTCATACGGTTACACAAGACACGGATGTTCTTATTTTTGTTGTTCAAATTTCAAGTAGGTAGGTTCTTGTTGTGTACGGTACATATAGTTTGTTACTGCGCAGTTTTCCTGCTTGCTGGATCCGCCTAAAGACGGAAACAAAAACAGTAGACTTTAGGAAGCATCTCAGAGGAATGAAAGCGAGAGAAATAGAGGACGGGGATAAGGGTGGGGCAGATGGAAGGATATAGCTCGAAAAGAGCATTAGCCGCCACTAACAGGATGGTTAGAACGTGGAAAAGGAGGAAACCCCGTGAGTGCCGGAAACTCTCTAAATAGAGAATCCTCTCTAAATAGAGAAACCTTCTCTCTAAAAGGGTGGACGTACACTGGGTAAGGGCTAAGCACAAAACAGTTGGAATTGGCAAAGTGCATTACACCAGTTCCAGCGTTCCTCGTCCGCCCTTATAAAAGCGGTAAGTGTAGCTTTATATTTTCTGCCATGGAAGAGTCCAGACACTTTGCAGCCAGTACATTTATATGTAATATATATTGCAGGGTTCGTATCGAAGAAATACAGTCGAGAGGCATTTCGATATAGGTACAAAAAAAATAATGTAGGTGCCTATATTTGAAGTCACCAAAAGTCAGTGGCATACACTGTAAAAAAAATAATGTTCATAACAAGTCACGGTTCATGTGAGATATAAGTTTGTCTTTTTCGTATGATGAAATTTTACCTGGGTAGAGGAAAAGGTATAAATGAGTACAGTGAGCACAGTGCTCACTGTACTAGGCAGAAAGGGTTATGAATTTGTAGTTCTACATGTGTTTTGTCAGGCTATAACAAGGATGGATAAGAAGTGTGATTATTCTCAAGAAAAAGATGAATGTACCTACTGAAAACTGCAAGGAGTTGGAACTGATTCGCGGAAAGGGCGTCGGAGCGTAGGGAGAAAAGCGTAAAAGCACAACACCCTCTACAGAACAGGGCCCCCTCGATACGAATATTAAATAAGCCAGGAGGGGCGTGATAATTATAAGTGTATAATCACACCCTCACCAAGGCGTGGGAAGGGAGGAGGAAATTTGGAATTATTCGAATAGAAGGGATGAAAGTGCAGCTATGATCATCTAATTTTGCCCTGATTGTAAGGAAAGGCCATGAATAAATCACTTCAACTCGGTTGGAATCGGGGGGGAGTTGGGGATGTTTTCCCCGTTCCCTGTCGCTACTTTAAAACGCGATTAGAATGTTAAAAGAATGTTAGAGAATCGCGATAAAGGGGATTTTGTGTTGCCTTTGATGAATTCATGATGATGATTTTCAAACACGTTCACAACTCTTACTGTGACATCACGGATCAAAATTGCTTAGCTCAACGTTGCGAACATACTCAGGATTGTGTACAACGGATGGAATATGATTTTGTTCAAATTAAGTATGTTACTACGTCCTTTGAATTCGAACACGTTTCAGAACTATTTTCTGTAAGTAGGCGCGTATAATGAAATAACGAAGAGGCGGAAAATCACTCGATCACATCATGAAGACCACTCTCTTCTGTCACTTCGAATAACCAACTATCGTACAACATCAACAACAGAACCGCTCCAAGATTTCTACTCGAAAGATCGGGCCAACTGAACGGGGATGGAGTCTTGCTCGAAATGAAACGGCGGCCATTTTGTGAGTTCGTGATCAACTGTAGCCCCGGCTCGAGCTATCTTCGTGCTTTATTACTCACAAATGGACTCAAAATGGGCGGGAGAAGGGCAACCATAACGTGTTATCCATCCGTCAGAATGAATTGGGCACGGCATCTTTTTTTTTCTGTTCATTTTGTCAATGATAGGTCGTTGTATAGAGATTCAATTCGAAATTACCGTCGATAGCCTCGGCCCAATCGTGAGGTCTGCCCCATTAAATTATTACTTTAAAACAATCTGAGGTGAAGCACGATTTTCGATTTCCCCTTAGGTTTCCCCTATCGAAACTGCCATTTCCTAATCTCACGACGATCCATGCAACTTTAATTCGGTTTCACGAAGTTATTTGTCCGAATTATGGTGTAGTATCCGAAATGAGTTATCGGTTTGATTAAACTTATCTAGATCCTATCAATGACCGTATTATATCCGATTTATTTCTCGTGGCTATATCTTAGGAAAGAGAAGAACTTACCTACCGACAAACTCACTTCAACTCGACGTTGATTTTTATGACAGCCCACATTACAAAATGTCCTATCACGATGTTACGGTGGAATTTAAATTGTACCTCACCATCCGTTTGTAATATGACATTGCTGCTCGGATGGGCGCACCATGACAATTATTACAGTCGGTCGCTTGATACCTTGTTTTCATCATTCCTTCTATGTAATACAACAAACAGTACCTGATTGATGTGGTGTATAAAAGGAATCAGGCCGTGGATCATGATGAAAAAGTTGTTTGTTTGTATGTATTTATTTATTTATTTCCCAATAGTTTCCAGGTGCTAATAATTCAAAATAATACTTATACGTAAACTCTACTCGTCAGAAAAAAACGAGTAACTGCAACAATTACAATTGTGAAATTGCCACACAAAAAAAGCACTTGGGATAAATCCCTTTATGGGATAAGCAATGATCGGGCCGATTCAAAAACGCGCATGTCCTAAAACCTAAAATCAATGTTTTTACGGTTTCACGTGCGCAAAAAATGTGAGTTCAGCATAGATTTGATAGTTCCACTATTATGCTGGCCGACAAAAGAGCTCTTCGAGTTTCTTTTGGAAAATCATTGAACTTGCATACCTATATGCCTATGCTCGAAAAAGTTTTGGGCTGTGGTACTGCGTAGCCTTGGAAGACTAAGTTGAAAACCTGTGGAAAAACAAGTACTTATCTATTCTGTGTTCGGGCTTGGACCAGTACTTAATTTTTACACCTGCTGCACTGCACTTTGCTTGAACAAGTCGTCTAGCTTTAGAAAAATAGATTCATCAGCCTAGAGAATATAGTAAGAAACCTTGGATTCGAAACTATGGGATTTGAATGTGACGGTAGGTACTGAAATAGGTGCAGGATATATGGTATAGCCGCAGGTATGGACGCCCTATTAGATACCATAAAACTTGTTTAGACTGTATACAAAGAACGTTTGGAAGAACCCAACTCTATTCATCACTGACTACCTTTTGCAACGTTCTTTAGTGTTTTTAGTGTTTTAGGCAAAAGGAACTATCAAACTGAAATTTTTTTTGAAGTATGCGTTGTAGAAAATTGACTTTCGCGTATAATAATAGGTATTACTGAACTCAACCAACAAGGCATTGGTTAATAAAATTTGAACTATGAAATAGTTTGTAAGCTAAAAATTGGTATAACCAGAAGGTCTAAAAGGTCTCAAATTTGTATTTCCTAAGTATTTCAGTTCCTCGATCCAGGGACCTTCAGATTACAATAATTTGTTGCATTAAAAATATTTCTATTCAAAAATATTTTACGATCGTTTTCGTAATATTCCTATATTCCTCAATTTTTCTATTGAAACTTTAGTTCTTTATTGGAAGAACATAGGTGCCTACCTACACGAAGAGTTGAATTTAGCCTCATTCGACACAGACTGTTCCTATAACATTAATTCCAAGATTTATCGATTTACGCGATCCTTTCGGTTTTTTGCACCAAAACACTGACGAAAAGAAGTTGGAATAAGTAGGTAGTTAATACCGTAATTGTAAGGTAATTCTTGATCAGCGTGAACATTTCCTTTAAAATCTACAGGTGATTGGGGGAATCTAGAGCCGCACTTGTTACATTTTGCCGGAGGAGGGATTCTTGATTTCTTAGTTCAAATATCAGAGCAGGAAGATGGCACTGGCTCGTGAAAAGGCTCCAGTGCATTTACAGAAGGTCGAAGAACAACTGCGTTAGTTTGTAGCTGATTCGTTTTGCTGCAAACAAAATGGGAGCAGTGCCTATAAAATGCCAAAGGACAATAACTGAGTGTGCACTCAGCCGCTTCAAATCAGAGAATCTCCAGCCAGGCCAATAAAAGCTCTTGGGCCCGTTCACGGAAAAGGGGAAGCAATAAACGAAGCTCTCTACCCAGAATTACACTCATTAATTAGAATTTTAATGTTGGACGGGAGCCCTACCCCTTGAGCCTTATGTAAATTAAAAGACGTGCTGAGAGAGTCATTAAGCTAAAGTCAGAGGGTGAACTAAATTGAGGGATAATGAAGAATTCATGGGTTTCAGAAGGCTTCTTGTGCCGAAATTCTCGCCTCTCCTCTCGGCAGCAGTTTTAGGAAAAGCTTGAAAGCTTTAGGCGTTAATATTTTAGAACGGGGCGCTCCCGAAGTAAAAGTGTTGGGTGAATTTTCAGGTGGGCGGGGCCTTTGTTGGCACCTGACTTCGCCATATCTTTCTCGAGGGAGGACGTGCTCTGAACAAATCCCCTGATGTACGCGAGTGTACCCCGTTTTGCGCGTTCTGATTCGCTGTAATTCCCCGTCTCTGCTTTTAAACACAAGCATGTCAATGGAAACGTCAGGATGCTCTAGAAAAAAAGGGTTGTTTTTGACATTCTCTAACATCCATCCAAATAGTTGATTCTTTGAGAGATAACGAGCAGAGTAATTAAGTGGGGGCATACGTAGATATGCGTTTGAAACATGAGAGAATAAAAGACAGGACTGAGGCGACGAATTTCCAAAACATGGTAGAATCCTACGTCGCCAGATAGGATTGCAATTTGGCTGCGCATACATAGATCATTCATTGCTCTGTCCAAGCGGGTGAAACAAAAAAATACGAAAGCATGATGTTTGAAAGTCATTAAGATCGGGAGTAGAGGTACGCATCAGCTTTTCTTAAGTCTGTTACTATTGCTCTGATCACGACGTAATTCAGACAGGATTTGGGGACCCGATCTATATGAAATGATATGTATACCAAAAATTGACGGAATAGAAACGGGGAACATGTTGGTTTCAGATATTTCTTAATCTCCCAGACACAGACGTCAATACTTGAATAAGTCAAACGTACCAGAAAAACGCTGCAAATTATTACACAACGGTTTATTTTCCTGCATACATACTTCTTCTGCGTAGATCACTTAATTCCGGTTATTACGACCTTGAATAAATTGGTAGAAAAGTTTAACGCGGAAGAAACTCACGCACGTACACACACATGGACAAGCAGTGAAACGACAGAAATAAGCACAAAATGTTTATTAAATATTTTTCCACCGGACCCATCTCCTGTAACGCGCCATTACGGTCCCACAAACTTTTCCATTCCTTTTTTTTAAGTCTGATGTTCGCTGCACCTAACAAGCTTTCACCTAATTTGGATTTGAATTGCATTTATTTTTTTTCAAAAATTAAATTTGTTAGCAAATTAATAAATTTTTGATCACGTAATTTGGATGATAGGCCGTGAACAATCAACATGCACCTATCAACAAAAATAGTTCAACTATTCAGTACCTAGGTACATAAATATCAACAAAATCCAAAATAACAATGTTTCTCAAATGAAATAATCACGGAACAACCGACTCGATTTCATTTTAATCAGCTGTTCCCTAGCAATGATTCTGGGCTGGAAGTATACCAATTCACACTAATATTGACGAAGCTTTTGTTCAAAATTCAGGGCTTTGCTGTGTTGTGGTGAGCGACCGGTTGGACGTACAACGCTCCGGGTAGTCTCAAAAAACCCTCAAGATGGGAATCAATTTGAGAACTTCCAAAATCCCTTCTGTTGAAAGTTCTTGAGCAACAGCGTTTTTGAACATTTCGAACCCTATTTTTCACCCCTTAAGACGAATGACAGTAACGCCGATTTTCTTAATTTCTGTTCACGGTATAACTATGGAAAGATCTCAAAAGAATCTCACAAGAAGAATCAAAAGGTGGAATGTTGTAGTTAATCCTTCTCCCAACGAGGTTCTAGAAGTCCTAACCTTCAAAAATGGTCGGCCGTTATGGAGAAAACTGTCCGCCATTAATAAGATCTTTATTATCAAGACTGATCCAACAGAACGTCATAGGGACCCAAACCGCCTGACCCCCTGAAAATCTAATCAAAATCGGTTACGTGACTCAGAGGTTACGATCTTGTTTCTTACCGAATATTTGTAATCCAAAATAGATGGTCGTCGAACTCATCCTTCCTTTAAAATTAGGCGAAATTTGGGTTTTTTAATCGATTACAAGGTCAGATATCGTGTGGAAGGACATGTAAACATACCGATACATAAATACATGACGACACTCATGCTTATGCAGCTATTAGCTATGCACTTATCCAACAAACTTCATGAATTTACAATGTCCCAAACAGATTTTCATCGAGAAAAAATCGTGTTGGTAGCCTAAAATTTCTCTCTTCAAGAACTTGCAAATGACAGTGGACAATAAAAAAAACTATTCTGATACCAGTGTTTTGTACTCTAACATTTGAATGTTTACCTATACAGAATTTCTTCGTTCTGTAGCTACAGGAGCAGAAGACAACTAAGTAGGTAGCTATGATATATCTTTCGAAGGAAGTTGATATCCTACTCAATTCCGATGACGGTTCAGTTTCTAATGCTGAAGCAGCCAAAACCCGGAACAACGGGACGAACATGAATTTCCAGTTGGGTAGCAAAAAAGTGAGCGATCCATCACTGAGGGCTGGCATCTGACGTAATGTAACGAATAAAATCATCTTTTAGAACCCCCTTCACGGCCGTTTGGTTGGTCCGCCCCACCAACAGAATATATTTTGAAGGAAAGGATAAAAATAGAGCGAGAAGGAGGGGCCTAACGGACACCCAATAATATTTACCTTGAATAGACTCGGGGTAAAAACAGACTTCATAAAGGAAAATATGATGTACGGTATGTTGGTGAAGAGTGCGGTGATTGAGGAGTTGAATGGGACGGGAATAAACAGGCGATTTGTCGGCTAGAGAGTCCCACACAATGGGTGAAAAAGAGGCTCCCCACGGCCATTCGTGCTAATCATATATCACCACTATATATTTATAGAGAGGGTGGAAAACCCGTCTCGTATTTACCGGGTAGAAAGTGTTTTTCTTATAGAAGAAATGCCCCCATACATCGGGAAGAGATGGAGGCTAAGGGTTGGGAAACGACACTTCCGACTGACTGGCCATGGAGTTTTCTTACGGTTCCGCAGTATAAGACTGTAACAGAAGGATAAGTTGGGGGGGGGGTTAGTAACTATGAACGAGGGTAAATCAGGAATCTGTTCCAACACAACACCCACGTTCCTTCCCTTTTTTGTGGGAAAGGCCTATTCTGTGACAACGAAACAACAACTTTTTGTTGGGATTGAGGGGTCCGAGTGAGAGATACCCTTTAAATGACTCTTCGAAATAACATATTTATTGACCGCTGTAGACCAACAATAGGATGGCCGTTGGCCACACCGCACCCTCGCTTGATGAATCATTTTGTTTCCGAATCCTCATTTCCAAATCATCCCTGCTATAACGTACCGACAATACATTGTCTTAGTCTTGGAAGAGCTCCTTCGTGTGTCTTTTACAGCATAATAAATTATTAATTAAATACTATGGTAAGCATATTGGATTATTTCACCACAAAGTCTAACGAACGGTTCAACGAGTCCTATGTTCGTTCGGAGCTGTTCCGTTCATTAAGTGAACTGAAAATATACAGGCGAATATCCTGTCTGTACAGAAAGCTGCCCTCCAACATCAAAAAATATATACACGCGTTTTTATAGGTACACAAGCATGGTCGCAATGAGCTGTAATTTGAAGATTAGGTGAGCTCTTTATCCTAACTTTACGAAAGGGCGGTCGAAACGAGCTGAAATGTGGACGATTTGGTCTTTAGACTAATTAATCGTCTTATATAAGCATACGAAAGCATCTTCAGTAGCTACTAGGAAGTTATGTGACACACATGGAAGACGTTTTAGGCTTTTAAGTCACAGCGCTTTCACCATCCGTGGTAGAAATCCTTGAAAATAGCTCCTTCTGAAATTCTACGGTACAAAGCTTACTTATAAACATATTATACTAACATTTAACTAAGACGGGAATAATATTTTCTAAGACAAATCCACTATTATTTTTTGTTGAGAAGAATCAGATTTACCTAAGGGTATATTGCAAGACTTTCAAGTTGTCGTAGGTGGCTCGGACCCTTATGACATCAGATGGCCAAACGCATTCTGAAAATTTCATCCAAATCGGTTGGCTAGGCTGTTGCATAGGCGGTTGAAATCGGTCCACGGCTGTGGCATTTCACGCCACCTCAAGCCCTAGTGCAATTTCGATGAAAATCATGATGAGGCCACATAGAAACAACTGCAGCACTGGTCTTCTTCATTCAGTCGGTAGAGTCAAACGCTCTACCGATCAAGATCAGATTATTTAGGTAAGTTCGGAATCACACATTAGGTACTGATTTAAGAGTCTGAAAACAGCCGCATGAGTTGGATGGATTTTGACAGTTGAGGAGGAGGTTGTTCATTGAATCACAAAAAAAAGCAAGCCAAAATAAAAGGGAGGAGTGGGCCAAAGGGTGTGCAATGGACGTACATGATTCCATATATATATATATATATATATATATATATATATATATATATATATATATATATTTTATGCACTCATCGATGGAACTTGATAATATTGTGACTAGAAAAGCAGCAGGGGGCGTGTTGAGTTGGTCCCTGGGGGATCATGACGAGAGCTGTCGGGAGGAGAAATGAGATCACTTCTGTGGGCTAGTTAGTTGGGTAGGGTCGGGTGGCACATGACAAATTACAAACGGATAATTCCGTCTGTATCCAATATTCACCGCCCTATTCATTCCGATAACATCATGGTGGCACCCGCACGTCCATCCACCAACGGATAACTATGGTGGGAGAATGCTTTTTATCAAATTTTTAGTTTCCTAAAATTTATAGTCATATCTGTTGATTACTGCACAAGCAACGACTCAGACACTTGATTTATTTAATATTTTATTTCGGTGCAAATTATAATTTATTTTGTTGTATATCGCCTTTCTGGTATCATACAATGTCATATAAAAAATATTTACAAAATGGAGAAATAGTCAATTTACAAATACCTACTTTAAAAACTTCTTCTTCTTCTTCTATGGCTCTTACAGTCCAGGGTGGACCTTGGCCTCCTCAGTAAGCTTTTGCCAGGTGCCTCGATCCTTCGCTGTCGTCCTCCAACCTCTACAACCCATCCTGCGGAGGTCCTCCTCCACATCATCCAACCATTTCATCCTCGGACGACCGCGTCCCCTACGCCCTCCAGGATCCCCAGCAAAGAGATTTTTTGGTACCTCAGTATCCGGCATTCGCACCACATGACCAGCCCATCTGATTCTTGCTGACTTGATAATGCGTGAAACGGGAGGGTGCTTATAAATTTCGTATAACTCCGCGTTGAACCGTCTTCTCCATCTCCCTTGTTCGCATACAGGTCCAATGACTCTGCGGAGAACTTTTCTCTCAAACCGGTTCAATAATTCGCAATCATGCTTGGTTAAGGGCCATGTTTCTGAGGCGTAGCTGACTACAGGTCGTATCAATACCTTGTATAGGTTAAACTTCGTTGTGCGGGAAAGATGCCTGGATTTGAAAAGCTTGACCATGGCAAAGTAAGCTCTATTCGCATCCATAAGCCGTTCTCCAATTTGAATGGAAGTGTCATTCTTTGAGGTGACAGTGGAGCCAAGGCATTTAAACTGACTCACCCTTTCAAACGAATACTGACCAAGGGTGATGTGTGATGGCAGGTTCTCCCTGTAAGCCGGACCAGCCGCCATGTATTTGGTTTTTGACTCATTGATGGTCAGCCCCATTCTGCGGCTTGCGGCTTCGAGAGCAGTAAAGGCTCGTTCCATATCATGTCAATGTCGTCAGCATAGGCTAATATTCGAACGCTTCTATGGTAGATCGTCCCTCTATTCTGGAGATTTGTGTCACGAATTACTTTTTCCAGCGCTACTGTGAAGAGCAGACATGCGAGCGCATCTCCCTGCCGAAGGCCATTTTTGATGCAGAGTGGTTCTGATAAACTACCATTCACTGTGACGTAGCTGTTAACATCCGCCATCGTCACTCTCACCAGTCTTACGAGTTTGCTTGAGATTCCCAGCTCCTCCATGGCTCCATGGCTGTCTATTGATACTGTCATACGCTGCCCTACAGTCAACAAACAGATGGTCCGTGCCAATTCCAAATTCGCCAGTTTTCTCCAATATTTGACGCAAACTAAAAACTAAACTTCGATCTTCCTGGCAGAAACCCACACTGATACCCTCCAACCACACTCTGGACAAACGGAAGAAGCCGTTCAAAAAGGGTGCTAGAGAACTTTAAAAACTATGTAGGTAAAAATCATGCCCAGAGCGGCCATTTCTCAAAATATTCGTCTAATCTAACGAATAGATTGTATCACTCAGCATACAACTTTTTCAGTCTTGATTTTAATATATTGGCGTGTTGGTAACATCTTGACACGTGCAGGTAGGGCATTAAACAGCTTCGCGCGCTATTTCGCTGGGCTGTTGCGAGTCGCAGTCGGAGTGGCGAATTGTCTATGGGTGGTCAGGGCGAGGGACTGAAATTATTCTGTCCATTGCATACCCTAATTCAAGATGAACAAACTATGGACTAGGTATTATCCCATTATGTTCATCATCAGCACGCAACTTGTACTTGCCGTTTCATCAGCGTTGGCAGGGGAAAATTGTATATTGATAAGCACGCATCGTTTTGAGGGGAAGCTTCGACATTCCGTTGGCTGATATAGTGTATTCTGAGGCAAAGTGGAAGAATGTGGTTATATTGTGTTTCCTAGCCTCCCAATTTCGTTTCATTTTCTGGTAGTTTAAGAACTTGGTTATTTGTTGTGTCTCATGCCGAAGAGCTAGTTGAACTCTTCACCTTCCTTTCTTCCCGTTCCTATAAACGCAAAATGAGGAATATCCATGACTTCTGTTTACATTATTTTCCCATTTTTAAATTAAAGCAGGTTCCATTCTAAGAGACCAACCGCACTCTCCTACGATGAATAGTTCTTTTTCTATGAGCTTCCAAAGTTTCGGCAACAAGTGACGTCATAACATCCCTCCCGCCTGGGCGGGACCCCTTTGCCAAGTGTGACGTCACTTGTTGCCGAAACTTTGAAACGATCTAAATAACTACCAATGTTGGATGTACCTACGTGAAAAATTCGAAATTATTAAAATGATAGGTTGGGTAAATCTCTGAATGATCTAATTCCTTTGAGTTTTTCTCCATTATTGCGTTCATTTCTGTAACAGCTTGGTTCCTCCATACCTTCCTTTCACTTTTTTGCCATTCACTTCCAGGGCCAATCAGAATCGATCCCCCCCCCCCTCCACTTCACTTTGTTCCCATCACCATTCATCATCATCACAACCAATCCCAATCGACCACCTTTCACTTTTGAGACTATTAATAAGGTCACCTCTCTCCAATGTGCCGTCAGTTATGGTTTGTTAATGAAGATGGTTTGATCACCGAAACCGCTATAACAGTGTATTTTTTGCGTTTTTTCGTGTATTAGTGGAAATATACAGCTTTTCAATAACTCCGTTTTTCTAAACTTTGAAAGCTCTTAGAACTATTCATCGTAGGAGAGTGTGGCTGGTCTCAAATTTCTTAGAATGGAACCTACTTTCATTCACAAATATATATAGAAGTCATGGATACTTCTCAATGTTTCAGCTCCAGCGACGTTAGAGCTGGAACGTCACCTTTTGAGATGCCTACACTTCAAGACATTTAAGATGTTACCAGCTCCCTGAAGAACTTCACACCCCCACGGGTTTGGATGCACAACACCACCAAAGAAAACCAAGTGTGGCACTGTATGTAACACCTATACGAACCAGTCGATTTCGATTATCATATCAGGAACTACAGCTGGATGCACAGAATGGTACCAATTTGTGTTATATCGATAACGCCTAGACACACCTCGCCTCATGGGGCAGTACGCAAGATCGGAGTAGTAGTACATTATTATTTTTATTTTTTTAAATAAAACCAATCAAACTTGACAAACGTACTATGGGTTTGCGTTCATTAACGTACACTTGACTGTATTACCAGTACCAAATTGGTTCAATGATCGAAATACCTACCATGTTTTCCCTTTATACGTATGGAATTACAATTATGTAGGCATAGATTGACGAGGTTACGTGGAATCGCTCGGCAAACTTAAGATAATAAAGGACTGAATCCACAGTAGTTGGGCCCATTAACTTCGAAAATCGTTGTTATGCGATATTTATTCGACCATCGAGCCTTCGAGCCCTCAATAAACCCGTTTGTTCAGCTCACTTTACGAAGTAGCCGAATCGAAAGGGGGATGAGTTAGCCCGAAGTTCTCCGTAAATACCGGATTTAGGGAATGATTTTATGGGTTACGATAATGCAGTAAGGCCCTTCAAAAGGAGAAATATGACCCGTATCCCAGAATAAAGAGAAAAAAACGAAGGCTCCCGGAAGGATACGAGAACTAAACTAACGTTAAAGGGGTCGTAAAAACGCACAAAAAGCTGGAGTAAAGGAGGGAAAATGAGGTAAAAAAAAGAAGAAGAGGCCAAAGATTTCGCTTTTTGAGGCTGAGGTTTGTCGATAAATAAACATAATATTGGGGGTTGGGAGGGTTATGTTGAAATAAGAGAAGCTATTCGGCGATTTTCCTTTAAAGGGGACGGAAGCTTTTATGGTAGCGTGGTGCGGTTTTTTCATGGGGTGGCGAGAGATGAGATACACATCTGTATCATGACGCTAAGTAGGTGGCACAATACAGCCTTTTCAGAAGCCTCTCAACCCCGTTTCATCTCAATTTAGGCCGAGGATGAGAGGGGAGTTTTTACCATCGCGATAAACATATGTCACCTTCGTCGCCTCTGTGTGCATTTGATGATCGTTAGGCCAGTTTATCAGCGCTATTAGATTACCAAAGTGATAGCGGATTTTTTTTTTAAACGAACGCCGGTGTTCCGTTTCACCAAACGGATTACTGCATTCGGGACGTGAAAAGTGTGCTCAGCTGAAGCAGATGTTATCATAGTGAAAAGTTACAAATGAAGATGTTGTGATTAGGCACAGCGAATCAGAATACTCCTTCAAACTACGGAATTTCCCATCAAATGGAAGTTCTTCTTCAAGCAAATTGAACATTTTTACTGCCACGGGTGGGAAACTATAGCTACTATACAAGACGTAAATCTAGATTAAATTAAAAGTCCGAGTTTCACGCAAATGAAACCGAAATTCATAGTAAATAGAGAGGTGAGTGAAGAGAGCGGATTTTAACAAACACTTTTATTCGTTACACAAGTTAAAACGCTGCAAATCCGTGCACAACGGTTTATTATTTTGTACAGAATACCCTTCTGTTACAGATCACAGCTCTCTGTATAGATAACCCTTCTATATAATATAATATGTACTATTCTATACCTACATATTATGTAGATCGCAGACCCTCCGTAGGTTAGTACCTAACCCCGTACTCGTTACTTGGTACCTATCTAAATCACGAGTTAAATGTTGCCAAAATAATTCTGTCGATGACAAGCAGTATAACTAGGACGGCAAAAAGAAACGAAAATAATGAAGTTCTGAAGGAAAATTGTTGATATAGAGTGAAATGGATGCCCCTTCTGCGTAGATCACTGTTTTCTGTGGCCAATACCTACCTTCGTGGTCAAGTATAATGAACCGTTGTGTAATAACTTGCCCATCAGTAATACTTCAACGGTTATTCAAGTCCGATCAACGAAATCCAGCCCCTTCTTGGTTGATGAACCGTTATGTAATAATTTACCGTTGTGAAGTAATTTAACGTTATGAAATAATTTACCGTTGTGTAATAATTTGCCGTTGTGTAATAATTTGCCGCTGTGCAATAATTTACCCATCAACAATACATCAACTTTTGTTCAAGTTACAAAAGTACCGATCAACAAAATGCAGCCCCTTCTTGGTAGATGAACCGTTGCGTAATAATTTAACGTTATGAAATAATTTACCGTTGTGTAATAATTTGCCGTTGTGTAATAATTTACCATTGTGTAATAATTTACCTATCAATAATACTTCAACGTTTGTTCAAGTTTCAGAAGTATCTACCTACCAACTAAATCCATCACTTATCAAATGAAACAATATCGCAGAACAAACAACTCGACTTCATACAGCCATCCTTGATTATAATCAGGTGCTCCCTAGTGATGATTATCTGGGCCGGATTTATACCTACCGTTTGATTCACGATCGTGTGACGAAGCATTTTGGTGCACACGAACGGCTGGACGTACAATGCTCCGGGTGGTCCCAAAAAATTGTTTAGCTCAAGACAAATTTAATAACGCAAAAAAACCATACCCTTCTATCGAAAGTTTTCGAGCTACGGCGTTCTGAAAATTTCAACCCCTATTTTGAACCCGTTAGAGATGACTGAAGCTAGGTTCACATGGAGACGCAATTCCGGACGGCAATCCGGCACGGCAACGCATTTGCCGGAATTTTTGCCGCAGAGGCGTTCACATGGCAGCGGAGTCATAACAAAATGCAATCGCAAAAAACAAACAATTGCTCGAACTCGAAACCGCAAAATCAACCACATAGTCGAATTTCAATATGGCTGAACAACCAAACAAGAGAGGTGTGCGCAGTAACCTCCGCGCAGATCCGGCAACTGATCCGACAGCGGAAAATATCTGGAGATTTTGATATAGTATCCAAGGCACTGCGTTGCAATAATCCATTTTGCGTTGGCCAATAGAATTGTAGAACGCATAGCCTTGCCGGACTGCCGTCCGGAATTGCGTCTCCGTGTGAACCTAGCTTGAGAGTAACGTCGAGCTTCGAGGACCAACTAGACCCCGAACGGAACCTATAACCCGAATTTCATCAATTTTGTTTCATGGTAACTAAGAAAAGTGGCCAGTACGGCGTACGGCGTACCAGCCTGAACAGTGATTCCACCACCACGCCGTTGCATTGACTAGCGCGTGTAATATAATTAAAATACGGAGCATGAGAAGTTCTAACATGAAAGTGCCGAAATATTCAAAAGTCCTCCCAAAACCTCCTAAACATTGTCACCGGGCAACGAAGTTGTCAATGGCACTGAAGCCCAAAAAAAATGCCATCAATATTTGGAAATCTGTCGGCAGAAAGTGGAAAATCCTGTTCATTAGCATTTTCAACTGATCAACGCTCAAGTAGGTACTTGATGAATCACCGTTTCCGAATATTTCTGAGCCACTCACGCTAATTTTCAACAGAAATTGTGTAGTTAGTGCAGTGTGTTTAGTATTTGAGAATTATTATAATTTGTGATTTCTGATGACGACAATTTTGACATTCATGTTGGTCCGTCCCGGGTTTTATTAAATTTTGTAAATAAATGAGCTGCTCTTGGTGCCTCAGAAAACCCTGTGGTGGTCTCTTTCTGCACGAACTACTTAGACCGCTATTTCACAGTATTTCATTCTCCGTCTGAGACAATTACTCTGTACCCGCATTCTGATAGCGAATCGCCGAAAATAAGCGTATCCTTTTGGGGTGGTAACAACTAAAGGAACGGCGGTAGGGCACACGAGAGTGGGTTGAAGGGTAAAGGAAATCGAGGGGTTTAGAATAACTTAGTATAATAGGCTTCAAGCCAAGTGAAGAAGGTCTCAGCGTAAGTAGACTCTTGTGGAGAAGGGGGAAGATATATCTGGACGCGCTTTTCCATGGAGCCGTCATCCAGATAACAATATATTCTCGGCTTAGAGACACCATAGCAGTTCCCTCTTCTCCCAAAGCATATCCCACCCGGGTCTCCATTTCTAAAGAAGTTTCTTCGCTTCGGATGAATAAATTGTTGAAAGCTTCTCGTTCCCTCGTATACTTCAGTTTTCTTCTTTCCCGGGAAGAAGAAAGAATACAGAACTTTGGGATTCGCTTGTTTCATACATCCCACCACCGCAAACCTAACGCAGTAGTGGGATATGAGTCTTTAGGGGTTGGTTTCACAAACTCAAGACCAAGTTACAGTACTAATAAAAGTTTGGAAATGGTACGCAAATGATGGTTGATTATATCCAACAGGGTCGTTGGAAGACAAGTTGTTGAGCCATCCTTCATTGAAATCAGTATCCAAACAAAAGCTAAGCAATAC
This sequence comes from Leptopterna dolabrata, assembly GCA_954871275.1. Classification (NCBI taxonomy): domain Eukaryota; kingdom Metazoa; phylum Arthropoda; class Insecta; order Hemiptera; family Miridae; genus Leptopterna; species Leptopterna dolabrata. The sequence goes on along the minus strand of OX940981.1, from coordinate 28,406,416 downwards.
CAGTGGGTCTTAATTTGCATTTTAAGTTTCTCAATAAGATTGAGCGCTTTATTTACAACACCAGGGAAAGGTATAAATCCGCGCTTATAATCATTACGCTAAAATTTATTACGTACATAGTGACCAAATAAAATTAAGAAACTACCCTTGTCTCTTCCTAATAAAAAGTTTCTTTCACTTTCCATATAAATTTTGACATCACACTAGACATAAATACATTACACTATTCCTTTCTTTCAAGTAAGTGCAAAACAAATGTCTTCGCTTGGTCACAACTCACGCCATTTTTCACTTTTCTCGTTCTATCGTGTACTTTTCCAAAAGACTATTTTTGAACGTGTTCTTCCAACTCCAAACGGTTTTGTCCATTTCAAACATGGATGGGCATTCATTGTACATGTACACTCTAATGCCTTGCACCAAGAATTACTTGTTATTCAATTAATACGGCTCGATGAATCGGTACCTACTAGGAACATTTTGCTGGCATTTCGTGTGTCCCTGTCGTGTACACTGTCCATGAATATTTGATCTGGTAACAACAGATCTCAAATAGAGTAATAATTCTTGTAACAGGGTGTCACATGGGCGTCCACTGGCAACTTAAAATGAAACGCACTGCGGCATTTTGCGCTTTCTGGATCTTGTCTAACTGATCTGCATTCATATCGCGGTGGGCTAAAATGGCATAGTCCAGTGTGAATAACTAGCGATTGATAAGAGGCATATATGAGCAAACAGTCAGTTGGTCGGATTTTGGTTTTATTGCTTTAATAATGAACCTTAAGAAGCGAGTACGGTGGAAAAAAAATAACCCCCGCATATTATTTTATGAAAATGTAACTCCCCGGCCGGCTCCAGTACTCGATTTAAAGGTTTTGCTGGTGACAGAAAACAGTGATCGTGCGCGTTTTTCATTATGGATTTTTATTGTAATGGATTTTTTTATTGTATTCTACCTCAACACTTTTAGTAACCACTTTCAACAAATAATGTAGTCAGACCCCAATTGGTAATCGGGGTTGGACTGGGTTGATTCTGGCTTATTTTGCACGGTCCTCATGACCTTTACAGAATTTTGGTCGAAATCGGCGACCAAACAACTCGACCACCCCACTCACTACGACAGAGTTTGTTGGGAGGTTTTCTTTTGAGTCCTATTTGCAGGCGATTCACGTCTGTGCCCCTTCCCCCGTCCCAAACGACTCACTTCCGCCTCAAACGCCTTTCTATATCACCGCTGGATTTTGTCAAGAGGGCTTCTAGAAGTGTTGACGTATCCCTATTTATAACGTCAAGAGCTGTAAGCAAACAATTTCCGAGAGGGCGCGAGGACGCCTTGACTCTTCTAATCCTTCGACCATTGTCCGCAAACTGCGATGAGGCCAATCTCAAGAGGATTGTCTCGCGACAATGGGAGAAGTTTCAGGGCCTGTCCAGCAGGAAGGAAGAGGATATGTCACTCAAATGCGAACAATACGCTCCAAATGCTCCCTTTTCGGTTACCCTATAAGTCTGACCAAAATATCATAACTGCTCACAGGGTTTCCGTTTTTAGAAAGAGTCCCTGGGTCCCTAACCAGGTAGCAGCTACCACTCTTCTCTTTTGGAAGGAAAACGATATTTGTCCTCCTAAATCAAAATATCCACTCGCGTTTTTCTTTAAGACCTTTCTGGTCAGATTTAGTTCTTTTTGTCGATCGAACAGTCTGTCCATCTGAGTGTCCGTAAATCCTTGAAAACTCAAATAGTTTTTCAACTTCAGAATACCATTCGAACTAGAGGAGAGTGACTTCGATTCGTAGGATGTTCAGGTCCGTTTTTCTCTAGTTCCAAAATAAATTTGGGATAAGAGATATGAAATATTTTTAGGAGAGCGAGAAAAAACTGAGGAGTATCACCTCTTATATTATTTCATTTTTCTCTAGCTGAGCGCATGATTCAGCTCATCAGAGCTGTTACAGCTCTTTATGTTCATCAGAGCTCTTACAGCTCATTCAATTCTTTGCTTTACTTTAGTATTTCTCGAGAAAAATAATTATTACAGTTACAATGGGATTGACAGTAAATGAAAACAGCTTGGAACATGATTCCAGGTGTAACCCGTAAGTTGCCCCGGGTCAAATGTATGCAGGTACCTACATGAAATTTGCACATCAACTCCATTTCAGCTCAATGTCTGAACATACAAACTAACTTGAGTGGTTCTGTGCACTTCTGAGTCACCTAATGTGTAAACAAGAAAAGGAAAATAAATCAGGATTCGCTTCAGATGGAGTAGAAATCCCCTGGTAATGGTCACTTTGGAAACGGCATTGTTCTGACTTGAGGGTGAAATAGGGACGTTAAATTATTTAGAGAGCAGTGTAGGACATATCCTTTCTTTGCAAAAAGGTCCTTTTTGAAGTTGAAAGGTCTTTGTATTGAATTTGTTTCGAGGGTAATCAAAGGAAACGAAGGATAAAGACTGGAAGGTCGTGGACGGGGGTGGACGAGGAAAAGTAAGATGGCGAAGAAGAAGGGGTAATTGGGTTTGGAAACGGATAAAAAAGCTTTTAACTGGAGGCTTTATTGGCTAAATCGGAACTTATTGGCTTCCAAGAATCTTTCAGAGGGAGCAGCTCCCGTTAGCGACTTTTTAGCCCATTGTCGATTGAACAAAATACGGAGGGGACGTGATAAACTCTCGTTATTTCCTTCCCTAACCCAAACCAGGAGGGTGATAGGAAAGTACTGTAATCACTCAACAAAGATAATTTCTGGAACTCACCCAGAATGGGTCTTCGCCCAATCTGATTCAATATGTCCAAAGCCTAGAATAATTGTAGAAAGATATAACAGATTCCACACTAATGTGTATAGCTAAACTACCTTCAAGGTGTTAACTTCTTACTAAATGTCTTCTAACTTTTCACATCGTCACATATTATACAGTGTAATAATGTTCTGAAACTACTCAACTTCAAAACATTATTACACTGTACATGTGATGACGTGAAAAGTTAGAAGACATTTTTAGTAAGAAGTTAACACCTTGAAGGTAGGCACTCGTAAAATACGAATCCACGTTCTATTGGGTTAATTTACATCAGTGAAATTTATAATATGGGCAAATCTTGGAGATCCAACATTAACATAGGTACATCACAAATAATGTTTAAATAACTTCGGAGTGACACTCCCGCTTAATTTGGGCCAAACAACCAGACTTCTGGATTAAGCACTTGTACGAGTATTTTTGGCCAAAATGACCAAAAATTGACAATCACCGAAAGTGGTATGGAATAGTAATTCGAGGTAACGGTGAACGATGTTTTTTTTCTTAAGGTGTGGGTAAAATTCGAGGGGGGGGAGGGGTGGTCATAAATGTTAAAAACCGGTATATAAATGGCTGCTCACAAAAAACTGAATTAAATTTACCAAAATTGTAGGTATTGAATAGTGGCTCAGGACATGAAAAGACAGTTTCGATCGACCAAATCGTATTTTGGGAATCCGAAATCGGTAAAATCCGACAAACATAGCTAATACCACCATGACCAAAAATTAGTTCATATGGTTATGCTGCATGGCTGGAACTGTTCATCAATAAAAATCTACACGTGAGGGGTTTATGACTTGTCTGCCGCCGTGAGCTGTTGGTAATACAAATGGAAAAATACACATACAAAGAACCTACTGTATTAAGATCCGGACACCCACCTCTCCTGCTGGAGACCACCGATTAAATCGACGTAGAAAATTATATTCAAGCACTATCTCAGTCAAACCACTGACGAACCTAAATGGTCACTAAGTCCCCACGAGTCGTGGAAAACCTGGGTTTTTAAAAACTCGCTCTGATGAAACAAAGGGAGCCTGTATTGTCCTAAACAGTATAACTTAGAATTTTAACCCGTTTTCCGAGTCCATCCTCTTCCCCGTCCCATCCAAATAAGCGGATGACTTTTTTCTCTTTTTTTTTTTTTTTTTTTAAAGCGGAGTTTCCCTCGTGGGATGGCGAAAAAGGAAAAAATGAAGGGAAAAGGGGTCCCCAATGACTATAAATTGTTTCGTTTATTCCGTAGCCAGACTCCCATCCCCATCGCAGAACTCGCGGTTGACACTACGGCAAGCGTACACAGCCGATGGGTTTAGAAGAGGGTTGAAGCAACGCCATCCGAAATCCAGGCCTCTACGGGGCAGTCCTGCATTTTACGGGACTATCCCATACTCGGTATGGGACAGTACCATATTTTACCAATTTGAAACCCAGCTCTACACCGGATTTGCTCCCGCATTTAATGATACTGCACGAATCTAAAATTAATTACACATTTACAAGTTCAAATCCAGATCAAAATCAAGGTTTTCAAGTAAAAGATCTAAAAAAAATTGGAGATTTTCCATTCAAGTAAAATTTGAGAAAAACTGAATTTGAAACGGACACCCTAGATTTTGACTTGGAAATGCTATAATATGAAGTGCACCTAACTGTGGTTTTGAATAAAAGTTTCTCAATGTTCCCTGCGCATAATGTGCTTTTGATAACTCGCAGTTGAAGAGTTAATGGTTTCGATCCAAGTTACGATTTCAAATGCGTTGATGTTGATTCAACTGATTTAAATAACGGGCAAATACACAACAAATCGAACTGTCACGAGGAAACAAAGGAACTGAGGCAAAGTTAGTTGAATGTCGCGGTTTGTGTGAATTTTGGCTCTAGCGCAAATTTTTGGTTTATTATTTTCAATAATGAACAGTTGGAATCGAGCATAAAGGATCCCCCACAAATTAATGGTTTCCGTTTCAAGGTGCGTAAAATCCGCATATGGCAATTTCAGAAACACTGCGAGTTAACACAACGGTTTATTACTGGCCTATGTAGATGCTCCTTTCGCGTATGTCACTGTTTTCAGTGTTCAGTACCCTCTCTCGTGCTCCTCCCAATACAGCCCTAAATCGAGTACAGCCCCTAAATCGAGTTACACTCTTAGAGCATTTGAGTCGGTACTTCAGGTCGACCCCATCTCGACTGATTTTTCGAAGGCCTTCGACAAACTACCCCATCAGCTAATAGTGTCTGTGCTCGGTGTCGGTTCTCTTGGTGTGTTCGGACGTTTTCTGGAGTGGGTATCTAGCTATCTGGTGGGTCGGTCGATGATGGTGCGACTGAGGGACGTCCAGTCTAGTCCGTTTTTGGCTGCCTCTGGGGTCCCGCAGGGTTCTCACATTGGATCGTTACTTTTCTTGCTGGTTATTAACAGCGTCAGCAGCGTACTTGATGGAGCTAAATTTTTACTCTTTGCGGATGACCTAAAGATTTATCGCACCGTGAAGTCATCCTCCGATTGTCAGCATTTGCAGACGGCGTTGGATTCGCTTCTGGCATGGTGCTCCTTAAATGGCCTAGCACTCAATCCGACCAAAAGGGATGTGTTGATTCACCATCGCTTCTCGCCCAAATAAGTTTGAGGATCCCGCGCCTGAGCACGCGAACGGGCAGTCTCTTCTGGACACCCTTCACGGCGACAAATTACCTGCGGCAGCGCCCGATGTCGGGACTGCCAAGACAAGCGAACCACCTAATCGAGCAGTGCCCCGAAGTCGACTTTTTTGTCCAGTCCATATCCTCAGTGCGTCGCATCGTCTCAAATTATTTGAAAACTAAGCGTCACCCAATATAGAATTGGTAATCGAGCTTTGAACTTCCCTTTCTTTTTTAGCGAATTTTCGAAGAAAAAGAAGCTATTGTTCTCGGTCCAAAATTTTTAAAACTCGAATTTCCGAAAGATTTTTATACCAAAATCCGTTTCAGACCATCCTGAATTCCCTGCCGAAAGACACCAAAAATTTTATATATATATATATATATATATATATATATATATATATATATATATATATATATATATATATATATATATATATATATATATTTATATATTTATATATATATTTATATATGTATGTGTCATTCCAGACGATAACTCTCGAAAGAATTGAGATAAAAAGTTCAAATTTGCACGAAAAATCTGTCTTGGCAATCGACAGGCTAAGTTCGAAGATGGGCAGAATCGGGTCACCCTAAGGGGGAGTTTTGGGGAGTTTTAGGGGGGGAGAATTACCCATAAATTCCCAAAATGAAAAAGTCTGACAAGTGACGCCTCATTTTAAAGGTTTTTGTACGCTGAACACGATGGTGAAATCAGAATTGCGATATCTCATTCCGTTCCCAAACTGGAGCACTTTGAAGATGAAGGAACGTGGTTATTTCTTGAGATGTTCTTCCTGGTTCGTCTGCTCTAATCTGATAACGGAATGGGATATCGCAATTCTGACTTCACCATCGTGTTCAGCGTTGGAAAATCTACAAACCGAGGTGTTACTCGGCAAAAAATGGAACAAAAAATTTGTTACCTACGTACCCAATACCTACTCTTCTGGTATTCAAAACATTTTTGATTTCCCCCTCCCCCTCCTTCCACCCCAAATTTTACTTTGCGTAAAACTACTCCTGTTTTAATTTTGTATGGTATCAAGTTGGGAAAACCTTGACCGAAAATTAATTTTCAGAAAATTTTAGGCGGAGGAGGAAGATGCCGAAAACTTCGAAAATTCGCTCTTATAGCCATGCTGCATGACTGTGGTTTTTTTCTTTTTTAGTCACACTTTCTACACACGGACATTTTGTTAATTTGTTTATATCCAACGTATATTTGTACATATTTATCATTAGTTATATTTCTATTGTATTGGGCTAGCCCGTATTGCCGAATAAAAATAAATAAATAAATACAGCAGCCGGCCGGGGAATAACAGTTTGATCAATATGCGGGGAATTCAATAATTCTATCATTAACTATTTGTTGCCATTCATAAAGCATAACGTTGGTTGAAGTTACGAAAGTACTATCAACAAATTCCAAAATAACCATCGTTCTTCAAATTAAATAATATCTCTGATCAACCAACTCGATTTCATACACCCATGCGTGATTATAATCAGCTGTTCCCTAGCAATGATATCTGGGCTGGATATATACCGTTTCATTCAGGATCATGTTGACGAAGCTTTTAGGTGCAAAATTCGGAGCCTCACCGTGAACGAACGGCCGGCTTCGGGTGGTCTCAAAAAATTCTCAAGTTTGAGATCAATTAAAAAGCTTGAAAAAATTCGCGATAACGGCGCCCTGGAAATTTCAACCCCTATTTTTCACCCCTTAGAGATGAGTGACAGTAACGCCGAGCTTCGCGGCCCAACTATAACTCAAACGGGACCTACCAATCAAATTTCATTAGTTTTCGTTCATGGTAAGTAACTAAGGCAAAACCAAGTCGGCGGACGGACAGAAATTTTTTTTAAATTCCATTTTCGGATTCTACATACCTACCTGGCAACGGAAACCGTCAAATTTTGAAGGGGGGTTAAAAAAAAAATTTCATGCTCGATTCCAAAGGTTCATGAAAATAATAAACCAAAATGTCCGTCCTTCCGCCGTACTTCGCACTTTTCTTAGTTACCATGAACGAAATTTAATGAAATTTGGTTTGTGGGTCCCATTTGGGGTCTAGCTGGTCCGCAAAGCTCGGCGTTACTGTCAGCCATCCTTAAGGGGTGAAAAACAGCGGGTGACATTCCCAAGACGCCGTTATCTCCTACCTTTTTTACGTTTAATGCAATCACGCATTTGGAATTGTTTTGAGAGCAACGGAGAATTATACGTCCAGCCGTTTGTTCACAGAATGGCCCTGGAATTTCGCACGGAAAGGCTTCGTCAACATGATCGTGACACATTCTGCACGAGAACTCATAATACTACTAAAAATTGAAGGGGGGGACTAGAATGTATCCAATGAGCGCACCAGTACGGGAGACGACATCAGCAATGACGTCACTCCTCCCCTCGACAAGGCCTTGAGCATGCAGAAGGTTTCGAACGGGCTCGGTGGGACACAGTAGGAAGAATACAGGAAAAAAAGGCGTAAAGCGGGGCGGGTGGTGTCCAACGGAGATGAAGAGCTCTGAAAGCTTTTAAAAATACAATCGCGAGCCCGAGCTGGGTTGGAATGGTCCCATTTGCATTCTGTCCGGGGAAAAAAACCCCGCGGTGCAAACAAACGAGAAAAAAAGAAAAGGGAGGTAGAAAAAAATGGACTTTCGTCATTTTTCCTCGACCCCTCTCTCGCTTTTCCGTATTCTCTTCAGTAATTGTTGAGGGGCAATATACCAATTGTTCGTAACCTCGTCAGCGTTGTAATTCGTTGTAAAAATGGTTTTAAAACCACGTAACTGCTGTACGTCCCGAGGTTTTTCCAGATAAAGTCCACAGACGTATGGAGCCTTTTTTATAAAACAAGTACAAGTGACCATACAGATGTTGATACCACCTAGCACTCCAGTACAATTAATACGGGTCGTTGTTAGTTGTTACTGATACTGAAGGGGATGTACGTTTGATTGTACCTATCAAATACCAATGTGAATGAATATAAGATTATACCTGCTACAGAAATCTTAAATCCGTAGCAGGTACAGTCGAAATCCTGGGGACCTCATGAAATGTTCGAATTACCGAGAGTTTTTATTTACCGACAGTCTTATTTATCGAGAGGAGCCAAGAAAAAATTTCAAATTAACGAAAGGCGCAAAAATTTATAATGTTCAGCACAAATTCGTAATCAGGGATTAATAATAGATCATTTTAAAAACCACCATCAGTGGCCTCAATTGAACTTGTTATAAAACTACTTTTTAGTGGCCCCTAAAACAATTTGTATACAGATATGCAACAACAATTCCAAAGAACCGTTCTTGTAAAAGTATGGTGAAAATTGAGTACAACTGTTTCGTGAAATGCACACTGTGTCAACTTACAATGCATGGTCAATATTGACGAGCTTATTTCTACTATTTACCTACAGGCTTATGGCTTATTTTTCAAGATGAATTATACATACAATGAGTAACAACAAAAGCTTTAGTGATGCAGCCCGACCATATGAGCCGATTTCCGAAGTTTGGTGACTCGCTATTAGAGATTTCAGACCCCAAAAAACTCAAATTTGATCCACTTCTAGCTATGGAAAATTTTCATTTTCGAAAATCGGTCATCTATGAGCTTTTCTTTGCTTCTGCAAAGGATTTGGCGAAATTTTGCTCTTTTTTCATGGTAGTTAACGTCAGATATCGTCTGAAGTGACAAACACATAGATAAATTAATACATAAATCATGTACATGCAAGGTCTCCGTCCGCCGAGTTATACCTACAGTCCAATTGAAAAACCAACTTTGAACCGTATACACCCCATTTTAGTATTTTCGATAAGGAATTTGGAAATGACGCTTTGGATCTCGTGCGCATGGGCACAAAATACATATGCTGAGCACCCCTACAAAAAGATCGATGGGTCACTGGGGTGATGGGGATTTCTCATGTAATTTTGTGTAGAACGCGAGTCAGGAATAAAAATGGAGAGCCTCAGTTGAAATAAGGAAATTACTTAGTAAGCGTTGCGCACAAGCGCTTAAATGACTCTGAATTTCTCGTTGAAAAATGCTTGAAAGTTGAAATCTAGAGATGGATTCAGAATGCTCTAAAACCGATATTAACGAAACATTATCAAAAATGCACGTTACTATTATTAATATGATTATACATAAATATGACTATAAATAATGCATTATGCAAGAAGGCGCGGAGTTGTTCCCAATGAGAATGTAAGATAATTTATTTAGAGAAAAGAAGATAAAAATTTGTCTTTTATTCTCAGTGGTTGTTCCCTACCAGCTTTAGGGGGCAGGGGACCAAACAAAGCAGTAGCGAGTCGTTGGTTTAGAAAGCATCGGTGGGTTTCCTCTGATGACCAGAGCCCTTCACAATATGGCACTTATTTTTGTGAAATAGGGCCCTAAAAAATATGGCAATATGGCACTTATTTTGGCCCAAATATGGCACTTATTTCTCTCAATATGGCACTTATTTTTCAACCCTCTCCGACCACCCCAGCTATTCTGAGACGATAATATCACAACATACAAGTTATTTATGCTAAATCATTTATTTTATTTACAAAGCTTTATACAAATAATTAATTATTATTATTAAATATCAACATCAGGTGTGCTGCAACGCTTTCCATTGAAAATCCCAGCCGTCGATCACTCAGCAGGTATTTCATTTTTGAGAAAGTCCTCTCCACATCAGCTGATGTTGCCGGGGCGTATTTCATAAAGAGGACATCAGCAGGTTCCCAGCCTTCCTTCAGAGCGGCTTCCTCACCAGACAGAGTGGCGACCCGTGGAAGCACCCCATTCCAAAAGGGTTAGAGGCATTAGTAATCCCTCTACACTCTACACTAATGGCCTCAGGGTTCGAGAAACCTCATTTCATTCAGAAATTTTCACTTCAATTTTTTTTTTGAAGGAGTTTGGCGAAAAAAGGCAAAACGTGGCACAAACATGGCATTTTCCCAAAAATCGGCCGAATATGGCATTTTACAAAAAAAAATCGGCAAAATATGGCATTTTTGTATGGCGCCATGGCAATATGGCATTTGAAGGGCTCTGCTGATGACAGAAGTATTCCGTGCGCTCTGGAAGACGGCCACTTTCCGGTCATGGTTACAGAAAAGTGCGATTGAGAGAAAAGGTTTTTACGACGTAAAACGAATCGTTCTACAACAAAAGTGACAGAACCCTCATGAATGGATTTATTCCGTGTTCGGAATATTTATCATTAGTCCGGTGACACGAGAGCTTAGGAAGTAGAATTAGAGTTAACACGAATAAAAATCAAAGGGGGAGGGGTCCGAGCGGCTGCTCGGCGACTCATACGACTTCCGGGAGCGGAAGACCGCCAGAGCTCTGAGCGCTGTCCCCCGGTGTGGGACGGCATCGTCGATGGTATCAATCACGAGTCTGGGAGGGGACTCCAGAGCCACGCGGAACTGTCCTTTTTGCTTATAGGACGACTAATCCATTTCCGAAATGCAGCCTCAGCCCAGAGCGTCCTTCCTTCCGTGGATTTCACGAGCCGTTGGTTCCACTGGGGTGAAAAGTCCAGGGTTCTGTAAAAAAAATAATCAATTCTTTTGTACGAATAAGTAGGTTTCTACTGTGAAGGGAGTTTCAGTTTCATCCCAAACACTACAGCAGGTTCCATCGTTCCATGTAGGGACCCGCTATAGAAGCAACTACCCTAATCTCTGAGTGAAACCTTAGTCACGGCCAGCCCGTAGCACCATGCGGCCTTCAGCAATTATTACACAACGGTTTACTATTTAGCTGCATACAGTGGCGTAGCCAGGGGCGGGTTAGGGGTGTCATACCCCCCTCCCCCCATTGGTTCGCAAACAAATACAACAATAATAGATTAAACGGTAAATCAAACATGAATAAACTGTTAAATAATATAGCGTCTATATGATTACCAACGAGCAATGTGAATATTTCTGAAATATGTATATGAATGTGAAAAGTATTTCTTTAATCGAAATAGTCCCTCTTTCTGTCGTGAATCACCATCCCACACAATGTCAGGTGAATTAATACCTATATATTTTAGCCCTTAATACAAATTGTCCCCCCCCCCCCCCCCTCACAATCCAAATTTGACCCCTATTCTGTATGAAAAACAACGAAATGGTATTTTTCTGTCTTTACTCATCCTTCCATACCACTTTTAGTGATTTCCTATCAATTGTTCGCAATTTTAGCCGTTTTTGATATTAATTTATCCGTCACTCCAGACGATATCTGTCCTTGGGCACATGATAAAAATCCCAAATTTCGCCAAAACGTTTGCACGGCCGAACAAAAGGATAAGTTCGAAGATGAGCAATTTTCAACAAATCTAATGGGGTCAAATCTGACTTTTTGGGGGACAAAAGTCGGTAAAAACGGCTAAAATTGCGAACAATCACAGAAAAATTCTCTTCATACAGAATAGGGGTCAAATTTGGATTTGGGGGGGGGGGGGGGTCAAAAATTGGTACTGAGGGCTAAAATCAATATTAATATTCACCTGACGTTGTGCGGGATGGTGAAGCACGACGGGCGGACTATTTCGATGATAAAAATACTTTTCTGAAAAACAAGTGGGTCAAATTGGACTTTATCAGGGTGAAAAATCGGTAAAAATAGCTAAGATCATGAAAAAATTGTATAATTTTACAAAAAGTGGCATGTTTCCCGCTACATCATCTTCTTACACAATAGCACGAATATTTCTTTGAAAATTCGCTCTTAAAACCGTGTTGCATGACTGGAACATTTTCTATTTTCGATTACCCCCCCCCCCCCATTCAAAAATTCTGGCAACGCCACTGCCTGTATAGATACCCCCCCCCCCCCCTTCCGCGTAGATCACTGTTTTCTGTGGTCAGTACCTACCCTCGAGCTCCCACCAGGAAAGCCATAAATCGAGTACTGCAGCCAGTCGGGGAATTACAGTTTCACAAATATACGGCGAAATGAAGACGTCTTTCATCAATATTATTTACAGTTATTCAAGAAGCATAACGTTATTTCAAATTAAAAAGGTACCTATCGACAAAATCCAAAACAAGCATCCTTCTTCAAATGAAATCATAGACCCATGTGTGATTATCATCAGGTGTTCACTAGCAATGATATCTGGGCTGGATGCATACAGTTTCTTTCACGACCATGTTGGTGAAGCTTTTCGGTGCAACTTCAGTGCCTTATTGTGAACAAACCGCTGGACGAAAAATGCTCCGGGTGGTCTCAAAGGAGCATACTGGAGAACAGTTCTAGTTTCAGGAGCACACTGTATGAGAATCAAAATCAGAATCAGAATCGGCTTTATTTGTCGTTCACACAAGGTATATGACAATGGTCAACATATTTAAACATAAAAACTATAACTAAGAATGTATCACAGATTAGTACTCAGTGAAGTCAAATACCACATATAATTTATTATAAATAATTTTTGACGAATCTGAAATAATCATCAAACGTGTAGGGGACAGCTTGGAGCATCAGTTCTTTGCAAATCTTTTTAAAAATAATATACTTTTCTTGTCTTATATACTGTGGCAGAGCATTAAAAAACTTGATTCCCCACCAGTTAGTCGAATTTTTACTGACTTTTAGACGGGATGATGGCAGTGTAAGCGAATCACAGTTTTTTGTACTATACGAATGGGACGGGCGGGGGAAATCATCATTTTTATGGACATATATATTAGGCACTCGAAAATGTAGAGAGCCGGGATATTCATGACTTCGAGGTCCAAGAATACGTCTCGGCAATCACTCCGATAGGGAATACCTGCAACGGCTCGCATTGCTCTCCTTTGGCTGCTGAAAATTAATTCGCTATGTGGTGAGTGACCCCAGCAAAGAATGCAATATCGTGCTTTACTCTGGAAGACCGCGTGATATGCCGACAATACTGCAGATTGAGGGAGTTTTTCTGTGAGTCGACGGAGCAGATATGCGATGTCATTCAAGGAAGAGGCCAGTTGTTCACAGTGGACTTTCCACCTCAAATTTGGGTCCACGAGTACTCCCAAAGTCCTAACCTTCTCTGGATTATCCTCAATACGCGAAAGATCTCTATGTCCAAAGACGATTTGATGAGAAAAAATTAAAGTAGAGATATTTCCATTTCCACTCGAAATATAGCCGTATCGTTTTAGTACGGTTGAAACCGTCGTGACAACTTCTTTCCGATGGCACCCACGTTATTCTGGGTTGGCGTCGAAAGTGATCCGCGACAAAAGCTCGACCGTAGCAACCAAAAGCACGAAGTCGGAAACTGTCGTTAGGGACAGCCGGGAATACGATCCAAGCGAAGGTCTGTAGGAAAGAGCAACAGCCTGTAACCTGGCCCGTAACTCGCTGATCACAATGAGACCACCCTCATGACGATCCGCTCAGCCGTTTGGTCCTGATGTTGCCGCACAAACAGGATAAGGTGTGATAATGAAATTCATCCTCCAATCGAACGTAACTTACCAGGCGGATATCGAACATAAGTTTCGCGAAAACCAGCTAAGCGCCAATCATTGTCGCTTGACTGCTATTTTCGTAACTGTCGCTTACCTGGTTCTTGCAAGTTCCCGATTTCGAGTGTCAGGATGACGATTGCCTGGTAATTGCGTAATTTGAAAATACACATACAGCTCGTGTCGCTCACCTTTTCCATCAACATTTCGTTTACTTAAAATGTAATACACGGCGCTATGGCCGTGAGAGGTCTCAACAAGACGAATCCAGACACACCAATTATACTAACCAATACCAATAAATCAATATCGGAAATTTTGTCCCTTAACTGGTTATTCCATAACGTCGTCCAATTATTTTTGTACTTCTACTACTAGCGGTTAGCGGAACGAACCCTTTAGATTTAACGCTAAACTTCTTCTGTTTATAATATCATGTTGTAAGTATTTTAGCGAATTTTCAAAGAAAATGAAGCTATTGCAATGGCTTCGAAATTTAAATAATATAAATTTTTGGAAATTTTCTTCATAGAAATCCGTTTCAGACCATTCTAAAACGATTCCTGAAATTTAACACTTTTTTATATGTATATATATATATATTTATTTATATATGTGTCACTCCAGACGATAACTCTCGATAGAATTGAGATAAACAGCTCAAATTTGCACAAAAAATCTATCTTAGCAATCGAAAGGCTAAGTTCGAAGATGGGCGAAATTGGCCTACTCTAAGGAGGGTTTTGGCGCATTTAAAGTGCGCAAAAATTACCCAAAAATCCCCAAAATGTTATTTTCCAACAAGTGACCCCTCATTTTAAAGGTTTTTGCACGCTGAACACGATGGTGGAATCGGATTTTAGATATCTTGATCCGTTCTCAAATTAGAGCATTTAAAGTGCGCAAAAATTACCTAAAAATCCCCAAAATGTTATTTTCTAACAAGTGACCCCTCATTTTAAAGGTTTTTGCACGCTGAACACGATGGTGGAATCGGATTTTAGATATCTTGATCCGTTCTCAAATTAGAGCATTTAAAGTGCGCAAAAATTACCCAAAAATCCCCAAAATGTTATTTTCCAACAAGTGACCCCTCATTTTAAAGGTTTTTGCACGCTGAACACGATGGTGGAATCGGATTTTAGATATCTTGATCCGTTCTCAAATTAGAGCATTTAAAGTGCGCAAAAATTACCCAAAAATCCCCAAAATGTTATTTTCTAACAAGTGACCCCTCATTTTAAAGGTTTTTGCACGCTGAACACGATAGTGAAATCGGATTTTAGATATCTAAATCCGTTCTTAAATTAGAGCATTTAAAGTGCGCAAAAATTACCCAAAACTAGGATAATCTTTAAACTCTTACCCCCACCCCCTTAGAGTGGTCAGATTGAAAAATGTGAGAAGTATTAATTGAAGACGAGAGTTCGAAGCAAAAAAGGGGGAGGCAAACGATTAGTACAACTCCTTGAATTTACCCACAGCGATCAAATAAATAAGCACTTAGTACAATTACGTAATAAACAAACGGTAGAATCAGGATGGACAAAACGTACAAATTAAAATAAATACGAAGAGAATATACATAGAAAACCAAATTTTAGACCGAAGTTTTCCTTTATTCAAAACCATAGCCATTAATTCGAATATTTCTTTGAAAATTCGCTCATTAAGTCATGCTGCATGACTGATTTTTTTTAGCAACATGTAAGTATTTTTTTATTATTACTTGCAAGATAAATAATTTTCGCTGAACAGATCACGGGCTATTCCATTCGTGAAAAATATTGCTCAACTGATTCAAACCAAACTAAGAAATTAATATTTAAGTATTGCAATAATTTATGAACAAATTATTTGATCTCGATCTGGTGATGAACTGCTGGTCCGAACAGATCTAAAGTAACAAACGAAACCAGACACAGCTGGACGGTTCGAGATGAAAGAAGTATCTACATCAGACTGCCCTACATAACGACTCAGGGAGGTTTCATAAAAGATAATCGATATCGATCGGAAACATTTCCGATAGAGCCCCCACCAGGTTTATGACCCGGTATCTGCGACCATCACATCTTTTGGATCGAAAAAAGAAATAAACGGACGGTTTATATTCAATCGGATATTTGTTTTCGACTCTCCTCCCGCTCCTCCGAAGGATTTTTTCTTCTTCTCTCGTTTCTCCACTGAGAAAAATTCTCCGATCCCAATAAACATGGCCTTTTCAGTCCGTTAGCTCCAACGATTCGCGGTGTCCCCCCACCAACAAAATGTGGAGTGAATACGGGGACCGGAGCTTCTCTCCCTCGCAAAGCACTTAAACTTGTTTTGGTTCTCTTCGGAGATATAGCTCGTTGAATATTCTCGGCGTAAATCTCTTTCCGACTCCATCCCCCCCCCTCATCCCTTATCCCTTTTTTTCGGTTCATTTTTCATTCCCTCCTCAGATGGGAAAACGTTAGTTTGCCTAGGGAGAGTCGGAAAAGGGCACGGGCTCCACCCTTGACAGTTCATACTATGGAAACTCCGTTCTGATAAAGATTTCCACGTTCTACCTATTGAAACGCCTATCGCTTCCTACGGGTATTCATTTCGGATGTCTATTTACCAAAATTATCACGTGACTTGTTCCTATCATGCAGTCCGACCATAGAGAATTTTCTAAGTTACGTTCTCACTGTCGGACATTTTCCCTGGTTTTGCCACAAAACGTTTTGGTTATTTCACACTGTTTATTGAGTTAAATTACCACCTTCCCGCTCTTTAAGTATTTTCATTAAACTCAATCCATTTTTGGGCAATTTTAAATTTACAATAACATTTTTGACCTTCCAGAGAAAATATATTTGAATCTAGATATTGAAATATTCTACTTCTGTCTCGAGTTCCTCAATCATAGAATTTTGGTTAATTATTTTCAATAAAGAACCTTTGGAATCGAGAACGAACAAACTTTTTTTAACACCACCCTCAAAAGGGTTTCCGTCTCAAGGTACGTAAATTCCGAAAATGCAATAAACAAATCTCTGTCCGTCCGCTGTACTTCGCACTTTTCATAGTTACCATGAACCAAAATTAATGAAATTTGGTCTGTAGGTCCCGGTTGGGGTCTAGTTAGTCCGCGAAGCTCGGCGTTACTGTCAGTAACCTCTAAGGTGTGAAAAATAGGGGTTGAAATTTTCAGAACGCCGTAGCTCGAAAACTTTCAATAGAAGGGTATGGTTTTTTTAACGTTTTTTAAATTTATCTCAAACTGAAGCATTTTTTGAGACAACCCGGAGCAATGTACGACCAGCCGTTCGTTTGCACCGAAAAGATTCGTCAACATTATCGTGAATGAAACTGAGTAAATTCAGCCCAGATATCACTGCTAGGGAACACTTGATTATAATCACGAATGGCTGTATGACGTCGAGCTGGTTGTTCAGTGGTATTGTTTCTGTGATGAATTTGAAATTGGCGCATTCATGACGAGCGGTGTGAGGGAGGAATGTGCCCGGCTCTGGTTAAGGGCGGACCTCCACCATGCCCAGGTTCTTTTTGGATAGTTTTGCTCGGTATGGTTAAGGGCGGACCTCCACCATGCCCGAGATCTTTTGAGGGTTGTTGCCTGGTTTGGTTAAGGGCCGACCTCCACCATGCCCAGGATCTTTTTGGATAGTTTTGCTCGATTTGGTTAAGGGCGGACCTCCACCATGCTCAAGATCTTTTAGGATAGGAGAGAGAGATCGGATGAGGGGAGAGAGAGAGATAAGTCAGCGACTTAAGGAGAGCGTAGAATGGCTAGAAAGGCGCAGGAGGCAAGTATTTATAGGCCTGGAAGTCGTCTCCCTCCATCCTCTAGCTGGTAGAGGATGGTGGGGACCCAGGTTGTGCTTCGACTCCCCTGTGGCTTTCGTCCCCACCTTTGCGAGTTTATTTGGCGAGAACTTATGTTTGCAATATACAACGGTTGTGGTTCTGGGAGGAATCCACGACAGTTTCATTTGAAGAATTATGGTTTCGTTCCTGTTGTTTTGTTTCTGTTCTGGATTTTGTTGGTAGGTACAGAGATTTACGCAGAAGGGGCATCTATACAGGTAAATGATAAACCTATGCGTAACATTTTGCAGCGTTTTTATACATTGGAAGAATTTGAAGACGTTTTTGTTGATCTTTGGCCCACAAAAATCCAAATATGGTTGGAGGGGGGGCTTAGGGGTTGGTGGGGGGGACAGATCAGTTACGACTGCCAGAAATTCGGACCGTTGTAGCAGGAATGCGCCAATCTCAGAAACATGGAACTTCCCGTATGCACAGCGAATACACCTATCAGTCAATCATCTTTGAAAAGCAAAGTGAGATCGCCCAGATCGTTTTATAAAGCAATAGAAATAGGTACAATTATACCAATACAATTGCGAAGAACTGGGCGTGTCATAATAAGAAATTTGTTAGTTTTGGTATGCGCAAACCTTGAATGATTACTTTTGTTTTGTCATTTTCGTTGCAGGAGACGTACTAACGGAACTCCGTTGTATGAATCCCGCAAAGCAATCACTACCAATCAGCGCTCCACGTTTGACGAAAAACATTGTATTATTGTTTAGAGAGTGGAAATAAGTAGGAACGAAGAGAAGAACAATAACCAACCGTCACGTCTGGACCTGAGAGGCACCAGCAACGCACGGCGATGAATAATTTTGGTTCTGGGACGAATCCACTTTGAACCACTTTCGTAATTGATTGTGAAAGGCGTCACTTTGCAAATGGGAACCCTCAACTCGGCGTGAGACGGGCAACCGGACCTCATAAACAACAAAAGAGGCGCCAAACTAGATTCGAACACCGAATCAAGATGAATCAAGAGATGAGGAGCGGACCACGAAAGCGTGGGAGGGTTTGCATAGGACACAAAAAGGCGTTCATAAGGCGTCCGCCGGTGACTTCCTCCAAAGGGATTGGGGGATGGATAACGTGATTTGGAGACGACGTGCTCCAACTGGGCGGAGGAACGTTCTGAACGAAATAACGGAAAGAACTGTTCCCTCCAGGAGTCTTTGGAACAGGGAATTGAAACTAATCAACGCACTACGGGGCAACATCGAAAAACCTAGCCAACATCTGAAACCACCTTTTGATTTATTGTTCCGTGAATAATACACCTAGTATGTATTCGCTCAGCAAAAAAATGTTATAACACCCTCTGAAAATTTCTCCTTTTTCGTTTCAAGGTACGTAGACTCCACAAATGCAATGTCTGCCCGAAGTACGTCGTATCATGCATATCTACTTTATTTTCGGTCTAAAAAATTCTTTCTTTCGCACACAGGCTCCATAGATGGGGCCGAGTTGTCCCAAAACTTTGCAGCTCGATCGGAATATACCCGAGGGTGTTAAAGGATGAAAAATGAGTGTGAAAATAGGATTTATCGTTGTTTTAGTAACATGAGCTTGTGAGGTAGGTATCGATTTTGACCGAAGAGTGGAAAAATAAGTTTCAGCCTTAAATTTACGTTAAATTTTGGTCTAAAATCGTCGTTCTGCTCCACACAGTTTGGGTCCCTCTTTTGGGAACACATTTGGATCCAGGCTGAGCTCCGAAGCTCGGCAGCCCAATCGGAATACACCCAGGGGTGTAAAATAGGGTTTTTTGAGGATTTAGTGAACATGAGCTTGTGAAGTATCGTTTTCGATGTTTTATAGGGCGAGAAGACCGAATGTGAAGTTTATTTTGACTAAAGAATGAAGAATTGAGGTTGTAACGAAGTTTCAGCTCCCAAAATCATTTTTTATGAGTCAGAAACCTGGGAAATTGTCTGAAATGACTATAAATTTGTCTGAAATCACTAAAATTATATGGCACTACCAATGATCAAAGATAATTTGTTTAAAAAAAACACTATTACAATTATTGCACATGAAAGAAACAATAAATGAACAGCTAACATTTCTGTAGGTATGTCTAATAGAATAATAAACCATGTGACAAGGATTTTGCAGCGTTTTTCAATGTTTTTTTGGCTGCTGAACACAAACAAAATACTTCAAAAATCGTACGGAGCCTCTGAACAGTTTCAGGTTATTTTATTTGAAAAACCGAGTTTTTTTGAGTCGAGTTTTCAGGGCTATCGAACAAAAATAAATTGTACAACTTTCTTCGAATAGAAACGCACTGATTTTGGGCCGTAAATGGGCAATGGCATCATCATTTTGAAGCCCGAATATTTGGACGAGTTTTCCCCGTAAAAACTGGACTTTTTGCTCAATTTTTTTTTCGGACTCCTACTCACACAGTTGCTTTCTTGTAAGACAGATCACTGGGTCGGTTGAACATGCACATTTTACGGAAAAACATGAATTCCGGTAATTTCATCATCCTACTGCTGACCAACTAAAAATGCTGAATGTTGCAGACTTGGATACTTTTGGAAACCGCTCTCAACGGATTTCGTTAGTCCTTTAGTTGCCCTATCGAGCCGCAGAAACACATTCGCTCAATGCGATTCAGTAGGTAAATATTTTCTCTGTTGTATTAATTTATAACATTTTTATCATTTTTTCTACACATTAGTTCAAATAGCGATTTCGAGTGAAAAAAATCCATTTGCAATGCCTCACCCTCCTCAGGTGTCCCCATATGCGACGGTGACTAGATCACTTCGTTGGAACCAATAAGATCAACGTTGGAACCAATAAGAACAAACTCGACCCATCTGATTACTCAAATAACAAGCAGCGGCAAGCGTCATGTTTGATCAAGTGTTTGCCTCTCAGTATGCGGTTCTAAGGTTCTGATACTTCGGCAATGTGTCACACAGTGCGCCTATTGAACGAATCAAGAGCGTCTAGCTACAATAATTGATTTTAGATTTTTCGAATTTTGACCAGGTTTTTTCGATTTTGACCCACAGTGCAACGGGGCTGCGAGGGCAGTCCCGACGCCAATGTCGTACCTAGAGTTTATGATAGTAATTTACTGTAAAGTTCTGAATACACGAAACGAGATAGTTTTGGAAGATAACGAAGGCTCACGAAACAGTACGTACGTGGTTTATTGTAACTCTAGGACAACAAAATTTGTTCAGATAACCACATCACAATCTAGGAAGTAATGTTCTTCAGGGCAACAGCTACTCTCACGCTTCCCCTAGGAACTACTAGTTGTACTGATCGACCCACTATGCTGGTAAGTACCATGTACGATTAGTAGGTACATATACAAGTTGTCTTACCACATAGCCTATTCCCCACAAATACATTTCTTACAACCAAACTTGTACAGTGAACTCCCAAAATTGAACTAAAAGGATTTTCCGGTGTCTTCTTTCTTGGCATCATCAACATGCCCGCCATTAGCAACTGGCATGCTTCCCAACAATTTACCAACATACAGATATAATAACAGCTTACTTCATAGAATGTTACTATTTTTATTTTAACATGGAACATGTTTTTACGGGAGTAAACCAGGCTCGAAAACGTCCGCGTCCAGTCCAGGGGAACTCCGCTCCCCTCCCCGTCGCCGGCACAGTTCTCCCTCTACCCCACTCCTGCCACCCAACTCCGAGGAGAGCATGGCGAGACCCCACTCCGCCAAAAACTGCCGAGGGGGTTGTACGTACCTGAAAAACGCCAAAAGCAGCTGAGGACGTGTATTACATGACATTGCGTTAGGTCGCTGGTCCGAGGCTTGGAAATCCCACGAAGTTTTTTTTGCTTCCTCACTACTGAAGGCAGGGAAGCCTTGGATTCGTCATTGAGTAAAAAAAAGTTCATGACCTCCAAAATGAAAATTTCCAAATACCATTTTCCGTTGCAGACATCGAGGAACATATTTGGTTCCGTGTCTGTCTTTCTGTCTGTGGTAATTCCTTGCAACACCCATAACTACCCGAAATAATGGTCGAAGTGTGCTGAAATTTCGAGGGTAGGTGCGGGTTGAGTCACAGATGGTCCCATACCAAATCATTGATAAAGTACCGTAACTTACGTCTGCGCACGCGCAAACGTGAAATAATTGGAACACCCATAACTACCCTAAATATCGTTGAAATCAATTCAAACTTGGAGGGTCGGTCAGGAATAATACTTTGGTAGTCCCAAATCAATTTCATTGATCTACGCATGCGCGAACATGAAATGTTGACCATTTCCTTGTAACGTTTCTAACTACGCGATAAATAGTCGTAGAGAGCTGAAATTCAGAGGGTATACGCGGGTTGGATCGCAGTGGTCCCGTTTCAAAATCATGAAAGTCGTTTAGTCTGCGCATGCGCAAACGAGAAATACTTAGAGTGCCCATACCTACCTTAATTATCGTTGAAATGAGTTCACATTTGGAGGGTTGATCAGTATAATACATCGATGGTTCCCTATGAACTTCATTGGAATCTTACTGCCATTTCCCTCTCCGCATGCGCTAACATGAAATGTTGACCGTTGCCTTACAACGCTTCTAACTACGCGAAAAATACTCGTAGAGAGATGAAATTTTGAGGGAACACGCGGGTTGGATCGCAGACGGTCCCGTATCATAACGAACCTACTCAACTAGCCTATACGTTCTTGTGATTCAAGTGAGGAAGCTATAGTGCCTACTCGAATTGGCAGACGTTTTTCTACATATCTCCATATCCTCTGTTATCAGGTACCTATTCGAAAAACATGTTCCATGTTTCCTTGCTTTGATCCTTGATCTAAACTGTTATAATCCGGGGGTCTGGGGGTGTCCCCCAGATTTCATTCGACAATAAACGTACCGTCATGAACACAAACCACTGGCGGCTAGACGCCCCCTACGGCAACGCATTTTTTAAATTATTTTATATGTATTTACAAGAACCTGATGTTTGTAAGGTTACCACGCTGAGGGGGGGGGGGGGGGGACCAGAGGCTCTGGAAATCTTTCGCCTTTGCGCTCAATCCGCAAGTGGATGCCCTGGCCCATTCAGTGCCTCTCGAACTTGTGTATATTTTAGCCGGCAAAGTGACCCTATCAGAGGAGTTAGGTTTTTGTGGGGGGATGGGGGGGTTAAAGTGAATTCGGCCAAGCTTTTTCCTCGCCGCCCTCTCCAGCTTCCTACTACTCCTTTTCTCGAGCAAATGCAAAACAACCCATCCAATCCCCCCCCCCCCCCTCCAGCTTTCAAAGCATCTGTCTGAGCAATTTATTTGAAGCCTTTTCCAGAAAAAAAAAACTCTTTCTGAACTCTTAGACCCCCAAGTGGGGAAGTCCTTTTCCTCCCCAGTATTACCATATTGTGAAAAAAACGAGGGAGGCAAACAACTTTCGTTTTTACAAGGCTGCGACTTATTTTTATTCCTGTTTTTTCCCCCCTGTGATTACCATCAAGAATTCACGCTCACCTAATTCGTCCAAACCTTGTTTCCACAAGTTGTGCGAGGAATGAACAACCTAATCCGCTAATTTGGAGTAAATTATTGATGATGAGCTTCTCGAGTGCGTTCAGAGAATAAATTGGACAGACTTTGATGGACTTCGAAATGCAGATGAATGAAAACCGAACTTGGCGTCGTCGGAATTTGTGGAAAATGAACCCTGATTGTACAAACTACAAATCAATGTCAATTTTCTACCTATATTAATTTAATCGAAATGTACCGCGAACCAGATGAATCAGTGAGACTAATATCAGGACATGTCCCGAGTCAGCTTTCGAAGATATTTACAATAAAACTGAATAAATTTGAAATGATAAACTTATACGATTAATAACAAAATGACTGGACTTGGCTTTATTCTCAACAAAATTCGAGCGGAAAATAAGCGTCATATCACTTTAATTATAAGTTATTTTTAACTAACTCAATGCATAAATTATTTTAAACATAATAATTAATTCATTATTCAATATTGGGTTATTTCTTTTGAACCATTTACCCTATAATAACCTGATATACTAATAACAGTTGAAATTTGACAATAAAATAAACTTCGTACTTTTAGGTAAAAAATCATGAAATAGCCGAATTCCCGAAGTGGACGTCATAAGCAAGCAAAGTAAAATTCACAGAAAGAAGATCGTGAAATGGAAAAAATAAAACTCATAAACTCTGATTATAACTTATATAAGCACATTAATACCGTTGTTTCCGATAGTCTTATAAGCGTTCCTTTACTGCGGACAGAGCAGCAATCCTACAGAGGGCTGAGGGAGAATTTGAAGCGCAATGGGCCCAAAACGTTTGGTACATGAATTTTTGAGAATATATTCAATTCTTTCCCGTTTCAGCGTATTCAGATATATAGATTTGGACTTTTGGTTTCTTATATTCAATAATAAACCTTTGTAATCAAACATGGGAAAAAAAACTCGAAATTTTATGGTTTCTTTTTCAAAGTACGCAGAATCCGAAAATGGAATTTAAATAACTCTGTCCGTCCGCCGCACTTCGCAATTTCTTAGTTACCATGAACCAAAATTAATGAAATCTCGTTTGTAGGACCCATTTGGGGTCTAGCCGGTACGCGAAGCTCGGCGTTACTGTCATCTCTAAGGGGTGAAAAATAGGGGTTGGAATTTCCCGAATGCTGTAGCTCGTAAACTTTCAATAGAACGGAATGGTTTTTTTTAAAATTAAATTGCTCTCGAACCTGAAAATTTTTTGAGACCACCCAGAAAACTGTACGTCCAGCCGTTCGTTTGCATCGAAAAGCTTCGTCAACATGAACGTGAATGAAACAGTATTACATCCAGCCAGATGTCACTGCTAGAGAGCATGTGATTATAATCGCGGATGGCTGTATGAAATCGGGTTGGTTGTTCCAAGATATTTCCTATTTTATTTGAAGAATGCTGGTTATTTTGGATACTGTTGATAGGCACCCTTTTAATTTGAAACGTTATGGTTCATAACAACAAATAATTAATTATAGATATCTTCATTCCACCGTATATTATTTATGAAATATGAGTGCCCGGCGGGCTCCAGTACTCGATTGAGGGCTTTCCTGATAGTGGGGGGGGGGGGGGGGGGTCACGAGGGTAGGTATCGACCACAGAAAACAGTGATCTACGCAAAAGGGGAGCAGGTACACAATAAACCGTTGTGTAATAATTTGCAGCGTTTTTATATTAGCTACCTAGCCTATATATAATTTTCCTCTCATACAAAACCGAGTTTGGTTAGTGCTATTGGTAACGGGGGTATTTCGGTATTTCATTTTTTCCGGATTCCCGGCGCTGATAAGCTAATCTAGGAATAGGATCAAGGTAGGTAGGTACCTATATTCAGAATCAGCGTGAAACCTCGTATAAGCATGAAGCGTAGATCAGTTTCACCCAAAATTACTATCAGGTTATAGGATCTTGGGAGGCGGTCAGAATATAAACTTGTTTATACGCCGACGTTTCGGCAAATTTATTTGCCACCTTCAGGGCTATAAAAAAAACAGGAATCCGAAAATTAATGACTATTTTGAAGGAACCTATGGTATATCTAATACTAACGGTACTACCTAACTACGGATAATAGGTATACATTATAAAGTTCAACAGAATAGAGTAGGTATAGACAGGTTAGTTAGTGTTTTACTACGAATATATTACTATTTTAGGAATGATTGAGAGAGAAAAGTGCGGCCTGGATTCAGTTTGATATACCTGGAAACTGTTATGGGGGTGGGTGAACTATGGAGATGATAAGTCACTATGGTGATCACTGATTTATTTATTTATTTATTTATTTATTTATTTATTTATACGGGCAAGCCCAATTACATTTTGCATATTAATGTCATTCTAGCAGAGGGGTGAAGAGGTCTACGTTACAATAGAAGAGAAACAGTACAAGGGAAAACAGAGGAGGGAAAAAAATACAGAAAGGTTGAAACTATTGAAAAGAGAGAGAGGAAGAAGAAAGCAAAGTCTTTAGAGTAGAAAGGGGGGGAATGGAAGAAGTCGAACTGAGGATTTGAAGAAAGAAAGAGGTTTGCTGTGCGGACTAGTCGATGGAGCGGTCGATATCTGTCGTAGTTGGTCAGGGAAAAAGGGACGGCGAAGAGGACCGAAGAACGTGTGCTGGTGCGAGAGGCGGCGAGCTGGATTTTGGAGAGTAATGGGGGACAATCGATTTGGTTGTTCAAAATTTTGAAGAGCAACACCAAGTCAGATGTGCAACGTCGCTTTTCCAAAGTCTCGAGTTTGCATCTTCTCAGAAGAGAGGCGTAGTTGATATCGTCAGAGGGGATTCCCATCTTGTAGGCCACGTAGCGCAAAAAGTTCCTATGAACCCGTTCCAGCCGGTACTTGTGGACCGTATACGAGGGGGACCAAACTGTGGAAGCGTACTCCAAAATGGGCATCACGAGAGCCTTGTAGAGACAAACGATGGCGTCTACGTTTGTGAATTCCCTCGTATTCCTCTTGACGAAGCCCAAAGCCCGCATCGCCCTGCTAGCGAGTCGCTCAATATGGCTAGAAAAGGACAGGCTCCGATCACAGAGAACACCAAGATCGACCACCTGACTCATTCTTTGCAGTGGAGTGCCGCACAAAGTGTAATCAAACGCGACCGGGTGCACCACGCGACGATATGTCACGACCGAACACTTCGAGGGGTTCAGATGGAGGCGATTCAAGTCACACCAATCCTCCAAACGAGCAATCGCCGCCTGCAAGATTTCACAATCTGATGGAGACCCGCAATGACGTAGGAGCTTCAGATCATCCGCAAAGAGCAGGACGCGCACATCGTCCGCCGCCACACAGCCCACGACACTATTGATCAGCAGTAGAAAGCACAAAGGCCCAATATGGCTTCCCTGTGGGATCCCAGAGACAGCGGGGAAAGGATCACAATTAATGTTGATGCTGGGCATTGATGTTGGGCAATAATATGAAAAGCTGGTAATAATCGACTCAGTGACAAGGTAGACTTTGATTTGAAATGGTGACAGGTTGCTGTTAGATGCGATTAGGTACAAGTTGACAGTTTGATAGAAGCAGTAGAAAAAGAGTGGTCATGTGGATAGGTTATTCTAGCCCATGTCACCTGTCCTTGGTTGCTCGTGGCTGACATACTTGATGATAAATTCTGTTAGGTACCTACCTATATTCAGGGAGGAGTGGTTATATTGGAACTGGCATGTAACTGAAAACTATTATACAAAATATATTGCATTCGAACTAAGAAACTTGAAATTTTAATATCACAAAAGTGTTGTGACATAGGTATGTACCTTCATATAGAGGTATCTACCTACCTACTTTGATGATTCCAAAGTCATAGATGTCGAAAGACACGAAGCCAAAAGAAAAGTTGAAGAAATGATAAATATTTATAAGTACCCAACTGCTTGTAATAAGAGAAGTGATATAGGTAACTTAAGTAGGGTATTATGCCAGTGTTATAAGTAGATATACCTAACGACAGGTAGGCAGATACCTCTATATGAAGGTACATACCTATGTCACAACACTTTTGTGATATTAAAATTTCAAGTTTCTTAGTTCGAATGCAATATATTTTGTATAATAGTTTTCAGTTACATGCCAGTTCCAATATAACCAAACCTCCCTGAATATAGGTAGGTACCTAACAGAATTTATCATCAAGTATGTCAGCCACGAGCAACCAAGGACAGGTGACATGGGCTAGAATACCTATCCACATGACCACTCATTTTCCACTGCTTCTATCAAACTGTCCACTTGTACCTAATCACATCTAACAGCAATCTGTCACCATTTCTAATAGAGGTCTACCTTGTCACTGAGTCGATTATTACCAGCTTTTCATATTTTTGCCCAACATCAATACCTAGCACCAGCATTAATATTGTGATCACCATAGTGACTTATCATATCCATAGTTCACCCATCCCCATAACAGTTTCCAGTTATATCAAACTGAATATTACTTCTAGGTCGCACTTTTCTCTCTCGATCATTCCTAAAGTCGTAATAGATTCGTAAAAAAGCACTAACTAACCTGTCTGTATCTACTCTATTCTGTTGAACTTTATAATATATACTTACCTATTATCCGTAGTTAGGTAGTACCGTTAGTAATAGATGTAGTATAAGTTCCTTCAAAATAGTCAATCATTTTCGGATTCCTGTTGTTTTATAGCCCTGAAGATGGAAAATAAATTTGCCGGAACGTCGGCGTAGAAACAAGTTTATATTCTGACCGCCTCCCAAGATCCTATAACCTGGTTATATTCAGAATTCGGTAACGAACTCACCCCTCACAAAATTACTATCTGCCCCCACTGTGCGTCGGTTTCTGACAGAAAGAGGAGAGGTTGAAGGATTTTTCACAGAGCCAAGCCGTCAAGAAGCACAAACACACACAGACTTGCACTAGCAGTGCGTGGGCTCTGAAAACGGTGGGGCACCAAACCAGAACATAAAACCAACAGATTTGTCTACAAAATACCCCAAGGCAACAACACCCTTCCCTTATTTACTGATTGAGTGGTTTTCAGCAAAGCTTATCTCTTTTAATCAACACTATCGTCGTAAAAAAGTCCACAATTTCTACTGCAAACCAGCCACCGAATTCATGTCGTCGCTCCTCTGCCAAAATCACGAAACTTTAAAACCATCCTCCGCCAAAACGCGAAACTGAAAATTTATTGTTTTTCAGTAGAGGCTTCCCAACTTACTCCGTAATTTTTCATTGTTGAGGATTGGCAATACTTCGAATGTTGCACTGTTTTCGTTACCTTTCAATATGACAGAATAAGTATAATTAGGTTTCACTCCATCAAATCATCATAAACAACCCAGATGACCTCACAATGTTCTAAAAACACAGATTCGTGGTTTTGGTGGAGGGTCCCGAGAAGTTCAGTTTTAGTTTCTAAAAATAAAATAAACAGTAGCTTACCAATAGTTCATGAATTTATTTATTCATGCTATAGAGAGTGAACCGAGGAAGAATTGAGTAGTCAACGCAACCGTTTTAAAAAGTGAATTATAAATTTTTATAATAAAATTTTAAAATTACAATTATTATTGAAAATTATCTTCTGTTAAATTAAGAAAATATTGAAAAAGTTTAAAAAATTTAATCGGACTCTAAGTCTGACTCGTCTTGATCTGGCTGTGGAAGCGCATCTCTGGTGGACGAGGAGTGTTTCAGAGCCTTATAAAAATCGTGGTACTCTGCCGGAATGACGGACTCTTCACACATTTTCATCAAGTCTTGGTATTTTTTGGTGGCGATTGGCAGCGGTTGTTTATACGCAGGTCGAGGGAGTGTCTGAGTACACCGATTCGCTGGTACTCGCCTTTTCCTTGTTTTTGCCCCGGAAGTTGTAGCCTCCAAACTTACTTCGTTGAAATCGCTCTTGTACGTACTCTTGTACCTTGCTGTGATAACAGATCCATCGTTAGTGTCAATTTTGTTGTATTCAATTGAACACAGCTGCCTCCAAGGGAACTTGTTTTTCAAATTTTCTGCAAGAGGCTTAAAATCAAAAAAGTCAGTGTGAGATAATTTGTTGACCACAAAGGGTTGAGGGTTGGACCTTGCCCCTCTAATAATTTGGGCCCATCCTTCGGACACATAAACGGGCACGTTCTTCACGTGCCTTTCAATCTTCGAGTGGATTGAGTCGCATTCCATCTCACTATGTCCGGGTTCGAAGAACGAATGCCGGATAGATGTCAAATTCGGTAGCGTTTTCAATAGAAAAACGCATAATGCCGCGATGATGGTGTTTTTATTTTGACCGCCGCAGGAGTCCGACATCATGCGAACATTCGTAATAGGCTTGTCACTGTTCGCAACCTTATCTTGCAGGTAACGAAGAAGGCACGAAGCAATTTCATTTGTGCCTCTATTTCCTTGGGCTCGTCCCAAAGAAAACACTGGCCTTCGTGTGAGGCCAAATCAAAGATGGTGAAGTTATAAACGGCCAATTTTCGCAAATAGAAGATTGGTCCAGCGCTGCCTTTAGGCGTGCAAAGCACTGCTTCCAAATCAAAGTTAAACGCCAAGCAAGAAGGGTCTTCAGTGGCGAGCTTTTTGTCATCGTTTCTTGCTTGACGGGCCAGAGTTTTCTGCTCTTGGTGCATCGCGAATGCTTCTTTTCGAGTTTCCTTTTCTTCGGAGGAACAGGAATGGTAAGCCAGGCAAACTTTGCACTGATCTTTTTTGGGTTTAAAAAATCCGAGATTGTACTCTTGAAAAACCCTCCTGAATTTTTCTAATTTTACGGCTGTAACACCACTTTGCATACTTTTCTCTACGTACATTCTATGAAGGATAGAAATGTTAAGACGTGAATCCAGGTATTTTTTGGTGGTGTTGCTTCGGCAGTAGTGAGATTCTACCGCAGGAATTGAGTGCATAAACTCGCGAATAAATCTATCAACTCTTGATGGCGTTTTGTTATGAGGGACGTGTTTTCCTCTCCTGTCTTTTTCTACCACGCCGTTTAGTGACACCTTTGTGAGTGAACTACGAATTAGCGCGTCTGTGACATTCAAAGTACTCATGAAAAACGCCCTACATACTTGAACTTTACATTTATCAACCGTCAATGAATATTCGTTGGTGTAAGTTCTGCGGGAGGAAGGATTGTCTGTAGTCGATCGAAGTTTAGGTTTTGTTGCAACGTGGTTGACAATGAAGATTCGCTGGTCATCGAGTGAACCCAAATTTCGGAATGCTTCATAAATTTTTTTTCGATCGTCCTCGGTCACTTTAGAATCGCATTGATGCCTTTTCTTGCCTAAGCATGGAGATGGAAGGAGTTGTCGAGCCCTATGTATCTCACCTTTCACTCCGAAGTACTCTTTTCCTTGCAGCCTTTTCTCTTGACGAAGTTCTTTTGCCCAAACAGTCCTCCTTTTCTTCTTCGGAAAATGTTCTGAAAGAAAAACAAGTCGTACAACGTGCTATAAAGACGAAAAAAATTACTAATTTTTGTTTTTCCAAATAGACAAATGAATCTGTCCTTACCAATTAACTTGTGTGCATCGTCATCTTGCTGTTCATCTTCCTGTGAAGAACTTGACTCCGACGGCTCGAAAAGGTCGTCATCCGTCTCAATGTTTTCCAATGGGCATTCAGCTTCAGACGAAGAGCTTGGGGCACTCTCAACGTTTTGGGCAGCGGCTTCAAGTGCCAAATGAAGCAATTTCTCGCCTCGGGATCTCATTTTCGCGAATTCGCAAGTGAAACAGTGACAGAATCGCAATCGAAATTCGAAATGAAGGGCGATCGAGCGAACCAAACGCAAAAATTTCAAAATGGATTGACGATCGAGAGAAAAATTGACACAGCTGAGCAATCAGGAGCCTTTTCATGGTTGAAATCCCAATAACTGTAGGTAGGTACATGCACGTATAATTTAAAAGAAAAAAAGAAGGAAAATGAAGCATTGGGCGATGCCAGTTTCTCCAAAACCATCATTTTTAGTTTTCACGAAACTGCCTTTTGTTTCCAAGGCTACTCCGCAACAATCACGAATCTCGCGCTTGTGATGAGGAGGACTACGCCAAACTCACGAATCTGCCAGATTCGTGAAAGTGCAGAGGAGAAAAACATTTTTAAGCAGATTCGTGAAATATATACCTCTCAAATAACTGCGTTCTAGTGGGGTTAGAGAGATGAAATTTCTGGAGGAGATACTTGATCAATGGTACTATTTAAAGTGATGCTTAGCCCAATTTTCGAATTTTTGCAGTTTCGCGGTTTTGGCAGAGGATTGTTTTAAAGTTTCGTGGTTTTGGCAGAGGAGCGACGATGTGTTATAAAAATTATAGTAAACTAAAATATAACAAAACAATGACCCATCGGCCGGCTGGTACCTACTTGAATGGAGAAGCTATTGACTTGAAGCTAGGTAGCTATCTGTGTGTTAGGACGCCAATCAATCCATAAGACCACAAACAGCAAACAGGACAAAATGCACGTAGGTATGTACAACGAATACAAATCTGTCATCAGAACCGGACCAAACGCAAAACGCACACAATTTGACGCAAAAAATTAAAAACTGACAACAGACTCAATAGAGAAAGCGAATATAATTCAACAAAAACAAATTAGAAGACGAAGAAGCATCTCCTATCGAGATGACAAATTGAATCAAAGGGATCGAATCGATTGTGAAAACGAACTATTTTGGAGTAGAAATCAGATTTTGGGACAGGGCACAGGGCCCAAAGTGGGCGTGGCGAACAACATTTTTACTCGACTGAGCATGCGCGGATGGGCCACTTTTCTCAGTTGCCATGGCGACACTAGGTTCCAGGACCCAGAAGCTACCCACCAGTTTCAGGAGCCTAGGTTTCGATTTCGATTGCAGGACATCGATTACTGTCGTTTTATTCCGATAACATGCTTGGTCTATTGAACCCACCATGGATGCTCTACTAGAATATTGAATATCCATAGAATTCCCATTCCATAGCCAGAGAAATCTGGCGAGTCGCAGTTGAACTTTGCGAAAAATGATAGGTACAGTGAACGGAGGGAAATTCAAATGCCAACTGAACAAGTGAGTTTTTTATAAATTTAGTGTTTTGGGTACCGGGGCGGTGGCCCAAGTGCACTCATGGACGCAACGCCCCTGCAGAACTGGCTACTATAATTAGCCAGTACTATCCAATGCGATGCAGTCCGGCGAGTCAACTAAAACGCGACGTACTCAGAACGAAACACCTTGTCGTCCCCTTCAAAACACGCTCGTCAAACTATGAATAAGTATGAAGCACGTTTTGATCTTCCGGTCTTAAAAGGGCGTTTCGAAACCCTATTCGTTCTTTTTTAAACCCCTTCAAACGTTGTGAAAAAGGTGTTTTCCACAAGAACACCACTACAAACCCCCACTCGACCGACCATCAGCGGTTTTCCTTTGGAGTCAGCCATCTCCAAGCTTACACAGTAGATTACCTTTGGCGCTCCTGACTATCAGAGTTACACCGAGCAGAAAATAACCTATCTGCTCGACCTTTAGCGTCCATTACTCGCCCCAATACCCTCAGACTTCATCTCTTTTCCGACTTTTATCTCTTTCACGACTCACTCCCATTTTTCCCTTCCGATTTTTTTGTTCGGAGCAGCTGAAAGCTAAGCCTAATCCTGTCGATGTATAATCCTTTTTCGACGCACTGCAGCTGTCCTCGAAAATTAGCGATAACCCAGATCAGCGTTAATGCAGCATATTTTTTTAATTATTTGACTCAAGTTAAGCGAAGAAAGTCAAAAGCAACCCGAATTGTAAGATGATTGGGGTGAGATTAGGCAAAGTAAACCATTATTAATTTATTGCCGATCGAGACTTACGGGTACTCGGAGTTAGGCAGCATTCATCACACATATAAATTAACTGTATAATACTCGTTTATAATATTAATAAATACTAATAGTAGTATACATACAATCACATTTTGATGACGGGAGAAAATATGGCAAACACGTAATAGAACTCACAGGAATTACGCGTCTTCTTTGATTGAGCTGAAGACGCCATAGGCGAATTATTACCTCTGAAATTCTGTGTCTTCTATTTATGTGTTTGCTGTATTTTCTCCCACCTGCCGTCAAAATTCAGTTATTATATACTACCGCGAAGTCTTTTCAGGTTTTCATATTTGGATTATACGTATATTAAGTAGGTAGGTATACGTTTGTGTGTGTGACCATGTGTAATTCCAGACCATCTGACCTAGGACATGAAAAAGATGAAATTTCGGCAAAACTCTTGTTCTGAGTTGGGTAATTTAGAAAACGTGGGCCAAATATGGATTTTTGCGGGTCACAAACAGCTAAAAAATGATAAAAACAAACAAACAAACAGCCACAAGTGATGATAGTAGTGGATCGAAACCAAAAACGACTATTTTAATATCAAAAACTAATTCGAAAAAACAAAATATTTGATCAAAAGTCAACATCTGAGTTTAGTTGGTTATAAAAATTCCAGTCATGCAGCATGGGTTAGCTTAAGGAGCGAATGTTCAAAGAAATAATTTGGGAATTTAGATTAATGGTCATCTGCCAGAGCAGGCATTACGGCCTGACTCGGCAAATGTTGAGCCCAGAGGGGCAAAGTCGTGCAGAAAAATTATGCCAAAAAATCATATTTGGGTGTCTGAACCAAACAATCGTGATTTTGATCAATCGATGCAGTCTGAACGTGCAGAAACTACTCGCAATCGATTCAGCGACAAAAAAAAAAAAAAAAAAAAAAATCAGTCATGCAGCATGACTTAAATGAGGGCGAATTTTCAAAGAAATATTCGAATTAATGGCTATGGTTTTGAATAAAGGAAAACTTCGGTCTAAAATTTGGTTTTCTATGTATATTCTCTTCGTATTTATTTTAATTTGTACGTTTTGTCCATCCTGATTCTACCGTTTGTTTATTACGTAATTGTACTAAGTGCTTATTTATTTGATCGCTGTGGGTAAATTCAAGGAGTTGTACTAATCGTTTGCCTCCCCTTTTTTGCTTCGAACTCTCGTCTTCAATTAATACTTCTCACATTTTTCAATCTGACCACTCTAAGGGGGTGGGGGGTAAGAGTTTAAAGATTATCCTAGTTTTTGGGTAATTTTTGCGCACTTTAAATGCTCTAATTTAAGAACGGATTTAGATATCTAAAATCCGATTTCACTATCGTGTTCAGCGTGCAAAAACCTTTAAAATGAGGGGTCACTTGTTAGAAAATAACATTTTGGGGATTTTTGGGTTATTTTTGCGCACTTTAAATGCTCTAATTTGAGAACGGATCAAGATATCTAAAATCCGATTCCACCATCGTGTTCAGCGTGCAAAAACCTTTAAAATGAGGGGTCACTTGTTGGAAAATAACATTTTGGGGATTTTTGGGTAATTTTTGCGCACTTTAAATGCTCTAATTTGAGGAACGGATCAAGATATCTAAAATTCCGATTCCACCATCGTGGGTTCAGCGTGCAAAACCTTTAAAATGAGGGGTCACTTGTTAGAAAAATACATTTTGGGGATTTTTAGGTAATTTTTGCGCACTTTAAATGCTCTAATTTGAGAACGGATCAAGATATCTAAAATCCGATTCCACCATCGTGTTCAGCGTGCAAAAAC
The DNA here is from genome assembly GCA_954871275.1 of Leptopterna dolabrata. NCBI lineage: Eukaryota > Metazoa > Arthropoda > Insecta > Hemiptera > Miridae > Leptopterna > Leptopterna dolabrata. The sequence continues at coordinate 28,371,425 of OX940981.1, read as the reverse complement.
CTTTAAAATGAGGGGTCACTTGTTGGAAAATAACATTTTGGGGATTTTTGGGTAATTTTTGCGCACTTTAAATGCGCCAAAACCCTCCTTAGAGTAGGCCAATTTCGCCCATCTTCGAACTTAGCCTTTCGATTGCCAAGATAGATTTTTTGTGCAAATTTGAGCTGTTTATCTCAATTCTATCGAGAGTTATCGTCTGGAGTGACACATATATAAATAAATATATATATATATACATATAAAAAAGTGTTAAATTTCAGGAATCGTTTTAGAATGGTCTGAAACGGATTTCTATGAAGAAAATTTCCAAAAATTTATATTATTTAAATTTCGAAGCCATTGCAATAGCTTCATTTTCTTTGAAAATTCGCTAAAATACCCCTCACATGACTACATAAAACCTATGCAATTTTTTTGGATTTCTGGCAACAATTTTGTAAACTTGGCATGCTGGGTGCGTGTAACCGGACTGGGAATAGTTGCAATCGATTCAGCTCCCCGGAAAACATGATCGACAAATCCCCACATGCCTATGTTACTGAAATCCTTCTTGTTTTAATTTTTTTGACCGAAACGTTGTAAATCTGGACCGCTGCGCTCACTGCGATCGGGCTGGGTAACGAACTTATCATTACACTTGCGGGGACGAATTTTTCTGCGCAAGAACGAATTTTTTACCATGGAAATTAAGGAACTTATCATGCGGAATGAATATACTCGTACATATATGTATACAGGGTGGTCCACTTCATAGGAACCACTCGGTTTTTCCCTAAATTAAGACGTATTTCGAAAAAACAAGTCTATCCATCGATTTTTTATCATGATTCCAAAAACCATGCTCGCGCATTTTTGCGCTCGTGCGCAGTGTGCGCAATCCACACCAACTTCCTTATTCACATGAGAACCCACATTTTTTATTTATGATTCAGATTCTGTGTGAAATTTCATGAAAAAATAACCCGACACTCGCATTTTTTAGAGCGCCCTTCCATGCTTCTGACCTTTATTAAGTCTCGAAATTCCGTCAATTATTCTGTATCTCGGTATTCTGTGTCCATTGGGCAACCCAGATAGGGCAGATTGCCATTAATTAAGGTTGCTATTATTACTACTTACCTTATTTACTTTTACTCACTTCTTGGTCAACTCCTAGTGTCCAAAGTATCTCAGAACGACCTCTAGCAGCACAGTAATCAAAATGTGAAAATGGGTGACGACTTCTGAACATGATATAAGGGTATCAGAAAATTTGGTCAAATTCATGTGAAACATTGTTCAAAATCATGGAAGGGTGGGGTCGCATTTTAACGCTAACTATGGCTACATTATTCAGCGTTAAAAAGCAGATGAAAATTATGTGTCACATGAGCCGAAAGGTTCTGTGCGCAATTTTCAGATTTTGCGCCCATTACTGCGTGTTTGCGCATTAAAAAATTCGTTTGTCGGGTTACTTTTTCAGGAAATTTCACGTAGAATCTGAATCTTAAATAAAAAATGGGGGTTCTCGCTTGAAATAAGGAAGTTCGTGTGGACTGCGCACACTGAGCACGTGCGCACAAATGTGCGAGCATGATTTTTGGAATCCTCATAAAAAAATCATTAAACACATGTTTTGTTTTTGTTTTTTTCGAAATACATCTTAATTTAGAGAAAAAATGAGTGGTTCCTATGAGGTGGACCACCCTGTATTGTATACACAAAACGCTGCAAATCCCTGCACAACGGTTTATTATTTTGTACAGAATACCCTTCTTTTACAGATCACAGCTCATTATGTAGATCGCAGACCCTCCGTAGGTTAGTACCTAACCTCGTACTCGTTACTAGGTACCTATCTAAATCACGAGTTAAATGTTGCTAAAATAATTCTTTCGATGACAAACAGTAACTAAAATGGCCAAAAGAAACGCAAATAATGAAGTTCTGAAGGAAAATTGTTGATGTGGAGTGAAATAGATGCCCCTTCTGCGTAGATCACTGTTTTCTGTGGTCAGTACCGTTGTGTAATAATTTACCGTTATGCAATAATTTACCGTTGTGTAGTAATTTACCATGTGTAATAATTTACCCATCAATAATACTTCAACGTTTGTTCAAGTTTCACAAGTATCTACCACCAAAATCCAATAGTCCATCACTTGTAAAATGAAATAATATCGCAGAACAAACAACTCGACTTCATACAGACATCCTTGATTATAATCAGGTGCTTCTTAGTGATGATATCCGAGCCGGATTTATACTGTTTGATTCACGATCGTGTTGACGAAGCTTTTTGGTGCACACGAACGGCTGGACGTACAGTGCTCCGGGTGGTCTCAAAAAATTGTTTAGCTCAAGAAAAATTTAATATCGTAAAAAAACCATACCCTTCAATCGAAAGTTTTCGAGCTACGGCGTTTTGCAAATTTCAACCCCTATTTTGAACCTCTTAGAGATGACTGACAGTAACGCAGAGCTTCGACGACCAACTAGACCCCGAACGGAACCTATAACCCGAATTTCATCAATTTTCTTTCATGGTAACTAAGAAAAGTGGCCCGTACGGCGTACGGCGGACAGACAGAAATCAAATCAATCAAATGAGGGGGGGGGGGGGGGGGGGACTGACAATTTTAGCTTAAGTTTAGCTCTGATGGCGCCAGGGAGTTGCTCTTCGATGTTGGCTATGGCGCAGCTGCACAGAACGTTATGACTTATATAGTTTTGAGGCTCCACTTACTCGTTAGACCATCAGAACTTGCTGTATGTATGATGTGTATAGGGATGTTCGTGCGGAAGGAGGTAAATGGCCAGGTTCTGCACATCCTGTGTACTAAGGCTATGGTGATGAGGATAACCCCACGAAGGGCAAAGCTTCAAATGCCTGGCAACACGGTTATGTGAGTTTGCGTGGTTCTTCAGTGATTTGGACGGAGCTGAGCTGGGGTCGCCGTCCATTAGCCGTCATTTCAACTGTAAACTAACCTGGTTCCAACTGCCGTATCTCACTCAAGTCACATCGGTCCCTTAACGACACCTTCGCCTAAATGACATAATGCGCTCTTCAGTGGTTCAGTAGAGAGGGGGGGGGGGGGGGCAAATTGACTTTTCATGGCCCTTTTTCGAGCCCTGCGATCAAGAACTACCTGGCGGCTCTTTGCTTAAATAATCTATCACGAGCTCCCGAGACACGCCAAGAGTGTAGGACTGTAGTTCAAGGGCGACCATGCAGAATTTTAAAGGAGGGGGAAAAACCCCGTTCCAGTCATGCAGCATGACCATACGAGCGCATTTTCGAAGTAACATCCCTTACATGTATAGATGATGTACCGTGATCCCCTCACAGAAACCACTCCTGTAATATTACGAGAGATTATACCGAATAAACGCGGAGAACGTTGAGCTGGTCTACACCGAGGGTTTTCCCCAACCGCCAACTGCATCAACGGTCGTAACGGCCGATTGTCGACAGGGGACGGAAGGGAAAGTCCCTATAAAACCAGCCCTTCTGGCCCAGCTCACCATTCGACGATCCGAACCCCGACTTTGAACTTCTCTCTTGCCCTTTCTCTCTCGCCCTCTCTTTCCATCCCTCGCACCTGCTGTGGTGAAAACCGCGGGGTGCACTCCCGGTATCTGCTGTGATGAAAACCGTGGGATACCTCCATCTCCACTGACACCTGCTGTGGTGAAAACCGCGGGGTGTTGGCTTCCATCCGCCCAGTGTCTGCTGTGATGAAAACCGCGGGACACCTTCCTCTCCACTAGTACCTGTTGTGGTGGAAACCGCGGGGTAATAGCTACCACATCCCAGGCGCCTGCTGTGGTGAAAACCGCGGGGAGCCTCACCCTATAGCGCCTGCTGTGGTGAAAACCGCGTGGAGCTAACCTTCCCTACGACTAGCGCCTGCTGTGGTGAAAACCACGGGGCGTCAGTAAGAAGAATCAGAAGGAGCACCTCCTTCCTCATTCGCCTTCATCTGACCTCATCCACCTTCATCCGCCATACTGTCAGCATCCAGCACACACCCGCTCACAGCAATGTATAATCCTCGTACATAATAATACAGTCGTGTTGGAGTTATCGAACGTTGATATATAGGTACATATGCAGAACGACTTTATGTTCCTGTGATATCGAGGCTCGGTCAGGTTGAAATGAATAATGATTTATTCCGACGTTTCGATGATTTATTTCATCACTATCCAGGAAATGTAGATATGAGATGAACTGAACGAGATGGAACGCCACAGAACTCTTATAACTCGCTAAACATCTATATACCTAGTAGAAACTACTGGAAATTGGCAAAAATAAATCCACCAAAAGCGGTGGGTACGAAAAAATGAATTGAGGAAGAAGAAGGCTATTCATAAAAAAGTTCCAGCCATGCAGCATGGCTATAAGAGCGAATTTTAAAAAATGTTTCGTACTATTGCGTAAAAAGATGGCATAGCGATAGCACTTTTCGTAAAATTATATATTTTTTCGTGATTTTTGCCATTTATACCGATTTTTGATTCTTTTAAAGTAAAACTCGACCCACTCTTAATGAGAGCAATATTTTTGTCATTGAAACAGTCCCTCCGTCGTGAATCACAATCCCACACAACGTAAGGTAAATTCCGAATTTCTGACCCCCAAAAATCCAAATTTGACCCCTATTTTGTAAAAAAAAATTTTCTGCCTTTACTCACCCTTCCATCACTGTCAGTAATTTTGTATAAATTGTTCGCGATTTTAGCCGTTTTTACCAATTTTTGACTCCGAAAAACTCCAATATGACCCCCTTAGAATTCATGAAAGTTGCTGATCTTCGAATTAACCCTTTCGTTTGGCAATAGGAACATTTTGGCGAAATTCGGAACTTTTATCGCATACTCATGGTCAGGTATCGTCTGGAGCCACACATTAATAACTAAACAAATAAATTTTTGTTAAAATCTAGGTATGAATTCAGGATGCTCTAAAAGAGATTTGCCTATAAAAAATTCAAAAATTCGTGCTTTGGAAATTTTGGACCCAAAACTCTTTGGAAATTCGTTAAAAATTAATAAATACATTTTCACACAAGAAACTGTTCACATGGATGTGACTCCCCCACCCAAAAAACTTAAATCTGACACAATTTTGAGAAAAAATGTTTCTGACGATTGGGATAATTCTCGATTCACCATTATACGAATGGTGGGTCTATGGCGAATAGATATCGTCTGGCGTGCACATACATACATACGTGCAAAATGCATTTATACATCAAAGGTGGTCCTTTAAAATCTATATCAACATTCTATAAATGTATATAAATTTTCTGCAAGTGGTACAAAATATAGGTAACTCGTCAGAAAATGACTACTTACTTCAATTTCTACCCTGCAGAAATTCGCCAATTCTCCAGGATGGATACTGAAACAGTCATTTTCTAGCTCGAGTCACATTTTGTACCTCTTGGATAATTTATATAAATTTTATAGAATTTTTTAATTTATATTCATTACCATAATTATTAATCTTTATTACTCATCAAATGTGGGTAAATTTGAATTTCTGCGGGTGAAACTTTTTTTTTTTCAATGAATAAAATTTGCTATAAAAAATTAACGAAAACTGCTGCGAATTTCCTAAAATGTCAATATGGATGGTAGTTGAAAATTCGCTCAAATGGTCGTGCCGCAGTTTCCAAGGGGCAACTGTTGGCAGGAGAATTTTTGGAGTATTTTCACCAGACTTGCGAACAAGAGGAATAGTCCGGAAGTCTAGAATGGAACAGAACAGAATAGTCTAGAACAGGATAGAACAAGAGGTTAAGAAATAGTCTGGGAGTTTTGGCCAGTTATCTCGCGATTTCTCGTCGACCGTGCGACGCGTTGACTTCCGTCACCGCGAGGCGTCAAGGCGGATCCCTTTCAAAAGACAACGATTTGAAGACGGGAAGGCACAGACGGGAGGGGAAAAAGGTCGATAGCGGAGAGCGAAGCGACTTGTGTGTGCGTCGACGAGTGGGGGGGCGCCAGTGTGTGGGTGCGTGGTGACAGTGGCTCCACCCACAGGCTCACACTGCGCACTCACATTCTTTCCATCCCCTACGCCGAGATCGCCTTGCGAGCCCCCACCCACGTAATACCTACAGTAAAAAAACCCCGTTACCCCACGGGGGGGGGGGTCTTATATTAACCGGTACCTCCTTCTACCGGTGTTGAGGGCGACCCCAACTTCCATCGTTCTGTCACAGAACTACGTGCGAAATCGTAAATGTAAGAAACACGTTACATAGTACATCATCACGTACCTTTACCTACATAATATAGCATTTCCAAGACAAATTGGACATTTTCCAAACCTAATTAAAAAAAATTTCAAATCAAACTGAACATTTTCTTTACCCAATTGGACACTAAACAATTTTCTATTTTGTTCAACTGAATATACACTTTTTATTTAAATAATATAAGAATAACTGCCTTGAGATAACAATTACAGAACAGAAGTTAGTTAGGTAGATACATTATTCACAGAAAATACAGAAAATTTACAGAAAGAAATCCTATTACACATAATATATTTATATAATTTAGCAAAAGGCAGCCACGGTTTGGAAAATATCCAATTTGATTTGGAAAATGTTGAAATTGGTTCGGAAGGTTTCCGTCTTGGTTTGGAGGAAAAAACGCTGCAAATTATTACACAACGGTTCATTTTGGTTTATTATTTTCAATAATGAACCATTGGAATCGAGCATGAAAAAAAAATTCTTACCCCCCCTCAAAATTTGATGGTTTACGTTTCAAGGTATGTAGAATCCAAAACTGCAATAAAAATATTTCTGTCTGTCCGCCGTAAGCCGTACGGGCCACTTTTCTTAGTTACCATGAAAAAAAATTGATGAAATTCGGGTTATAGGTTCCGTTCGGCGTCTAGTTGGTCCTCGAAGCTCGACGTTACTGTGAGTCATCTCTAAGGGGTTCAAAATAGGGGTTGAAATTTTCAAAACGCCTATACCATTTTTTTACGTAAATATTTTTACGGTTTTACATAGTTCTTGAACTTGCGAGTTTTTTAAGACCATCCGGAGCATCGTACGTCCAGCCGTTCGTTCACAGTAAGGCCCCGAAGTTTGCACCGACAGGCATTTTCGACTCCAGTGTCAATGAAATTGTATACAATTCAAACCAAATCTCGTAACCAGAGACGCGCCCACAATAGGAAATTTGGCGGAGATAAAATCATTGGTAGGGATCACCTGATTATATTGGCGGAGTATGAAGTCGAGTTGGTTGTTCTGTGATATTATTTCATTTGAAAAATGATGGCTCTTTTGGAGTTTGTTGGTAGGTATATAGTGAAACTTGAACAAACGTTGAAGTATCATTGATGGGTAAATTATTACTACGGTAAATCATTACTCAACGGTAAATTATTACACAACGGTTCATTATACCATCTACGTAGAAGGGGCTAAAGTTTGTTGGTCGGTACTTTTGCAACTTTTTTCACTCCTCATCACACAATGTGTGTTTCTTTTTGTTAGGTACTGTTTGTCATCGGCAGAATTATTTTAGCAACATTTAACTCGTGATTTGGGTAGGTACCTAGTAACGAGTACGGGGTTAGGTACTAACCTACGGAGGGTCTGCGATCTACATAATATGTATAGAATAGTACATATCATATTATATAGACGGGTTATCTATACATAGAGCTGTGATCTGTAACAGAAGGGTATTCTGTACAAAATAATAAACCGTTGTGCAGGGATTTGCAGCGTTTTTTACCTGTAGATGCCCCTTCTGCGTAGATCACCGTTTTTCGTGGACACACCTACCTTCGTGCTCCCCCCCCCCCCCCCCCAGGAAAGCTCTAAATGGGGTATTGGAGAAGGCCCGGGAATTAAAGTTTCATAAAAATGCGCGGGATTCAAGAATTCAATCATTAATAAATTATTTTTTGCCATTCACGAAGCATGACGTTTCTTCAAGTTACAAAAGTACCTGTCAACAAAATCGAAAAGATCCATCATTTTTCAAATGGAATAATATCACAGAAAAATCGTTGATTATAATCAGGCGCTCCTTAGCAGTGATATCTGGGCCGACTCATACCGTTTCATTCACGATCGTGTTGACGAAGCTTTTCGGTGCAAACGAACGGCTGGTCGTACAATGCTCCGGGTGGTCTCAAAAAATGCTTTAGTTGAGGATCAATTTAAAAACGTAAAAAAACCCTTCTATTGAAAGTTTTCGAGCTACGGCATTCTGAAATTTTCAACCCCTATTTTGAAAGAGATGCCTGACAGTAACGCCGAGCTTCGAGGACCAACTAGACCCCGAACGGGACCTACAACCAAATTTCATTAATTTTTGTTCATGGTAACTAGAAAAGTGCTAATTACGGCGTACGGACAGAATTTTTAAAATTATTTTGAATAATGAACCTTCAGAATCGAGCATCAAGAAAAAAATAATAATACCCCTACCCACCCTCAAAATTTGGTGATTTCCTTTTGAAGGTATGTAGAATCCGAAAATGGAATAATTTAAAAAAAACTCTGTCCGTCCGCCGCACTTCGCACTTTTCTAAGTTACCATGAACCAAAACTGACGAAATTCAGTATGTAGGTCCCGTTTGGGGTCTAGTTGGCCCTCCAAGCTCGGCGTTACTGTCAGTCATCTCTAAGGGGTGCAAAATAGGGGTTGCAATTTTAAGAACGCCGTAGCTCGAAAACTTTCAATAGAAGGGTATGGGGTTTTTTTTTGACTTTTATAATTATCTTGAACTAATGCATTTTTTGAGACAACCCGGAGCATTGTACGACCAGCCGTTCGTTTGCACCGAAAAGCTTCGTCAAGAAGATCGTGAATCAAATGGTATAAATCCAGCCCAGATATCATCGCTAGGGAGCACCTGATTAATAATCACGGATGGCTGCGTGAAGTCGAGTTGGTTGTTCTGTGATATTATTTAATTTGAAAAATGATGGATCTTTCGGATTGTGTTGATAGGTAGGTACGTAACTTGAAAAAATGTTATTCTTCATGAATAACAACAAATAAGTAATTACATAATTATTGCATTATTGAATCCCGCGCATTTTCATGGAATTGTAAATCTCGGGCCCGCTCCTCGATTTAGGGCAATACCTGGGAGGGTTGACCACAGAAAACAGTGATCTACAAAGAAGGGATCTATACAGGTGAATAATAAACCGGTGTGTAAAAATTTCAGCGTTTTTTATTCAATTTTCGGATTCTAAGTACATATTTTGAAACGGAAACCATCAAATTTCGGTTGGGGGGGGGGGGGGGGGACTTTTTTTTTCTTCATTCTCGATTCTAAAGGTTCAAAAGTGAAAATAATAAACCAAAATCGTACGTAATCTCGACGCGATCGCAGCACCTGATGATGTCACAAAACGAGAGGAACTGCGAGGATCACTTCACAAACAAAAAATCATCTTGACACTCATTTTGTTGAGCTATTAATTAGAAATTTTTACTAATAACAAAGAGTAAATATCAGCTAGGTATGTCATCGATTACTTAAAAAAAATAATAATAAAAATCAAGCGGTGCGCGGAAACTTTTGGTCCTTGTTGGTCCGACTTTTGGTTTATTATTTTCAATAATGAACCATTGGAATCGAGCATGAAAAAAAAAATTCTTACCCCCCCTCAAAATTTGATGGTTTACGTTTCAAGGTATGTAGAATCCAAAACTGCAATAAAAATATTTCTGTCTGTCCGCCGTACGCCGTACGGGCCACTTTTCTTAGTTACCATGAAAAAAAATTGATGAACGGGTTATAGGTTCCGTTCGGCGTCTAGTTGGTCCTCGAAGCTCGACGTTACTGTGAGTCATCTCTAAGGGGTTCAAAATAGGGGTTGAAATTTTCAAAACGCCTATACAATTTTTTTACGTAAATATTTTTACGGTTTTAAATAGTTCTTGAACTTGCGAGTTTTTTAAGACCATCCGGAGCATCGTACGTCCAGCAGTTCGTTCACAGTAAGGCCCCGAAGTTTGCACCGACAGGCATTTTCGACTCCAGTGTGAATGAAATTGTATACAATTCAAACCAAATCTCGTAACCAGAGACGCGCCCACAATAGGAATTTGTGAATACGGCCAATCATTGGTAGGGATCACCTGATTATATTGGCGGAGTATGAAGTCGAGTTGGTTGTTCTGTGATATTATTTAATTTGAAAAATGATGGCTCTTTTGGAGTTTGTTGGTAGGTAGTGAAACTTGAACAAACGTTGAAGTATTATTGATGGGTAAATTATTACTGCGGTAAATTATTACACAACGGTTCATTATACCATCTACGTAGAAGGGGCTGGAGTTTGTTGGTAGGTACTTTTGCAACTTTTTTCACTCCTAATCAGCAATTTCTTTTCAGAACTTCATTATGTGTGTTTCTTTTTGTTAGGTACTGTTTGTCATCGGCAGAGTTATTTTAGCAACATTTAACTCGTGATTTAGGTAGGTACCTAGTAACGAGTACGGGGTTAGGTACTAACCTACGGAGGGTCTGCGATCTACATAAATATGCATAGAATAGTACATATTATATTATATAGACGGGTTATCTATACATAGAGCTGTGATCTGTAACAGAAGGGTATTCTATACAAAATAATAAACCGTTGTGCAGGGTTTTGCAGCGTTTTTCAAAAAGGCTAAGAACCCCTGCTTTAGCCGAACACGTTTGACCAAAAAATACCTCATAAAACGCACTTTTTTTGAGAATATTCAAGGATCGAATTTGTTTAAAGAAATAATGAGAGTTGCGTGGATGAGACAGAGGTCAAGAATATTACAGTTGGCCGTGGGCTGATGCAGATCGAATGACTCGAGAGTATCGCTGTGGAAAAAGAAAAACGCTGCAAATCCCTGTACAACGGTTTATTATTTTGTACAGAATACCCTTCTGTTACAGATCACAGGTCTCTGTATAGATAACCCGTCTATATAATATAATATGTACCTACTACTCTGTAGATATTATGTGGATCGCAGAACCTCCGTAGGTTAGTACCTAACCCCGGACTCGTTACTAGGTACTAACTAAATCACGAGTTAAATGTTGCTAAAATAATTCTGTCGATGACAAACAGTAACTAAAATGGCAAAAAGAAACGCAAATAATGAAGTTCTGAAGGGAAATTGTTGATGAGGAGTGAAAAAAGTTGCAAACGTACCTACCAACACACTCCAGCCCCTTCCACGTAGATGGTATAATGAACCGTTGTGTAATAATTTACCGTTGAGTAATGATTTACCATTGTATAGTAATAATTTACCCATCAATAATACTTCAACGTTTGTTAAAGTTTCACTACCTATCAACAAACTCCAAAAGAGCCATCATTTTGGTTTATTATTTTCAATAATGAACCATTGGAATCGAGCATGAAAAAAAAAAATTCTTACCGCCCCTCAAAATTTGATGGTTTACGTTTCAAGGTATGTAGAATCCAAAACTGCAATAAAAATATTTCTGTCTGTCCGCCGTACGCCGTACGCCGTACGCCGTACGGGCCACTTTTCTTAGTTACCATGAAAAAAAATTGATGAAATTCGGGTTATAGGTTCCGTTCGGCGTCTAGTTGGTCCTCGAAGCTCGACGTTACTGTGAGTCATCTCTAAGGGGTTCAAATTAGGGGTTGAAATTTTCAAAACGCCTATACCATTTTTTTACGTAAATATTTTTACGGTTTTAAATAGTTCTTGAACTTGCGAGTTTTTTAAGACCATCCGGAGCATCGTACGTCCAGCCGTTCGTTCACAGTAAGGCCCCGAAGTTTGCACCGACAGGCATTTTCGACTCCAGTGTGAATGAAATTGTATACAATTCAAACCAAATCTCGTAACCAGAGACGCGCCCACAATAGGAATTTGTGAATACGGCCAATCATTGGTAGGGATCACCTGATTATATTGGCGGAGTATGAAGTCGAGTTGGATGTTCTGTGATATTATTTAATTTGAAAAATGATGGCTCTTTTGGAGTTTGTTGGTAGGTAGTGAAACTTGAACAAACGTTGAAGTATTATTGATGGGTAAATTATTACTACGGTACATCATTACTCAACGGTAAATTATTACACAACGGTTCATTATACCATCTACGTAGAAGGGGCTGGAGTTTGTTGGTAGGTACTTTTGCAACTTTTTTCACTCCTCATCAACAATTTCTTTTCAGAACTTCATTATGTGTGTTTCTTTTTGTTAGGTACCTACTGTTTGTCATCGGCAGAATTATTTTAGCAACATTTAACTCGTGATTTAGGTAGGTACCTAGTAACGAGTACGGGGTTAGGTACTAACCTACGGAGGGTCTGCGATCTAAATAATTATGCATAGAATAGTACATATCATATATTATATAGACGGGTTATCTATACATAGAGCTGTGATCTGTAACAGAAGGGTATTCTATACAAAATAATAAACCGTTGTGCAGGGATTTGCAGCGTTTTTTGAATGAAATAATATCACAGAACAACCAACTCAACTTCATACTCTGTGAATATAATCAGGTGACCCTAGCAATGATTTTATCTCGGTCCAATTCCCGATTGTTAGCGCGTCCCTGGTGATGAGATTTCGGCTAAATGTATACAATTTCATTCACCCTGCTGTCGAAAATGCCTGTCGGTGCAAACTTCGGGGTGTGTGAACGAAAGGCTGGACGTACGATGCTTCGAGTGGTCTTAAAAAACTAGTATGTTCAAGAACTATTTAAAACCGTAAAAAGATTCACGTAAAAAAAAGGTATTGGCGTTCTGAAAATGTCAACCCCTATTTCGAACCCCTTAGAGATGACTGACAGTAACGTCGAGCTTCGAGGACCGATTAGACCCCGAACGGAACCTATAACCCGAATTTCATCAATTTTGTTTCATGGTAACTAAGAAAAGTGGCCAGTACGGCGTACGGCGGACAGACAGAAATATTTTTATTGCATTTTCGGATTCTACACACCTTGAAACGTAAACCATCAAATTTTGAGGGGGGTTAGAATTTTTTTTCATGCTCGATTCCAATTGTTCTTTAGGTATTGAAAATAATAAACCATAACGGAGTTATTGAAAAAATAGTATATTTCCATTAATACACGAAAAAATGCGAAAAACACAGTTATACGGGTTTCGGTGATCAAACCATCGTCAGTAACAAACAATAACTGAAGGCACATTGGAGAGGTGACCTTATAAATTGTTATAAAGTGAAATGTGGTCGAACGGGATTGGTTGTGAAGAAGAATGGTGAAGGGAACAAAGGAAAGGGTGTCGATCCTGATTGGCCCAGGATGAGAATGCCAAAAAGTGACAGGAACGTAAGGTGAAGGGGGGGGAGGGGAGGAACCAAGCTGTTACAGAAATGAACGCAATAATAGAGAAAAACTTAAAGGAATTACATCATACAAAGATTTACCCATACCTATCAATAATTTCGAAATTTTCAAGTACATCCAACATGCTCCCTTTTGGGCAGAAATGAAGATATTCAATGAACTGTCTGTCTGCAAGATCAAAATTGAAGCTATGACTGGATTCAGTCAAGTGACGTGCAAAGGCCGGCCGAATCACCCTTATTATCCCTGAAATCTTTTTCATGTTCCTTTATTCTTTCTCTAAACTTCCTTCCAGTTTGACCACATAGACAAGTCCACAAGAACACTTTAATTATTTATAAACACACCACTTTTATCTTGAACATTAACTTTATCTTTAACTGAACTTAATGAAGATCTGAGATTATTTTTAGTTTTATATCCTACTTTGAACCTTTTAGAAGTTATTTATTTATTTATTTATTATTAATATACGGGCAAAAATTGCCCAGTTTACAAGGATTAATAACTAGCAACAAAAATCACATTGTTCAGAATAATAGGGACACCTTATTTATAAAAGAAAAGAAATTTCTGTTCAAAATAATAATAATTTGGCCTGTTTCTTGAAAACACTTCCACTTAAACAGAGTAGGTCCAATTCTGACAAACTTGACAGACGGTTGAACTCCCGCTGGCTTTTACCAATTTTATCCGAAATTTTTACCTAATACGGTATACTGATCCAAATCTTTTCCTGAGTCGTAGCTTCCTTAACTAGGTTTGAAACTCCTTTTTCGTGTATTAGTGTAAATATACTATTTTTTTCAATAACTCCGTTTTTCTTTGAAATAGGTTTCCACGATTTCTTCGCGAGTGATTTAGTTTGTATCAGTGTGGGTTCCGGTCAGGAAGTTCCACCACTGACCACTTCAATGCGACAGATCCTATAGGAATCATACGAATATGATGCCAGTCTCCATCACGTTTTTGTGGACGTAAAGAAGGCATGTGACAGCGTAAGCCGTACCAGCCCTTTTTATCTAGCACTGAATCTTTAACTTAATGGTGTAAGTATTAAAATATTCATTGAGTTGCTGAAAGAATAAGCTGCACTGTAAAAGTGCAATGGAAGTTGGCCAGATGTTGGTTGTGAAATTAAACTTTATAATAAGGTAGAAAAGTGGTTTGTTTTGTTCTCGGAATACCTTAACTACTTGAAATAGACTCGAGATTACGTCTATTTGCCAACGTCCAGGGTAATAAAATTTAACGAGCTACTCAACCTTAAGTTAAACTCGGTAGCTGTCGGTGAATGGCTTCCCCACCTTATCATTACTTCAGTGCAGTTCCTCTGCCTGTGGAGATAAAATTTAACAGTTTCCGCTACTTCGTCGCGGATCGGTTAGGCGAAAAATTGAGTCATTGCTTCCACGTTATTAGTGTTGAAGTAAGAGAGAAGAACGTTAGTCTGGATATCAATTTGCTGGTAGGTGCTTCTTAATGGCGGCGACTGACGATGAAGGTAGCAGGTATTCGGTACCTAACAAAGCTAAGTGTGAAATTTCATGAACTCACCAGTCAACCAGATCCCCATTACTTTACTAATTCTTAATTTGATCATAAAATGTGGGGTTTCAAGTTAGGAGCGCATGCGCAGGGGAAACAGAGTTAGATTTTCGTTTAATTTTGCATAGAGTTGAGGATATTTATGGGTGAGCGTCCGGAACAGTATAATTTACACAGATAGACCACCAGAAAACAATAAACCGAAATAGAAGAATTTATAGCAGTTTTTCTAACTTGGAGTTAGAATTTGGTTTAATTTTGTATAGAGATGAGGATATTTTATGGGTGAGAGACCGGAACAGTATAATTTACACAGATAGACCACCAGAAAACAATAAACCGAAATAGAAGAATTTATAGCAGTTTTTCTAACTTGGAGTTAGAATTTGGTTTAATTTGGTATAGAGATGAGGATATTTTATGGGTGAGACACAGGAACAGTAAAATTTACACAGATGGAACACCTACTCAGAAAAAATAAACCGACATGGAAGAATTTGTAGCAGTTTTTCTGATTTGGAGCTACATTTTGGTTTAATTTGGTATAGAGATGAGGATATTTTATGGGTGATAGTCAGGAACAGTAAAATTTACACAGATGGAACACCTACTCAGAAAAAATAAACCGACACGAAAGAATTTGTAGCAGTTTTTCTGACTTGGAGCTACATTTTGGTTTAATTTTGTATAGAGGTTGAGGATATTTTATGGTTGAGCGTCCAGAACAGTAAAATTTACACAGATGGACCACCTACTCAGAAAAAATAAACCGACATGGAAGAATTTATAGCAGTTTTTCTGATTTGGAGCTACATTTTGGTTTAATTTGGTATAGAGATGAGGATATTTTATGGGTGATAGTCAGGAACAGTAAAATTTACACAGATGGAACACCTACTCAGAAAAAATAAACCGACATGGAAGAATTTGTGGCAGTTTTTCTAACGCGGTACTGGAGTTTGGTTTAATTTTGTATAGAGTTGAGGATATTTTATGGGTGAGCGTCCAGAAACAGTAAAATTTACACAGCAAAATTTACACAGATGGACCACCTACACAAAAAACAATAAACCGACGTGGAAGAATTTACAGAAGTTTTTCTGTTTAATAAATCTTTCGTACGTAGATTATTATTGTTCATACAAACGTAGATTACCTTCTCCATGGGACACGGTAATATCCTATAAAGCCATAAACATATAGAATTAATGAGCTAAAGTACTGAGCATAGCTTGATGTGGTTGTTCTACTACAGATAGTTAATTGAACCTGGATAATTGACGTTTCAAGGGACCGACCCTTTGCCGGTCAATTAACCAGGCTTTTCAATTATCCGGTTTTTCATTTATCCAGGTCAAGAATCCTGGAGTGTCAAGAATGATGAATCTATCAATTAAGCAGGTTTCATAAGAAATTATGCAGATTTGATGAGAAAAATTGCTAGCAATTCTGTCCAAATTAAGCTATTATTTAAACACGTTTTGGCTCTGACAACAAGAGCGAATAAAGGAAATTGGCGCAAACATCAAATCGAACGTAGCTACGATAAAAAATTATCATTGACTATGATCATACTGACACCGATGAGAGGGAGGGAGACTCGGCAATTACAGAGGTCGGCGGTCTGCCTATTGTCAATTGTGGAGGTAACGGAGGTGGTCGAGGGGAAAAAAGCGAGGTGGAACCCGTCAATTATAGAGGTCGAGACTGAAAGTCCGCTCAATTAACCAGGTTCTGGGGCAGAATTTCCCGTTTCAATTAAACAGGTTTTTATCGGTCAATTACAGAGGTTTTCGGGCCTCAAGGGGGTTGGGACCGGCAAAATTCCTTCAACGAAAGAGTTTTTCCCAATATCCAGGTGCAAATTAACCTGCTATTATTCTGCTACTGTACTGCCCGCCATTTTAGATATTTTAATGCACCATCAGTTGAAACTGAAAAACAGTTTTCCTAATGCCACGAAAATTTATATTTTCCACTAGAAAGTATCGGACATGAGTCAATGTTTTCAACCAACAGCTGTTCAATTAGCATTACTCTAACAGGATTTCGACATGTTTTTGCTCCATCTTTTCCTAGCACCTTTCGAACGGTTTTCATAATTAGGTACCCTGTGTTCTTAGTAAGGGGTAAAAAGAACATATATTATTTTGCGTTTTATTATTACACTTCCAGTGCCTTTCATCGGAGTGCTAATGGTAATAATAACTACCGATCACAGGATACAACCATAAAACAGATTTTTAATGAGTCGGAACTATACCTAGACTATCATTTTTGGGATATCTAGGTAATTTCAATTGTTTTGTGCATGGATAATGTTGACAGATTAGGACAAGGTAAACGTTGTTAGTTGACACCTTGATGAGAACCATCTCCCGCACCTTATAATTGTTAAAAATTACCCGGCCCAGTTTACAAGTACCTATAATTACGACAATCAGAGGTAATTATGAACACACACTTATAGAGGTGCCAAATTTTAATCCACAGCATCTTCAACAAATAGATAGGTACCTATAGTGAACATCAGCGGTGAAACAGCAGCTTTATGGAGGATTTATGATTTTGGTTTATTGCCAGTTTTTAATAATAAACCTTGCTAACCAAGCGTTTAAACAAAACAAATCCCCCCCCCCCCCACCACTCATTCATCAAAATTTTGAGGTCTGTGTTTCAAGCTAAGGAGAATCCAAAAAATGGAATAAAACATTTCTATCCGACTGCCGTTTGCTGTAGGTAATTCGCACTTTCCTTAGTTAACAAGAACCAACATTAATGAAATTTGGTTTGTAGATCACATTTGGTAGTATAGTTGGTCCGCAATGCTCGGCGTTACGGTCAGTAATTTTTCAAAACGTCTTAGCACGAAAACGTTCACTAGTAGGCATTGTTTATATGACTTCTCTAAGAACTGAACTGAAGGATTTTTTGAGACCACCCGGAGAATGCTCCGTGGTGATGCCCTGAAGTTTGAAACGAAAAGCTTCGTCAACATGAGTTAGATACGGTATATATAACGCCATCCCAGATATCATTGATAGGGAATAGCTGATTATAATCACGGGTGGCTTTATTATGATATCAGGTTTGTTGTTCCGTGATACTATTTCATATGAAGAAAGATGGACATTGTTGTTCATGGCCAAACGAATCATCCAAGATAGATAAAAATTTGGAAATAAGTCGAGGGTTCCTACTTAGGTTCATCGACCATCATTCAAAAATGACCGGATAGGGGATTCGTGGGGCCAAAATGAGGAAAAATCCATAATGACGTAACCGTCCGGCTCCGGTGCACGATTTAGGGCTTTAAGCACTCCGGTAGGTACTGACCACCGAAACCAGTGATCTACACAGAAGGGATAATCTATACAGGAAAAAACCGTTGTATTTTTTTATCTATGCAGTTTTATTTACCTATTTATTTATTATTCTTTTTTTTAAATATAAACTGATCACGGGTCTTTAAAAGCTGTCAGTGCTTGAAACGGGTAAAATTTGTTCATTTACTCCACCTGACCCCATTTTTCTGGTATTTGTAGGTACACCAATTTGTGGTGCGTTATTGACCGTAATATTTGATCAAATATCCAAGTGGCTCCGACATGAGGTTGGCCCACCAGCTGACTACACCCTGATCGTCGTGCCTGCATACGTTTGGGAGCCATTCATTCTGCCCCCCACCGAAGTTAATGAGTTAGTATTTGAATCTCCACTTAACATTATTCACGCCGCCGACGAAATTGGTTACGCACACTTCGTGAGGTCGCCGCACAACAAAAGCAGTGAGTACATGCATAGTAAACACGACAGAGGGAGAATGCGGTGTCACCGGTTCCCACCCATCTATAAAACCTTACTTCAACTATGCTTCCCCTACAACCCTCGAGTTGATGGTTGTTTTTTATCCGAAGTATGATTTATATTGAAGGATTTTCCATGCTCTTAGACGACTCTGCTTTAGACGAACTATCGAGTATTTGAACCATCAAGATTTGTGGTATTTCACTGCAAAACCCCGCCAGGAGATGACATTATACGGATTTACAGTTTTGCAGCTAATCACGGACAGCTCCAAAAAAAATAAAAAAATCCAGATGTTTGGGTTTTAAAATAATATAATCAGACCACGAATTGAATAGAAAAAAAATGGTTCTTTTGATCCAGAAAAACATCAAAAATTTCAGCTTCGTATCAAAAGCATGCCAACATCTCGCTAAGTCGGCTGGTTGGTTCGTCAGTGTTTTCTGGCGAGTAAGGTTGTTCTGGTGGATATTCAGGCGATAGGGTGGCTTACTAGTAGGGCGTTGGAGCTGCAGGTTCTACTGTAGGCAAGTACAGTTCTAGACCTCGGATAAGAAGTCAGGTTTACCACTGTATAACGGATTTTGGATGTACATAATGTTATTTTTTTGGGAAGCTCGATCGCGATTTTACGAATTATAGGACGAAGTACCGCCATATAAGGAATGTGAGAGGAGGTGTAGGGAGGTACCGTCCGGTCAGGATGATTCAGTTTTCGTAAAACTCAATATGAAAACAACGTTTTGATCGTTGTTTACATATTGAGTTGTACATATTTAGTTATTCTGTTTGCCCAAAATGTCAATCACCCATTCAGTTCTTATTCATTGCGTTCAACAACGCATCATGATTCTATTCAAACCTCGATTTAAGGGATAAGTGCTTAATACAAATTTGGGGGTTTTTTGGTACATTTTTCTCAGCCCCTAATGCACCGATTATGATATAATAAAAAGTACCATAACCGATTAAGTTTATTTTTGTTTTGTTTATTCAATCAAGGACTATGAAATTATAACGTTTCATTGTCGAACATGGATTTTAATATTTTTGGTAGGCCGTGGAAAATACCATTTTTTTGACAATGATAATGTTATTACCTCATGGCGTTGGGTAACGGAATATTGGCTCATTTCGCTATCCAGGGATAGTCCGAATCATACGAACAAAATAAAAATAAAATCATCAGAATCAGTTTTGTAGTTGAAAATGTACCAATAGCCTTGAAAACGCCGTTTTTCTAAAATCGGAGAAAAACGCGAAATACCTACCTCGAAAATCTGCCGCGGTGAAACGCATCTCATTGCTTGCTACTCTCCAACAGCCCTCACCCCAGTACTACAAATTACTACCATACCACTATGAGAACGAAGAAGAAGATGAAATTTTTGTTCGTCTGTAGAAATCCATGTGAACAATTTCCCGGTGTTGTCAAAATAGTGCTTTCTAGCTTCGTTGTTACTTCTGCGCAAACTTCTCATTACTTTTGGCCCACGATTTGTTAATGACGGTTTATTATTTTCAATAATGAACCCTTGGAATCTAGCATGAGAAAAAAAATGGTGAGGGTTTTCATTTCAAGGTTGGTACGTAGAATTCGACAGCGAAATATAAAAATTCCTGTCCGTCCGCCGCACGCCGTACTTCGCACTTCCTCCTTCGTTACCTTGAACCAAAATTATTAAATTTTGTTTACGTTGGTCCCATTTGGATCTAGTTGATCCGCGAAGCTCGGCGTTCGTTTACACCTAATAGCTCCATCAACATGATCGTGAATGAAACGGCATAAATCCGGGCAAATATCAGTGCTAGGGAACACCTCATTAAAATCACGCATGGCTGTATGAAATCGAGTTGGTTGCTTCGAGATATTATTTCATTTGAAGAACGATCGCTATTTTATATTTTGTTGATAGGTCCTTCTTTAACTGGAACAGACGTTATGCTTCATGAATAACAACAAATTATTAATGATTCTACCCGAATTAACAATTCTCGATTCCACCGCATATTTATGAAACGTGATTGCCTCGCTGGCTCCAGTACTCGATTTAAGGCTCTCTTGTGGGAAGCTTGAGGGTAGGTACAGAAAACAGTGATCAACACAGAACGGGAATCTACACAGGTAAACAATAAACCGTTGTGTAATAATTTGCAGCGTTTTATTGTAATTATTTTAATAATGGTTCGCATCGGACGAGTTTTAAGGAAATAAGGAATTTCTGGAAAAGGCGAGATTTTGTTCCGGTACCGGCAAATCATCTAGTTCCAGTTCTCATCCTGATTCATCCACCCCACCACATCCTATTTTAAATAATGGTATAATAATCATATGATTCTAATAGAGTAAAAGAACCGATCTTACCTAGTAAATTACCTGAACAGAAACTACTCACTGCAGCTGCAGGAAAAATACAACTCTAGCAGTTGAGCGAGTCCACACCAGATAAAGTGGAGCGCGCAATAGTAGGTAAACTTCGCTTGAAAATATTGGCAGTTTCTGTCATCCTAATAATCGACTAATTGTACATGCCTACCAAAATTTTCAGAACGGAGTAGAACATTTATTGGGGCAATACAATTTTTTTTTTTTAAATCGATGTTTTCGTGATTTTTTTATGACCCCCTTAACGAATTTCTCAGTCCCGGACCTTGATGGAATTTGCGATTAACGAATTTATAGATTTAATGAACATCAGGTCCACTGAATCGAGGTCCGACTACCGCATCTATTCGTCGGTGCGACGCTTCATTCACAGCGTATCTCATCGCTAAGTTACAAACAACGATCATGAGAGCAAGGGCTGCTGAAAGGCTCGGCCTAACCAGAAGGTTTCGTTCGTTTCTCAGGAGATCCCCAAACTCGCTATTATCCTAGACAATATGCTGGACTGACTCTCGGGATGGGTTTGTTCCAGAACCTACCACATCTGCGGAACCGGTTCCCATCTCGCGACATGCCAGGCACTGTTTTCCCAGCAGTCCCCAGTCACGAAGCCAGGAACTTGTTGGCAAATATCAGAGTAGCTTTGGCCCCGAGATCTCCACCCCCTTCCCCAACGAATGGAATGTAAATGTACATCGATAAGACCAACCTCTATGTGGAGAGGAAAAGTCCAGATACATATTTATGATCACCCGATCAGGTTGTGAGGGATGAAAGCTTATGAATAAACGCCGTGGAAAGTTCGTGAATCACCTGATCTTTGAAAAGCTCAACCCGTCATTTTACGTAACGTCTTATTTTTACCAATTCGGAAACCACAATCAAATTACGTCAAATGACGGAACGAGTCATGGACGATTTATTATACGAAAACTCGCCCAAGGAGTATCGTGCTGAAAGGGCTGTAGGAGAGTGGGAGGGGCTTCTATTTACATTGCCAACTAGCCCCCATTTTCCACTTCCTTTTGTCTTCCTTCATTCAGCCCAACGTAATTGCTAGCTTTGGTATAGGATATTATAATAATGCTTTCGGAGATAACTTTGATAGCTTTTCAAAATTGATTGATGAGTTTCCTTAAATTAGCTTCAACTAATGCAATCCCTGACTCTCGTACCTTCTAACTCACCTAATTATACTCCGGGATTATAATTATGTAGAGGTTGGCTAAATTTTAGTTGACTTTTACAGTGTTCAGGGTACAGTTGTATCGAACTTGAAGGTTGCACTGTATCCCCAACGCTATTACGTTGATAAATTTCAGTTTCTTAATTTATTCATTTTTCGTACACGTCTACCTTCTAAATAAAAAACGCTGCAAATCCCTGCACAAGGGTTTATTATTTTGTACAGAACACCTTCTGTTACAGATCACAGCTCTCTGTATAGATAACCCGTCTATATAATAATATAACATGTACCTACTACTATGTAGATATTATGTGGATCGCAGATCCTCCGTAAGTTAGTACCTAACCCCGAACTCGTTACTAGGTACCTACCTAAATCACGAGTTAAATGTTGCTAAAATAATACAGCCGATGACAAACAGTAACTAAAACGGCAAAAAGAAACGCAAATAATGAAGTTCTAAAGGAAAATTGTTGATGTGGAGTGAAATAGATGCGCCTTCTGCGTAGATCACTGTTTTCTGTGGTCAATATCTATAGTGAACCGTTGTGTAATAACTTGCCGCCCATCAATAATACTTCAACGGTTGTTCAAGTTGGCAAAGTAACGATCAACAAAATCCAGCCCCTTTTTGGTAGATGAACTGTTCTGTAATAATTTGCCGTTGTGTAATAATTTGCCGTTCTGTAATAATTTGCCGTCGTGTAACCCATCAGTAATGCTTCAACGTTTATTCAAGTTTCACAAGTACCTACCATCAAAATCCAATAGTCCATCACTTGCCAAATGAAATAATATCGCAGAACAACCAACTCGACTTCATACAGCCATCCTTGATTATAATCAGGTGCTCCCTAGTGATGATTATCTGGGCCGGATTTATACTGTTTGATTCACGATCGTGTTGACGAAGGTTTTGGGTGCACACGAACGGCTGGACGTACAATGCTCCGGGTGACCTCAAAAAATTATTTAGCTCAAGATAAATTTAATAACGTTAAAAAAAACAATACCCTTCAATCGAAAGTTTTCGAGATACGGCGTTCTGAAAATTTCAACCCCTATTTTGCACCCCTTAGAGATGACTTACAGTAACGCCGAGCTTCGAGGACCAACTAGACCCGGAACGAAACCTATAACCCGAATTTCATCAATTTTTTTTCATGGTAACTAAGAAAAGTGGCCAGTACGGCGTACGGCGGACAGACAGAAATATTTTTAGTGCATTTTCGGATTCTACATACCTTGAAACGTAAACCATCAAATTTTGAGGGAGGGTGAGAATTTTTCTTCTTGCTCGATTCCAATGGTTCATTATTGAAAATAATAAACCAAAAATTGGCTATAATATACGCAATCACGCAGAAATTTTAACAGAAAAATCAACACGTACAAATCGTTCAATTCCTTTCCCCTCCATCTGCATCAGTACCAAAATCTAAGATTATTTCCTACTGCCAATTTTTGGAAAAAATACACTACTGTTATTAGTTCACCAGTTTTACATCATGCCTCAACCTGCCTTGTACCTTATGATGCCACAACAGAATCTATCCGACTTATCCAACCGAATCTTACGTACTGTTCTTCAATCTGATAGTCGGTCTACAACATTTCCAATGAAAGAACGCTCCAAAAGAGCTGAAATTTGGAGGGCAGGCATATGGGGAGTGGAACACGTAGTATATTTTATGGAACATAACAGACGGTACCATAAAAACGTCACAGAAATCTAACTGTATCTTTCGTATGCGCAAGCATAAACGCGAAATCCCTGAAATGCGAGCATCTCCAATCACTTGAACACTTATAAGAAATGTTCAGTAACTGAAATCCGCCAATCCTCACGACTTCCAATGAAACCGCTGTAAACTCTGAGTTCGATTATATTAAACGCTCCTAATTTCCAGTAGGTATGTACGTGTCGTCGTCTATTTGAGAAATACGTCTAATTGCAATAACACGGCGTCTTTTTGCAAAGCGGCTGGCGATTTGAGAACCTTCTTATTGATGTAAGACGGATTTCTCAAACATACGACGACACATGCATTTGGTAACTACCAATCCCACTTAAATTCACCAACTAATAATATTATATGTGAATATAATCACATAACGATGAGAGGGAGCATTATAACACATACAAGCCCATACAACCACGCACCTAAAACATGTTAAATTTTATTAGGCATGAGAAAAATGGGATGATTTTTTTCCAGTGACAATGTTAAGGAATTTATGACCTCCTGCAACAAATGTTTCAGAATCAATTCATCTTTTATCTCTAATTCCTCAAAGGGTGTCAGCTGAAATGGCTTACGACGTAATATCTCAATAAACCCAACAAGGCGCTTCAACCATGAAATCACACACGTGATGCCACAACAAGGTTGTGGATAGGGGGAAAAAAATGTGGACACCGCCACCCCAACATCCGAAGAAATTAATTATTGTTCATTTTAGCCGTTGAAAGAACGAGAAACGCTTCGGATGATTAATTGACTCGTAACAGAATCATCTTATAATCCAGGCCATTGGAACATTATTAGGTCGTTTAAAAAGGCCTAGCGGACAAGCCTCAAGCAGCTGCTATTCCACTGGGTAGGACATCTGCTACTGTTTGCATTATATCCTCCGTGACCAATCCGTTCCCAACAAGCGGTGGCCCCCGTATCACAATTTATTGGTTCCGCGAAGCTACGACACGGATCCCCGGATGACCAAATTGATGACTTAATACATCTTTATTGACAACAGCAGAGAAAAAAAAGAAAAACAAGTTTAAAGCTTGCGGTAGGCACATGTTTGTGGTAGACCGAAAAACCGGAAGTTGACAGCAGAAATATACAGGGTGTAACATGAGTGATGCAAAACCTCTCTCCCACGTGTTCTACATCTAATTTCCGACCAAAAGTGACCCATAACTTTTTTTTTTATTCCGCTTAAAACCCCACTTTTTTCACTTCTAAGATTTTTTTCGAGATTTCGACCTCGTCTCACTAAAGCAGCTATAATTTCCTTAATTTAAAGAGTAAATTCAAATTTGAAGATACCGTTGAAAAGAGCGTTAAATTTCCTGTCTCTCTGATGCCTAACAAAAAATTTTTAGGAGGATTTGAGGAGTGAAAATGGAGTTTGAAAAGTGAATTTTGTCAAAATCTTAAAATCGTCTGTTTTTTTTTCAAACGCTTGGTGATCCTATTAATTCTTGTAGCAGAATGTTGAGGGTAAGCTAAAAAATGCGCCAAAACGTCAGCGTTCCGACGGACTAATCAATACGTTTTTTGGAATTGATTTCAAGAGAGAAAATGAGGTTTGAATACGAAAAAACGTGTTGTTTCCGGCTAAATCGTGGGTTTTCCATGAAAAATGTACCTTTTATGAAGCAGTGAGTCAACTATGGGGTAATTTTCAAATCGAATGGTGACATCCTCACATCATCTCCCAGTAAGTATTTGGTTGTTATTTTCATTTTAGTCCAAGGGTGTTGGCATTACAAAGAATGGAACTATGGAAATTAAGCAAAGAGGATTGAAAGATCCGTGAGACGACTGTTGTTTGTGTACCTCTACGAATGATTGGGATGAGTTCTTATCTTTTTCGCTGCCACCTATGGACCCTTCACAAACGAACCGGTCCTGTATTCGCCAAAACGGAGGGTATTTTGAACAAATAAAGGATTGAACAGAGTGCCGCTTAACTTCCATAGTTCCATTCTTAGTAATACCAACACCCTTGGACTAAAATGAAAATAACGACCAAATACTTACTGGGAGATGATGTGAGGGTGTCACCATTCGATTTGAAAATTACCCCATAGTTGACTCACTGCTTCAAAAAAGGTATATTTTTCATGAAAAACCCTCGATTTAGCCGGAAACAACACGTTTTTTCGTATTCAAACCTCATTTTCTCTCTTGAAATCAATTCAAAAAAACGTATTGATTAGTCCGTTGGAAAGCTGACGTTTTGGCGCATTTTTTTTAGCTAACCTTCACCATTCTGCTACAAGAATTAATAGGATCACCAAGCGTTTGAAAAAACAGACGATTTTAAAATTTTGACAAAATTCACTTTTCAAACTCCATTTTCACTCCTCAAATCCTCCTAAAAAAATTTTGTTAGGCATCAGAGAGACAGGAAATTTAACGCTCTTTTCAACGGTATCTTAAAATTTGAATTTACTCTTTAAATTAAGGAAATTATAGCTGCTTTAGTGAGACGAGGTCGGAATCTCGAAAAAAATCTTAAAAGTGAAAAAAGTGGGGTTTTAAGCAGAGTAAAAAAAAGGGACAATTTTGGTCGGAAATTAGATGCAGAACACGTGGGAGAGAGGTTTTGCATCACTCATGTTACAGCCTGTATAGTACTGGAGGGACTGTTCCGCTGGTATTTAACACTGGGCAAATTCTTCTGTTTTATTTTATTTTTTAAGTAAGAGATCTCGGCGAGAGCTTTCCGAAAAGGTGCTATACAGCGGCATCCCTCGTACAGAAAAGGTGCTATATGAGGGGTATCCCTTATACCAGCACAACTGCCCATAAGTTCAAGAATTGTGCTTGCATTATAATAACACGTGGTGTTAACGAAAATGTGCCCGTTTTCCGGGGCAATGTCAAGGTGAAGCTGGGGAAATAAATTCAAATCGGGAGTTGAGGAAAAAGGGGTGCGTGATAATATGTTAACTGCGACTCCAGGGCCAGCTAGACATTGAAATACAAATTGAAATTGGAAGCACCATCCATGCTAGAAGGAGACGGTTAATGGTAAATATCGACCAAAAAACTACCAAAAGAACAGTAAACAGAGCGGAGATAGAGCCAGTTTCCAACTACCCTCTACATTTGTTCACTAAAGACGTTATCACACTAACTAAAAGCGATTTTCTAGTTGTCCGAAGGTTGTTGGTAGTATTCATGGGCTCCGCGCCTGAACCTTTAGAGCTGCCAACCTATAGGGATTGTGAACGCTGTGCGCTGTACATTTCGTTCTAATGATTTAAGCAGCTACCGGGTTTCCAGGGAAATCGTTGCACATGCGCAAACGAATCAATTGTCGGTTTTGGATAAATTTTACGAGAGACTAACAGACAACTACTCCTCGCCTCCCCTAACAGTTCACCTACTGGATACATATCTACCGAGTAACTGGCATTTCGAAGGTACTGCGTACATACCAGTGACCTACTCCCCTACAGTACTCCCTAGGATTATCCATACAGAGACAATAATAAACCGTTGTGAAAAAATTTGCAGCGTTTTTATTTCAGTTAGTTTATTTATTTATTCATTTTATTATGTTAATGTTACTTTTGAAGATTATTTAAGGTTTATTTCATTTTATGACTACTTCAACAAGTTCATCGAAATCTTCAATAGTATTTCTAATCTAAGACTGTAACAACTACTTAATTGTATGAAAATCAAGCAAAGCTGAGAAAAATTACTGTCATAAATGAATATTAGGGTCGATGAAACCAATTAGGAAGGGCGATACAAGGTTCGAATCAATCTAGTATGCAAAGTGGGTTAGGCGGAGTATATAAACTAATGGATAACTAAATGTATAAAGACGAGGTATTCTAAGCACGTTTCCGCCTGGTAACAGAGCCTTCGCAATTACCGAGTTATTGGGAAACAATGCTGAGCGCACTCTCTACCTCTCTGATTAGTTAATGAATAGAGAAAGTTGTATTCTCCATTATACGGAGACAGCCGCATCCCAATTGGCCTCCCCACTCCTAACCAGAGCTCCTTTGATAGGATTACTCCGGTGTTTGTGTTATATACTTTTAATTAGGAAGGACTGGGAGGCTTGTCTCCTTTGTGCTCTGCTCCTAACCGAGTTAACCCCGGAGTTAGTTCTCTTTACACACGTACAGCTATCCCCCATTAGACTCTACTTCCTAACTACGTTCAACTCAATTAGTGGGCAACAGAGCTACCCCCTTTCCAGCAGCTTCGCTATCAATACTGTTACATCTCAGGTACCTCTGAGAGGGCTTTTCCTCACAATAGCCGGTGAGGCTCACTTTTCAGGAATGGTGGTTCGTGAAGTGGATGAAGGACCTATTCACCATAAACTTCTTCTAAACTTCCTAAGCTCCTCCCCCCTGATAGCTACATTAAATCGTTATTGTGAGCGAAAATCGAGTTGGAACTGGCTTCCCATCAGCCAATGACGGTGAAGAAATCAATCATTCGTTTACGTTCACCACTCTGATTGATCCACTAGCGTTTACTCATTTCAACTATTCCGGCGGAACCTTTACAATGGTCACATACTATTAAAACCGACTTTACAGAAGCTCACCAAAGAGGAACACGAAAAAGCTGGGCTTTGAGGTGAGGGTCCCTACTGCCATATTTATAGGTGGAATGAACAGCAATGAAACCTAACTCAGGGCTCAATCAGCTGGCCAGGGGCGCTAACTGTCATATAGGTTGGTCACTAAGAAATCGATGATTATGTACCTCGCAAACGGTGTTTCGATTGGAGGTTTAACAGTAAAATAACGTAAGGTTAACAAGTCTCAGTCATGCATAATGACCA
Organism: Leptopterna dolabrata; assembly: GCA_954871275.1. Classification (NCBI taxonomy): domain Eukaryota; kingdom Metazoa; phylum Arthropoda; class Insecta; order Hemiptera; family Miridae; genus Leptopterna; species Leptopterna dolabrata. The sequence continues at coordinate 28,342,598 of OX940981.1, read as the reverse complement.
AGTGAGCGAATTATTTCCGTAATCGGTAACTTTCAGATAGTTTTGACGGCTTTTTAGCAATGCAAGATTATAATGAAACAACATTTTTCACGTATCGAGTCACCATTATACACGTACAATAATTGGTGAATTTATTCCAATTTTGTTGACTTTAGCCATTTTTACAGTTTTTGGTTTATTATTTTCAATAATGAACCATTGGAATCGAGCATGAAAAAAAAAATTCTTACCCCCCCTCAAAATTTGATGGTTTACGTTTCAAGGTATGTAGAATCCAAAACTGCAATAAAAATATTTCTGTCTGTCCGCCGTACGCCGTACGCCGTACGGGCCACTTTTCTTAGTTACCATGAAAAAAAATTGATGAAATTCGGGTTATAGGTTCCGTTCGGCGTCTAGTTGGTCCTCGAAGCTCGACGTTACTGTGAGTCATCTCTAAGGGGTTCAAAATAGGGGTTGAAATTTTCAAAACGCCTATACCATTTTTTTACGTAAATATTTTTACGGTTTTAAATAATTCTTGAACTTGCGAGTTTTTTAAGACCATCCGGAGCATCGTACGTCCAGCCGTTCGTTCACAGTAAGGCCCCGAAGTTTGCACCGACAGGCATTTTCGACTCCAGTGTGAATGAAATTGTATACAATTCAAACCAATTCTCGTAACCAGAGACGCGCCCACAATAGGAATTTGTGAATACGGCCAATCATTGGTAGGGATCACCTGATTATATTGGCGGAGTATGAAGTCGAGTTGGTTGTTCTGTGATATTATTTAATTTGAAAAATGATGGCTCTTTTGGAGTTTGTTGGTAGGTAGTGAAACTTGAACAAACGTTGAAGTATTATTGATGGGTAAATTATTACTACGGTAAATCATTACTCAACGGTAAATTATTACACAACGGTTCATTATACCATCTACGTAGAAGGGGCTGGAGTTTGTTGGTAGGTACTTTTGCAACTTTTTTCACTCCTCATCAACAATTTCTTTTCAGAACTTCATTATGTGTGTTTCTTTTTGTTAGGTACTGTTTGTCATCGGCAGAATTATTTTAACAACATTTAACTCGTGATTTAGGTAGGTACCTAGTAACGAGTACGGGGTTAGGTACTAACCTACGGAGGGTCTGCGATCTACATAATTATGCATAGAATAGTACATATTATATTATATAGACGGGTTATCTATACATAGAGCTGTGATCTGTAACAGAAGGGTATTCTATACAAAATAATAAACCGTTGTGCAGGGATTTGCAGCGTTTTAAGAATGTTTGGCCCCAAAAAAATGAAACAATCTCTTCCTCTTCGAAAATTTGCTGAAATGTATGCGCTCTCGTTCGCTGGAATGATTGATGAGAGTTCTACGAACCTACTCTTCTTTAAAAAGGTTCCCATGACACGAACGGTGACCGGCTAGTGCTGAATAATATCCTCTTTTACCACTTCTGTGATTCGTACAGTCGTTTCCAACAAGCCCGATGCATAAATAAACGACGTGAAACCATACGCCGAGTCATATGATCATAATATGTAACCTGTGAAAAGTCGATGTGGTTCAAACAAACTTTGATAACTGGAACGTAAAACCCGTTGAATTATTCCTACACCTGACTGAGCGATCATGACCGGTACAAACGTCGGGCAATGATTTCCTAACCATCATTATCAATTCATGAGCCCCCCTTTCCGATTGTTCAGACGGCGCAGAGGTTCATTTTATGAATATCCACTTTGGAGCTATCGAAAAAAGCTATGGAAGGGAGAGGGCTAAGCAACAATTTACATGCGATATCAAAAGATCAAGAGCTCATTCCGAACGCCACGTTTTCCTTCGGTGTCGATTTCAAAGCACTTTTTGTCAACAATCAAAGCCTTCGGTCTGTTCACGGGTTTATTGATTTCTCTATGCCGAGAGATGACCAAGTATTTCTTTCACGGGCACGTCAAGTCATCCATCCGCAGAAGATTCAAAATAATATAGTTAAGTAGCTGATTCTCGACGTTATAAGAAGCAATTTGACTTTTTCGCGTTGAAACTTTGGTCCGCTCAAGATTTGTGACGGTATACGGTAATCCCGTCCAATTTTATATTGGATCCGGGCTCTTTCCCGATCTTTTTGACACGCGGCTGATGGGGCGGTAGATTCGCGAAAACGAATCGTCAACTCCTGGAAGCACTGCGTAATAAACCAATGTCTCTCCAAGGGCAGTTGTCGCACTGCCTCCCTACATTCTGCAGCACTGCTCCCTACATACTGCAGCAAAAACCAGTGCGATACTTATCAAGGGACGACTGCACTCGGAAAGGCCACCAATCCTAACTGTAGATGGGGGACAGAGTCGGGGTCAAGAATGTGGTACGAATTCTCGGAGTTTATGTGGACGAGAAGCTGAATTTCAATGAGCTTATCAAGTATATCACGACCAAAGCGTCAGCATTCTTTCAGAAGATGAGAAGGATCCTCAAACAACAATATGCGGCGACAAATGCTACACTAAAGTCTATAAAGGATTATTGACTTATGCGAGCCCGGTATGGGGGCACAGAGCACCACTGGTGCATCCACGAAGAAAGTTGCTCAGTTCTCAACGATCGGCTTTGTTGGCCGTCACCAAAGCTTACAACACCGTCTCCACTGATGCATTACAGGTACTGTCTGGCCTATGGCCAATTGATGTGCAAATCAAAGCTAGAACTGCAAGACAACACTTGAAGCACTCAAACTGTGCAAGAGTTGGGGAAGTATTGGGGATAACCCTCACTGAAGATTCAACGGTGCAAGATATAACGGACCATCTGCTGCGAGAATGGCAGACATACTGGACACAGAGCACTAAAGGAAGAGGTACTTTTGCATACTTCCCGAACGTCGAGCACAGGATGAAGATGAAGATTGAAATAGATCATTATGCGATGCAAGTATTGTCTGGCCATGGAAACTTTGCAGCAAAACTACATACATTCAATTTAGTGGATTCAGAAACATGCATGTGTGGAGACGGTTGAACATGTGATATGGCAGTGTTGCCTATATGAAAACGAAAGAGCGGAGTATCATGCATTAGAAGCAATACCGAAGGAAGAGCTAGTGACGAACAGGGCGCATTTCACGAGGTTCAAGGAACTGATAAGAAGCATACTTACCAAGAAGCAAGCGGATGAGAGACTTCTCGCTAACATGCAACTAGTTTAATTTTACCACATTATAAGATTACCAGGAGAAGAACAACAAAGAAGAGAAATGAATGCATCGACCAAGAAAAGAAGTAAACTGACTAAGTTTTGGCACAAGAAGAAGAGAGAACCAATACGACCCCGACTCGAGAAGCAAAGAAAGGCCAAAACTACGAGAACAAAGCGGACGTAGAAGACCTAAACGGTCAGGAGACGTCTGGGTGGATGGAGGGTACGATGCCTCCCTACATTTCTGGAGTGGAGAGAGGGAAACTACGCTGTATGGGTGGCTATACCTCCTCATCCATTACCTGGTAGCAGAGCATGGTATGGTGGGTATGCGCTAAAATTCGCCATACCCCCTCCTCTTATTAAATGGGTATTTCCAGAAGGAATTTCTAATTCTAATAAACTCATATAAACCCCTTTGTGTATGAATATTGTATTGGCCAATTATTATGTATATAATACATATATTTAATTTTTCTCCAACCATTGTGCTGTTATTCTTATCAAGGCGCTCACTGCCTGGCGTTCAATGCCACCCAATTTTATTTCTTGCCCCTTTAAGGCGCTCAATGCCTGGTGTTCAATGCTCTATTCTTTAGTTTCATCCTTAGTTTCTTTATTTTCAACTCCTCCAGTACTGTGTTTGTAGGAGCCAAGTTCTCCACCATAAATAATTAGCTGTAGTAACATTACATTGGAAGCTCAGATGAACCATTCCTGAATGAGAACTCCATACCACTTTCAGCCTCGTGTCAATTAACTTCACATATTGGTTCTTCAAATAAGTATGTTTTTAAGTGGAGGAGTGTGACGGTATATGGAAATCCACACTTGGTGTGGCCATTCACTCTGTATGACTCCTGCAGAGAATATAACCAAGGTACTACCTTGGGATAGGTAACATTACTAAGCACGACCAACGCTATCAGCTGTCGGTCAGGGTTGGTCTAGACCACCAGCTCTCAGTCCATAACTTCAGCCCTTACTAACCATCGATTCCGTACAAACCCGACTTTTAACAAACTTATCTCACCAACCACAAAGGATATGACAGTAATCTTGACCAAATAAGAAGCCATTGTTTGCACTATTATAAACGATTTCCATCCTAGTCGAATTTCAAGTAAGCACACGTCCTGTGACCCAACCTAAATACTTTTAAAGAAATGTTACCTTTTTACTTCGTTACATTCATTGGTTATTCGAGAAGTTAGTAAAATACACAGATGTTCCTTTAACAGTCATTACAATTGTATATTTTTCTTACGATACCTTCCTCGTGATTTTCGATTTTTCAACCAGTGCTTCTATTTATACGGATTAGCCCTTTAATCCTAATATCAGGTCGACCAATGTAATAACTCCAACGATGATAGCGAAAGACGCCGGAATGTATGGGACCGTAGCCTTAGATCCGCTGTCCAAAACGCATATGATAATCATAATCCCTCCCACCAAGTAGCAGCAGATGGCCCAGATGCATATTACCAATTCCTGTATGACGGAAAATATTTAAACTCGGTTGATAAACTGGTCTCATCACTGATAAACTCATGTTTCAAGTTCAAAAATGTATGGTCTTACTGGAACTTTTGCCAATGAACCTCCTTGCCAGAATTTGAGGGACCATCTCATCAAAATGGGCACCAAGCCGGAGAGACAGCCGTAGTGGACCAGAGCGCTGAGGGAATTTTTACTGCATATCGACATACCCAAGGCACTGAATGAAACTGCAGTAGCCATACCAATCGACTAAAAAGTAAATATATAGAAATATATTTGTGAGACAGGAACGCCTACGTGTACCTACTATACCTATTGTTAACACTGTTCACCAAGTATCAAGTTCGAACATAGTTGCATATTATTCCAGTCAGTATCGTTATACCTATACGTAGAGTAATGATGAGAAAATTAACCTACTTACTGATTCGATAACCCCAAAAATTATATCTTTTTGTCCCATTGACACCATCTTGATGTTTTATCGCAGTATTATTGTTCAACAGAAAATCGTGAAAATTAGTACCCGGTCGATACCCAAGTTCTGCAGTTCTTTTTGGAATATTTATTCTTGATTATTTTGGAAAAGGGTCTCATGGATGCAAGAGTTGCATACACTACCTGATAATGGAGTCGAATATGCGTTCCTAAATAAATTGTGTTTCCGTTCTTGTGGGTAAATTTTGCTGAATCCACTTCTTATAAAAAGGATTTTTTTGGCTCCTGCAGACGAATTAGACCTAAAATATCGAAGTTGATGATGAGTATGACTGGAAATGTATGAGCTTTGAGGTAGGTTCAACTATGGTATCTACTTCATTACATTCGTATCTACCAGATGTCCAAATCCAAAAAAAAAAAGTTCAGACCCAAATTATTTTGAACGGTGATCAAACCAAAGTTTAAAAAAAACTAATAGAATAACTGAATGATAAACCTTGAACTTCCTGAATTCACAAGAGAATTAGGAATCAGGATTTCTTTGGCTAATAATTCAAGTCATTTAAGATTGAAGAAATATTGAAGAGAAAAAATGAAGTTACTTTATTGTAATTAAGCCATTGTTGATGGCATTTAGCCTAGACGATAAATGGGAAAAATTCCCATCAGTTCTGAAATCGTTACAAACTATTACTTAACTGGAACAGGTTTCCTCAAATACTGTTATGCATGATTAATAAATTAGGTACCTATTTTCAGAGACAATGCTTTGATTCTATTGGTACAATATTTTCGTCAATGAAGAGCAATAAATGCCGATGAGATGAGTGAGATATTTAATTATTACTATTATTAGTGATTTGTTGGAAAATAGTCAAGGTGGGTCAGTACAGAGGGACACGAGGGCCTATGTGGATGGAATGTTGTGATTGGGTGGAATTCCTTACTATGAAAGACTGAACTGACTGAGTTGAAAAAAAAAAGTTCCGGTCATGCAACATCGCTATAATAGCGAAATTTCAAAGAAATATTCGTACTATTGTATAAAAAGATGATACAGCGAGAAACCATAACACTTTTCGTAAAATTACCTGTACAATTTTTTCGTGATTTTAGCAACTTTTATAGATTTTTGACCCTTATAAAACCAAATTTAACTCAATATTGTTTTAGAAAAATATTTTTATAATCAAAGTAGTCCCTCCGTCGTGAATCACCATCCCACCAACGTCCTGTGAATTAATATTTGATTTTTGCCCTTAATACCAATTTTTGACCCCCCCCCCCCCCCCCCACCCAAATATAAATTTGATCCCTATTCTGTAGGAAATACAACCGAAATGGTATTTTTCTGTTTTTGATCACCCTTTCATATTTATTGCTCGCAACTTTAGCCGTTTTTACCTATTTTTGACCCCCTTAGAATTTCTGAAATTGCTCATCTTCCAACTCATCCTTTTGTTTGGCTATACGAACGTTTTGGCGAAATTTGGAATTTTTATCATGTAATCAAGGACAGATATCGTCTGGAGTGGCACATAAACAAATATGTATAGGTATATTTTTGTGTGTGTTAACATCTAGGGATGAATTCAGGATGCATTGCATGCACAACAGATTTGCATATTTACACAAAAACGAACTATCAAACGGATTTGCATATTATACAAAAATACCAAAAATGCATGTTCTGAACATTTTGGACCAATTGCAATAGCTTCATTTTCTTTACAATTCGCTAAAAACGCAGGTGGGATCAATTTAAAACTGCTATGTAGTACTACGTACTATGTTGTTTTACATCGATGGTTTTAGCAGGTTGGCACGGATGAGCTGTGACTTCAGCCCTGCGAGATGTGACATTCATATATTTATACGAGTATAATAGGACAAGCAATGGAAAGGGATAGGTCTACTTTTGCTGTGAGGGCTGGGCGGCAGAAGAATGAACATGAACGGGAGAATATGACCACACAATATTTAGGACGACCGTCAACACCAGTTTAAAGACGGGTTAGCCATTGGATCTGTCAGGTTGTAAGCAATTTATGGAACATGTATAGTTGAGTATTCACAGAGTATGTAAAAACTCAGTGATCTATAGAAACATAACTGGATGAGCGACTGGACATTGCTAGTAACTGACTGACGAAATGATGACACGAATATCACTGTGCGTTTTCAAAACAGACCACGTAAAATTTAATAAAATTTAGTACGTTGGTAGTGTTGTAGTACAAGGAATAAACAGCTGCAATATATGCCTGGTGGTACTGTCATAATGAGTGGCTTCGCTGTAAGACCGGAGGCTATTTGGTACTCTAACTTCCCTATTAGATTCCGTTTTGCTATCAGATCTCGTGCCTGGGACGAATTCCGCTTGATAATTGTGTCCATGGCGAAATAACGACTGTGAGCATAATATAGAAATCTTTGTTGGACATATTTCCGGCTGTCCGGAACCTCATTTTTACCGACGATTGTCTACCAGGCATATCCTGCCGCGTTTTTAGCCGGCCCAATTATTATAAAGCGAGTAATAGCCCGTTTCCTTTGTATATTGTTATGAGGGGGACTTCGGGCCTTTGCGTGCATGAACCTGATAAAGAGTAATTTAACATGCGATGTTTATAGTTCCGCGAACAGCAGTATTTCTAAAAAAAAGTCCCTCCTTATTTTTTCATTAATATTTTTACTAGGATATAAATTAATTTTAGCGAATTTTCAAAGAAGATAAGTTACCTACTGGTTATTTTGGCGGGTAAATTGAGTGATAAAGTTCCTAAAACTACCAGATATTGATATATAATCACCAACTGGGTTTTCGGGGGTCAATAAAATCGGTACAGAATGACACCGCCAAAAATTGAAACATAGGTAAGTAAGCATACACCAAAAGTGATGTAAAATACAAACAATATTGGAATTAATTATAATAATATTACGATTATAATAATATATTACTATAATAATTTTATCGTAGTAATATAATAATATACAATTCGATGGCTAAGACATAAAAATTTCCAGTCATGAGAGCAAAATGTCAAGTAACATCCAATAACATTTTTGGTGATTTAATAGCAGGTTGTGGTAATTTGTAACAATTATAAACAATTTTTGACCCCCCAGAAACCAAAATTTTGGTGATTATAAATCGGATTTCTGGTGATTTCAGGTATTTTTATCGGTATGACCCCCAAAAATTTGTCACACATTTTTGTCCGGAAAAGATATTTTTGACCTGGCCAGAAGAGTTTTCCTGTCGCAAGTCCCTATAACAGTCAATAACATTTTTTGTGATCAATATAAATTTTTGATGATATTTGTTGCAACTTTTACATTCATAACAGATTGACTTAGTAACTCAAATCTGACCAACTCTCAGCTTTCAAAAATAGCTGATGTCCGATACACATCCTTTCGTTTGCCTCTTCTCTTGATCTCATAGCCGAGGTCGGACATCATCTGGAGTGAAACACACGCACATTCGCTAAGAAACTTCTTAGAGATGCCTACCTACTTCAATAATATTAAAAAAGTATGTGTTTTTATAGGTTTTTAAAAATTAAGTAGGCCAAATTTGAGTTTGGGGCTTCAAAAATTGCGCAAAATCGTCCAAAATAGGCAACATTGAAAATTCACTCATATGGTCCGGTGCACGACTGGCATTTCTAATGATCAGCAGTCAATAAAATATTGAGAACTCCGCGCCTCGCAAAGTGAAAGTGACAGGGTAATAAATGGCTATAAAGTGCTAAAATTGTTACTGTATGGGGAAAATGGATTGACGGTAAGGGAGAGCGGTTGATATCGTTTCATTCCATAAAGCAAGGTGGTTTTAGAGGGTTGAAAGGGGTCGGAAACGCGGGAATCATTTATAAGCTATCATGTAGCTCTGGGGCATGGGTAGCTCACAGTAATTAAAACAGTGGGGACATTGTGAAACTGTTATGATTGATTGGGAGACTGGAAGCCCTTACAAGAGCACTCCATTAACACCACGATCATTAATTAGGTGTCGAGATGAGGGAGGTTTCACTTGACAGAGGAGGCCGGGGGTGAGTTTCTAACTGCACCACTCAACGCGACACTTAGTCAAGCCGACACTTGGAGCTTTAATGCTCCAAGAAGGGCGTGTGTTTGAGACTGGGTTTTCTACGCGAAAACCGTCACACACGGAATGATTTATAGAGATAACGGGCGACAAAACTATGTTTGAATGTAAAGCGTTTCCTAAGTGCTCCCACACGGTTGCATTTCCATTCCGTTCCACTAATAGCCACTTATCCCTTTACGATTTCAATTCACCGACTACCGCTTTTAGCCGCCCAAGTTCTCACCTACCGTAAGAATCAGTCACCGCGGCTTTCTATTAATCTCAAAGCCATTTAAAACTATTCGAATCGAAAAGCGAGCATTTGATCGCTGTCAATTCTGAAGGCTTGATCCTTACGACTTCAGTCAGTGCTCGCTCATGAGAGTCATACAATCAGTGGTTCAACCAGTCAGTTGTCAAGTGCCCATAAATAAACGGAATCTCCTAAATCAAGAAAAGAAACGTTGTTGAACAACGTCACTGATAGTAAGCCAAACAACCGTTAATTGGATTTTTGTACATCGAAAGTCCTTTATCAGATCAGTTAGTTAGACACCATACATGGAACATTTATCGCCATTATTCGTAAAATTGAAACCACTTTCTCTTGATAAGCAGCTGCAAATTTGCTCCATCAAACTGATTTCGAAAGCCAATACAATTTGTTCTCCAACAAATAATAAATACACCAGATTTTGATTCTAGACATCTTCGGCTAACCCCAATACTGCTCAACAGAGCACACAATTTTGGTTTATTATTCTGTGAATAATACACCTATGTATTCTATAACATCCCCACAAATGTTTCTTTTACGTTTCAAGGTGCGTAGATTCCAAAAACGCTGCAAAGTCCTCGTCACATGGGTTTATTATAATATTGGACATACCTACAGAAATATTGTTCATTTATTGTTTCTTTCGTGTGAAATAGTTATTTCTGATGGTTTCTACCATTTTGGCCTCCCAAAAACACGAATTACGCTCCTTTTTTTACCCCCAATTATCTTTGATCATTGATAGTGCCATTTAATTGTCTTGATTCGCCTGTTGTTTCAAGTGTTACTATACAAATTATGGTGATTTCAGACAACTTCCCAGGTTTCTTACTCATAAAAAATTAATTTTGGGAGCTGAACCTTCGTCACAACCACAATTCTTCACTCCCTGGTCAAAATCTACTTCATGTTCTCTCTTATAGCCCTAAAAAACATGGAAAAATATACCTCAAAAGCTCATTTTACTAGCAACAACCGTATTTTTACACCAATTTTTCACCCATAACACCCCTGGGTATATTCCGATCGAACTGCAAAGTTTCGGGACACAACTAGGGCCCAAATGGAGCATGTGTGCGAAGGAACGAATTTTTTGGACGGAAAATGAAGTAGATATGCATGACACGGCGGATTTACCTTGAAACGTAAAAGAAAAAATTTTTGAGAGGGTGTTATAAAAATTTTTTGCTGAGCGAATACATAGGTGTATTATTCACGGAATAATAAACCAAAATGCAATGTCCATCCGCCGTATCATCCAAACCTACTTTATTTTCGGTCTGAAAAATTCGTTCTTTCGCACACAGGCTCCATTTGGGCCCTAGTTGCGTCCCGAAACGTTTCAGCCCGATTGTAATATACTCAAGGGTTTTATGGGTGAAAAATGGGCGTAAAAAAGTGTTTTTTTTTTGTGTTTTAGTAGGTAACACGAGCTTGTGATGTATCGTTTTCGTGTTTTTTAGGACTAGGAGGCCGAAAATTGAGGTTCTAACGAAGTTTCAGCCTTAAATTTTTATCTAAAATTTCTTTCTTTCGCACACAGTTTGGGTCCCCATTTGGGAACATATTTGGGCCCTAGTTGTGCTCCGCTCGGCAGCCCGATCGGAATACACCCAGGGGTGTTGTGGGAGAAAAATAGGGTTTTTTGAGGTTTTAGTGAACATGAGCTTGTGAGGCATAGTTTTCCATGTTTTTTTAGGGCGAGAAGACCGAGTATTTAGTTGATTTTGACTAAACAGTGAAGAATTGAGGTTGAAACGAAATTTCAGATCCCAAAATCCATTTTTTACTAGTAAAAAACCTGGGAAACTGTCTGAAATCACCATAAATTTGTAATAATAACACTTCAGCAGGTGAATCAAGACAATTAAATGGCACTATCAATGAGCAAAGATAATTTGTAAAGAGAGAAAAAAAGAGCGTAATTCGTGTTTTTGGTTGGTCCATCAAAAATAGTTACTTCAATTATTGCTCAGAAAATAAGCAATAAACGAACAGTCATCATTTCTGCAGATATGTCAAATACAATAATAAACCCTCGTGACAAGGACTTTGCAGAGTTTTTACGTCTGTCAGGCGATTATCGAAATCAATCCCTTTCGCACTGAACTTGGAACAATAAGATCCTAAACGCTAATAATAATTTATTATAAGAAAACCATCCATTGATGAGCATGATGATGGTGAGTGCTGTGCGGAACCTGCACTCGGTTGGATGATGCTGTATATGTATATTATTGTCTTTCTTGTCGACCAACTTTATTTTTTTGAGAATCACCCATCTTCAAACCCACCCTTCCATTTGCCATTACTAACATTTTGTCTAAATTTCAAAATTTTCAGCCAAAGTCCGATACTTAACATCCGAAAGGACACGCATAATGCATAGTTACCTATATTTTAAAAATATCAAAATTCGTTGTTCAATTTATTATGCACTAAAATGAATAAGAATAGAATATTTTTAAAAATTCATGTAGGAATTATAACATCGAAAATTCGCTAAAAGAATTTTGTCTCATGCTCTGGATTACGGATGAGATGACGCAGTGTCGCTCGGGGAGCAATGAATATTTTCATGGGAACATGACGAGGATAATTAGTTGTTGTTTAGGGTTGTGAACTAAACGTTGGTTAATGGAGAACTATTAGTGAATAGTCAGCGGTCAGAGAGAGGCGACGGCGTTTCGAGGGTGAGACGGCCCATCGTTTCTTCTGTGCGGAGCCAATGATCCTCGGAAGAGCGTTGGTCTTGCACGGGCCATAAAGGCAATCAATCAGCTCAGCGGATTCACTCACTCCAACCCTCTGCCTCTCACCACAACAGGCGCATTAGCATCATTATTGTGTACTTCCCCCTCGCTGCTCCATTGCTAATCCGCATTTCAGAACCTACAGCCGAGCCCGCCTTCACCCCAATCTGGGCTATCCCAGCTGCCCCCTCGCTCTTCCTGCGGTTGATACAATCCTTACTGCCGCCAGTTCCTGCAGCTCATGTGACGATTCCGATGGTGATTCTGCCATGAGGCTACTGCACTGTACAATACCTTTTAATTGCCTCTCGTCAACGGTTGTTTCATCAATCTGCGGTGGATCCAGAGCTACCCCCCTCCCCCACCACAACTTCAAATCTGCACCAGACATACCGGAGAATAATTATTCACAAGGATAATACGGAACACAGTGGCCCAAATACACTGTTTTCAGGGCCAAAAATCCATCAGCTACTGTAGGTACACCAGAGAAGGTTTGCCTACCGAAGGCGAACTCTGCTGAGAAAAGTGAACTACTTATCTGTTATCATCTCAGCTTTTCCCGTGCGTCCAATAATTTGTTGATAATTTTTCCCCTCAAAAATAACATACTTCCCTCCAGTGACGGAAACGGAATTGAAAAATGTTGATGGTGGAAATGCAGGACGCTGAATATATTTTGTTGGTTCTATAATTTTAATTTTACCGCAGGTTACCTACCGAATAATGAGGAATCTGTACCATCCTTCAATTTCCGTAATAGTAATATAAAATACTATTATCTACACCTTATCTTTCTCAAAGTTTAAAATCATGTTACCTATTTATGTTAGGTACGCTGAAAACTATTGCTTTTTTTCCCGGAGAGTACTACATTCAGTGGGACTAGGTATATTTTACCATAATAAATTTAGGTAGGTAATTGAGGATATAATACCACAAGGAAAGTCGAAAAAATGAATAAGCAGTGTGATGAATTTAAAATTGGCGTATATTCATCACGGTGGTGTGAGGAAATGCCCAGGCGGTTATGAGCGAATCACCACCGACATCTGAGATCTTTTTGGAGAGGTTTTTGCCTAGGCGGTTATGAGCGAGTCACCACCGACATCTAGGATCTTTTTGGAGGTGTCCAGGCGGTTATGAGCGAATCACCACCGTCATCTGGAATCTTTTGGGAGAATTTGCCTAGGCGGTTATGGGCTGACCACCACCGTCATCTAGGATCTTTTTGGAATGGATTGAGAGCAGGGTAGGAGAAGAGAGAGTAGCCAGCGGCTAGAGGAAGCGTCGAATGAGTGAAAAGTCGAAGGAGGCGAGTATTTACGTTACTGGGAGTCGTCTCCCTCCATCCCCTATTTGGTAGGGGCTTGTGGAGACCCAGGTTGTGCTCTGACTCCTGCGGCTTGTTCCCCACTCGTATGGTTTATTTGGTAAGAACTAAAGTTGGCTTATGAAATATTTGTGAGAACTTGAATCTGCTAGGAGTAGTTCCGGGAGGGACTCACGACATGGGTCCCCCCAGTTCGAGCAAAAAATTTTCAAGAGCTGAGGGCACAGGATTACAAGTGGTGAGGGCTATGGCAAACAGGATGGTGCTGAAGGCGCAAGGTTACAAAAGGCTGAGGGCTATGGCAGACAGGAGGAGTGCTGATGGCGGTGGAAAGTGAGCAAGTGAACATTCGGATGTGGCTGAGGGCCCAAGTTTACTGCCGTTCCCCCTCCATTACTCCCGACCAAGTTGTACCGCGTGTGGCGCTGTCGGACCAACTTCTTCTTCTTCTCCTGTAAATTTTTGTTTGTCTGAAGCAGACACACATTGTTTTACGTAATTTTTATCAGTTTCTCCTGTCATCAGTTGTGCCAGTACCTCAAGATATTGGAGTTTGGATAATTGGTGTTTACTGTTTACAAAAAACACTAATGTACGTAACTACGAAATTCGAACACTTGAAGCATTCCGGAAAAATAAAAAAACGCGGGAAACTTGGTCGGATTGGGTGCTCGTTTGGTTGGATCGTGTGTGATGCGCCGTCGGGTTGGCAGGGGGGCGCGTTTTCGCTTCTCCCCACCCCTTGTTGGGCCCGGTTGGACCGTGTATGGGCGCCTTAAGGAAGCTCGATATTTACAGGTGTGTTTTAAAGATATTTACAGGAATCATATTTACAGGTGTGATATGTACAGGTGCTGGGTCCCCCCCAGTGAGTGGTGGGGGGGGGGGGCGGTGAGGGGTGAGGCGTGGGCCGTTGCAATTTAACCCTGGCTGGTAGGCGAGGGGTGGAAGCCTTCGGAAGGGGGTTGGTGAGGGGAAAAAGTTAACCCTGGCTCTGAGGCGAGGGACGAAAGCCTTCCAAAGGGGGGTAGGTGAAGGGGGCGAAGCGGTCAGCCCCCAGCATCGTGGGGCGGGAAGAGAGGGCCCCCGAGTGAGTGGAGGGTTTGAGGGGTGGGGGTCGAGGGGGTTGGTGCGGCGGTGTTCGCCTGGGTCGCAGAGACGCCAAGGGGGTGGGGGTCGAGAGGGTTGAGGTGTGTGCGGCGGTGTTCGCCGTGGACGCAGATGCGTTGAGGGGTTGGAGTGTGAGGGGTTGGTGGCGGCGGCGTTCGCCGTGGTCGCAGGTGTGATGTGGGGGTGGGGGCGGCAGCGTTCGCCGTGGACGCAGGTGCGTTGAGGGGGTGGGGGCGGCAGCGTTCGCCGTGGTCGCAGGTGCGATGAGGGGGTGGGGGCGGCAGCGTTCGCCGTGGACGCAGATGCGTTGAGGGGTTGGAGTGTGAGGGGTTGGTGGCGGCGGCGTTCGCCGTGGTCGCAGGTGTGATGTGGGGGTGGGGGCGGCAGCGTTTGCCGTGGTCGCAGGTGCGATGAGGGGCTGGAGGGCTGAGTAGGAGCACCTCTGTGTAGGAAGGGGAAAGGGGCGGCCCTCCCTGAGGGGGGGTAAGAAAAACGCTTGCAATATTGGCAAGCGGAAAAAAGGGTTTGGGCGTAAGGCCTCCCATGACGTTGGGGGAATGGGCGGTGGTGGTGTAGGGGGGTGGATGATTCTACGATTTCCTCCAGCCGACTTATTGGCAAAAGGGTGAAAGGGTGAGTGGGGTTGCAGAGGGGGCAGTGAAGGTGGGGTGTTGCAGGGTGGAGGGGAGCGTGAGAAGGGGAGGTGATTGTGAGACTGAGAGTGGGATTAATAGTCCGTACTTGAGGGTCAGTAGCACTCAAGTATTGGAAGATGAGTCCTCAAGTCACCAATCGGTATTAATAAACCACACTTGGGAACGTCAGCCCCTCAAGTCTATTCGAGACTCCGCTCCTACAGCCAAATACTCAAGTAACCGCCATAGGTACCTTGAGTGAGAGTCTTATCAGTTTAGCGTCGGTGTTTCATTGTTATCAGTTCGTTTTCACTAGATTAACGTTAGGAATATTGTTTTCATTACATATTATTATTATTATTATTATTAGATATACGTTTTACCTTTTTATTTTTTATTAGATACAGATTTACGTTAGGTATATTATTATTCATTGCTACAATGGAATTCGACGAATATGATGACAAGTATGACGACTATCTGTGTACAAGTTGCAGTACAAACTGCCAAACACTCTTCGCATAGTACCGGCCTGGGCTTTACTGCACAAAATGCTTTGCTGCGGGAAGGGGACAGGTGGAAATGCGTTTATACATCGACATTTTTCTAATGAGATATTAAATACTGTTACAAAATAAAATGCAATAAAAACAACGCTGTTAAAAAAAATAGAAAAAACGCTATTTATTTTTCAACAGGTCGCAACTTTGCCATAACTTCTGTTTCCTTCAAACATTTTTCTAGCCAACAGTATCTCATTTTCTTTCTTCTCTATGCCGAGATCTAGGTTATTTTTTAGCAGATTGTGAAGCACCTCATTTTGCTCGTACCTACTTTTTGGTTTATTATTTTCAATAATGAACCTGTGGAATCGAGCATGAAAAAAATTGTAACCCCTCCTCAAAATTGGATGGTTTACGTTTCAAGGTATGTAGATTTCTTAATGCAATAAAAAAAATTGCTGTTTGACCGCCGTACTTAGCACTTTTCTTAGTTACCATGAGCCAAAATTGACGAAATTCTGTTTATAGGTCCCATTCGGGGTCTACTTGGTCCTCGAAGCTCGGCATTACTGTCAGTCATCTCTAAGGGGTGAAAAAAACCTTTTTTTACATGATTATTTTTACGGTTTTAAATTTACGAATTTTTTGAGACCACCCGGAGCATTGTACGTCACAGTAAGGCCTCCAAGTTTGCACCGACAGGCTTGGTCAACAGGAGGGTGAATCAAATTGTATAGGTACGTATACATTCAGCCCAAATATCATCACCAGGGAGGAAGCACCTGATTATAATCACGGTTGGCTGTGTGAAGTCGAGTTGGTTGTTCCGCGATATTATTCCGTTTGAAAAGTGAAGGCTGTTTTGGATTTTGTTGATAGGTACTTTTGCAACTTGAAAAATCGTTTGAAGTATTACTGATGGGCAAATTATTACACAACGGTAAATTATAGTACCTACACAGAAGGGGCATCTATGCAGGTAAATTATTACACAGCGTTTTATTATTTGCCTTATGCTTCATGAATAACTGCAAATAATTAATTATTGAATTATTGAATCCCGCGAATTGGTAGGAAACTTTAATTCCGGGGCCGGCTGCAGCACTCGATTTAGGGCTTTCCTGGGGGGAGCTCGAGGGTATTGACGCAGAAAACAGTGATCTACGCAGAAGGGGCATCTATACCTACAGGTAAATAATGAACCTTTCTTTGTGTAATAATTTGCAGCGTTTTTTGTTTTCAAGGATGACATCCTTGAACATTGTTCTTCCTTCTCAATACCACCTCCCTTAGGACGAACTTCTCGTCTTCGGTGAATACCGTACGTTTCGGTTTATTTTCCATCATTTTGGAAAGGAAGTCCAGCGAAACCTCGGAAAATGTAAAGGAAAACACACGATAACCTGGTAAAAAGTAACCTCCCTAGAAGAAAACCTCTTCTTCTTCTTTTCTATTTGCTGTCCTCACGGAGATGCGCCATGGTGGATACGCAGTTTGAAAGGAAACCTTCTTCATGGTAATCTCAAGTACAATCCAAACTCACTCAGGTAAGTGAGAGTCTCACTCCGTCTATTAATACCACTCCCGAGTTCGTCACTGACTTGAGGCGCTCAGAGACTTCCGCGAGTGTGAGTGACACTCACACTTGAGATCGGTCTATTAATCCCACTCTGAGTCCATCATGTAGGGAGGAGTTGAAATTTCAATTTCGCAAAATTGGGTAAAATTGAACTAGGAAATTTGAATTTTAAAATTTGAAATTTGAAATTCGCAAAAATACGAAAAATGGCGTGAGCTGAGCGGAGATGTGAGAGAGGTGAAATCTCCGTGTGGAAGGTTGGACGTTCAAACGTTATAGTGAGGAGCTCGAATTTAAAATGTGAATTTAGAAGGTTTTGGGGCGTGAAGCGGCGACGTCGATATGAGAAGGGAAAGGAAGAAGGTTGTGTGAACGTCGGGTTCACCACTGTGATGAATTTAAAATTGGCGTATATTCATCACGGTGGTGTGAGGAAATGCCCAGGCGGTTATGAGCGAATCACCACCGACATCTGAGATCTTTTTGGAGAGGTTTTTGCCTAGGCGGTTATGAGCGAGTCACCACCGACATCTGGAATCTTTTGGGAGAATTTGCCTAGGCGGTTATGGGCTGACCACCACCGTCATCTAGGATCTTTTTGGAATGGATTGAGAGCAGGGTAGGAGAAGAGAGAGTAGCCAGCGGCTAGAGGAAGCGTCGAATGAGTGAAAAGTCGAAGGAGGCGAGTATTTACGTTACTGGGAGTCGTCTCCCTCCATCCCCTATTTGGTAGGGGATGGTGGGGACCCAGGTTGTGCTCTGACTCCTGCGGCTTGTTCCCCACTCGTATGGTTTATTTGGTAAGAACTAAAGATGGCTTATGAAATATTTGTGAGAACTTAAATCTGCTAGGAGTAGTTCCGGGAGGGACTCACGACAAGCAGGAATTACAAGAACCACGTAAAACTCCCGAATTTTATTACGAATCACCGCATTGTCGAACTAGTCAGTTGGTATTTTTTTCGGGTGGGGTTTCCTTTTTTTGGAGTGATGAAGGAAGCCTGGCCAGTAGTCTCGATCGACTTCTTCCGCTCACTAATTTATAGAAGCAACTGTTCTTTCGGAAATTCCAGTTGCTTCACTCGTCAATTGACGAATATTGTCCTTCGAACCCTCTTCAGCTTTATTTTTGGAGAAGTACTCGGCCACACTGAACACAATTTCCCGAGCTTGCCGACGAAGTGCCTTTCCGCGGCGAAAGGACGAAGAATGTCCTGTATGCGGGGTGTTGTTCATAACGAACATTTGAAATCAGATGAGGAAAAACACTCGGGAAATAGAAAATGTAGGAAAAATAACAACGAGAGAACGAAAAATCACGACTTAACCACAAACAAAAACAATCACCAAACCAACAACGCAGTGCAGTGCAGCCAATACGCACACACAAAAATTCGCAATGCTTGACTTTTAACTATCAAGGAGTTATTGAAGGGTTGTCTCGAGTAGTACTTCAAGACTTCTGCCGCTAGGGTTCGTCCTTGGTAGGCAAACCTTCTCTGGTATACCTACAGATGAAGAGGAAAAATTTGTCATATACATAAAGACTTTTGCTCCTCTGAATTAGAACAGAAACAATCTCAACCCGATAGGCTCGATTATTTTTAAAATAAACGCCATTTTCAAACCAGATACTTCGAACAAATTTCATTTTCTCTTAGTGAAGTACCTAAGTGCTGTTGTCGTCTGGTTTTCAACCTTCTGAAATATAATCCTTGGGCACAGGCGATTTCCCAAGTCGATAAGAAATGGGAACTCACCTCTACCACGTTATGACCAATTTTCAACCGAAAATATCCGTTAGGTTCAAGGTCACTTACCAATGTTGCCATTTTCTATGTTTTGCAGTCTTTTGGATCGAATGACAACTAGCCATCATGTGATTTAGGTCTAAAAATTGTACTTAATCACAAATAATATTGCATACCCAACTTCTACCTTAACAGGTCGGTTGCCGCGGATTTTGGCTACTCAGGTAGGTACGGATAATAAATCTGTAGTTAATCCCGAATTTAGAACCTCGTTTCATATCACAAAATCCCTTCTCCGCGTGATAAAGCCCGTTTATAATGTTCGAAAAAATACCTACGAGAAAGTGGGTTGACAAAATACAGAAAACCGTGGTAAAATGTCACCAAAAATCAAAATTTAGCTTGAAGTTGTTCGCAAATCTAGCCCGTTTTCAATTTCATACTTGGATTCTCCGTGAAAAATTAGGATAAAATATGTTTTGAACTTATCCAAAAACCTATCAACCTTGCGAAGAACGAAGTTAGTACAGAAGTACTAATGATCTTCACAAATGCGCTAGAACTTTAAAACTTCAATTACTTATTGATGGGTAGCGAAAGAATTTTTCAGGATTTATTTCTGCATGTATTTATCTTGATTTTCTGCAACAGTTAATGCGGAAGTCGAATTTGGTCCGAACTAAAAGGCACCACACACATTTTGTAATTACAAGATATTTAACCTAGGAAAAATATTTGAAAACAATCTTTTTGAAGACTTTATTTTAAGGTCAAGTTTTTTCTTCAAGTACACCATTCTTGATCGATAGGTTCGAGTATTATTCTTGATCGGTAGGTCGATGTGTTAGGGGATTATATTTGGGGACATATTGCATGTTATTTGTTTGTAAGTATAAAATGTAGCTCTAGAAATGAATTTCAGAAAATGAAGATTTAATACGGAGATTTACGTAAGTCTAGCTTGCTTGACCTTGAATAGGCAACGTCATCAAACGAACTGGACAAACTTCCGTCAAATCACTTTGGCAAACTTGGTTAACCGAGTAGGACTCTCATCTGCATAACCTGATCGAAATCAAAATTAATCCAGCCCTGCCACTGATTCGCAATGAACGAAAATAGATTTCCCCTTAATGAATGCAAAATAATCATTTACCTCCGTAAAAGGCGATTATTCAGGGAAATCTACTCCTCGAGCCGCTTTAGCACCCGGTTAGCTCTCCCTAGATGAATGGAGCAACCCTCTCAACAACCCTTCACAATAGCTTGAAGGGCCATTGTCTCCCTACCGACTCCTAATATTAATGTCTATCCACCTTCAAGTTAACTCCTATTATACAAAGATTAAACTCTCTTCCTCCCTTAAAACTCCCTCTTGCCGGGGAAAAAGTCACATTTTCTCAGGTGGCATTGTTTTCGAGGTACCCCCTCTCACCCTACCTTTGACTCTGATTACGGTAATTAATCTTCACTACCTTTTCCCTTTAATGAGGGCCGTTGGCAGTGGGGGGGGGGGGGGGGGGGGTGGCCTCCGTTGAAACTTATTAACGACTTATGGCCGACCATTATTCTTTTAATGGCCTGTGTGAAATCAGGGATGAGAAAGAGCATTAACTTCGGGATAAAGCGATCCTCGTAGGGCAAGAGAGAACTTTATCAAAGTTTTTCCAACCGTATCCTGTCTTTCAGCTCCTTGATCGACTTTTTTCCACAGTCTCCCTGTTTTATTATCGACTCAAAACTTCGTAGTCGGGTGATATTTTATAAATGCGCTCCAATCGCCCGCGATTTCCGCTTATCGTTGCAAGAAAGGTAAATGCTCCAGGTTATTCGTGTATTCATAGGTCCCAGACATGCCCTTCCCCCCTAATTTTTCCTTAATATGTTTTTTTTCAAGTTCGAAGAGGAAATTCAACCTTATTTGAGCGATAACTCCAGTAAACTGATAAACGACCATAAACCACCGTACTAAAATCGGATTTCAGTTCGATTCCAGAAACCGGAAGATCCCTCACCTCTCGATCAAAATCGTTTGTGAATATCAAAAAACTCATTCTTTTCATTCCTAATGCATTACGCGCTTTAAGCGAACCTTTAAGGACTTCGCGTTTTACGCGCTTTACGTCGATTACGCGTCGATGTGAACCCAGCTTTACTCTCATCTATCCAAATCCAAAAGAAATTTGAAAAAATCAAATAAAATGTTCTCCACTTCATGGAAAAACGCTGAACCATGGATATGATGTTTTTCGATTCCATCGGTACCTGGTTTTCGAACTCGGAAAATCACAGATGTGCGTAAAAACTCTCTACAATCGTCGTCAAAACTTTACATTTTTTTGTATTAGCTAAAAAGTAACATGTGAATTTTCAACTGACCTCCAGCCCAAAAACATGTTCACGTTGAAAGCATCGATCGTACCTGGATTAATGGTGCGGCAAAATAATGTGAAAAAACTTTGTTTTGTGTTGAAAACGTCAAAACTCGTTAAAACCCCATTATTTATTATTAAGCTTCGTGATGGGGAAACCAAATATGCCCTTAAATACCGATAGGATGGTGATGCCGGTCAGATAGGTAAATACCATTTTAACGACCAAAAATATTCTCGAATAGAAAAAAAAAGTTTGAAGGCCAAAAATTACTCATACTTGGATTTTTATGACTGAAAACAGTGCGAAATGTTCAACAACGTAGAAAGTAGGGCTGAAGGGTGCTTACTTTTCAAGAAGGTAGGTTATTCCGGAAGTGCGCTCATTAGGTTCTGCTGCATGAGTGGAACTTACAGCCATTGTACAACGAAGTCACTAAATTTGTGTGCTTAGTTATGAATCAAAGTCTGCTAATTAGGTTCTCTTTAGCAAGAAGAGTTGTGATAGGTACGCCATGAGCAAACAACAAACGCGGGTGCTCATTGCTCCGTGTTCGAGCTAATGTAGAAATGGAGTGGCGGATGGAATTGGATGTCGGAACAGAGAGATGAGTTGCGAACGGGCTAAATGCGAACAAAAGGGTAACCATGTAGTTAGTTTAACGTGGGACAAGAGCAAAATAGGACCGTGGGGGGGGGGGGGGGTAAGGGAAGTAATACGAAACGCCGAAATATAAAGCAAGTAATGTATAAACATTCGAGAGAAACGACCCTCCCGTGCCCAGTCCCTTAATGCCCTTAAATTGCATTCAAAGGGAGGAAAGGGACGAACATTATGAGGAATAACTCCCAAGGGATATCGAGTAGAAATTAGCCGCCGCACAATAGAGGGCTGTTGAGGGGTAGGGAACGACAATGAAAACTAACTCCCCGTCCCATTGTAATACGCTCTATTTACACCACCCCTAACCCTGCTCCATCCCACCACTACACCCACTGCTATCCTAACATTCACTCTCCATTCCCTCACATCCCTCCGCGAGGCTCATATCCCAGAACTCCACTTTGGTGACAAGAAATTAATGATCGCTGTAAGTGAGGTCGAGAATGGAGTATTAAATTATTCCGGCGGTTTTCTACCATTAATCTAAAGGACTTTAGACAGGTAAAAACAGTCTTAATGCCGATGTTTGGTGAGAGGGAGGGGTAAGAGGTATGGGGGGTGGGGCATTGAATATCAACGGCGGACTCGAAAGACTTCCGAAATCGGTGATATACTTGGACATGTGAAGACTTCACTGGTGTAAGATAACCGAGAAACAAGTACAAGGACAGATGCTCAAGACAGGCGACCAACTTGACGTTTTACAATAAGCGTACCCACGCGTTCAGTTAATTTTTTTTTTTAAATGGAAGTAGATTCCACCCTAAGAACTTGGACTCCAACCGCACTTTCCTGTGATAAGTAGTTCTTATTCTATGGCTAGTAAGGCCGGTAGCTGGAAGCCAACACAGGTAATCAGGAAGGAGCATCGACTTCCACCTATGTCAGTCATAATCATAACTCATAAGCAGACCAAAAGCTAGATATTTTTAATAGTAAATTAATCACATCCTCCTGTGTTCCACGAACAAGCTGAAGAAACCTCATCTACATTCGATGATCCGTGTGGCCATGAATAACACATAGGATATAATTATGCAGCAACATGTTAGTATCGGACATTTATCCACAGCTGTGTTGGCTGTTTGCCCTGGCATCCGTATCGAAGGACGAAAAATTCGAGTTTCCCGGCAAAAAGACTTTTTCCAAGACGTCCGCTAACCGCTCCATTTTCAGTTGGCTGGAAGCAATCATTAAAAAAAAAATAATAATAATAAAATAATAATAATAATAAAAAACTTCACAGGTTGATAAGGAAAGAAATTAGCCTCAGAGCTGATCAGGGCAGGGACCCATTTGTCATCCTTACCCAGCAGTCCCACAGAAGCTCCATTCCAAATTTGAGCCTCGTGGGTTGAAAAGGAGAAAGAAAAACAGCCTCAGAGCTCAGTCAGCTGATCAGGGCGGGGACCAACTTTGTCATCACCAAGCATTCCCACAAAAGCGCCATTCCAAATTTGACTTCGTGGGTTAAAAAGGAAAGAAAATTATTAGCCCCAGTGCTCACTCAGCTGATCAGGGACCAACTTTGTCACTGACGCAGCAGCCCCACAGAAGCTCCACTTCAAATTTGAGCCTCGTGGGTTGAAAAGGAAAAAGGAAAACAGCCTCAGAGCTCACTCAGCTGATCAGGGTGGGGAACAACTTTGTCATCCACCAAGCAGTCCCACAAAAGCTCCATTCAAAATTTGAGCCTCGTGGGTTGAAAAGGAAAAAGAAAAACGCTGCGAAGTCCTTGTCACATGGGGTTTATTATTTCACAAAAATGTTGGCTGTACATTTATTGTTTGTTTCATGTGAAATAATTGAAATAGCTATTTCTGATGGTTTCCACCAATTTTGGCCCCCAAAACACAAATTAGGTAGGTACGATCTTTTTTTTTTTTCAAATTAACTTTGATCATTGGTAGTGCCATTTAATCGTCTTGATCCACGTGTTGACACTTTTTCTAGTGTTATTCTACAAACTGATGGTGATTTCAGACGATTTCGCAGGTTTTTGACTCATACAAAATCAATTTTGGGAGCTGAACATCTGGTACAACCTCAATTTTCCACTCCTTGGCCAAAATCGACCTCATATTCGATCTTCTCGTCCCCAAAAACATGGAAAACGATACCTCAAAAGCTCATGTTACCAACATGTTGCTAAAACGCAAAAAGTACCTATTTTTACACACATTTTCACTCATAACATCCCTGGGTATATTCCGATCGGGCTGAAAAGTTTCGGGACACAACTAGGGCCCAAATGGAGCATGTGTGCGAAAGAACGACTTTTTTAGACCGAAAATGAAGCCTGTACACGTGATACGGCGGACGGCGGACGGCGTACGGCGGACGGCGGACGGACATTGCATTTTTTGAATCTACGCACCTTGAAACGGAAAAGAAAAAAGTTTGAGGGGGTGTTATAAAAATTTTTTGCTGAGCGATTACATAGGTGTATTATTCAGAGAATAATAAACCAAAACAGCCTCAGAGCTCACTCAGCTGATCAGGGACCAACTATGTCACTGACGCACCAGTCCCACAGAAGCTCCACTTCAAATATGAGCCTCGTGGGTTGAAAAGGAAAAAGGAAAACAGCCTCAGAGCTCACTCAGCTGATCAGGGTGAGGAACAACTTTGTCATCCACCAAGCATTCCCACAGGAGCTCCACTCCAAATTTGAGCCTCGTGGGTTGAAGAGGAAAAAGAAAAACAGCCTCAGAGCCACTCAGCTGATCAGGGACCAACTTTGTCACTGACGCAGCAGTCCCACAGAAGCTCCACTTCAAATATGAGCCTCGTGGGTTGAAGAGGAAAAAGAAAAACAGCCTCAGAGCCACTCAGCTGATCAGGGACCAACTTTGTCACTGACGCAGCAGTCCCACAGAAGCTCCACTTCAAATATGAGCCTCGTGGGTTGAAAAGGAAAAAGAAAAACAGCCTTAGAGCTCACTCAGCTGATCAGGGACCAACTTTGTCAATGACGCAACATTCCCACAGAAGCTCCACTCCAAATTTGACTTCGTGGGTTGAAAAGGAAACAAATTTACTAGCCCCAGTGCTCACTCAGCTGCTCAGGGCGGGGACCAACTATTTCATTCACCCAGCAGTCCCACAGAAGCTCCATTCCAAATTTGACTTCACGGATTGAAAAGAAATTAGCCTCAGTGGTCACTCAGCTGATCAGTCCCATAGCCTGCTCTAGACAATTGTAGAAACCAAACCATCCCGTCGCGAAGGATTGCACACGCCGGTGTTTCATGCTTGAAAAAACCTCATCGAAATCCGATGAGCCGTCTGGTCCTGATTGCCTGGTAGAGTAACACATACACACTTACAAGCGCGCTCGCACGCACACCCGAAGAAGTGTGTACATGATTTTATTCAGACATTCAAAATAGGTATAGAAGGTATTGGAGACAAATTCAACTGATTTGGTGTTGATCCAGATAATATTACATATTTTTTGTATTTTAGATGGTTGGTGGATTTCCTGTTATTCAAGATACCTATCGTGACGAGAAGATCTATTGTGTACCGCCCGATAAATGGATGAAAGAAAGTGGCGAGCTGGTGAGGGGTTAAGTCGGTAATGGAGTGGCTATTAAGGGGTGGAAAGGGCTCTAAGTGCAAGGAGGCCTTAAGTGATTGAGTGGTGTACCTTATAAGTGGCCACTGATAGGCTGGCTGGGCTGACTGATGTGCGGTGGGCCGGACCGGGTCGGCCCTTCGATCTGCACATAGCCCCGATAGAAAGACCGCAGCTTGGAGAATAAAACCGCCCCATTTCCTCGGGTTGCTGTTCGTGAAGTATTTGAGAAGTTCTATAATGTTGATATTTATGTAGCAAGAACAGGAGTTAGTTGCTATTATATTTATTTCTGAATATGACAAATGAAGACTACACAGGGAAACAACGTGTTATTTCCGGGACTCCGGACACGAGCGTTAACACGTTTCTCCCCAGGACCAACCCAGTAAACACGTTCTCCCTCAGTACAGGATTGTTTCACTCTTCATTCTCATCCATTTAGACTCATTTTTCGTCCAAAATACAATCACCATCGGATTCCTCGCTCGCCAAACCTTTAACAACCGTAATTACCTAAATTTCGAGAAAAAGAACGAACTCTTTCCCTGTAGTCTTCATCTGATTTGAGCGTGACGTCCAGCTGTTCTGAACATACCCAATCACTCAAGGCGTTTCATACAGATGGCACACGCCCCTTATCCTTCTTGGTAAGCTATTTCTGGACGCCAAAAACAAAACTGTTGATCCACAATCAAAACTTGAAGAAAAAGACCTATTTACTGTACCTACTTATACTTATTCCGCCTCCGAGCGGAATGCAAACATTCTACCATCGGGTTCGCGTTGCTATGCTGTAGGTTATTGAAAATTTGGAAATTTCAAAGAAATATTCGTGCTGTTGTGTAAAACTTTTCTTAGTTACCATGAGAAACATTATAAAACACAAACGGTGGGTACAGCTTCCGTACAAGTACGCAACCACGAGGGACATTTTATGTCTTAGCGCCCCCTCCCGCACCCACACCAAGTACTTCGTACTTAATTGTTTTGGTCAAGATTTCCAACGAATGGTACCTAGTCCGAACAGCCTTCAGTCCCAATTAGTTCGGATTAGCCGGACTCCACTGTATTATGTACGTAAACATTCATTTAAACAATCACGCTCATACCGCAGCTTGTTGGCCACGCAGTCCGCAGTGGTTAACGTAGTATGGTTAGGTAAATCGAGAGCTATCCAACGAGTGGTGAACGATTTTTGTACGATGATAACTGGCGAAGATAAAGTTCCGTAGCAACGAATCGGTTGTAAGCGAGAATCATCAGAAATTTTCGTGACGATTTCGTGTAACGTTTTTCGAGTTATGTGCCAGAGTAAAGACATAAAATGTCAAAAAATTGATATTTTTACCCAGACATTCGTCAAAACATTTGCTTGTAATTACAAACGTAAGAGTTCGAAAAGAGAATTTTCGGACAACAAAGAGTGGGTCAAATGTTGTTTCCTGAGGTCAAAAATGGCAAATCCGCTCATATGGTCATGCTGCCCAAGTTAACCCTAACCTTAGAATAAGTTCTAAATCACTTGAGGGGAGGTGAGTTTTTCAAAGTCATACGTTTCTACAAAGAATTATTCCTACAAAGAATTATAAAGTGCTGACATTTTTTGGTTCAAAACCTCTTCATGAGACGAAAAGCTAAAAATCTGATCCTCATACTGTTGGATAATTGTTTCTACATTTTCTCTAGGCACTGTGAAACTCTTTTAGCCTTACGAGATCTGTCAACTCGTGACATTGGCTCAAATTTGGGTACTTTGATCCCAGTCCAAGTTGAGATATCCACCGTAACTTGAATTGGACTGGGTTCGTTGTGATCTGGGTGAAGAGGATGATGAGATGTTCAAAATGAGCTGTATCTTCCATTTTGCATGCTTCCAGTCGACGTCAGATGGGAATCCTTCGTAATTTTTACGAGATATCCTACCACTGACCATAAGAGGGGTGTGCAACCTTCGTGCCATTTCTGCATATACCATATCGTACACGTGTTCAGTATGCAAATTTTTAGGAGAAAATAACATTTATTTAGGACTTGAAACGTTCACAAAGAGGATGAAAGCCACACACACCATTCAAGTACTCTGCCAAGCCTATTGCGCATAAGAAAATCAATGCATGTAATTGTAAATTATTGTCAGCCTATTCATAGAAAACAATACAGCTTGTTACTTCTTATTTAGTTAGAAGATACTCTTAGCTCGACAAAGGCGTCACAGTCGCACCAGCGAAAAGGAAAATGGTTATTCATCCCGGAAGAGAGGAAGCATATTTCACCAGGGAGACATTGAGTAGTCACGTGTTGATATGGTAACTGGAGGGTTAGATACCCTTGAAGTAGGAGGGCCTATTGATTAGTCAGACACAATGGCTGGCTCCGCCGGATCAGCATCCCTCTTGAGCGGCCCAAACATCTCAAAGGACTTCCTAAGCCTTTCCTACCACCTTGAATGAATAGATCTGAATGACTTGCAAAACTCCGTTGGTAGGTAGGTGTCGCAAGGTTTTCGGGATTTGGCCAATAGAAAAAAGGCTATATTTCGCATAGTGATTTTTACTGAACCGTCATTACCGGGCGCATCATCAGGATTAACCTGTGCAGATATGTAATGCTTGAAAGCAGCTGCAGAAACCAGAGCTGTCCTTAGGAATTTGATGGACAAAAACAAATAAGAAATAGGTACATAGGGCCGTGAGTTATGAGACTACATGATAAAACCAAAACAAATCTTAGCTATTGAAGATAAAAAATAAAGTCTGCCGAAGTGTGGAAGTTTCAAACATAGCTAACACAATAAATTCATCCATAAAATAAAACCAGTTTGCGGTAACAATGACTCTGTTAGTAGTTATTGCTGGTAGATGGTATAGTGAGATACGAGTTAAAGGGTTGTTTGTGGTTAAATCAACGTCCACAAAAATGAACATAATATCAAGTCGGTGTTTATATGGGTGATACAGTTTCCACAATCGAATGAAACTACAGACCGATCTTTATGAAATCCATACTTTGATATCTATGTACGTGAAAACCCTTGCAAATTTCATCACATCCGCGGTTGAGCAGAACTCGAGTTATGTGTGTGGCGACGGTTCCTTTCGTTGCAGGTTACGGTCCGATTTTGATGAAATTCATTTGGGATCCGGAGTATAAACGAACCTACCCTCAAAATTTAAGCTCATGCGGACACAAAATATTTAAGGATGCGCGGACACAGAGGACAGATAGAGGCTGTACCAAATTTGATCAGAAAGGTATAAAACGCCAAATGCGAGAGGAGATTTGGATTCTGGAGGGCAACCATTTTTTCCACCACAAAATAAATATAAGACTTTTGTAGACTCGGAAGCAAAACGGCGGAAAACACATTCAGATCAAATACACCGACCAATTTTTTTTTTTTTTTTTTAAGCATTCTGTGTCAATGTTTGACAGAAAGGATCTCATCTTCGATACAATGGATTTCTGACGGTCTTTTTTTCGATGGCCACGGAACGAATGTGGGAGAACCATCAACGTCGGAAATCGGGTGTTTGGTTTGGATTGAACCTTAAATGAGGCAAAACCTCGGAAAACGAGAAATCTACGGGAAGGCATCGAAGGCCCGTTGTAATATCCACAGGTGCCCCTCCAGCCAGCACCTGTAATGGATTGAAGAGAGAACTGAAGCCAACACAGAGAATAAAAAAAAGCTAAAAAACATTAAGGATTCTTTCCATCGTGTGAAACTGTCGGCGAATGACAGACTAATCAATTAGGATTTTTCTATTTTCTTCCTTTAGTGATGAGCCCCCGTTCCGTAGGTGGTGGAGACAAAAGAATTCTCACATTTCAGGTAGCACCCATGCACAGATGATGCCCTCGGCGATTTCACGGACTCGCAGCTCAAACAAAAATCTCCATTCTTCCACTGATGACAGTAAAAACTTGGATGCGTTTTTCCATCTCTCCACTCTTCATCCCGAATAAACTACCGTTTCATTATTCTTCATTTTTATTTATTTTCCGCTGCTTCACAGTTAAGCTGACGTCTCTTACCGTTAGGAGGATGCGGTTTTCAGACAAGGCAGACATACCCTTCAATTCCTCGAACGCTGCGTAAGATAATTATAGGGTTCCCTGGTTCTTCACAGTTTTTCAGCATTTGATTTTACTTATCCTCATACTGCCTAATGATTTAATTGGCTCTGTAAGAACTACATAGATAGGCAGCGAATCAATTCGATCGAAGACTACCAATTTGCAGCTAAGGGTCGACTCAACAACTGATTAGTAGCAAGAAGCGTAGCGTTATGACCCAATGGGTTAGGATTCATTCCAGCGTGTGTGAAAAATCAAGAATAAGTCGTTGAACGTAATGAGTGAAACTCTGCTAAGGAAAGAAGGGTTTTTGCCATTTATCTGTACCTACAGCAAAAACGGACTCACTGGAACAGTAGAAGGCACGTCAAAAAAGCTGTTTGTAACCGCTTGTTACCACAAAACCACAAGTGTACTACAGGGAAGTGGTGGTTAGGCAAACTCTGACGAAAATAGAGGCGATTTTAGAGCTTTGTACCCGCAGGGAGTTTCTAATCATGAAGCTTTTAGACCGACAACCTCCATACAAGAAAGTGTGTGATTACAAACCTGGATAAAAGACAACGCGGATTCAAGAAAACCTTCTATGTAACAAAGGTTCAACTATCTTTTACCCAGGTTCAATACTCTGTAAGTACAGCAGATTAATTTACGATTTCCCGTTCATTTTTCTCTCTTTCCGTTTTTAACTGCCAACAAACTGAAAACCTACGACGCAGCAAGGGACTGGACATTGCTTCTATTTCAGACCAACACACACAGCCTAGAACGGTTTGGTACCACCAGAGATTTACCAGAGAAACGTGAAGTTTTTTTTTTTTAAACTCAAAATCTTCACCGTTTCTCCAAGCTGTTAATAGCCTATGTTACATCAACAGGAATTCACATTACCAAGGAACACACCAGTGATTTCTTCTTCACACGCATAACTCATTTCACAGGCAATCATATTACGATAATTATACATGGTCTCCGCGAGAGTAGCATCACGCGAAACCTGTAAACCTACGTCCATAGTCTATACGCTCCTACAAACTGACTTTATGATGGATGCATGGATTGAGCAGGAATTTTTAGTAGGCGCAGATGTCGACGGTTCTCGATGGCTGTTAATAAAAGAACGCGAAAAATCCGCCGTACCTACCAGAATTTGAGATTACTCACAAAACGCTGAGAAAAAGATAATTACATCTCATCAGAATCATTTTAAACTATATCACAATTACCTACTCGTATAATCCCACCATGTTTCAATTAACTGAGTACATCCTTGTGACTGTGACTATATATCCTGAAAGCTTTTTTCAAGGAATCTTCTCAAACACTTGAACCCTTTTCGCTTATGCTAGGCATTACATTCAAGGTTATCTAAACGGTATTTTAGGTGCACCACATGAATATCTGAGACGAGAGGACGATCTAACTATATGACTA
The DNA here is from genome assembly GCA_954871275.1 of Leptopterna dolabrata. Taxonomy (NCBI): domain Eukaryota; kingdom Metazoa; phylum Arthropoda; class Insecta; order Hemiptera; family Miridae; genus Leptopterna; species Leptopterna dolabrata. The sequence goes on along the minus strand of OX940981.1, from coordinate 28,311,297 downwards.
AAAACGCAAACGCTTCGATTTGCTTTGTTATTATTCATACTGCACATTAGGATTTGTATTGGAAATAATGGAGGAGATTTTTTGTACTTGTGGAATTTGTTGCTGCGAAACTACAAGGACCAGAATCGATACAAATTCGTCCAATTGCTGGAAATAGAACGAGGTGAAGGGAGTGGGGAGTATAAGTAAGAGACAGAGAAAGAGCGATGGATATTTCAGGGCCAAGATCGATACTAAACCACCCCGTAAACGTCAGGTAAGTGGGTGGGCAGTGTTGAGCTTACTCAAATATTTTTATTTTTTATTTATTATTTTCATAAAATATCTAGATGTATCTAACATGAATTAACCACGCACCTAATCATAAAGCCATGACACTTCCCAGCAAACTGAGTTTTGCAGATCTAGCACAGATACAATAAGCACTAAGACGATAACAAGGGTGGGGGTTATTAAAATAACTAAGAGCCTTAAAATATAATTTTCAATGGAACCAACATCAACCAATCATCTTTTGGATTGTCTTCGGCGGGAAACAATTTGTTCGGATCTTCCAACCTACAGTGGAGAGGAAAGAAACATTCCAACAGTTTGAATGAGATATCATGTTCAGTTGATTCGGTACTGAAGATATTGTTTCTTTCAACACATTTTTTTTTCTCTCGATCTCATTGGTTTCTCGTAAAACCAACATTGCCTGTACGAGAGTAAATTGGTACCGATAGTTTGTTTTCCAGTGGGATACGAGGTGCGGTGACCTCAAGGCATACCGATGCCTTGGAAATGAGTTGGGCGGTTTTTTGAGGCTCTTTCGAGCGGTTAATTGAATTTCCGGTTTCATCCGTTGAATAGAAGAAAGCGTCCGTGAGTAAGGAGATGATTGGGAAAGATCGCTCGGTGGGGATCAGCAAATGTTGCTCCCCCTTATTACTATACTACAACGGCCAGGTTTTCGAACATGTGTACTCACCAGAACAGTTGTGCCACCTGTAGGTTATCATCAGTGGATCCGCTCGAGGACGAGATTCCACATGATCAGTAATGCTAAATTGACTGAATAATGTAATAAAAGTTGTGTTCAAGTAATTACGTTGTATAGGTACGTACTGACTTCCAGCGAACTTGCCTTTTACCATCGATCCCAAAATCTGACTTTAATTTTCGTCACCTTATCCGTCAGCTCTCGAACCACCCTTTTATCTTCCATAAAATGGCCGCAGATAAACTGATATCTTGAGAATAGGTGCAGGTTGATCCAGAAAAGGTCCAACACACGAATTTGACCAGAATCCAATTGTTTGGTTGGCAATGTTTGACAATGCGTTTGTTCATGACTTCGAAACAAACGCCCTGTTGAATAACAAATACTTACTGTGCCTGCATAAATATACAAGATAGGGAACATATTATGGTCCAGCGGATATATACTTTCTCTTCAGCGGGTAACTACCTTGTGGACCGGATTCCCCCCCCCCCCCCCCCCCCCAATGACCCATTCCTGTTGCGCCTGCTCTGGTAGGTGATCCCTGAAGGAGCTGCAAAAGAACATGGAATCCCAAAAATAATTAGTGACAAATACTTGACCAAAAGGACACGAGCGAAATGGTCTCATTAATTTTTCTATGGAAGAAGAAGGGTTGGGGATCAGTACCCACCCCTAGATTCCCAAGTTAATTTTAGCGATACCTACTTTTTCAGGTAGCATTTTGGGTCGCTAAGTTTTTTTAACTAATTTCGTTTGCCAGCCAGCGTATATCTGCTCTACTGAAGAATCCATAACACAAGCTTCGGACAGTAAACTGATTTCAATTGATTTTCCAGGGTTGGTGGGGTTATACACTAGAAGGATACAATACTAGACGATCCCGTGTCAGAAGGTACCCTCTCCGCACTTCCAGAATGTTACTATCTGCAACTAACAATGATGCCTATTACTTTGATTTACTACATTGGTAGTGCCAATAGCAGTGCAATGATGCCACATGAATTACAAGTCAGATATCGGCCAAATTATTCAAAAATACATCAATATTGTTGGGAATAAATGCCATTTTCTTCCCCATTTTATTACACAATTTATGAGGGTGGAATGGGGTTGGTTCATAGTATAGATTTTAATACAATCACAGCAGTTGTTATGTAGCCATATTATGGTCCTCCGGATTTCTTCAAATAGGGGTGATTTGATGCTTGTGTAAGGTGAGTTTCATCAAGCTGGAATTCATTAGGTACTTCTGGATCTATATGATCTCACCAGTATTTGAGAAAAGCATGTGCCACACTCCCTGGCAGATTGTTTATGTACTGATTGGGATTGAAGATGATAAGGTGTTATTTGACGGAGCAGTTCACGATCTCATTGCGATCATGTCCACGATCTCATTGGTTCAGCAGTCTCATTGCGAACGACACAAGTTCATTTGATGGGGATAAGTACCACTGTGCACGTTACGGAAATGAAAGAGCTGGTGATAATAGGAGTCTGCCTATAGCTATTCACGTATGAATGTAGCATTGTTGATTGTTCGGCTCGTAGGACCTGTGGTTAACCATTCCAAACTCGACAAAAGCCGATTCTAATTTGCTTTTGATGACGCCACTCCTAATTAAGTGGAAACACTCCGCTCCTAAAGATGGGAAGCCACTTCATCGCAGAGGAATGGGGAAAACGAGCCTAACCCTCGTATTAAGGGGGATCCCAAGTGCATGAGTGTTACGTGCGAAAAATCTTGGGAAGGCGCGAAACAAAGGACCAACGAAAACAAGGCAGGGCCATTTAGCTGATGACACCTGCGAACTAGTTGCTAGTCCCGTGACTGCGCTCTGGGATCATTCTCATTTTCTGCACGAACTACGATCTAGCTGACCGTTGTTTGGAAAACGACCATCTCTGGATGCTGAACTGAATTAATAAGTGTGAATGAATACTTCGTGACTGATTTACAACACAAGACAAATGCGAAGTATTCATATATTAGTTATTTATTCTCATTACCAGGACTCCGACCCTAGTAGCCCAGCCTTCAAAGGGTTATTTTCCCTGAAAACCACGAAGCACGCTCGTGATTTTAAATATTTGTAATTCACGTTCCCTTAGAACATTTTGTACACTTATTTGTATGAGTGAAGCTCAGTTGATAATAACGAGGCAAGCAGCATACTTTTGAACCAATAGACGAATAGACTACTACTGATTATGTACTAAGATTACTGATGATAGCGATATATTAGTGGCCATCGAGAGCCAAAGGCTTGTCAAAAGAATATTTCTACATATCCTATGTAAAAAAAACACTATTGAAACTACTGTTGTGAATTGTATTAAAAAACTCCATTATAGCTGTTACGCATCTGCTACCCTCAAAATGTGCTTCACATCACAGTTACGACCCACTTTAATGACCATGAAAACCTCCGCCCACTTCAAAATGTAGATTTAAGTTCGCTCTCTTGACTTCCAAAGTGACTTAGCCCTTTAAGACTTTTGTTCACGCGAGACTGGGGGGAGTTTGAAATTGTTCCTCCCTCACACGGCGGCTCGCCACCTATTACTACCGCAAGTGGTTTAACAATCCTTCCCAACCCATCGAAACCACTTCAGCTCACCACCCAACCGATATACAGTTGTATGTAATAATAATAATAATCGTGGGGTTAATGTGAAATATTGTTCTCTTCGCTTGTCACACTCGACTAACTACGCTGTAAATGAAATATAGTAACGGCCAACTGCACATACTAATTAACTGAATGACTTCATGAGAAATCGGGTCGGATTCCGGATTGAAAACTCAGCGGAGCGTGCGGTCTATTGTGTAGGATTATTGATCAGAACGATTTCATAATTCGTTGAATCACTTCAATTAACAATCACGTTAGCTAGATAGAGCACCCACCCGCAATGCTTGAGAGACAGAGTTACCTACCACATGGATGAAAAGTCTGACAAATAGTTTATACGAAACTGAATTACCCGTGCGTTGCACCAGTGATTATACAACTTTGGGTTGTACTCATTAATTTAGTTCATACAAATTTCCGAACAATCAACACTCAACACTCTTACATCAACAGCCAACTTGCAGTTAGGAGCAGATTCATGGTGATCTACTACAGATCTAGATTATATCGCTTAGAAGGGCTACAACTGGAAACCAACATCACAATTTGAACCCATTCGTTTTAGGCATTTTAGGCATACAGAACCGTCGGGACTGACTGGTCAGTCTGATTTCTCATAATTATACTTTTGAAAGTTACATGGGAAGCAATTAATTAAGCCCATAAATTAAAATTAATTCGACCACTACATGCATTCCCTGAAAAAGAAGTTAACTCGGAAGAGTTAATTAGGATTGATGGCATAGTTAGGAAAATTACAGGACAAGTAATTATTAAAAGACGAAAAAGGCACGCATATTATAAAGCCATTCACTAAACACGTCAAGTGTATCGCTTCCTACAAAGCATTTTGGTTTTTTACACAAAAATGTGAATTCAATCCTAGCGAACAAGTAAGTTATTGTTTCAGCCGTTTTAGCTCAAGGTTGACCGGTCTAACTACAAAGTGCAATAGGTACAATCCTCCTTGATAACATGTAAAAGCGATTGTTAAAAAACCGTTTGGAGATGAAACATTAGGTACTCATCTCTCCATGTACTCGTACACTGGAATTACCCAACTCCCAACCCAAATCATTGCACAACAAGATCCGAAAGAAGTCTATTTCGTCAGGCAGTACTCATACATACACATACTTTTTTCCCAGGGAGTAGTCTGAAACGGAGTTATATCTGATCATCCTTTAAAACCAAAATTGCAACCGCATATTGGTTTAATATCTTCAATAATGTACCTTTGGAACCTAGCATGAAGAAACCCCCCACCCCACCACTAAAAATTTGATGGTTTCCTTTCAAGGCACATACAATCCGAAAATGCAATAAAAACCTGCAAATTATTACACAACGGTTCATTGTTTACCAGTACAGTACCCTTCTACGTAGATCACTGTTTTCTGTTGTCAATACCCTCGAGCTCCCCCCAGGAAAGCCCTAAATCGAGTACCTACTAGAGCCGGCTCCGGAATTAAATTTTCCTACAAATGCGCGGGATTTAGTAATTAATTATTTGTAGTTATTCATGAAGCATAAGGCAAATAATAAACCGTTGTGTAATAATTTACCTATATAGGTGCCCCTTCTGCGTAGATAGTATAATGAACCGTTGCGTAATAATCTACCGTTTTGTAATAATTTGCCCATCAATAATACTTAACGGTTGTTCAGCTTGCGAAAGTATCTGTCAACAAAATCCAGCCCCTTCTACGTAGATGGTGTAATGAATCGTTGTGTAATAATTTGCCGTTGTGTAATAATTTACCGTTGAGTAATAATTTACCATTGTGTAATAATTTACCCATCAATAATACTTCAACGTTTGTTCTAGTTTCAAAAGTAGGTACCTACCAACAAAATCCAATAGCTCCATCATTTTTCAAATGCAAAGCCCTAAATAGAGTAGTGGAGCCGGCCCGGGAATTAAAGTTTCATACAAATGCGCGGGATTCAATAATTAAATCATCAATTATTTGTATTCATGAAGCATAAGGTAAATAATAAACCGCTGTGTAATAATTTACCTGTATAGATGCCCCTTCTGCGTAGATAGTATAACAAACCGTTGTGCAATAATTTACTGCTGTGTAATAATTTACCGTTGTTTAATAATTTACCGCTGTGTAATAATTTACCGTTGTGTAATAATTTACCCAATAATACTTCAACGTTTGTTCAAGTTACAAAAGTACCTACCAACAAAATCCGAAAGAGCCATCATTTTTCAAATGGAATAATATTACAGAGCAACCAACTCGACTTTATACAGCCATCCATGATTATAATCAGGTGTTCCCTAGCAATGATATCTGGGCTGAATGTAATGAATGTATACAATTTATTTGATTCACCCTCCTGTTGACGCATTTTTTCACTTTTGGTTTATTATTTTCAATAATGAACCATTGGAATCGAGCATGAAAAAAAAAATTCTTACCCCCCCTCAAAATTTGATGGTTTACGTTTCAAGGTATGTAGAATCCAAAACTGCAATAAAAATATTTCTGTCTGTCCGCCGTACGCCGTACTCCGTACGGGCCACTTTTCTTAGTTACCATGAAAAAAAATTGATGAAATTCGGGTTATAGGTTCCGTTCGGCGTCTAGTTGGTCCTCGAAGCTCGACGTTACTGTGAGTCATCTCTAAGGGGTTCAAAATAGGGGTTGAAATTTTCAAAACGCCTATACCATTTTTTTACGTAAATATTTTTACGGTTTTAAATAGTTCTTGAACTTGCGAGTTTTTTAAGACCACCCGGAGCGTCGTTCGTCCAGCCGTTCGTTCACAGTAAGGCCCCGAAGTTTGCACCGACAGGCATTTTCGACTCCAGTGTGAATGAAATTGTATACAATTCAAACCAAATCTCGTAACCAGAGACGCGCCCACAATAGGAATTTGTGAATACGGCCAATCATTGGTAGGGATCACCTGATTATATTGGCGGAGTATGAAGTCGAGTTGGTTGTTCTGTGATATTATTTCATTTGAAAAATGATGGCTCTTTTGGAGTTTGTTGGTAGGTAGTGAAACTTGAACAAACGTTGAAGTATTATTGATGGGTACAAATTATTACTACGGTAAATCATTACTCAACGGTAAATTATTACACAACGGTTCATTATACCATCTACGTAGAAGGGGCTGGAGTTTGTTGGTAGGTACTTTTGCAACTTTTTTCACTCCTCATCAACAATTTCTTTTCAGAACTTCATTATGTGTGTTTCTTTTTGTTAGGTACTGTTTGTCATCGGCAGAATTATTTTAGCAACATTTAACTCGTGATTTAGGTAGGTACCTAGTAACGAGTACGGGGTTAGGTACTAACCTACGGAGGGTCTGCGATCTACATAATATGTATATAATAGAATAGTACATATCATATTATATAGACGGGTTATCTATATATAGAGCTGTGATCTGTAACAGAAGGGTATTCTATACAAAATAATAAACCGTTGTGCAGGGATTTGCAGCGTTTTTAGAGATGGTTGACAGTAACACCGAGCTTCACTAACCAGCCAGACTCCAAATGGGAACTAGGTACAAACCAAATTTTGGTTCATGGTAACTAAGTCGAGTCTCCACTGCTTGAAGGAGAAGCGCTGTTTACAGGACGCCTCCATAAATGCTTTGAACTTTATCCATATTATTATTCCCCGCGACATTGTCCGCGTCCCCCCGGTAATCTTCACACGAATTATAGCCATCGCCTGAATCTGCATACTTCCGCGGTCGTCCCTAAACTGTAACATTAAAACCCCTCGAAGGCAACTTTCGACCAAGAGACGCAGTTAAACGACAAAAGACTGGCGAAAATTGGAGGTTACCCCGAGTGACAGGTGGCCATCATACGTGTTTCGAGTTTTGACGAAGGAATCGCGTAACAACGGTTTCATCTTCGACCCGGACGTGAAACTTTCAAGTGTCGAAAGTGTAAGAAAATATGTTATTTTTTTGTGCGCGACCTTTTCCAGCGATGATAAAATTGTCAGTCCGAAATTAACGCTGCACGTTGCACTTGTTCGGATAACTTGCTTTTCGATTCTCACGCTCTTCTCTCACTGACAGCGACGGTTTTGAAAGGAAATATGTATAATTAACACAAGTCGACTTGTTAGGGTCTTTAAAACCGTTTAGCTCCTTTTTGTCAGTGAAGAGGACGTCGGGGTCAGTGAAAGGGGGGCGTGGCCGACAGGAAAACGTCAGGTCGTGTAACTGGTGGTTTTCAGCTTCATTCGCAAGTTGAACACTTGAACAGTGAAAAGAAAGAGTCCGATTGTTTGATGAAAACTGGTTATAAAACTCGCCTCCGCCGTTGTATACGTACGGTTTTCCCATAGTAGCCCCCATTCACGATAATGGTTACATGATGATTATAATTATCGGGGCTTGACATGTGAATTAGACTGACGATCAAGTGTATCAAGTGTTATGACTGTTATTTCGTTCCAGTTTTCTAGACAAAATATGAAAAGGTGAGAACCGGTGAGGATGCTTATATCGACCCCGGCACCTCGCTTTCATGAATTATACTTATTACGAGACATTATAGTTCTGCATTTCGTTATTGTACCGAAAAGAAATAGCGGTCATCACATGGCCGGTATAAAACACTATGTTCTATAAGCGTAAAAGTTTGCTAAGCGTAACTAGATACTAAATCCCATACCGATTTCGCCCAAAACCCACCTTTTATACGTATCATTTCTCAACACTTTCCACTATTTTTTCTTCTTTTCCGAAATCCACGCAAAAGTTCACTTAGGTAAAATACAACTACTGACATCAGTCAAAAACCATACCCCCACACCCCTCATGCATAGGCTTGCCATAGATTTGTACAATTAGTACAAACGGTTTGTATGTCAGGCCCTCTGTGTTGCACTGTACAAGGGAAAAATTCACATTCTGTTTGTATTTCATACAAAAATTTATAACGTACTGAAATAAGCACCTCACTTCTGATTTGAGAAAACAAAACCCCTTCACTTATCTACAAGGAAAAATAGGGCTCCGGAAATTATAATTTCATGGTGGTAATTTGATGAGAAATATTACAGAACTCAGTGAAATCTCGTCTCAAATAAGTAAATCAAATTATGTAGGTACTAAAATCACTTGAAGCTACGAGTATAATCATTATTAGTTTGTGGTGTCTTCAGCAGGTAGGTACGTTTCGGCTTTTTTCCTGCATCTGATTTCATTACAGGTAGGTAAGTACAAAAGAAGAAATTCAAACTTGAGTAAATGGTAGTTGGCGCTCTTTGAAAATTATAATTTTATTCCCACATGTAATTTTATTATAGGAAATATAATTGTTTTCCTTTGAAGACAGAATGAAACATTGTGAGTTTGAATAGGTAGATCATTTTGATCATTTTAATATTCTCATACATAAAACTCTAAGTTTGTTTGATTTTATGCCTTGGGTGATGGCCAAACGACTGAACGGATCTTGATGCGGGTTTTTCCGGCGGTCTCTTCAAACACCGGCGGGTAACGTAGGCTACCTGCATTTTTTTCAAATCCGACTTCTTCAACGTAAACTCGGTGGTCCTCCACGACGACAGGATGTTTACGTTTCGCGGTACCTAAGGGCGTGATGTAAGCGGTATAACTTCTGGAAGCGGAAAACGATTTGATGGAAACAGATTTTCTCGCTGATTCCAACGACACCACAACGATTTCTGTGCGATGACCCATTCGTCCGTTACCTGTAAGAGGATGAAGGGAAGTTGTAAGAGGGTGGGTAGGTGAAACATTAATACTGGTACTCGGAGTTCTGCCTGCTCACCGTGCAACGCACGGGTAGGTAATCCAGCTAGTTTGATATTCATAATATCAGAGAAGTTGATCTTCCCCATGGTACTCAACTAATGGCAACATGCCAATAATTCAATATGGGTATTTATTATTACATATTATTATTATTTTATTGAAAAACGCCACTCGTGCTTGGTATTTACTTTTAAGTTGCCGTGTTTCTGAAAAGGAACGGAATCACTGCCAGCGACTTCACTTTAAATCCTTACGAACGTATTTTCGAGTTTTTGAAAAGTGCTTTCGTCTTGGTTTCATTGGCTATTCCCAAAAGAGTTCTGAGCCTGGTGTTCACGCAAACACAATCGTATAAACGATGTCTCAACCATCCGCAGAGGAATGTTATCATGAGGACCGTTCAGAAAAAGAACAAAAGACAGAAAAGTGGCCTCGAAAACGACCTCCCAGCATCCCTCTTCCTCAATGGGTTTTTAACATCCTCACATTTTCAAGAAAAATCGGAGAGACATCATGACCGGTGTGAATGAAATGGCACTGAATTAGGCAGGTTTAACCTCATTGGCCGGGCCCTTCGTTTTTCAGGGTAAAATATAGTCGGGTAATCGAAAATGATTCACAAAAAAAGAAGAAGAAAAAACAGAAGAAAGAAAACGCCAACTCCTTAATGACTCTTTGACAAAATGACACATGCCGACCGCGGTCGGAGTGGCTCGAATTACCCCTGAAATTGCCCTTCCATTAGGACCAATGGAATGGTAGGGGAACATGAAGCAAAATGTGTCCCATTACAATGAAAATGAGTAGTTCTGTCGATGGAATATAAGAAACGATACTAGAGGTGAAGCATCTGCTTTTGAAATAATGAAAATCGATTGCGTCTATCGAGACCAGTTGTACCTGGCTCCCTTTTTTTTCAAGAGTGAAAAAATAGCGATTGTAGTATTTATTCCGGATCGACTTTTGAAAAATTGTAAAACACTTTTCTGAGATTATTCATCACGTGATTCTCTTTTGAATACCATAACGGGGTCTCAGAAGAGGGGGGAAATCCTTTTATTAAGGTGCACCTCAGGGTCTAGTAACAGGACATTTATTATTTTTGGAAGACCTGTCAGCGCCTTAATGGGAGAATCAAATTAAACACTTACCTTTTCAAGAAGGAAACAAACGAGTGAAACAAATTATCTTTCTTTGAACACAATAAAATGTTATTACGGATCCTTTCATGGGGGTTTTTCATCTAGGTCACACGCTTTTCATGATTCGACGCCCATAATCCAATCAAGATCGGGTTCGATTCATCGATGATGGATGTAAGCTGGTTATAAAAACAGAAGTTGTAGAGCCTTTTGTGCTCCTATCCTTCACACTCTTCCACTTATCCCTCCAAGGCATCAAACGCTTTTCGTGCCTCGAAAAATGTCAGCCTCTAATTCTCGTCTTTTTTTTAAACAACACGGAATCGAGGTGTTTGAAATGAAGAAGAGAGTAACGGTTTCCATATTCAACGAATACCCATCACCGTGCGAACGGTAACCGGGAAGTGACGGGAAAGTGTGTTGTGGGGTTGTTCAGACCCCGTGAGAAGCTCGTGATAGGTCCTTAGAGATCACAGTGTTCATAGAAAGCTAGTCACACCGATTAAACGAAAAGAACTCAAAAATCCGCCACAGGTATATTGGATGTATAAATATAACGGTCGCTGTGTTGCTCGGCCTAAATGATTATAATCTAAAACGGTCTCATGTATTTATGAAATGTATGGTTGAAAACGGCATGAGCCCACGTATGAGCCAGTTCCCTACTTCCCTTACGTTTGCTCATAAATTCTACAGAGTTTCAAGGGTAATCTTTGCACAAATAAAGAGCTCTATACACTCAACCAAACCACACCGACCCTATAATTCCTTCCTTATAGTTGTGGGCTTTTCCGATGTGTGAGCAGTGGCCAACCAGAAAGGTTAATGTCATCTAGAAAAAAATTAATCTAGAAAACGACATGCATGGTAGTAGGTAGTACCGCAGAATTAGGTGCCCATACAATACAACATATCAACATCCACAAATTAATTAGAAAGAACTAACAAAGACGATATCCGGGCTTAAAGATGAAATTAGTTGAGTCCAAAATGTGTCAAGTTCATCTCAATACCTTTTGTAATTACTGTGTTCAATATTCAAAAAAAGTTTCTTGTATGCCGCGAATAATACAGTAGTTGAGCCCAAAATTTGTCCTAATAACTACAAAAGGAGTGCCTACCTTTTGAAATTCTTGTGTTCAACATTCAAAAATAAGTTTGTTGTGTGCCGCGAACAATACAGTAGTTGAGTCCAAAATCTGTCCTAATAACTACAAAAGGAGTACCTTTTGAAATTCTTGTGTTCAACATTGAAAAATAAGTTTGTTGTATGCCGCGAACAATACAGTAGTTGAGTCCAAAATTTTTCCTAATAACTACAAAAGGAGTACCTTTTGTAATTCTTGGGTTCAACATTCAAAAATAAGTTTGTTTATACCGAGAACAATACAGTAGTTGGGTCCAAAATTTGCCCTAATAATTACAAAAGCAGCATTTTTTGTAATTATTGTGTCCAACATTAAAAGATAAGTTTCTTGTTCCTGCGATTTCAAATTGTGCGTGGGGTAGGTAGTTAAAGTTACTTTCAACCTCACAAAAATATTTTCGTTCATCTAATAAAATTCCATGTTCATCTAGGCGCAATTGGAAAAAAAAGTCCAAATTTTGGTTTATTATTTTCAATAATGAACCATTGGAATCGAGCATGAAAAAAAAAAATTCTTACCCCCCCTCAAAATTTGATGGTTTACGTTTCAAGGTATGTAGAATCCAAAACTGCAATAAAAATATTTCTGTCTGTCCGCCGTACGCCGTACGCCGTACGCCGTACGGGCCACTTTTCTTAGTTACCATGAAAAAAAATTGATGAAATTCGGGTTATAGGTTCCGTTCGGCGTCTAGTTGGTCCTCGAAGCTCGACGTTACTGTGAGTCATCTCTAAGGGGTTCAAAATAGGGGTTGAAATTTTCAAAACGCCTATACCATTTTTTTAAGTAAATATTTTTACGGTTTCAAATAGTTCTTGAACTTGCGAGTTTTTTAAGACCATCCGGAGCATCGTACGTCCAGCCGTTCGTTCACAGTAAGGCCTCGAAGTTTGCACCGACAGGCATTTTCGACTCCAGTGTGAATGAAATTGTATACAATTCAAACCAAATCTCGTAACCAGAGACGCGCCCACAATAGGAATTTGTGAATACGGCCAATCATTGGTAGGGATCACCTGATTATATTGGCGGAGTATGACGTCGAGTTGGTTGTTCTGTGATATTATTTAATTTGAAAAATGATGGCTCTTTTGGAGTTTGTTGGTAGGTAGTGAAACTTGGACAAACGTTGAAGTATTATTGATGGGTAAATTATTACTACGGTAAATCATTACTCAACGGTAAATTATTACACAACGGTTCATTATACCATCTACGTAGAAGGGGCTGGAGTTTGTTGGTAGGTACTTTTGCAACTTTTTTCACTCCTCATCAACAATTTCTTTTCAGAACTTCATTATGTGTGTTTCTTTTTGTTAGGTAGGTACTGTTTGTCATCGGCAGAATTATTTTAGCAACATTTAACTCGTGATTTATGTAGGTACCTAGTAACGAGTACGGGGTTAGGTACTAACCTACGGAGGGTCTGCGATCTACATAATATGTATAGAATACTACATATCATATTATATAGACGGGTTATCTATACATAGAGCTGTGATCTGTAACAGAAGGGTATTCTATACAAAATAATAAACCGTTGTGCAGGGATTTGCAGCGTTTTATTGGTGCAAACGACAGTTAAGTAAGTCGATAATATTCTAGTAACAAGTAGTAGTAAATCGATGGTATCCATTAAAGGTTAGCGCAAAAAATGTATGATGTCAAGCTTGAATGAGCCACTGAAACGGTAGTACTACGCTGGATATTGACCATTCCGTTTGTGCCATAACAAAGTTCTCCTGTTCATGGTAGGGATCTTGGGTCATGCTTTATAGGCGTTCTCCCACAAAAACGAGCAGCTAATGTAAACACGACGTGAATAGGTGACAGAGGGGCACCTGGACGTTCCTGTGGTGACCCCCTAATGGGCAGAGGTGGAGGCAATAATTGGGAAAAAGCGTGTGGCGGGGTCCGGTCAGTGGACCGGGGTGAACGCTAATGAGAGGATGTTAAAGAAAAATACTCCAAATTACACCCGCGCAGTCTGAAACGTCCTTTCCCGCCTGTTTGGACGGTGGCATAATTTTACTTCCATCAACGCGTTATCGACTACGTTTTCCAGTATGTGCCCATGTCCCAGGAGACCACTCGTCGGTCAGTACGCAACTAATTCTCTGCAAAACTGTGTGCGGACTCCTCAAGCAGGATCATTCGTGTAGAACAAAAGGTCAATCTTTTCCCTTTGGCACAGATCTTTTAGGAAAATAGGCAGGGTAGCAAAAACAGGCAGGACAGCATAGAACAGATCACAAAAAACACCTACTTCGGAAAATCCTCTACATTTACTTCGGCAAAGTATAGAGCAGTTGGACTAATAGACCCGGTCGGTAGCAGGAAAAATAAAATTTGTTTACCAGGGTTGGATTCGAACCGCGGATCTCCAAAATAGTAGGCGGGCACTCCCCCCTCTGTGCCACTATGATTGACGTCCGCTTGTGAAGCCAAAGAATAGGTGGCCAAGAGTTGTGTACAGAACGAAGAATCAAGAGACCAAACTGTGACCGTTATATAGCATCCTATGGCTGGCCAATGTATGGCAAGGTGAGGGTAACTATTGCTTTCCTGATTAGGTAGCCCTAACAGGGAGTTGCGGTACCCATGGGTTTGAAATACGCGAAAACTACGTTGGAGTTACAGGAACGAGATATAACGTTGCTGCTTAGAACATAATTATGGTCTGGAAAGGAATGCGTCTTATTCGATGGTTTAACTCGACTGACTGTCCTATTTCATATACACGATTTTCACTCTACTCATTATCTCAAGTCATTTCTTCCTTTCACGACAGGTGACCAACAGCAGTAGCATCTGCATCAATTACGAGTATAATCACCCGACCAGTCTCTTCAAGTATTCAGCTATTACGCACTTCACATCATTATTCAAAAGACCTAATTTGATTAACTGACAAAACTCCGACCCGGCCATTATTCAAATAGCCCTGCTCAGACCGAGCTCGCCTTATGAAGTTATAAATTTCCGTTTAGTGGGTTTAGATTATCAATTAGTGTGTTATGCTAAGCCGAGGTCTGGCTGGATGGTCCCACCTGCCCCTCAAACAAGGGAGCGAAACGGCTATTCGGCCTTCGGGCTCCTTTTAGGTAAATTCCTTGAGATGACCGGAACGGTACCGGAAGGAAATGGGTTATTCAAAACGGATCTGTAACTCGGTCGCTTTGAGAGTTACCATCTCAATATATGACAAGAGTAAATCGGTAGCTTGTGACTCAATGTTCACCGGAATTTGACTTTATTCGAGTAGTAATTTTAGGTGCGGAATTGTTAATTTTATCAGTATCTATTATTCATTTATTGAAATATAGTTTCATTAAAACTAAGAACAAAATTCTCAATTCACTCCGCTTCAGGAAAACAATGAATCACGGCCATATTACGTTCGCTGATTTGCAAGCTCAATATAACTCATCATTTTTTTGTGGGATATATTTGCCATATCGCTGACATGGGAGGTTGGGAGGTTATTCCACTCAGCTTATTTGGGAGCTCAATTATCGAGACAGCTGATTTGACAGCTCAACCACTCAGCTGATTTGAGATACCGATTTTTCAGTCAACTGATTTGGAAGCTCAATTATCCCATCAGCTTTTATTCAAGTTATTTCGCTTAGATAATTTCCGAACTGAAAACTGACCCATGTGATTTGGCGTTGAAAAAATGCAATACCAGATAAATATGTGGGAGTTCAGAAGTACTTCTTGTAGGCGCCGAATCTACGCTCTGAGCATACTATGCACACATCGAAAATCAAATGATAGCGACTGAGGTTTTGTCTCAATGAAATTTAGCTACTATCCGAATCTGCAGTGGAAAAATGGGGTGTGTCTATTTGAAATAACAATATTAGTGTGCGCAGCATGATTGGCGCATGCGCACGTGAGCATTAGTATGATGATATAATTCAGTGTAAACAATCGAGGGGTGTACCATTTGAAGAGTTTTTTGAACCGAAAATTGAGAAAGGTAATGACGGAGACCGTTAGCTAAGACATCCTTGAGGTTAAAAAGATAAAAATAATCAAGTCACAATATTAAATTATATGTGGAAATTTTCTGGTTGAGGTTTTTATTTTGTTATAGGCAGTTGATACAGTTACTAAAGCTTTTCCTACATGTTTACAAAATCCCAGAATCCCAAAATCGGTCAGCGAGGCGGTTCATGCTCATTATTACTAAGCACAGTGATTCTAATGTAATAAACATTGATATAGTTATTACTGCCTGAAACATAAAGAGCGTCTTATTTCCCAAGTTCAGAGCTTACATTTCTCCCTAATCACGACTGTGTTTACAGGTTTCATTAAGTGTATTGGTAAATATTCCTTTTTGAATAGAAATAACTTTTGATAGGCCCGGGTAGACTCCTGAAGACAGATGGCGCTAGCCATACTACAGAAGTCATTGCTACGACGACCGATTGCTAACATAATGTCTGCGTTGCCTCTCATGAACCTTAAATTAACTGACTTCCTGCTAGGCGGGTACCTACCAACTAAAATTTTGAGATTTTTCTTAATAATTTGTATATACAAAGAAAATTGCTGGTAAACTGACCAAGTGTGAATGATTTTGAACCCATACAATCCATAATACCAGCCATAGTAACAACACTATTAACTTTCGTAGTTGAGCTCGAATAATTTGGGACTTGAGAACCTTTACCTATAACCCCACGATACTGTTATTGTTGATTGTATGTGATACAAGGTTTCGACATTCTTCCAGACGGTCAAACGCAATCAAGCAACCTTCAACACGAATTATCGTGAGAAAATGCGTGGGTACCTCGCTGCCCACAATTTGCCACGTTTTTTTAAACACCAATATCACATTACACATTTCGCACATGGCGTCCTGTACTCGTGAAGAATGAAATAAGTTGCTACCACAATTCACTTATTATTCCAAGTGCTCCAACACGTAACAGGAGCGGCAGCTGGTTTCTGGGCGGTTTGTTTTGTAATCGTCAACAAAAGAGGTGTCAGGACTCATTATATTATCGGTGCACAAAAAAAAAGGAGGTTGGCCTCGGACGGAAAAAACAGAATGAAAAAGAGTGGGAAAAAATTATCTTAAGCTCATTGATGATCCATTCCAGAAATAATGCCAGAGTAATTTCTTATTCCGATGTAAAATGAATCGCCTCAATACCAGAGAATCATGCGATCGGTGGTGAAAAGAGGGGCAGGTGCTGCTCAAATTACCCGAGATCTTCAACTAAGATAAATTCCATAACATTACCACACACTTCCCGTTTCTCGAGGCGGAATTCCCACAGAACAAATAGGTAATTACCCGATATCACTAACGACAATATCTGCTTTCGATTGGGCCGGTCAGTTACAGTTTTTCCCAGTTCTCGCTACTTTGGATCCCGTCCCAAGGAAGTGGGACTACAGAGCCATCTGTTGTTCGGATAACACATTCACGGGTGATCCCAGCTTGCGTGCTACTGACCAATCGGGTTTGGACGTGTTTTAAATAAATTATTAGGTTCGTCGAGGATAATTTAGACGTTTTCAACAGACGGGCAGCGATGATCGAGCTGACCTATATAAGACGGCTCATCTTTTGTGCTCATCCAACAGCTCGTCTCTAATCTTAATCTTCATCAGTCCTTGGCTGGCATCAAGTGGAATACATAATCAGTATCTAAGTTTCATCCCATTCCATCTTACTTTCCTCGTGAATTTTGCGTTGTTTGCATTCTGCCTGTGTGCAGATGTAGCCCTTGTTTCGTCCTATGCCTACCAACTTCTAATCAATGCAATGTTAATCAGTGCAATATTAAACTATACGTACATCTAGCATGCATGATTTTATCATCGGAGCATTTAAGGTGCGGTCAGTGGAACGCAGGTTGTTTGCAAAAGTGCGTTGATCTGTGCTCGTTCATCATTTTTTCCAACCCCGCCAAAACGAATTATCAACATCAATCTATCCATCTCCTAAAAAATCGTGCTCACCGAGCCATCAGTCTTCCCCCCCGATTCAGCGCTCAACAAACTACTTGATGGTGTGATTAACTGACGAAATCTCCTGAGTTTGCATAGCAGAGGATCTCGGTATATCTAAATGACCAGCCGCTCGTAAGGATCGCACTAATCAAGAAGATCGTTATCCTGCCCGCCATGAAGAACTGGAACAATCGTCTGTATGATCGTATAGCGGGAGGTCGGAAAGATAAGGCCCCCAGCCCTCGTTAATAAGGTTATGATTGCAGCTGAGAGGCACAGCCGACTCGGAATAGGAGTAGTAAACCATTGTGATGGAATAGACGTTCTCCATAACAGCCCGAGAAAATGCTCCGTGGGCGCATTTACTGCGAGGCGAGCTCTAGATTTTTGAGGATAAAACTGGGGAAAACGACAATGGAAAATTATGAGAAGCTCTAGTGGTATCTTCCAAGAGTAACAAGGTTGTAATGAGCTCTGCACTATTAGAGCGTTCCTCACTCCCAGTACTGTAAGACGAAACGAGGTTCGATGCTCCACCTTATTTCAACAATCATCAAAACCAAGATGGGAACAGTGGTATCTGAAGCTGCCGTGCTAAATAGTGATACACTAATTTTTATTTTACAGTTAGGACTAGGATTTCATTCTAATGACGTGGAGGTCAATTGGAGATCCACCACGGAAAGATTGGCTCATCAACATCCCACTAAATTTACCATGCCAGTAGAATGTCCATTGGATGACCATACCAGTAGAATGTCCTACTTACGAAAAGTCTAATACGTCGGGATTTTAAACAATCGGAACAACATATAATTATTCAACAACAGTGATAAGGGTCGACTCTCATACGGCAGAAATCTAACTGCAGGAACGAATGTCATCAACAAATCCCATTTACTTTCCTTGCCTATCTGACCCGAAAGAAAAGTATTGCAAACGCCCGGAAATCAATTTTCGGAACTCAGCCAGGGTATTATACCCAATATGAAACCATATCTTTACGTCTCAGACCAATGCATGCATGTAACAACGAAACTCATAAAACTATGATTGCGGTCTTAACGAACGAGGTTTTAAAAAAATTTAATTTCGAGGCTTCACTTCTATACAAAAGGAAGCTCCTGCAGAAATTTCAGCTTTTTAGGTTCATCATTACAGGAAGTAGGCACTACGAAACACACGCAAGGGTAGTTAGTAGTAGGTTATTCGCGAGTAGAGCGCACAGTGCAGGCGCGTGTGCGAATAATTTCTAGTGCTAATTTATGTGTAGGGAGGTGTTACGAAAGAGGTACTACGCGTACTAAAATTTCTTGAGTAAAACAGACTTTTAAAATCGAAGCAATGAAAAACGCTGCAAATCCCTGCACAACGGTTTATGATTTTGCATAGAATACCCTTCTATTACAGATCACAGCTCTATGCATAGATAACCCGTCTATATAATATGATATGTACTATTCTATACATATTATGTAGATCGCAGACCCTCCGTAGGTTAGTACCTAACCCCGTACTCGTTACTAGGTACCTACCTAAATCACGAGTTAAATGTTGCTAAAATAATTCTGCCGATGACAAACAGTACCTAACAAAAGAAACACACATAATGAAGTTCTGAAAAGAAATTGTTGATGAGGAGTGAAAAAAGTTGCAAACGTACCTACCAACAAACTCCAGCCCCTTCTACGTAGATGGTATAATGAACCGTTGTGTAATAATTTACCGTTGAGTAATGATTTACCGTAGTAATAATTTACCCATCAATAATACTTCAACGTTTGTTCAAGTTTCACTACCTACCAACAAACTCAAAAAGAGCCGTCATTTTGCTTCCGAGTCTGCGAAGCAGCGGAAGCCTTGTGTTCACTTTCGTGAGCCAAAAAATTTTTGTCTTCAGAAATCAAAATGTCCACTTGCATTTTGCGTTTCAAAGCCTACTGAACAAATTTGGTTCCGTGTCTGTCGGTCTGTGAGTCTGTGAGTCTGTGAATCTGTGAGTCTGTGAGTCTGTCCGCATTTCCTTGTTACAGCCATAACTTCCACGATTTTGAATTGATTCAGCTCAAATTTTGGGGGATGGTGCGGATAAGGCCCCTTGAGGTCCCATACAAATTTCAACATGATTGATCCAGCGGTACGCCCTGCGCATGCGCTAACGTTAAATTCAACAAACACGCATAACTTTCACAATTTTGATTCAATTTCGCTCAAATTTTCAAGGGTTGTTTGGACAAGGCCTAGTGAGTTCCAGTATGAATTTCAGCATGATCGGACCCTCGGTGCGCTCTGCGCATGCGCTGGCGTGAAATAGATTCAATTTCCTTGTTACAGCCGTGGTAACCAAAGATTTCACCCAATTTCAATGTAATTCTCAGGGATTACGCGGGTAGGGCCCATTGAGGTCCCATATAAATTTCAACATGATAGAGCCAGCGGTTCGCCCTGCGCATGCGCTAACGTGAAATTCTTCAAACGCGCATAACTTTCGCAATCTCTATCCCTACTATATTATAAAAACGGATCTCTGTGAGTCTGTCTGTGTGTCTTTCTATGCACGGCCAAACGGCTCGACGGATATCGACCAAATTTGGCACGAATATCCAGTAGGCTCCCAAGTTGTGCAACGTCGCATTTTTAATTCCCTGACCATAGCGGAACTATGGTCGACCATGGTCGAATCCCGAATTGCTCAACGGATATCGACCAAATTTGGCACGAATATCCAGTAGGCTCCCAAGTTGTGCAACGTCGCATTTTTAATTCCCTGACCATAGCGGAACTATGGTCGACCATGGTCGAATCCCGAATTGCTCAACGGATATCGACCAAATTTGGCACGAATATCCAGTAGGCTCCCAAGTTGTGCAACGTCCATTTTTAATTCCCTGACCATAGCGGAACTATGGTCGACCATGGTCAACTCCTGAATGGCTGGACGGATATCGACCAAATTTGGCACGAATATCCAGTAGGCTCCCAAGTTGTGCAACGTCGCATTTTTAATTCCCTCACCATAGCGGAACTATGGTCGACCATGGTCAACTTCGTTAATTGAAATGGTAACCCCTATTTTTTATCGCGTATTCGTAATCTACGTGAAATTCTATCTACGATCGACCCTTCGGACTACCCCCGCGGTCGACCATAGCGCATCCATGGGCCCCATTGTCGAATCCCGAATTGCTCAACGGGTATCGACCAAATTTGGCACCAATATCCGGTAGCCTCCTAAGTTTAACGTAGGCGCATTTTTAATTCCCTGATCATAGCGGAAATATGGTCGACCATGGTCAACTCCAGAATGGCTCGACGGATATCGACCAAATTTGGCACGAATATCCAGTAGGCTCCCAAGTTGGGCAACGTCGGAATTTTTCGGTCCCCTTCACCATAGCGGAAATATGGTCGACCATGGTCAACTCCTGAATGGCTCGACGGGTATCGACCAAATTTGGCACCAATATCCAGTAGGCTCCCAAGTTGTGCAACGTCGGAATTAAGTACGATACTGCGTACAGCGAATCTCGGATAGCGTGCGAAGCGAGCGGTCATGCTAGTCCCTACCTACTATATTATAAAAACGGATCTCTGTGAGTGAGTCTGTCTGTCTGTCTGTCTTTCTATGCACGGCCAAACGGCTCGATGGATATCGACCAAATTTGGCACGAATATCCGGTAGGCTCCCAAGTTGTGCAACGTCGCATTTTTAATTCCCTCACCATAGCGGAACTATGGTCGACCATGGTCAACTTCGTTAATTGAAATGGTAACCCCTATTTTTTATCGCGTATTCGTAATCTACGTGAAATTCTATCTACGATCGACCCTTCGGACTACCCCCGCGGTCGACCATAGCTCATCCATGGGCCCCTCCATGGTCGAATCCCGAATTGCTCAACGGATATCGACCAAATTTGGCACGAATATCCAGTAGGCTCCCAAGTTGTGCAGCGTCGCATTTTTAATTCCCTGACCATAGCGGAACTATGGTCGACCATGGTCGAATCCCGAATTGCTCAACGGATATCGACCAAATTTGGCACGAATATCCAGTAGGCTCCCAAGTTGTGCAACGTCGCATTTTTAATTCCCTGACCATAGCGGAACTATGGTCGACCATGGTCGAATCCCGAATTGCTCAACGGATATCGACCAAATTTGGCACGAATATCCAGTAGGCTCCCAAGTTGTGCAACGTCGCATTTTTAATTCCCTGACCATAGCGGAACTATGGTCGACCATGGTCGAATCCCGAATTGCTCAACGGATATCGATCAAATTTGGCACGAATATCCAGTAGGCTCCTAAGTTGTGCAACGTCGCATTTTTAATTCCCTGACCATAGCGGAACTATGGTCGACCATGGTCAACTCCTGAATGGCTTGACGGATATCGACCAAATTTGGCACGAATATCCAGTAGGCTCCCAAGTTATGCAACGTCGCATTTTTAATTCCCTGACCATAGCGGAACTATGGTCGACCATGGTCAACTTCGTTAATTGAAATGGTAACCCCTATTTTTTATCGCGTATTCGTAATCTACGTGAAATTCTATCTACGATCGACCCTTCGGACTACCCCCGCGGTCGACCATAGCGCATCCATGGGCCCCTCCATGGTCGAATCCCGAATTGCTCAACAGATATTGACCAAATTTGGCAGCAATATCCGGTAGCCTCCCAAGTTGAACGTAGGCGCATTTTTAATTCCCTGACCATAGCGGAACTATGGTCGACCATGGTCAACTCCTGAATGGCTTGACGGATTTTGATAAAATTGGGCACAAATACCCGGTAGGCTATGGGATTTTTCCGTCGTTTGTTGGTTCCACGATACTGCGTACAGCGAATCTCGGATAGCGAGCGAAGCGAGCGGTCAGGCTAGTTATATATAATAGACGTAATGTATTATGGAAGTCATGTTATGTAATATGTATATTTCATGTAGGTAATGTTATGTTATGTAATGTAATGTTATGTAATATGTGTATATTTCACGTTATGTAATGTAATGTAATGTAATGTAATGTAATGTAATGTTATGTAATATGTGTATATTTCACGTTATGTAATGTAATGTAATGTAATGTAATGTAATGTAATGTTATGTTATTTTGCTTCCGAGTCTGTTCTATTTTATAATGGGTCACTCTGATTGTGACGAGGAAGCTCCTGTGCCATCACCTTGGCAGTGTATTTCAAATGAAATAATATCACAGATCAACCAACTCGACTTCATACTCAACAAATATAATCAGGTGATCCCTAGCAATGATTTTATCTCCGCCAAATTTCCTATTGTGGGCGCGTCTCTGGTTACGAGATTTGGTTTGAATTGTATACAATTTCATTCACACTGGAGTCGAAAATGCCTGTCGGTGCAAACTTCGGGGCCTTACTGTGAACGAACGGCTGGACGTACGATGCTCCGGATGGTCTTGAAAAACTCGCAAGTTCAAGAACTATTTAAAACCGTAAAAATATTCACGTAAAAAAATGGTATAGGCGTTTTGAAAATGTCAACCCCTATTTTGAACCCCTTAGAGATGACTGACACTAACGTCGAGCTTCGAGGACCAACTAGACGCCGAACGGAACCTATAACCCGAATTTCATCAATTTTTTTTCATGGTAACTAAGAAAAGTGGCCCGTACGGCGTACAGCGTACGGCCTACGGCGGACAGACAGAAATATTTTTATTGCAGTTTTGGATTCTACATACCTTGAAACGTAAACCATCAAATTTTGAGGGGGGGTAAGAATTTTTTTTTTCATGCTCGATTACAATGGTTCATTATTGAAAATAATAAACCAAAAATGGCCCCAAGCTTGTGGCGTCATCACTGATGAAGGACCTGAAGGAGGCTGCAGTTCTAGCAAATAAGCGCGCTTACAACTTCGCGTGTAATCACTCACCTTTTTTAAAATTCCAGATTTTATTTGGTTTACAATAAATCGAATAGCGATTGTTTTAATAGACAGCCTTTTCATGTACTTTCGATATAAACATTTTTAAAATTTAGGCACATATCCCAATGGGCGATAAAATAGGTTATAACGAGAATTTTTCCAAGGACAAGATACAGCGACAAGGAATAAGACATGAGGCGCAAAGGAATTAAACTGGAAAGTGAAAAGGACAATATTTGGAAACAGAAGGATCAACGAGGTGTCAAGCTAGGAGTCGGTAGTGCTACGCTAGTAATACCTATATTATAATAACAAAACTTCTGGAAGTTGGACTACATTTTCAACAATCACGAAACTTACAACAACTCACGTACTTTTAGAATGAATACACAAACAACAAACATAACATCTGATCGTAACCAACCATAACACATTTACCTTTTTACTGGCAGTGTCGACATCACATTATTATTGTACAGCGAACATTTCTCAAGCGGTTTTCATTTCAGATTCACAATAAATGGTCGACCCCACCAGCAGAGCGATCCCAGAACGAGGTTCGATGCCCCGCCTCGTCGCCGTATTCTGCTCTTTCCAACCAACATGGACGACCGGATCTGTACTTTGCCATCACCGGTGAATCCCGCGGCTCTGCGGTCTCTAACCGTCAATCATTACTTGAGCAGAGGGGAAATCAAGAGGTGAGAAAGAAACCTCGGCGGAGATAGCTGGTTCGAGTCCCCCATTTACCTCTATCTCGCGGAAAAACACCACTTCCTAGGGCGGATGAGCGGTTTGGAGATGGCGTTCTCCCGTTCTCAAGCTTCGGATGTGGCTGCTACGTAGTCATTTGCGGGCTGTGGATCTAATAAACGCTTCTCACCGAGCCTGTAAGGGCATGTTTTCCTTCTCTTGAATGTGATTACCTGGCGTTGGAGTCGTCCCGTCGGTAATAGTTCAATTTCGAAATACATGCAACCACTGC
Organism: Leptopterna dolabrata; assembly: GCA_954871275.1. NCBI lineage: Eukaryota > Metazoa > Arthropoda > Insecta > Hemiptera > Miridae > Leptopterna > Leptopterna dolabrata. The sequence continues at coordinate 28,286,732 of OX940981.1, read as the reverse complement.
ACAGATTGGAAGTTGGAATTAAAAATCGATACTTGTCTCTAGGTAATAACTGATGGTTACAAAACCAAATTATTTAAGCCAACAATACAACGAGAGACATGAAAAAATCAAGTGTCTAGAGTGCACAGTGCAGGTCACATCTAGGCCGAGGCGTTACACTACCGACGTCCATTCGGAAATTCACGCAAATCACTGAAGGTTAATTTAAAATTTAAAAGTTACTACATTCCTGAGGTCCTGCGATTTACTAGGAATTAAATCGAGAGCTACTGTACACCAGACAACATGAATATCAAAATCCAACAGCTCGATCCGTTAAAACCAGTGGTTTTGATTTAATGAACCTATAGAATCGAGCGAGAAGGTAGGTACAATGAAAAGGGTCCTGTAGTGCAACTTAATTCAACTCGCCAGTGAGCCAGTTCCCAACTACCCTACACATATTATAGCTTGCCTTGGAAGAGTCATAATTTGAAGGTTCTCAAGTGGGACAAAAGGGCAATCCGAACAAATGGTCAACTACGTAGGCCTTATAGGTACCTACTCATGATTTACCGCTTAGGAAGCATCTGCAGCGTTTACAGTAATGTATCCTTATTATATTATACTTTCAGCTAGGACCCCATTAGAGGATCTTAGTACATTATTGCCTGCCCAAACGAAGACATACGACCTTACCTGGCCGGGTGCAAAAAATGGTTCTCAGTTTCGATATTGCTCAACATAGTACGCAGAGGTAAGTGTTTACGAGTTTCGCAGGATCAGAACCACCACAGTCTTTAGCGATACCACATGAATATTTTGCAACAAATAATAGTTCTTAAGAAGATGTTCGAAAAACCATTCGTTTTACCAAGCTACGGCTATTTAAGTTTTGTTTTTACTTCTGAAGTTCTGATCATACATGATTTAGTCGATCATAATGATCATACATTATTTACATGACCATACATACATGGTGTATGATCTTACATATATGTGTACCATGTATGATGATCATACATACATGCATTAGTTGATACGTACATACATACATACATACATACATACATGAATAGTTGATATATAGTTAGTAGATCATACATGCAGACATACATACACACATGATAATTGATACACATATACATACATACATACACATACATGATTAGTTGATACAGTTAGTTGATCATACATGATTATACATAGTTTAGTATGATCATATATAGTTTAGTATGATCATACATGATCATACATGGTTTGGCTGAATTAATGAAGGGTCATTTTGTGAAAGGTTTAAGTTATTTATAAGGGCTTTATACGTAGGTAATAAATTTATAAGTAGGTAGCAATATTTGGATTGGCAGATCTCAGCAAAACAAGAAAAGAAGAAAGAGTTCAAATCCAAACAAGAATATAATTAGAACGGTTATTACCAGAGAGGAGTAAATGACATATGACCTAAGAAAATGACATGAATCGGCCCTCTTTTGCTAGAATGACATAAATCGCCAAAATGCCGTATATAAATGACGCGAAAAAGACGCTTTCTGCAAGAAGTGGGCTGGACAGGTGGGGAAGAAGGCACAGGCCAAGCTGGAAGCTCTTCCGTGCGATAGCAGCGAGGCTGAGAGAACATTGCCTGAAGGATGGACTCCAAAGGATGTTCCTAAAATGATATACGCCCCTGCGTCCTCTGCTGATGTAGAGAGGTCTTTTTCAAAGTTAAGATGCTGTTGAGTGAGAAACGGACCAACTTAACTGAGCACAATCTTGAATCCTATATGATTTTATATTTTAATGATTTTCATTTGTAAATGCTTCTTTGTTTAAATATTTCATTGGAAATGGCTCTTGTACATTTCGTACAGTATGTACTATTAAAATAAACCGCAGCGTATAGAAACTGCTTTCAAGTCGTCCTACATTTTCCCAATGTTGTATAATGTTTTCGAAATTATTAGGTCTGTGTAGGATTGCTAGAACTTGAAGAATAAAATGACATGTCGTAATTTTTAAAATGAAATAAAATCGCGAAATTAGTGGAATACACGACATAATCACAAAAATAAATGACAAAAATGACATAAATCGCAATAATAAATTACATCAGTTACCAGTCCTCAATGTCGTTCCAATAAAGTCGTATAAAGCCACGTATTGAAGATAATGTGGCATGTAGCAACTACAACTAAGTAATTCAGGTTCAGGGGTTGAGGGTGAGGAGATAAGATAGTAGATCGCCTTTTTCCTTTTCCTCATAGGTACCTTTAATTATTCATCAATAACGGCCTCTTCAGGGATCTATGAAAAATAAAATAAAAACGTTTCATAATTACTAGCAGAGTACATCATACTTAGTACCATACAACTTATACCTAGCTGAGGTAGAGAGTCTTAGGAACAATATAAACTTACATATTTACCAGTTTGGTGAAATGTTAAAGTAGGTGCAGGATGGAGGTCCATTCCTCGTCAGTAATACTACTACCTCCTCATCTTCAACCCCTGAACCATTTTCACTGAGCGGCTGTCACCAACACAGTACGGTAACTACAACTGAGTATTTAGTAAAAGCTTAGCAAACGTGCAGCGCTGTAAATGACATTAACCGTTATAAAAGAACTGCTGCGTTCACGAAGTGGAGATCAACGGTGCCCATCTGTCAGAAGGCAACCGTTGGTACATTGTGCTAGTAATGAGCCATAGAAATGACAAGCTAGTTGACGAGCATTCTGCTGATAAGTGGATTGTTTTCAAGAGATCTTGGTCTAGATGAGGACCCGTTTTGGTTTACTATTCTGCGAATAATACACCTGTGAATTCGCTCAGCAAAAAAATTTTATAACACCTCGCCATAATTTTTCTTTTACGTTTCAAGGATCCCAAAAATGCAATGTCCGTCCGTCGTCCGCTGCATATCTCCTTCAATTTCGGGTTAGAAAATTCGTTCTTTCGCACAGAGGCTCCATTTGAGCCCTAGTTGTGTCCCGAAACTTTTCAGCCCGACCGGAATATACCGGAAAATGGGCATAAAACACGGTATTTCTTGTGTTTTAATAACATGAGCTTTTGAGGTCATGTTTTTTAGGGCGAGAATACCGAATATGAAGTTGATTTTGACCAAAGAGTGAAGAACTGAGGTTGCAACGAAGGTTAAGCTCCCGAAATTCATTTTTTATGAGTAAGAAACCTGGGAAATCGTCTGAAAACACCATAAATTTGTATAATAACACTCGAAGTAGTATTAGCAGGTGAAGTCAATTAAATGGCACTATCAATAAAAAAGAGCCTAGGTCGTGTTTTGGGGGCCAAAATTGGTGGACACTATCTAAAGTAACTATTTCAATTATTGCGCATGAAAGAAAAAAAAATAAATGGACAGCCAAATTTCTGTAGGTATGTCCGATAGAATAATAAACCCATGTGACAAGGACTTTTTCCATGTCTTGGCCATGAATTTCAATCTCGTTAGTAAATAAGAAGTAACAAAGGTTATAGTTTGCAACAGGTCTTAGCTCATGGAGGTGAATTTAGGCTGGGAGGTGTCAAGAAAGTTTAAACCACATTTTCTTCGCTTGATGACGGAAAAACAATGAATCGTGGATATGTTTCAGGAGCACAAATTTACAGTACAGTACTGCATAACAAAGCCATAGAGGGAAATACCTAGCAACTTACTGTTTTGGTAATCTACCAGCCTTGCTAATTTTAGAACAGACGTTTTTATTCAAATAATATTCTGTGATAGTTACAACAACTGACCGAAATAAATCAAAAGGGATATAAACTAAAACTCGCTTCCTTAGCACTTAATTTGAGACTCCATCGATGATTAGCAGAATTTGCCGAGAGAGGCGAGGCAAGTGGTTCGGCATGAGTTGCCTGAGCATACATAACATCTCGTTGTCCTATTACCAGGTATAGAAGTTGATACAAGAAAAATGTGAATTACATTATGTGCTCCCTGTACTGATCTGGGCTACTTTTCTATTGTAGACAAGGAAAACAAAAAATCCCTCCATCCATTGATACGTGGATTGCATGGTCCGTAGAATAAAAAACTTAAAAAAAAAGCGTTTTTGGAAATCCTAATCTCAAGAATAAATGCTAAGTCGAAGTTCAGAGGCGGAGGATTGGTCCAATTTGATCAGCCATGAGGATATTTTTTTAAATATTTGGTGCGAGTATAATTGGTGGGGAACTTGAAGCTATATGGAGTTTTATTGAAGATCATAAGAAGGGCATGTAACTGGGATAAGGAGAAAGGCCTGGCCGCGTTGCAGGTTTCTGTGGTGGGGTATCGATAGGATTTCCTTAACACCACTTTAGAAATACTCCTTTGTAGGACTTCTATACAATTTAAAGAGGTGGAAGGGGCCCAGCGAGCCCCAGACTATGATTTATTATCTATTAAGATTATTTATTTATTTATTTTTGGTTTTCAGTCAGAGTTAGTCAAATGCACTTAACCGAACTAAGAACTGCCACACCTTACGTAAAAAAAACGGATAATTCAGTGGATTTCGACGGTACCTAAAATGTGGCGGCAAATAAAAACATATAAGCTTTGGAAGACGAACAATCCGAGGAAACGGATTCAAAATAGCGAAACTTATATTAGTCAAAAGAAACTTGCAAAGTTATTTCAACGAAACATTTTGTCCATTAAAATACCGAGAAAAGCGGAGAAAACCTACAGATAAACCCCCCTCTCCGCTACCCGAAGCGTCCTCCAAAAGTAATTTTCCAATTCGTGCACACCGAGCCCTTCATCAACATATAAAACCCCTATATGCATGCAAATATGTTTTTCTCCTTTATAAACTACTTACCAACACCCCCCCTCTCGCTCATCGGAGTTCTTCAACTTACTCCGAATCAAGTTTGCTCGATCATTTCTGAGCGTACACTTTGCACCCACTTTCACGTTCCTGCGAAATCCCAAGCTCTACCCGGGTAACGTGGTTATCTCGATACTGTACTTTGAAGCTATCATCACCGCAGGCGTGAGAAGTCCGTCAAGAATATGAGAAACGACGTTGGGTGCGTTCTTTCGCGCATGATTCCCAGGTACTGCATTCAATCCCAGAAATCACGGAACATGTGAATTCCGCAATTCAAAACACTTGATGAAGTGCAATTAAGTGCAACGAAAGGCACAGCAACGTGATGAAAACGACGAAAAAACAGCTGAGATCTTCGTTAACGCTGAACAGATCCCAGATGTGGAAGAAAAAGAAATATGATTATTTAATGATCTTACCAAGAAGAAGACCTACCAAGTACGAACTGCCTTGGCACAACAGTCTAATACATTGTTATGGCTGTGTCTACAGGTTGTGTCGAAGGTTGAAGGAGAAGAAGAAGAAAACGAAGACGTTTTTGTTATCTGCGGAGTTGTATTTTTCCTTGTTTTTTTTTCATATTGGACTGATTAAGACAGATGTACTTCATTTCTTTTATTCAGTTTTAATAAATACACCTCATACAACATCCGCCTCTTCATTCAAATACAGAAACCTAACATACATTCATACACCGCAGTATTGTTTCAATGAATGCAATTCTTACCGTTAGGAACTAGAAAATCATTGATTAAGAGCTCACATGATAAAATTGGCAGAGTTGATAGTTATTTTCTCAATTCAAAGTATGGCGTGGACCGAAGTACAAATTAGTTCCTTTTTGATTCCTACCTATCTACTTAATAAAAAAGGCAAGGAAAAAAGGAGGATTTTTTTATCATTTTTAAAAATTCTGTTTGTGTTGTAATGGCTGAATGAGGCCAGATATGCTGGCCTAATTAATTAATATTTGGTCTGTAATGGTCTGTAATGGTAATTTTTGGTCTGTATGTTTATGTACTTGTAATACTGAAGAAATTAAATATTTATTTTTTAAAAACTCTCTTGCCTATATTACCAAAGTTCAATTTCCATGAGAAATGCGTATCAATACGTTCATTGAGTCGGTTCGATTATACCTGCAGTGCGATTCATAGTGCCCTCATGCCAACAGTTAACCCTCGTAAGTTCCAAAATGATAGCTTTACGGAGGAAGGTAAAACACCCTAGTGACATGATACGACATGAACGACGGTTATCAAAATACCATGTAGAGGAGCAATAAATTTAATTATTCATCCATCGAAATGGGGCAGAGTGGATCAAGATAAGTCGTACAATCGTACAATAATTTGATGATCTTCTAATAGTCGCTAAAATCTCAAAACCGCGAATAGTATATAAATTATTTCACTTTCCCTGATTGTCACCGCTTGCAGCGACTCAGCGATGGAAAATTTGTTGCATTTTCATCAACCTCCGCAACAAAGCCGCATTCATACGTAGAGGTGCTCATAAATAGCATAACTAACAAGGTTTATTAAAATCATAAACTATTAAGTAGGTTTGTAGGTTATCTACCGGCGCATTTATCAGAAGAATAAGAAAATTGAAGATATTGGAACAGGAAAATAATTCAAATTATTGGATGCGTCGATCCAAAGCTTTCGGAAATACCTAACAGTAGACCTGCCGGGTGAGCCCAGAAGGCAATTTCATTCCTGTTTAGACATACGAGGATGAAATTCTAAATGGAGCCTCTGTAGGACTGTCGAGTAAGATTGACGGAGTGAGGACCTTCCCTAATGAGCTGAGTGAGCCTTTCTTTAATCCCCACATTTCTCCATTTAACGCCTCAGGAAAAAAAAAAAATTCAAGCCACATTTTCTCCGCTTTCATGGAAAATCATTGAATGTGGATATGCAATACGGTACTGCCAATTCGTGCATCCACAAACATCCATGATTCAATGTTTTTCCGTGAAAGCGGATACTTTTTTTTGTGCGCAAGCCAAATTTTGCGTACCTAACGATGTGGTTTTCCAGTATTATTTTTCTGTTTTAATAGCAACAGATGAACAGTGTGACAATATAAGAGATGGAGGTGAAATATACCTAGGTAGTTTCGAGTTTTACCATCAATGTAACATGCGTTCTTATTTCATATTCATATCTTATAACTCACTGCCAGAGAGAAACTACCAACGAGTTAAAAACTCCTCGTGAACTCGCTCAATTTGAACATAACAATACCAACGACGTTCGCCCATCGAGAGAAACCCGGTGACAGGCAGCAGTCACGGTCATGACAGCCGATTAACGACCTACCTAACTAATAACCGTCGTTAGACCACATTTCTGGGATTTCGAGTTAGCTCTTAATGGGTAATTTTCTCTTACGTTGTTACGGGCCTTCCAATAATTCACCCTTTTCCGCGTTTAACCGTAGAAAATAACCGTCATTTTCCAGTAAGGTGACGATACTGGTTTCTTGGATTTTTTGTCTTTTTTAGATTGCCCCTTGACAATGATTTTCTAGGTAAGCGTTTTTGAACTGATTCAACTTCATGAACAGTCGAAAACGGAAACATGAAACCTGGAAACAAGCAAAATGTACGCGAAACAAATTGTGGTAGGTACCGCCCACTTTTTACGTCTATAAATATTTATGACAACTTTTTCTCTCCACGCCCTGTGACATACAGGGCGGTCCCACACTACTAGAATAAATTCAAGGCCTTATAGAATATTCCACGCATCATCACAAATATTCAATCTTTTATGGATGCCTGAATGGAGTTCATCCATTTTGTACACAATATAACAAGTTTTCTAATGTATTCAGAAGGTTTTAAGGCAAAAATTACCATGAAAAAAGTATTGGTAAAAAAAAAGAACAGAAAAGCTCTCAGATTTAAACGTTGCAGGAAATGAATTTATGAGACCGGATTGAACCCTCAAAGTATGTGTTTGAACTTTTAATAACAATTCAAAGTTTCATTAAAAATTCCACTGTCACAGATTTCAATTTCTGAATCCATTATTCAGAGTTCACAGTCCAACAGAGACCTTTCTTGACCTGCCATGAAAAATCCTGAATTCCATAATTTTTACGAAACTTTGGAACACGCTCTAGTAACTTTCGCTCTACAATTGAAACTTTTTTGAACTTGTACATTTTCTTTTGGTGAAACACTTGTACACTGTGCATTACAAGTACCTGCACTTGTAGATTTGTACACTTGTTGCTTGTTTTACGAAACAGGCCCCTGGTATCGTATCTCCCTTCCACTCGGTTCCCACCTGCGGAAGCGAGAGGGCAGTACATGTATATCAGATGACGTCTCACCTTTTTCCTTCCGCCTTTTCACTCACTTCCGTTCATTTCCTGACCCCCCATATAGCACCTTTTTGGAAAGTTCCCCTTTAGACCTACAGTTTGAGAGAATACCAAAAATGCAAGTCCGTCCTCATTCGTGATTTTTAAAATGAAAGTAACGAAGGGAAAACATTCATCGTGAAAAAACCCCTTAAAACCGTCAAGAAAACCACTTCGGAAATTCATTCATACGGTCATGCTGCATAAAAGCAACTTTTAACATATTTTTGACCCTCGAAAACTCAAATTTGACCCACTTTTTGGTGAATCCTCCCTCCCCCCCCATTCAAGTACCCATTGTTGCCTGGAGTGTGCCATGAATGCCCACTATGTGTCCGACCCCATTGAGGGTTGGTGACATCGGAATACTAATTGGGCCAATAGGCACCTCTGCGGCAAAGACGGATGTCCTAAGCCTGTGCCTGGGCTTATGAGAGTGGGGCGGAAAGTTGGATGAGTTTGGATGAGGTTGGTTTGGGTGAGGTTGGATGAGGTTGGTTTGGTTGGATGAGTGAAGGATGTGCTCCATAGGAGTCTTTCGCTAACGCCCCGCGGTTATCACCACAGCTGGCGTTAGTTGGAAGGATGTGATGGAAACTAATACCCCGGGGTTATCACCACAGCAGGTATCAGGTGCTCCTAGGGAGTCTTTTGCTAGCACCCCGCGGTTATCACCACAGCGCGTGCTAGGGGAGCGAGAGGAAGGCGCCCCACGGTTATCACCTCAGCAAGTGCTAGAGGATGAGGAAGGCCTCCTGTGGTTATCACCAAAGCAGACACCAGGAGGAAGAAGATGAATACAATATTATTTTTAGAAGGGAGCACCCCGCGGTTACCACCACAGCAGGTGCAGGAGAAGAGTAGGAGAAAGAGAGAGAAGTCTCAAGCCGGGGAGTGGTCAGTCGAATGAGGAGCTGGGCTAGCAGGGCTGCTTATAAAGGCCCCTTTCCACCCGTCCCCCACCCATCAACGGCCGTCATAACTGTTGAGGGGCGATGGCGGTTCCTTCTCCTACTTTCCCCTCGGCGTCGCTCAACTCGTCGTTCCCTTCGTTTATTAGGTTAAATCGCATAGGTATTACATAGGAGTGGTATAAGAATTTGGAGGGGTACCACAACTAAGGATTTGAGAACTGCGGGAAAACCACCTTTGAAATCCTCTTTACTAGTGGGCCACCAAGCGCCAATGGCATCAGGTAGCGAGACGGAGTGGGCGGAGGGCAAGTTAAGGAAGGTAAAAGGTCGCTAATGACGTAGAGTGAGGTAGGTACAGCCTTCTCCGCAGATAACCTCGTCGACCAATCATACAGCACCTTTTTGAGAAAATCTCCGTTAGTCCTACAACTATTTGAAATAATTGGGGGGGGGGGGGGCGGGGGGGCACGTCCATTCCTCATTCGTTTAGCAAAGGGAAAACCTTCGTGAAATTGGAACGCCAAAAACGTCAGGCTTTAAAATGGTACTGTGACGTCAGAATTTTTGGGATCTTTGAAAAATCATAGAAAAAGAACGACTTACCGTAGGGGTGTGCGGTTGGTCTCAAAAGTCTTAGAATGCAATCTACTTTCATTTTAAAATAATACAAACGGCTTTTGTCACCTTGCGGCCTGGCTAGCCGCCCACTTCGGTCAAAATCCGAAAACTTGCATAGAAATTTCACTGTCAACCACTTTCCGAAACCACACCAACGTCATTTAGCTGGTAAACCAAGAAAATGTTGGGCGCACTATTGCAAACTGTTTTTTTTGCTTTCAATCAGCCAAATCAAATGCGATCGAGCTCAAAATCATGATCTAGACATCCCAACGGACATTTTGGTACCAACCGCACCAATTTTGGTCCACTTTTACGGCAGTTATAGTTGAAATTCGAAAAATTAGAAAACCCGCCCTAACTCCCTTATTTTTCCACTTGGAAAGCTCGTTCTCATCTCAAACTGAAGAGTTAAACGAGCTGAACGAAACCAAAAAAGTTCACTGGATTGAGCATTGACGAATATGGTGGCCCACAAATCCGGTGCTGAGATACTCATGACCGGGTGCTGCTTTATTAATAGCTGCGTTGTCCTTTATCAAGCAGGAATCGTGCATACTTTTATCGAATTTTACATTTCATCTTCCTTCATAATAAATTGAAATAATTTGTGATACTTTTCTTCTAGGTACATTTCTTTCTAACAGACAATGAGACTAAGCATGGACAGAAGAATGGAAAGTTCTTCTAAGCCTTAGTAGAAAACGTCTAAATCCCAGTGGAAAAGACCTAAACCTTAGGCGGAAAGATGATGACCTCTTCTGCTGATAAATGTGTTCCCTCGACTCACCTCATTAAGAGACTTCTGCACAATCGGTCCACCATCCATTCTAAGTGGGAAAGACCTAAAGCGACGCGAAAAAGTCTCTCTTTTCGAAAATGCTACCCATGAAAGCTGGGTGTGATAACGTTTTTCGTGGAACGCTATTTATAATTGGTTGGTGGCGGCGAAAAATACAAGATGACAATTAATAATACAGATTTGATTACCTATAATGAATTGAGAGTTGGCTAAATGCATATCTTCATTTCGCTATGGTTATGGGAATTTTGAGGCTATTTCGTACAGAAAAGTTCCGGTGTGGATATTGCCACACCATACTTTCACGTTCTTCATAACATACTCGTAGTATGGATACAGGCCGCCCATTTCGATCAAAATCACTAAACTTGCATAGGAATCTCGCTTTCAACCATTTCCTGACATCACAACAACGCTATTTAGTAAAACTAGAAAACCTAGAAAATGTTGGACCCATTGACATATTTTTTGCTCTCAAGCCAAATCAAATGCACCCGGACTCAAAATGAATACGCATGATCATGACATCCTAGTGGACATTTTAGTACCAACCGCAAAACACGTCATAACTCCCTTATTTTTCCACCTAGAAAGCTCGTTTTCATCTAAAATTGAGCAGTTCAGCGAGATGAACAAAACCCAAAAGGAAAATCTGAATGAAAAAAAGCATTTTGAGGAGGTTATGAACATCTGAAATTCCAGCATACGTAAATGCGTACGGACACATGTACATACATGTAAGAAGGGACATCAAGCTGAAAAGGTCTAGAAACTCGTTTTGAGTATTTCTGAACAAGATTCCATGGTTTTCTCCAAACGGGTTTATTATTCTGTAACTAATACACACAAATATTCGCTCAGCAAACAAATTTTCGAACACCTCAAATTTTTTTCTTTTAAGTTTTATGGTGCGCAGATTCCAATAATGCAACGGCCGTCCGCCGTGTCATCCATGTCTACTTCATTTTCGGTCTAAAAAATTCGTTCTTTCGTTCACAGGCTCCACTTGGGCCCTAGTTGTGTCCCGAAACTTTGCAGCCCGATCGCCCAAGGGTGTTATGGGTGATTTTTTGGTGTTTTAGTTAACACGAGAACGAGTCGTTTTTACCAAAGAGACCAAAATTACGAATTACGTGAATTTTTGACCAAAATTTACGTTAAATGATGGTCTAAAATAGTCGTTCTTTCGCATACAGGCTCCATTTGGTGTCCTACTTGTGCTCCGAAGCTCGGCGGCCCGATTAGAATATACCCAGGGGTGTTATGGGTGAAAAATGAGTGTAAACATAGGGTTTTTCGAGGTTTTAGTGAACCTGAGCTTGTGAGGTATCGTCTTCCATGTTTGTTAGGGCGAGAAGACCGAATATGAAGCCGATTTTGACCATAGAGTGAAGAATTGAGGCTCTCACGAAGGTTCACCTCCCAAAATTCATTTTTTACGAGTCAAAAACCTGGTAAATTGTCTGAACTCACCACAAATTTGTATAATAACACTAGAAGTAGTATCAAAAGGTGAATCAAGACAATTAAATGGCACTATCAATAATCGAAGAGAATTGGTTTAAAAAAAAAGAAAAGAACGTTGCAAATCCCTGCACAACGGATTATTATTTTGTACAGAATACCCTTCTGTTACAGACCACAGCTCTCCGTATAGATAACCCGTCTATATAATATATAATATGTACTATTCTATACACCCCGTACTCGTTTCTAGAACCTACCTAAATCACGAGCTAAATGTTGCTAAAATAATTCTGTCAATGACAATCAGTAACTAAAATGGCAAAAATAAACGCAAATAATGAGGTGATGAAGGGAAACTGTTGATGTGGAGTGAAAATACACTGGAAATGGCGGATGAGGTTGGGATAGAAACAAAAGCCGGCGCCACAACGCGAAATCTCATGTGACTGGAAAGGCCTAGGCCAGTCATAATGAATTTATTGAAAAAAACAAAAGAAAACGATTGATTGAACTATTGCGGACCATCCCAATGCGCACCATGCCCATTTAGACAATTCTATTATAATCAAGGATTATAAACAAGGATATTGTTTCCAATATTGTCGGGGGGGGGGGGGGGGGGGAGTCTTCAATTGTTACATAATTTGCCGTTGAGTAATAATTTACCGTTGCGTAATAATTTGCCGTTGTGTAATAATTTACCATTGTTACAGATCACAGCTCTCCGTATAGATAAGCCTTTATATAATACTATGTACCCGCGCTTCGCAACGGTAGAACAGACACCCCCTTTAGGACAGGCCCCACTCATAACAGTTTTATGATATATTATACTACTAGCGGATTACCCGGGCGTTGCCCCGGTCGGGATGCGTAAATAACTGGACGTAAAGTTCCCCCTCCAAACCTCTTTCTTCAAAGTGCTCCAGTTTGAGAACGGAATGAGATATCGCAATTCTGATTTCACCATCGTGTTCAGCGTACAAAAAACTCGACGAAACTGCTTTTCCCATTTTTCTTGACAACGACATTCTCGACAACAACTTTTCAAGATCGGGGTTGCTAGGAATAGCCTGAAAACCGTTGAAGGAAGTCTCCACCGAGAATGCAACCTAGTCAGAAACCATCCCCGGTGTTCCCAAAACATATTCCCAAAGTTTCATCCAGATCGGTCGAGTAGTTTAGGAGTCTATAGGGAACATACATACAGACAGACATTCATTTTTATATATAGAGATATGTACTAGTCCATACATATATGATATAGATCGCATACCCTCCGTAGGTTAGTACCTAACCCCGTACTCGTTTCTAGGTACCTACCTAAATCACGAGTTAAATGTTGCTAAAATAATTCTGCCGATGACAAACAGTACCTAACAAAAAGAAACGCACATAATGAAGTTCTGAAGAGAAATTGTTGATGAGGAGTGAAAAAGTTGCAAAAGTACCTACCAACAAACTCCAGCCCCTTCTACGCAGATGGTACAATGAACCGTTGTGTAATAATTTACCGTTGAGTAATGATTTACCGTAGTAATAATTTACCCATCAATAATACTTCAACGTTTGTTCAAGTTTCACTTATCAAATGAAATAATATCACAGAACAACCAACTCGACTTCATTCTCCGCCAATATAATCAGGTGGCCCCCCCTAGCAATGACTTTATCTCGGGCCAATTTCCGATTGTAAGCGCGTCCCTGGTGTCGAGATTTGGGCTAAATGTATACAATTTTATTCACCCTGCTGTCGAAAATGCATGTCGGTGCAAACTTCGGGGCCTTACTGTGAACGAACGGCTGGACGTACGATGCTCCGGGTGGTCTTAATAAACTCGTAAGTTCAAGAACTATTTAAAACGGGATATATTTAACTACACGGCAAAAAAAGGTATTTTCCCTTCTGCGAATCTCCATCTAAAAATCTCCATCTTCACTTCAGAAAAAGTAAAACTCCCAGCATAAAGTAAACGTCAATATTGACTCCAATCACAGCTAAATAGGTGATCAATACCAGCGTATTATTCACTCACACATCAGAAAAGGGGTTGGCACAGCAAAAAAGGGGTTTTGCACAGCTATTTGATGTGGAGTTGGACATTTCTACAGTGAGAATCCTTCTTCTGCCGTTATAATCAATTTCTGGAAGGGCAATAACAAATTTGAACGTTGAATCACCTTATTAGACGGGCGTCTCCCAAATTAGCCGTGCGACTCCCAAATTAGCCGTGCGATTCCCTTTTTTGATGTGCAAAGTATTTTTTGGACGTGTGTTTGAATTAAAAGCTGTTATGCCCGCCTTTTATGTAGGGAGTAACCTCTATTATTTTGCCGGGCCGATAAATCACACCCATTTAAAACTGTAAAAAGATTCACGTAAAAAAAAGGTATAGGCATTCTGAAAATTTGAACCCCTATTTTGAATCCCTTAGAGATGACTGACAGTAACGTCGAGCTTCGAGGACCAACTAGACCCCAAACGGAACCTATAACCCGAATTTCATCAATTTTGTTTCATGGTAACTAAGAAAAGTGGCCAGTGCGGCGTACGGCGGACAGATAGAAATATTTGTATTGCATTTTCGGATTCTACATACCTTGAAACGTAAACCATCAAATTTTGAGGGGGGGGGGGGGGGGGGGGGAGGTTAGATTTCTTTTATTTTTTTCATGTTCGATTCCAATGGTTCATCACTGAAAATGATAAACCAAAAATGAGCCTAGTTAGTGTTTTTGCGGGCCAAAATTGAGGGAAACCATCAAAAATAGCTATTTCAAATATTGCACATGAAAGAAACAATAAAGAACAGTCAACATTTCTGTAGGTATGTCCAGTAGAATAATAAACCCATGTGACAAGGACTTCGCAGCGTTTTTTTAAGGTATCACCATACTAATTCCATTCGTATAAAATAGGCACATGGAAGTAAAAGTAATCAGAGTTTGGCGGGTGCCGAAGTGGAACGTGATGCGAGGAGTGCAAGAGCAAGTCGTTAGTATGCAGATTGAATCGAGGAAGAGTTTAATACATAAAAAAAGACGCATTTGATCCAAGTTAAATAGGAGAGGGTCTGAAATTACCATGGGAAGGCGCCATTTTGAAAAGTGTCTTAGAAATGCATAAAAGAGACAGCCAATTTAAGTGGTGGGGAAAAAAGACGGGAGCGGACGGGTTTCGAAAGAGTTGTTTAAAATGATCCGAGTCTACAAGCGGGCAACTAACTGTCTTAATCAAAATGTAAAACCGGAGAACGAAGCGAGGCTTTTGAGGAAAATGGAGGGAAATATAAGGAGGACGGAAGGAAATGGTGAGGGGAGGACGGAAGAAATCCGGGGAGGACGGAAGGGGGCAGAGGAGGATTAGCATGGGAGATGCTGAAGTGAGAATATGTCAATCAGTGATGGGGGGGGGGGGGGGGGGTGACTGGTTGAAGGGTGGATTTCTTCATTTTAGAATGCAAATCCGGCGGGGTGATAGAGGGGGGGTCTCGCATCGTGCGCGTGCGTGGGGGCGGCGGAGGAAGCGGGCCACTCCCTTGGCGAACCACTCGACTCCTTCACCTCCGGGTTTTTTCGTTTTTTTCTTTTTTCAACGGACGGTTTACCCGGGTTGAGGAGGCCGGGGGGTGGCCCACTTGTCCGGCTTTGCGGCGGTGGCCGGCCCGTCGAATGCGGCGAACGTCCGGGTTTCCCCGTAAACGGTGGCGAAATGTCCGCTCGCATTTCAGCTTTTCTACATTTCAGCTAATAGCTGACAAATTTGCCGCGTGATCATACAAGCGTTTTAAGCTTTGGCGGTTAAGCACACTGAAACAAAAACGCTGCAAAGTCCTGGTCACATGGGTTTATTATTCTATTGGACATACCTACAGAAATTTTGGAAATACATTCATTGTTTCTTTCACGTGCAATAATTGAAATAGATATTTTTTTTAGTTTCCACCAATTTTGGCCCCCAAAAACCCGAATTAGGCTCCTTTTTGGTTTATTATTTTAAATAATGAACCTTTGGAATCGAGCATGAAAAAAAAAAAATTCTAACCCCCTCAAAATTTGATGGTTTATCTACGTTTTTCAAGGTATGTAGAATCCGAAAATGCAATAAAATATTTCTGTCCGCACGCCGAACATAGCACTTTTCATAGTTACCATGAAAATAAATTGATGAAATTCGGGCGTTCGGGGTCTAGTTGGTCCTCGAAGCTCGGCGTTACTGTCAGTCATCTCTAAGGGGTTCAAAATAGGGGTTGAAATTTTCAGAACGCCGTATCTCGAAAACTTTTTATAGAAGGGTATGGTTTTTTTTAGGTTATTAAATTTGTCTTTAGCTAAACAATTTTTTGAGACCACCCGGAGCATTGTACGTCAAGCCGTTCGTGTGTACCAAAAAGCTTCGTCAACACGATCGTGAATCAAACGGTATTAATCCGGCCCAGATATCATCACTAGGGAGCACCTGATTATAACCAAGGATGGCTGTATGAAGTCGAGTTGGTTGTTCTGCGATATTATTTCATTTGATAAGTGATGGACTATTGGATAGGTATTGTTGGTAGGTACTTCTGAAACTTGAACAAACGTTGAAGTATTATTGATGGGCAAGTTAGTACACAACGGTTCATTATACTTGACCACCAAGGCAGGTATTGACCACAGAAAACAGTGATCTACGCAGAAGGGGCATCTATTTCACTCCACATCAACAATTTCACTTCAGAACTTCATTATTTGCGTTTCTTTTCGTCATTTTAGTCACTGTTTGTCATCGACAGAATTATTTTAGCAACATTTAACTCGTGATTTATGTAGGTACCTAGTAACGAGTACGGGGTTAGGTACCACTAACCTACGGATGGTCTGCGATCTACATAATATGTATAGTCTAGTACATATTATATAGACTGGTTATCTATACAGAGAGCTGTGATCTCTAACAGAAGGGTATTCTGTACAAAATAATAAACCGCCGTGCAGGGATTGGCTGCGTTTTAAAAAACAAATCATCTTTGATTATTGTTAGAGCAATTTAATGTCTTGATTCACCGGATGAAAACACAAATTTATGGTGATTTCAGACAATTTTCCAGGTTTTTGGCTCATAAACAAAATTTTGGGAGCTGAAGCTTCGTTGCCCTCCAAAAAAAGATTTTTGGGAGCTGAACCTTGTTGAATATTCGGTCTTCTCGCCCTAAAAAACGCATGTTCACTAAAACCCAACAAAAACCCTGAAAACCCCTGTGTTTACACCCATTTTTCTCCCATAGCACCCGTGGGTGTATGCCGATCGGGCTGCCGAGCTTCGGAGCACAACTAGGGTCCAAATGTGTTCCCAATGTGTTCGTCGTTCTTCCTGTGTGCGGAAGAACGACGATTTTACACCAAAATTTAACGTAAATTTACAGCTGAAACTTAATGAGGACCTCAATTTATCGCTCGTTTGGTCAAAATCGACTTCATATTCGGTCTTCTTGCTCTAAAAAACATGGAAAACGATACATCACAAGCTCATGTTACTAAAACACCAAGAAACCATATTTTTACCCCCATTTTTCACCCATAACACCCTTGTGTATAGTCCGATCGGGCTGCAAATTTTCGGAACAACTAGGGCCCAAATGGAGCCTGATAGCGAAAGAACTTTAGACCGAAAATGAAGTAGATATGGACGATAAGGCGGACCTTGAAACGTAAAAGAAAAAATTTTGAGGGGGTGTTATAAAAATTTCTTGCTGAGCGAATACATAGGTGTATTATTTACAGAATAATTAACCAAAACGGTTCAGAGATGTCCTAAAACGCGCTAGGCAATTTTAATTAGTTTCGGAGGCCAAAAAAATCTCGTCCTCTCAAAAGTGACCACAAAGGCTTTGCGCAACCTCCCTAGACTCGGGGTACGGAAGTAGCCAAAATGCTGTTCCATCCAAACTTGAAAT
Source organism: Leptopterna dolabrata (assembly GCA_954871275.1). Lineage (NCBI taxonomy): Eukaryota > Metazoa > Arthropoda > Insecta > Hemiptera > Miridae > Leptopterna > Leptopterna dolabrata. Next base: position 28,268,791 of record OX940981.1, on the reverse strand, counting down.
CTTCTGAAATCAGACGTGGGTGAGGGAGATACAAAAAGTAGGTCGAATTTGAGTTTTTTTGGGTCGAAAATAGCTGAAAAGTTCAAGTCATGCAGCATTACCATACCATCGAACCATTCTATAATATTTTTGATCATTTAATGCCAATTTCACTAACTCAAGCTTGACACACTTTTGATGAAGATTTTGTGGCAAACCTTTTTTTGAAAATGGAATAGGTAGTTTCTTTTTGTTTTGGGTTACAATTTTGCAACCACTTCCGATAACTCTTCATAAATTTTTGGTGATTTTAGGCTAAAATGCTGTGTTCTATCCAAACTTGAAATCTTCTGGATTCAGACTGAGGGGGGGGAGGGGAGGGACGTAAAAAAAGTAGGTCAAATTGATTTTTTTTGGGTCGAAAATAGCTGAAAAGTTCTAGCCATGCAGCATTACCATTTGAGCGAATTACTGAAGAACCATTCCATAACACTTTCAATCACTTAATGCCAATTTCACCAACTCAAAGTCAAATTTGACACACTTTTTTTTAATGAATGATTTTGTGGCAAACTTTATTTGAAAACGAACAGGTAGTTTTCATTCTGTTTCGGGTCACAATTTGTAACCATTTTCGATAATTATACATCAATTTGTTGTGATTTTAGGCGTTTTAATAGCTTTATGACTCCCAATTACTTGTATCTGACTTTTTTTTGTAAAAAATATTTTCAACCTAGGAAGAGTGTGCCTTTCTCAACTCGCCGTTCTTTTGGAGATTTTATATTGATTTTTTGACGATTATGAGCCATTTTAAGCTATTTTAAGCCATTTTTGACCCTAAAACTCAAATTTGGTACGCTCCTTGTTTTTTAGAATCTCTCATTTCCGAATTCATCTTTTCGTTTGCTAAAACGAAAATTTTGGTGATAATCGAAAATGTTTCATTTTGCAGCCATATATACATATATATCTACATACCGCATATTAGGTATATGTGTTTGTTAAAATAAAGGGGAGAAAGCTCAAAAATGGAAGAAAAACGAAGAAAGTTTGAACCCATTGCAAAGATATTAAAAAATTCGCTGAAATTAGGGAAATGTGACTCATAAAAACCACTATGACACAAATGACAAGAGGGTTCAAATTTGTGAACAAAACCTATTTGATACAAAACCGTATTGGAGCAGGAGGGTTCAAATTTGTGGGCAAACCCTATTTGATACAAAACCGTCTAAGAGCTTATATTTGTGGACAAAATCAAGTTGGAACAAAACCGTCTTGGGTCGGGAGGGTTCAAATTTGTAGACAAAATTAAGGAAAACGTTCAATCGTTCAAAAGCAAGTGCGTAATTTCGAAAATTCGCTCATACTTTCAGGCTGTTTAATTTTTTCGATTTTATAATTAAGTTCTGCGAGGCCAATCCATAAAGAAATTGTATCCGATCCGCCGCATGATGAGGTTGGCAGCATATTTATGGCGTGTAAGGCCCCTCGTTGCAGTGCATTTGCATCCCAAACTACCCTTCAGTGCGCCCTGATTCCTGATCCAGTAACGGAGGTTAGCACTTGCTCATAAATAAAGCGCATCCCAATCATCAGACTCCTCTCCGATGGCGACGGGACTAACTCCTGTTTAGAGGATTAAGTGCTGAAATGAAAACGGCGTTAAGTCCTGTTAAGCGCCCGGTGATCGTTGCATTTACTCTCTCGAAACGGATTCAACCACCGGACGGGGGGAAAAGGGGAAATTCGCCGAAATCCGCCCCCGAGGTAGTTGGATGTTGAAACGTTTCACTCGTTTGGAGTCATTAGCGCCCTTTTACCTTCGTTAACTTGCCCTCCGCCCACTCCGCCTCGCCACCTGATGCCATCGGCGCTTGGTGGCCCACTAGTAAAGAGGCTTTCAAAGGGAGTTTTTCCCTCGGCCTTTAAAATCCGACTGCAGCAAAGGCCGCTATTGGCCCAAGTAGTACTGTGATGTACCAACCCCCGCTAAAGGTCGTACAGTGGGCGGGGAAAAAGCATGAACATATGAGCGAATTTTTGAAGTGGCTGGACTCAACGGTTTTTGGCGTTCCATTTCAAGAAGGTTTTCCCTTTGCTATTTCCATTAAATAAACGAATGAGGAAACAGACGGGCATTTTCCCCCTCCCCAATTCGTTCAAATAACTGTAGGTTTAACGTCTTTCCAAAAAAGTGCTATATGATGGGTCGACGACAAGGTTATATGCGGAGAAGGATGCATCTACCTCACTCTACTTCATTAGCGAACTTGCCCTCCGCCCACTCCGCCTCGCTACCTGATGTCACTGGCGCTTGGTGACCTACTAGTAAAGAGGCTTTCAAAGGGAGTTTTTCCCTCGGCCTTTAAAATCCGACTGCAGCAAAGGCCGCTATTGGCCCAAGTAATACTGTGATATCACCAACCCTCACTAAAGGTTGTACAGTGAGTGGGGAAAAAAGCATGCACATATCAGCGAATTTTTGAAGTGGTTGGACTGAACGGTTTTTGGTGTTCCATTTCAGAAAAAAAGGTTTTCACTTTGATATATTTCCATTAAATAAACGAATGAGGAAACAGACGTGCAATTTTTTCTCCCTAATTCGTTCAAATAATAAATTGTAGGTTTAACGTCTTTCCAAAAAGGTGCTATATGATGGGTCGACGACAAGGTTATATGCGGAGAAGGATGCATCTACCTCACTCTTCTTCATTAGCGACCTTTTACTTTCGTCAACTTGCCCTCCACCCACTCCGCCTCGCCACCTGATGCCATCGGCGCTTGGTGGCCCACTAGTAAAGAGGCTTTCAAATGGAGTTTTCCCAAGGCAAGTTTCCGCCTTTCCAGCAAAGGCCACTATTGGCCCAGGTAGTATTCCGATGTCTCCAACCCTCGCTGAGGGTCACCTAGTGGGATGGGCATTCATGGCGCACTCCAGAAACAAACAATGGGTACTTAATGGGGGGGGGGGGGGGGATTTATTCACCAAAAAAGTGGGTAAAATTTGAGTTTTTGAGGGTCAAAAATAGGTAACAGTTCCTTTTATGCAGCATGACCATATGATCGAATTTCCTAAATGGTTTTCTTGACGGTTTTTAGGGGTTTTTCACGAAGAATTTTTTTCCTCTGTTACTTCTTATGAAAAACAACTTCTGTTGGATTTATGGGGAGAAAAAAGAATTAGGAACGGGCGTGCATTTTTGGTATTCTCTCGGCGCTCTAAATTGAACGGACCAATAATTATCGATAATATTTGACTGAATATTACACAGTCAAAAACTCTGTTTCAAAAATGTGCGAGAAAGCCAGTTTAGTGCCGGACTTCCTCAGTTATTTCGTTCTAAAACTGACCAGCTTTTTTGAGTGTTCTATTTCACAAAGGTTTCCGCTTTACTGCTTTTATTATATAAAAGACGACACAGGTTATCTGCGAAGAACGATAGGTACCTACCTAATTACCTCACTGGATAAAATATATTGATCATAGCGCTCAGGGCAAACTGCCGAAGATTCAATGACGAATCTGCAGTTGAATTAAAAATTAGTGAATTCCATCAAACCCTGACTCAGCTTTGTAAAACGCCGAACCAAGTCGGGGCAGCGCTGACCGTTTTTGAACAGGCCTCAACCATAGACCAGCAATGTGCGTTGCTAGTTTATGATACAGATTGTGGTGATAATGAGACTGAAGTAGTTGAGGCTTGGGAAGGCGAGAGTGAGATGGAGAACGTGGGTGCGAGGTAACTACTATCCAGAAAGGTTACACCACATTAGCTAGGCAAGAAAGGTTACCACCAAGTTGGATACTATAGAGATAGAGGATATGCCCAGAAAGGTTACACCACATTGGCCAGGCCAGAAAGGTTACCACCACTTTGGGATCTTTTATGAGAGCGAGGTTGATGAGAAGGGTAAGGCGAGAGAGAGATGACATCGAGTTCGAGTGGATCGGTAGAATGACGAGCTGGGCAAGGAGGGCGCCTTATAAAGGCACCTCTACCCTCCCTCGGTCCTCCTCGGCTACCTGGTTGCGCCCCTCATGTCACGTAGCTCGCCTTCTCCTTGGCTTTATTGGAAACAATTCGTATGTATAATTCTGAGTGGAATTTATAAGGGGTACCCCTTACACGACACAGATGATATTTCGTTGTCGACGTTTGGATTCTCAAGCCATGGGCAGTCGAAAGCAGCTTGAAATCCACCTCCAGGGAGCAAGCCTACCGTTAAGGGGTCGAAACCAAAAGAAAAAAATGGAAAAAGATTGATACGACAGATGAATTTAGATAAGGGATTGTGGCAATTACTTCAGGTGTCAGGTGCGCAAAAAACCCCTCCGGCCATTTTATATTCATGGTTTGGGACTTCCCTCGGGTTTCCCCAGTCCCTTTTCCGTCTAGCCCAATGGACTTTGTGTATTTTATTATTTACACCCCACTCCTTTTCGTCACCCACCCCCAACTCCAGTCCTTCCTGTCCTTCTTACGCGAACTTTATTGACTTTCAAATACCCTCTTCATAGTCTATGCCTTTGCACTTTCTTGCTTTTTCTCCTCCTCGGGGCTTTTCTTCCTTTAAAAGAAATATTTATTCACCCTTCTGGGCAAATGGCAGCATTGTCGATTTACTCCGTGTCAAGTGCTGTACGATGTTGAAGATTTTACGAGTTAGGCGTTGAGGATGGCGTTTGACTGCGGTCCCGACACACTAGGTAGCTGAGAATCAGCATGTCAAGTAAAACCGAAAGCATCCTTGTGATAGGTACAAACAAAAGCAAATTAAGCAGCATTAAATTTTTACCACACACTAGGTGGGCAGTGTATACAAGACACGTATTAACAGGCGCTATGGATGTATCGAGATGATTAGTGCGGGACAGTGAAAAAATCAATTAGGTTTGTGGAAGGAAAAGATCAATTCCACCATGACAAAGAAGAACAAAGAGAACTTGAAAAAACACTGATTTTTCAAACTTCTACAAATCCGGCACCTGATTTGAAATTCGGTACACGTCCTCAGGAGCCCCTCGAGAATGGGTGTACAAAAATAAACACTGGAGACCCCAAAGGGGCTATTTACGGGGATTCTTCCGTCGTGTGAACATTGGTTTTAGTCGCTTTCGATTTTTTCGGGTTTTTTTCAGCGGGACCACTAAATTCCATCATTTTCAAATTTGGATATACAGCACTTGCAACAGCAACAATTCAAGGTGTTGAGAGGTGTAATATGACAGGTAAACGAAACACTGGAAAACAAGGAACGAGACATGGTGTGAGGGTGAAGTCATAAGGCCACAATAAACCACATTTCACTCCCCTCCAATTTTTTGAGACGCCTCAAACTGCACCTATGTATCCGGATACCTTTTCGTGAAATTGGAGGGATGAAGAAAATACGTCGCGCTACAAATCAGTTATGTAGGTATCCGTTCCACCGCTAAGCTCAAATACGAATAACAAATCAGATACAAATACCGCCAAACACTGCCGAATTCAGGATGACCAGGATTAACATTAGGGTCACGTTCTCCTTCCTGACAACCTTCAGGCTCCAGTTCCTCCTCGAAGTAATCAACTGTGCCAGCTCCACTTCGTCAACTTCATGATCATCATAGAGATTTTTCGAAGGAAATACGCTACTGCAAAGGATCTTAAGTTTCTAATGAGCAGATGATGGTTTGACGTTTATTTCGATTCTTCTCCTTTTCAGAGCATAGGTAGGTTTGCAAAATGTTTCATACAGAACGATCAGTTCAAATAAGAGCAATTCCCGAAAATTTGTAGTGGATCGAATTCAGTTTTTTCATAAATCGATGAAAATAGGTTAAACTGCTAAAATTCACAAAAAATTAAAATGAATTCACCAAAGTTGTATAGAATGATGGTTCAAGACAGTAAAATGTTGTTTCAATAGTCAATAATACTTTTCTCAAAAAAGTTGTTCAAATCAAAATTATCGGGGGGGGGGGGGGGGGGGGGGGCAAAACTGTCAATACTTAATCGCCAAAAATAGCTAAAAGTTTCAGAATGGAAATTCGCTAATATGGCCATGCTGCATGCATGGAGCTTATTTGTGTACTCTCCCTCCTTTGATCAGAGGAGCAGTAGAAGTTTCAGTATATTTTATGACCATGCGAGGAAGAAGGGCTTAAACACCACTCTACCTCCTAACCGTTATTTTCTTCAAAGTCGAAGAATACATAATAAATATAGATCAACTTCATGAAAGATATTGTTTTCCTAGTAAAGGCAATATAATACACCTAATTTGGAAAATGAAATACCTATTGTAAGACCCCGAGATAGCGACAAAACAACCAGAAAGAAGGTATGCTAGCGAATTACAACCGAGGTCTTCACGTAAAACGAGGGAATGCTGTACTAAATTATACTTTAAAAACTTTATCTCTGTTGATTCTTTAAACACTTAGCGAGTTACCTACGTTACCTACGTATACCTCTCTTAGTAAAGAATGACGAAGTTATAATATGGAGCACCTAGTCCTACATTATGCATATCAAGCAAGGCCAAACTAAAATGTCGGGTTGATTCCTTACATGTGTTTCCTATGTTTCATAACTGTTATAACGTTATGTCACGAACGTAGGTCAGATTATTGCGGCAGGAGAGGGTTAGAGCACTGTTCTTACTCTATGTTCGAATCCAGAACTTGCTGGTAATTTTCAACAAGAAAACCGCTGACACTATATTTATTATGTTGGATGATCCCGGCTGAATCGAAGGACAGAGCTTAGGACGTATCATTTAGTCCACAATGACTCGAACTATTGAGGGGTGTTCAAGCAACGTATTTAGCATTCGCCCTTTATGGCGGCTCGATATTAAACATGCCGCTCTAATGATACACCGTTGCCTGCGTCTGGGGACGTGTTCAGACTCCAGAATTCGCTCGGTACCCATAAGAAGGTTTTATCCAGTTCCCAGCGCAGCTGTTTGAACCTCTTTTACATAACATACAATCTACAATCCCCATCTTGCCTCTACGCTCATAAAGGTTGGTGCGAACCTATAATTTCTAGTAATTGTACTTCTAACGCCTGGTACTCCATTTCGAGAAGAAAAACTTTGGTTTCCTCGGCGAAGCGAAATGGTTTAAATTACTCCAGTCAAGTAAATTGGAAACAGAAGGACTTTTAAAGTTGATTTGAAACGGCCGTGTTAGCTATCGGAATTGTTGGGTAGGTGTACTTAATCCAAGAAATGAAAACGTCTTCGTAAGCGTTTGAAACGAGGATTCTCTTCGGTTCGCCGCATTTTCCAAACCTGTTGGTTTACTATTAAAACAATCATCTCTTGGAATGATGGTTACAGAGCGTACCTAGTAATCCAGCTTCAATGGTAGAGTCTACTTAAAATAATATAGGTAAACCTAATACCAGCGATTTTAATTTTCCCACGGGAAACTAAAGTAGAAGCGGTCTTCAAAAGTCCGGGAATTCCTATAACAGCTGAGTGGAATGAAATGTTAAGGTTCATGATGAACGTAATAAATAATGGTGATTGATTAAGGTACATATGGAGGTTTTTTGGTGGTTGTAAGTAACCACTTTTAAGACAATTTTTGGGAGAAAAATAATATGTTACTGCAATGGCAGACACACGTCTGTGAGTCGTCTGCTCCTTGAATAATATTTGTAATTTGAAGAGGAAACAAAAAAACGCTGCAAATCCCTGCACAACGGTTTATTATTTTGTATAGAATACCCTTCTGTTACAGATCACAGCTCTCTGTATAGATAACCCGTCTCTATAATATGATATGTACTATTCTATTATATGCATATTATGTAGATCGCAGACCCTCCGTAGGTTAGTACCTAACCCCGTACTCGTTACTAGGTACCTACCTAAATCACGAGTTAAATGTTGCTAAAATAATTCCGCCGATGACAAACAGTACCTAACAAAAAGAAACACACATAATGAAGTTCTGAAAAGAAATTGTTGATGAGGAGTGAAAAAAGTTGCAAAAGTACCTACCAACAAACTCCAGCCCCTTCTACGTAGATGGTATAATGAACCGTTGTGTAATAATTTACCGTTGATTTACCCTAGTAATAATTTACCCATCAATAATACTTCAACGTTTGTTCAAGTTTCACTACCTACCAACAAACTCCAATAGAGCCATCATTTTTCAAATTAAATAATATCACAGAACAACCAACTCGACTTCATACTCCGCCAATATAATCAGGTGATCCCGACCAATGATTGGCCGTATTCACAAATTCCTATTGTGGGCGCGTCTCTGGTTACGAGATTTGGTTTGAATTGTATACAATTTCATTCACACTGGAGTCGAAAATGCCTGTCGGTGCAAACTTCGGGGCCTTACTGTGAACGAACGGCTGGACGTACGATGCTCCGGATGGTCTTAAAAAACTCGCAAGTTCAAGAACTATTTAAAACCGTAAAAATATTTACGTAAAAAAATGGTATAGGCGTTTTGAAAATTTCAACCCCTATTTTGAACCCCTTAGAGATGACTCACAGTAACGTCGAGCTTCGAGGACCAACTAGACGCCGAACGGAACCTATAACCCGAATTTCATCAATTTTTTTTCATGGTAACTAAGAAAAGTGGCTCGTACGGCGTACGGCGTACGGCGGACAGACAGAAATATTTTTATTGCAGTTTTGGATTCTACATACCTTGAAACGTAAACCATCAAATTTTGAGGGGGGGTAAGAATTTTTTTTTTCATGCTCGATTCCAATGGTTCATTATTGAAAATAATAAACCAAAATACAGCCTGAATCTACGCAGCTTACGCCCGCAGTTGATGATTTTGAGACAGGTAAACAAACAAAAGCGTATCAACTGATGTTACAAAATTCAACAACATTATCTTCTTAAAAATAAAATCCAATCTTCCAGTTGTATGACATCAATTTTTTCAATTTCAATTTTTCAATTTTTTTATTCAGCAAATACTTTATACAACAAATATAATTATTTATATAGAGTATATATACATAATACAAGATCTAAACTTGAGTTGGTTTATGAGCCTCAGGTCAATGACCCGTCCAGGCTCGTCTCTTCCACCACTATTTTATTACCTTCTGCGTACCAGCAGTTTCATTGACATAACACACCTTAAGTGTTTGGAGAATGAGTTACATTGATCAAGAACCAACAGTATTAATTTACAGGTTATTCCTAAGTAGTTAGTATATACACTTAATGCTACGAAGGCTGATTTGTATTTTTATCCTAATTTAAACTTATTTATAACAACACTTTCGTTATTTTCAAGCTCAAAATATTCTAGAACTAGTTTTTTAAATTTTCCTGTTGATGTTGTCACGGCTAAACGGCAGAAAATACCACAGCGGACTTCGAAATGTGATAGGTACCTAGCTTTGGCAGGTAGGTTTGGTGAGGATTTAGCACCGCAACCAGAACATGGAATCGCAAGCACGACTTGGTGTATAATATGGAGTGTCAACTGGTGAAATTTCCTGCCTGAACAGTAGGGGAATCAGAGACTTTGACTCGAAGCTTCAAGCGCAATAGTACCTAGCCCCCCATCTGGAGATCGCTGATAACATCCTCCAGTTTTTCCTTTATTGTAGTTGGATTACTACTCTTTGCTGCTAGAAACTCATCGGCTTGCTTGCCATTTCCGTCTGTGAGTTTTCTTGTGCAAGTTTTCCCCAAACTCTTGCATACGAAGGAATCCATTGAAGAACCACCAGAGGTCTCCTTCCCTCCAGGACATCCAAGGATTGAGTCTGGCCATTGGTGCAGATAATGACGGCTTCGGAATTACACAGGTTGACCACTGTGTACATTCGATGAAGATCCGCTATGATCGATATGAAGAGCCAGCAAGACAACACGGATTTCGCCAAAGCTGCAGGCAAGACTTCCAACATGCCCATGGATCATAAGATGGTTTTATGGCATTTTGTTGAGTGTACTCAATAATAACAAAAGATAGCATTGGGGCACCTGAAGAATTTGAGCACCGGGAATATGTTTCGTTTATTCCGGTTATACAAGAGGAAGTCATCTTGAGTGCAAGCAAAGTGATATAGTGCGCAGGCGCCCATTAACTGAAATATACGTATATATAAGAAGAGCACATCGAGTCCAACCGATCAAAACGACCAGCTGCATCTGTCGTGAGATCAGCGAAATGAAAGGGAACGGAGCGAGTCCAATTAAGAGTTTTAAAGTCTACGAAACGTTCGAAATTATTGACCGAAGCAAATCGACGGCTGTCTGAAGTAAGTCAATTCAATTACATATGAACTCCATAAGAATACACGTAGGATAGAGAAAATGACAACCGTGGGCTTGGAATTAAATGGGATATAAGAGCAAGAAAAAGGTCTCCGATGATGTTGAATTAGACCCCTTGGGATGATGTCGCAGAGGTAACCATTTCAAAGATATCTTAAAGCACCACCCTCTTCAACTATAATCATGCAACAATTATATTTAATTTTCAGTTGGAGAAGGATCTAAGGAGCTTTTGTGGCCAGGGTTTTGTTTTTTACCGTTCCCCATGAGTTTCCTGTCCAAAAGGCGCGTCTTTATAAGAGTATCAAAATCTAATTTGAGGCTGGGTCATTAGACTTGGGGAGGGTCACAGATGTCTTCTGTTACCTACCAGAGACAATGTTACTTTTCGGGACAGTTCGACGCTATTCATTAGGGTTGGTACCTCGGTTTCTATCCCAGTCCCACCACTTTTTCCACGAAGCCTTCCTTCAATAGTTTCGAGTTTTTGTCAACCCCCTTCGGGAGAGATGAAATGCTATTTCTCTTTGAAACAAGCCATTCAAAAGTGATTGGCGGTTGTTTTTTACTGCGTCTCCTGACTTCGTGTCTCTTTCAAGGTAGAAAGAACTGAGGGCAATCACGGGGTAATCATCGATTACCTAAAGCCACATTGTCTTCAACATACAAGATATGCCTTTCGAATGCCAAGTGAGGTCCAGGAATTCCTGTGACAACAATGTTGTCACATCCCCTCCAGCGATCCGTCATAGGTACATCCTTGTTCCCGAAACCGCTTTCACAATGCGTCCTGAAAACATCCTCGAACTGTATACACAATATACACAAAATAAACATTCGCGAGCTTTGCGCAATAAACCATAACATACCAAAGCAGCTCACGTTCCGTTTCCTAATTTTCTATTGAGGACAAGCATTAAATGCTTGCAAATTTTGCCTTTGAGCTTTCGTACCTGGTGAAAATAATTATTAATGCCTATAACGAACGACAGACTTAATTATAAATTAGGGGTAGCAGAATACCAATGAGGACGCAAACCACAGATTTCCTTTTTCCTGGCTTTTCAATGGCAGAATTTTGAGTTAGTGCGCCTTTAAAATATAGACATTCTAACGTAAAAATTCACGAGGATTTCAACAGCAGACCTAAAGTTGAATACAATTCATGAGAACCAAAGAATATGTAACATCGTATCTTCCACCATGAAATTTGTCTTTCCGTTTGAAGTAAAATTTTACACCATAATTTCTTAGTGAGTTAGCAGAAATCCTACAGTGTAATTTGGACTTGTAGGGGTCGCTGATTTTAATGGCCACACGGAGGTTCGGATCCAAAAGAGTTAGGGACTTTGCGGATAAGTTATATTCGATAACAGACAAAATATTTAGCTACTGGCGGAATTTGCACCGCCAACCCCACGACCTTCATTTTACCGATCCGTCTGAGGTCTATTTCATCGATTTCATCAATACACAACGGGCTCTAGAATAGCTGCTTACATCAGCCTCTCTTTTGAGGCCATCACTCTGTCAGACACTGGGTCGGCTCCCAGTCCACAACCCAATCAACGATTAATAAATTAATCACTTCTGAATAATTGGGACAGTATCACTGAAGTGAGGGGATCTACTAATTCGAAAGGCTTCAATGCAAGCGTCCTTCTACATTGACTTTCCAAATCAAGAGTAGCGGGCTCCCTCTGAAATAGACCATTGATCCAACATCTTAGTGCTGTCAATAGGTTTCTAGCAGGTTCGTTCACAGATATTTAAAAATATTATTTTTTGTTAATGAACCAACAGGATGACGGTAATATTTGGTCATACTTTGAGTTGATTTTGAAACAAACTAAATACTTTGATTTTGAAAGTTCAAATCATGATGATGCTTGATTAAAATGGTCATAATTTTACCTATGATCAATATATCTACCATATTTTGAGCAGCTCTCCCTCTCAAGCCAAACTGCTGCCTCAGGAAATTTGAACCCAGTTTGCGATGCCGTAGTCGCAATTTTCATAAGTTTTTCGAGATTCTTCAAGCAACTGTATCAGTTTTAAATTTAGATGAGAGTTTGAGGATACTTGACATTTCGTGTCGGAAGGGTAGTCAGTAACAGGTCGTCTTTAGTAAATGAACCAACCTTAAATTAGGTTCGCAAAGCATTTGTAAAGTATTATTCGTTTCTGCGATAAATACGGAAGTCAACTACGTCATTAAAATTATTCCGCATATTTCATATGGAAAGGTACATAATATTTGAACAGGGAGAAAAGGAAACCAGCTGAAAACTTAACATGTTCCGCCACCTTACCGTAACTTATGGGCCAAGGATGGGTGGGAGCTGAACTTCAGTAGCAAAGGCGATGGCAATCAAAGCAGAGACTGATCGATTATGAGACCTCGACTACACCACCAAACCTCAATTTTGTGAAATAAAATACACCCGGCCACGCGAGTAATTTAGGAACTCTAATACCGCCGTTATGAAACCGAATACTGTAGTTTTATCCTCTCACCCCACGAAAGGATACAGTTACATACAATCCCAACCCAAGTCCATTTGGTGTATCTCATAGTCTTGGAGCTAAGGTTCCCAAAGTAATTTCGAGTTCAATTCTTTAAAAAGGAGTTCCTCCGAGTCGAAAATGAGCTTTCCGAGCGTAAATCACGATTTGATACACCGTTAATGAAACGTCTTGCGTTGGGATTGTCGTCATTATTGTGACCCCGGTCGTGCTTCTAAGGTTCTATCATTACTCGCCAGGTAATGACGGGCCTCCAATCCCCCAACCCTCACTTACCATTAAACCTCTCATTGTCTCAAACAAAATGAAATAGCAATTTATTCCCCTTCTACGTTTTCATTACAGTCCTTTTTTCACCACAAGGTAATCCAAAGAGGTGGAGACTTTACTCACTGAGAACGGCCATGTTTTTCTCGGACCTTCTAAAACAGTGACATTTTATCCTTTCGACCTGCCGATTCAAGGGACCGCTTTTAATTTTCAGAAATAGCGACACGTACCCTTTGTAGGCTCCTGGAGTAGGTAGGCACTCGTAATGGGAGCTAGACACTCAACTTTCTCACGGTCTTTTGATTTTTTCTTTTAAAATACAAATTGACATCATCTACCCAGTAGGTCCTTAGACTCGTCCTTGGGAGGTCCTTCAATCGTCATACTTATTTATGCACTAAATACACATGTGGGCATTGATATTCAGCAGATGGCCCGCGGTGCCAGTAGTTTTCTAATTATAATAGGGATATTCACGGTTGATCCGTCCTCATTAAATGATAAATCAAAATCTTCGCAAAACGGTCAAATCATGAGGCCCTCGTTGTTAAACTTCGCTAGGTATGTTAAATTTCGTAAATCGAATCAGGTGATTCGGTGATTAAGAGAGTGAAGAAGACGAAGATACGTGAGATCCAGATGACTAAAGTAGGAAACAACAGCACCGACGAGAGGTAGGTACCGAATTGCGAACCAACTGTTACTGGGACACCACATTGGTTTGAAAACGTTTAAAATGGTGTCGAGTCGACGTTGAACGAACCCCAGACAATGTTAACGTCGAACGAAAAGTGCCGATTTTTTCGACAGATTATTCCTAAGTTCAACACGATTCGACGTCGAAAACGACCCATCCGTTAATATGTTTAATATATATATATATATATATATATATATATATATATATATATATATATATAACTCGGCTCTCCGCGCCTCGCCAGGGGGCAAGCCCCCTGGACCCCCAATTTCTTATCTTCTATACTTTGTATAGAACGAGGAATTTGCAACGCAATTCGAGTCCGAAATGACTCCCCGAAGAAGGCACCCCATAATCAATCGATTAATGCCTCCTTCGTTTATCATAATAGTGTTATTTTGTCATTTGGAAGGTATATGATCGACGCAGATACCTTCGGTTATTTCGGACCATTTCGCTTTAAAAGTGGGATTTTTTACTTGTTTGTAAATAGCGTCTCCCGCGTTCCCATATCCTAAACTTTTAGCATAGAAATTAGCTTCCCTAGCCACGGTATCGCGGGACAAAAAAGTGTGACATGTGACAAAAAAAACTAGTTGGGGGTCGGGCTAAGAATTGCGTTGCAATTAATATATCGTTGTTAGGATTCTTGATGGTTGGCGTTTTAATCAAAAGATCCACTATGCCGACATTTCGATTTATTTATAAATCCTCTTCAGGGATGCAATGATAGGAACCATTTTACTCAGAAAACAATGACTCACAGAAATGTAGGATGGGCAAAATGTGGACAAAAAATTACCTTAGTTGATATGTCCTACATTTCTCTGCGTCAATGTTTTTTGAGTAAAATAGTTCCTATCGTTGCAGCCTTGAAGAGGATTTATAAATAATCGAAACGTCGGCATATTGGATCTTTTGGTTAAGTGACCAGCCCTCAAGAACCCTAAGAACAATATTCATACTGAGTGGTCAAGAACCTTAAACATTAATATATATCTATTAGGAGTACCTACCTATGCTGTTCGAACCGAACTGATAAATTTTCCACAACACAGCAAAGGGTCGCAATATTCAATATAGAATAGGTTTTATTGGGGTTTGCTCATGTTCCATTACACTCTAAGCATTACAAACTCCGACCACTTATTTTCAATTATTTGAAAGATTACACGAAATTTTCTACCATCTGCTGAATATGTGAATCATTATTACAATACCTAACAAAGTAATGGGATCGTACTCATTCGAAATGAGGACAACATCAAGTAAGATGTTGAAGACACCTATCGGGGAAAAGAAGAACTGGCACTATAGGCCTAAGGGCACCAAAATTAAAAATATCAGTCCCGATTTGCACTTCAAGCATTTGTTGTTACCTACATAAAAATTTGGGAAAAATGAATAAATCAAATTAAAATGAATATCTCTTTCAGGTTAGCCACGCGGCTTTAGATATACATAATATAGATAACGTATGAAAACTATTTTTACAACAGGAGGACCTACAGAACTAGAGAGGTGCAGCATTTCAACGTCATAACAAATTTGGGTGAATCAGACGACGTCATTTCGAAAAGTTCAGTTCTTCAAAACAGAATTTCAAATTTGCGCATGCAGAGAAACTGCTCCAATCACTCTGAAACCATTCTGCCGTTGAGATGTTTGGACGTGATCCTGTAGACCTAAACGCAGGGTCGAGCTCAGTCAGGACCTACAATCTGTTAGGGGATGATGGGTGGAAATTGTAACTCTCTTAACTTGAAAAGAACGCGCAGACTTCTCACTTGAACACGTTTTTCTCAAAATTCAGATGTCCAGATAGGACGTTCTTCCTCATAACGACAGCACAGGGTACCATATGAGAACCCACTTTTATGGCCCCTAAAAATGTAATGTAACAGATGTGGGGATATGAGCGAAGATACAAGGTTACTGCTGTAGGCCAAACCGATCGCTCTGAAATTCACGGAAATCATTATCGCAACTTGCGTGGTTCATTAAAATCCGTCATACAGTACAATACGTCAGAAGTAATATTGACGAGATATGTGACAGTCCCCCTTTAAGAGAAGGAAATTGAGCTTATTTTTGGCGCTATGACTTTTCAACATAGTTAAGTCTAACATGCCACTCCTCTGAACCCGTCTGTCTGGCCAGACTCAATTCAATATTATCTGAAGCCTTGAAATATGGATGTAATCTGATGTTTAAAATGCCCTGGATTCTTCTTCCTTCTGACTTTTTGCAAGCAACAGAAGACGAAATCGTTTGCCCTAAGGCGCGGGATTTTCATAATTAAGGTCAAGACAATCTACAAAAGGCCACCAAGCGAAAGCAATGGCCAGATGATCAGCGACGGGAAGCCTTGGAAGTGGTGATTAGCGACAGATATGGGGATGAAAAAGCTTCATTGCGCTGGTGCAGGGCATAAAAACGCGACGTTCCGCGTTATGCAAAGGTTTATCAAGTACTAACGAGATAAGGTAAGAAAACTGGATGACAGCGCGTGTGTGGCAACGCGTTCTTGACCAAAATTATCCTCATTAACTGTCATCTGGGAACTTGGCACTCGGTCGTAATGGGGGCTGAACCTCAGAAATTAGATCGTAATTGCCCTTCTCTCTGTCGTTTCGGGAGGCCCTTCCTGAGAAGTTGACACACTACTTCCAAGTCTCCTCGGATAAAATTCACATGTTTGAGTATAGGTAGGAAACGAATCTTGACGAAATTCTTTCCAAGCCAACATAACGGTCAGGTAGTCGATTTAGACCGTCAAAATCCAAGAAGTACTAATCCACACTTGAATCTATTCACAGATCGTATACCTGGAGATAGATGTGAAGAATTCTTTCGTTGTTTATTGGTTGGAAAACCTTCAGGTCAAGTACTACATGAAGATGAAGCTAGCAGACTGTAGTAGCACAATCAGGGTGGAACCTTCGCCCAAAATGGTACAACTAGTTCAAGCGCCCAGGCGAGGACTTTGCAGGAACATGCTTCTGTGGGTTCTTCATAGAAAAATCGATCCCTACAATTTGCAAGTATTGTCAATTTTTGTGAGTTTCTTGCGTACATTTCCTGTTTCGAAAGCCATTTCAAATGTACCTATGTGGCAATTTCAGCGGTCACAATTTACACCAACTTGGCATTTTCTGACCGTTGGAAATCTCCCATAATTCAATTGCACGTTTCATTCAAATCGAGCGAGCTACATAGAATGTGTGTCTGCTGCGTCCAAGATTAGCAGCAGAAATTGAAAGGAAGAGAAAACTGAACGTTCACACTTCTTTAGCTGACAGACTGAGAACGGTCCCACTGACTTTGAGCTTAGTAAAACCTCTATCAGCTGAAACCGGAATACCGTTTTCGGTGTCTACGGAAAAAACGCTGCAAATTATTACACAACGGTTTATTATTTGCCTGTGCCCCTTCTGCGTAGACCACTATTTTCTGTGGTCAGTACCCTCGGCCCCCCCCCCCCCCCCTCCACGAAAAGCCCTAAATGGAGTAGTGGAGCCGGATTAATGTTTCATACGAATGCGCGGGATTCAATAATTCAGTCACTAATTATTTGTGGTTATTCATGAAACATAAGGTAAATAATAAACCGTCTGTAGTAATTTACCATTGTGTAATAATTTATCCACTAATACTCCAACGTTTGTTCAAGTTGCAAAAGTACCTACCTACCTACCAACAAAATCCAAAAGAGTCATTTTTCTAATTAAATAATATCACAGAACAACTAACTCGACTTCATTCATACAGCCATCCGTGATTATAATCAGGTGATCCCTTGCAATGATGTCTGGGCCTGATTCATACCGTTTCATTCACAATCATGTTGACGAAGCTTTTCGATGCAAACGAACGGCTGGTGGTACAATGCTCCGGGTGGTCTCAAAAAATTCTTTAGTTCAAGATCAATTTAAAAACGTAAAAAAACCATACCCTTCATTTTTACCCCCATTTTTCACCGTGACACTCTTGGGTATATTCCGATCAGGCTGCAAAGTTTCGGAACAGAACTAGGGCCCAAATGGAGCCTGTGTGGCAAAGAACGAATTTTTTAGACTGAAATTAAAGGAGATGTGGACGATACGGTGGGCGGCGTACGGCCGACGGCGGACGGAAATTGCATTTTTGGAATCTACGCACCTTGAAACGTAAAAGAAAAAAAATTTTTGCTCAGCGAATATTATGTGTATTATTCATTGAATAATAAACACAAATATCGCCAGACAATAGGTATCCAACTGTGTCGAAGTTATAGCTCGATAGCTGTTCAGTTACTATTACCTCAAGTACGAACAAGTATTCAATAGGTTTTCATGAACCCATTTTCAAGGACCTGCAGAGCTACGTTAATGCCTACCTATGGAAACAATGGCTCAATAAAACAACGATTAAACATTTCAGGTTGCACAAAACCCTGATGATAATGCCTTACCAAGATTGATACTATTTAGAATGAATAATCAAATTATTGAGCCCCCCCCCCCCCCCCCACCATTCAATCCATTTCCCGTTGTGTTTTTTTTCCAATTTGCAGCTGTGTACAAAACAGTGGGTGAAATCTGATTTTGGTGAAGGGGCCAGGAGTGAATTGCATTCTATATCCGTATTCAAAGTATACAGTACACTTGAAGGAAAATTATAGTACATAATATACATTGTAAGCTCATCATTGTTTCTTCTACATTTCCTTCAGATGGACTACTTACCCATGGTACTTACATATATTACTCCCCCTACACCAGAAGAGTGAACCATCCATGGACGCATCAGAACTGCCCGTTCCCCCATTCGTCATGGGAAATCGTCGATTTTACATGGAAAACCTATGTACATGTGAGATGCTCCAATTCGACTCCTTTCCACGAACCTGCTGGAGGTGACTCATTGATCAGGTGAGCCATGTGACACCGTGGAATTGACCTGTTCTGCCACAGTTTAGAGTTCAGCTTCGTGCAAGCGGAGGGAAACTAGCGGGGAAGTATAATTTAGTATTAATTAGGGTTGGTGGCAGAGTAGTTCCGGCCTTAGCTTCACAATAGTCGATGGTTTCCGGTTAACATTGTTATCCGCGGCGGTAAAATGTCACTAGCTCTTCCCAACAACTAACGACCGCAACCTGCCCCCGTTCTTTTTTTTCTGATCACACGTGATTGCTCCCTACGATCCTTCGCGAAGGGCAGATTGAAATTAACCGAATTAATTCGAGGCTGCTCAATTATTTAGCCATTGATTGCGGAGGAGTCCTGGTCACGTGAACAACAGAACGGTTTCAAAACGAGAGAGCGATTCAGAATGTGACGATGCAGACAAGTATGATTTATCGAGGATGATTCATATAAATAGTGGGAAAGTAATGTACCTACAGCATAGACATATCTCAGATACATTCATCCAACTTGCACATGGAACCTCCAATGTACGACTTTCGTCTCTGGGTGTCGATAGAAATTAACGGATTGATGTCTGGTTTGTTCGTAAAATTTTCCGGTTTTACGCCTGTCTGTATAGGCGTCGAGATTGGTTCCCTAGACGCCTAGAAAATAATTTAATCTACCTGGCGGTAAAATTTTCAAGGGTTTTGTTGATTCTGATCGGCAGAGGTCGGTGTGAAACCAATTTCTGTGACCGTGCAGTCTAGTTCCTTGTTCTACTGCCCCCCTGTTGGAAAGTTACCGTTCACTACAAAGACTATAGTATCGATAATATCGAACCCGAAATTTCCGTAAAAATGAAATCGGAAATGCCATCACTGGTACCACCAACTTGGTACTAACCACCATAGCAACCGAATAGGCAAAATGCGCTACTGCTGTGCATCGAACATGATGTTTTTGGATGACGCCATAATGAACGGCATATGAACCGAAGAACGCCCGTTCCTAAATAGGTAGGACTTGAGTCAACTAGGTGCAAGTAACCTGAACGTCAAGTTCCGTGCATCGTTTTAAAAACTGACCTCACGCTAGATTGGCGACGTTATTATGAGAAAAAGCTCGCTATTGATTGGTCACAGTTAGCTACAAAATTACTAGTTCTCACGCTCTTCGAAACTCCAAACCGACACGTGTTACCCTCCAAAGGAACTTTGATACAAGATAATTTTATTAGCCCAACAATGGCCCGGAGGCTACAAAGAACCCTCTTGTTCAAACCTTAAATTATCAATTTCAGACCGTGTCACCGGTTATGCCAACGAGGCTTGCGATAGTTTCATAGGCGGTTAGCTTTAAGTAAACCGGATAGTGATTGCTTCTCGATTGGTGATACAGCTCGGCTTCACAGCTTCCTGAGAGACAGACATTGCAAAAAGTTTTCCAAGAAGTTTGAAAGCCACTTAAAAACTGAGGAACTTCGAGTTATGAATGAGAGTTAAGGTGGATCGAAATTATTTTAGTTTTTAAACAATACACGTTCTTTCGGTTGGAGACGAGGAAATGCTTGTAAATGTTTATTCTACAACATAGAACCGACCAGGTCAGCCTTCTCCCGGTATCTATCAACACAGCCCATAATGGCAGGAGAAATCAGATAATGTTGGTATGGTGACAATTATGCTGGAGGACGGTTTAGTGAGGGGAATGCCTATAGTGTATTTGAATCAAAGTATTTAATTGTAGACTTTATGAATTCATATTCATCAGATAATGAATGCAGAACCATAAACAGCCGAGGCAGACCAACCAAAACGTCTACACAGCGGGGGTCCGTAGCGTGCAGGGCTCTGAACAAACAGTGTAATTAAAACATAACTTTTGCCCCTGAACACCTCAACTTCCCCATCGGGTTGAACGAGGACACCGTTAATTTCAACTTCCTCCGCACAAAGTTGCTGACGTCACTTTCGATCGGGGAACAGACCTGATTTTTCAGACCTGAGTGAATAAAAGGGGGGGGGGGGGGGGGGGTGAAAAGAACAAACATAACTCGGGCTGGCCCTTTTGTCTGTTAATGATTTTCACTGTTTGCCATATGCCATGAAGAGGGGCAGAGGGAGCCATGTGTTCCGCTTCAGGTAATAATTTAGAAGGTGGTTACGCTCAAGGGTCTTTTGAACTTCTATGGGTAACTCTAAAAAGCAGATGTCCTCAAGTGAGATGTGTAGGCACACCAGAGACACAGTAGTTGTTGTGACCGTTGTCGTTATTTTGACAATGAGCCAACGTGGAATTTAATGCCAGCCTTTATACAAAACCACAAGAGGAGCAGGGCCTGAGTTATTAGCAGGTATGTTGTGATAACAGTAAGCAAATCACAATCTAGACCAAGCTGATGGATATCCAGGACTGCAGGATGTATGTACGTTAACATTAGCTAAAATTTGATGATTTTGTACACAATGACAAATGTAGGTCACACACAAAAATATAGAATCGAATCTGCTTACCAAGAATTTACCTACCTGGATTGCTGGAATAGATTTAAAAGTAGCAAGTTCAATGCAAAATAATATCGGAGATCATGAAGTATAAAACAGTTTAATTGAATTGACTGGATTGAGTGGCGTCGTGGTATCCTCCCAGAACCACAACTCTTGTACGTAGAAATAAGATCTCGCCAAATAAACTTAGAAGTGGGGACAGAAGACGCAGGAGAGCCGAGGGCCAGCCTGGAGATCCCCACCATCCTCTACTAGCTAGAGGATGGAGGGAGACAGCTCCCAAGCCTATATATACTCACCTCCTTCGCCTTTTTGAACCATTCTACGCTCCCCTCTAGTCGCTGACTACTCTCTCACCTCCTTACCTCTATCCTTACCTAAAAGATCTCGGGCATGGTGGTGGTCCGCCCATAACCAAACCGAGCAAGCCTTCCAAAAAGATCCTGGGCACGGTGGTGGTACGCCCATAACCAAAACGGACACATCCAAAAAGATCCCAGGCATGGTGGTGGTGGTCCGCCCATAACCAAACCGGGCACATCCCCCCTCACGCCGCTCGTGGTGGATGTGCGCTCAAACACATTCATCACAAGTGGATTGATTTGATCAAAATCAATAATTCATAGGCGAAAGGAGAAAGACAAGAAATATCAGGAGGGAGTCATCACACTACGTTCCTTATTCTTACCTAGGAATGGGCAATGTCACCTGTCTTATTTTATTTTCTTGAGTCAAAGATCTCGGCGAGTGCTTTCCGAAAAGGTGCTATATGAGGGGTATCCGATGATCGAAAGTGGACGAAAAACCAGCGGAAAAAACAAAATGACGTCATAGGTAAAGGCCCTCACCACCACGTTCGCCAGGGGAACCTCAGCGCCATAGGCTTATGACGTCATTTCGTTTTCTTTCGATCCGCCTGTTGCCCAAGCTACACAGAGTTTTGAGATGACAATTGGCAGAGGCGGTTTAGTTATCAAAAATAAAAAATTCTTACACATGGAAACTGCCCACTAAGCCCTTCAGCTATGGGTGTAGAAAAGTACCGTTGTAAAAGTTGCATATCATGTTACCGTGTAGTTTTAAAAGAAAACCAACGTAAATAAAGTATGTAGTAAAAAAAAGTAGTAAGCTAAAATACAATTTTGTTCTTGTACAAAATCCTGCATCCTTCAATGTTATGAATGACCCACTAGGTATCAACCATATTATGTACATATGTATTTTTTCCCGTATCAACTTACTGATATATAAGCGGATTTAAATAAATTCAATAAATAACTTATTCGCTCAATAAGAACCAACATCATTATCGCAGCTCGCTCAGGTAAGAATTTAGTATTTCCGTTGAAAGTGGGTAAACTGGTAGGACATTGAATGCTAACCTTATAGCAGAGTAGGATTGTCAGCACTACCTGGTGGCTGACTATATACAGTCTACAGCATAACATGCCAGCCGTGCTGGCCTTCTTCAATGGTAGTTGGTAGGATTGTGCAGGAACAGAAATCAAAATGAAATTTGATTCCCATTGCTGATTACCCATTGCTGATTACGGGTACTTACACAACTTCGGTATGTACCAAGCACTGCTGCGATTCATAGTATGTGTATCCTGGGTATTCTTGTACCTACAACATGTTCGTCACCCACGACTGCATGTTCCAAATTAGTTCTTAAGCGAATAGCCCTCAAACAGTGGAAGACTTGTATCGAAGATCGTTCGTTCCACAGGTCGTGTACGGATCCCATCAAAATGCCGATTCCGCAGTCCACAACCTGGTATGGCATTTTGATCAATAGATCTCGCAAAGACAATTTGGCCTTGTAATAGAGAAACGCCAGACTGAGGAACCCAGCTGGCTCAGCGAATGACCGAACTGATATTGACGGCTAACGAGTCAGAAACAACCGAGAGGAGAGTGACTAGTTAGGAACCGAAATGAGGCAATCTTGGGGCTCCGGGCAGGTGGGAGAAGAGGGAAGCGGTCAGAGCGAGTCGGCCAGAGCTTCAATGATTGCCTGATAGTTTGATAGCCGGAGACCAGGCCTTTATGAATGAGCTTCAAGAGGGGATTCCGACCAGCCCCTAACTCGGTCATCAGTCTCTCCCCCTAATGCACTCAGTAATGGTACAACCCTCGCTGGCCCGCTCTGCTATTTTGGGCTAAATCAGGGCTTTGCGAAGAGTAGTTTTTTTCCTTCTTCCCCGCATCTCTTCGTTTCCTTCCAGAAAATACACCGCTTGATTTTTTTTCTATCTTGGAGGTTCTTCTAATTTGTTTTTCTTGTGTTTGCCGGCGTGACTAAACTTGGTGGACGCCGCCCGGGCTCCTTACAACGTCTTCCTCGCTATTGTTTAGGGCGTCTATGTCTACAGGTGACTCCTAGAGCGGAGCGGAGAGCAGTTCCATAAAGGCCCTCAATTTCAACCTTTTAGTCCGATCTTTTCCAAATACAATCCAATATTTTAGCAAACTTTCAGAGAGAATACCCTACCGCAATGGGTTTAAAATTTGTAGTACGAGTTTTTGAAAACATTTCATTTTGTTTTTCGTTTCAGAGCGTTCTTAAGCCATCTCTAGATTTCAACTTTCATATTATATCGCACGGACAATGGGAATCACTTTTACCATTGTGTATTTTTCGAAATTTTACAGGAGAGCTCGGAGAAGTTTTCCAACATTCAGACTAGCTGGAAAATGCCGTTCGCATACTTAAAATTAAGTTAAATCAAATTATTTACGGTTTAATCAACTCGCGAATACTTATTCTAAATAGAACATGAATAAAATATGGTTTAATGTACATTATTACCCATTTTTCTGGTTTTAAATGATAAATGTGAGATGATCATTTTTACAAGAATAAAAAGATTTACGAGCTGTACTTGATCACTATAAAAACATTCATTTATTACTAAAATTACTGCTAATAATCATCACTTTCACATCTCAAACCTTAGTATGGTAGTTGTTCCTCAAGACACTGTAACCAAAACACCAATTTACTTTCGTTAGATCGTTTCAGAAAGTATGCTGAAGCATTTGACCACGTTTACTCGAAAAACATCTTACCAATCAGTAAATGAATACAAATTTGATGAAATTCTGGTTAATGGGTTCAGCAGGTAACGAATACACCAAACTATAACTCATGTTGACAATCAGCCTTCATCTTCGTCCTCGTCCTCGTCAGAAACGCACGCTTCTCGGTCCTCTCGTTCTTTGTGTTTGTGGGAAGACTGCCGCACCAATGGTGGAATTCTTCAGGAGTTACACTAGTCTCCTTACAAAGTTTCATCAGGTCTTTTTTGTTTTAGAAGTAAGACATAACTGCTCGTTGTATCTCTTGCACGGCCTCCTCAAGTACCTCGCGGAATAAACACACGTCCATAACACAAGTGGAATTTCTCCTTCTGCGGCATTCTTCAAAGCAGTAATAGCAATGGGCTCAGAAAACTCTCAGAAATACCAGCTGGTCCTGATTTGTCAGGAAAATTAATTAATTACAATCTGAGTTAATTAATCAACAAGTTGATGATCAATTATTAATTATTTTTTAAGCAGATTTCAATATTGGTTTTACATAGACAGTATTTTAGAACCCATCAAAAACGCTGCAAATCCTAACACAACGGTTTATATTTTGTATTTAGAACACACTTTTGTTACAGATCACAGCTCTCTGCATAGAACACCCTTCTGTTGCAGATCAAAGCTCTGTATATAGTTAGATAACTCTTCTGTATAGATCACAGCCCCTCCGTAGTTTAGTACTCATTCGCCACTACAAATTAATATCATGCGTTGAATGTTCAAGCAGTACCTAAAACGGCAAAAAGAAACACAAATGTAGTTCTGAAGGAAAATTGTTGATGTGAAGTGAAAAATGTTCGGTCCCGGTCCCGAACCTCTGAATCGAAGGGTCAGAGTCGGACGCTTAGACCACTCCGCTACAAACGGCACCTGGCCAAAAGACAAGAGATGTGTGCCCTCCACCCAGCCTGCGTCCATACACGCTGCTCTTAGGGCAAAAATTTTACAGCAAATTTTATGGCAACATCGTGGTCAAGTATAATGAACCGTTGTGTAATAACTTGCCCATCAATAATACTTCAACGGTGTTCAAGTTGCAAAAGTAATCAAAAAAATCCAGCCCCTTCTTGGTTGATGAACCACTATTTTCTGTGGTCAGTACCCTCGGAGCTTTCCCCCCCCCCCCCCCCTCAGAAAAACCCTAAATGGAGTAGTGGAGCCGGATTAATGTTTCATACAAATGCGCGGGATTCAATAATTCAGTCACTAATTACTTGTGGTTATTCATGAAGCATAAGGTAAATAATAAACCGTTCTGTAATAATTTACCTGTATAGATGCCCCTTCTGCGTAGACAGTATAAAGTATAAACCCGTTGTGTAATAATTTACCCATCAATAATACTTCAAAGTTTGTTCAAGTTTCAGAAGTACCTACCAACAAAATCCAATAGTCCATCACTTATCAAATGAAATAATATCACAGAACAACCAACTCGACTTCATACAGCCATCCTTGATTATAATCAGGTACTCCCTAGTGATGATTATCTGGGCCGGATTTATACCGTTTGATTCACGATCGTGTTGACGAAGCTTTTTGGTGCACACGAACGGCTGGACGTACATACAATGCTCCGGGTGGTCTCAAAAAATTGTTCAACTCAAGACAAATTTGATAACGTAAAAAAAAACCATACCTACCCTTCTATCGAAGGTTTTCGAGCTACGGCGTTCTGAAAATTTCAACTCCTATTTTGAACCCCTTAGAGATGACTGACAGTAACGCCGAGTGGGCAGTACGGCGTATGGCGGACAGACAGAAATATTTTTATTCCATTTTCGGATTCTACATACCTTGAAACGTAAACCATCAAATTTTGAGGGGGGGGGGGGGGGGGGGGTAAGAATTTTTTTTCTTGCTCGATTCCAATGCTTCATTATTGAAAATAATAAACCAAAATCAAACTATTTAAAAATTCGGGAAAACCAACACCTCAAAACAAAATTTTCCGAGATAGGGATACTCTGGACATTTCAACCCCTATTTTCCACCCCTTAAGAGTCGAGTGACAGTAACGCCGAGCTTCGAGGACCTACTAGAGCCCTAACGGGACACATACCGAATTCGTGAATTTTGGTTCATGGGAACTAAGGAAAAAGTTGCGGATGGCATACGGCGGACGGATGGAAATATTTTTATTCGATATTCGTATTCAACGTCCCTTGAAATGTACACCATGAAATTTCGAAGGGGGTGGGGTGGGGGTTACTTTTTTTGTTCATGGTCGATTCCAAAGGTTTATTATTGAAAATAATAAACTAAAAAGAGTTAGAATTTAAATTGATATTACAGTCGCTGTGGAAAAAATATGGACAAATTCTGGTCATCTTCCCTGACGCTTGCACACACTTGTAATCCACACTAGGCCTTACGGATCGATACAGGGAGGCGATGTATTCTGGAAGCTGCGGCTATCTCCGCTGATCTGAAACGTGTGAAGCCATTCATCCGCTTATTGAGCGATACAACTACAGACAACCCGCCACGTGACAAACGCCGAGTCCCCACTTGTCAACTGACAGGCCAATATGCCGTTGGAAACCGAACAGGGAGCTCCGTATAAGCCGCATGCCACTTAGAGACCATCAAAACCCCCTCGGGATCGGACATCAAAGCCATCCGACACACAAGGGGAAACCCGTAAGCAGCTGCTTACAGAAACACGACCGCTGCCCGATAAGCAAGTAAGCCTCTAAAACTTCATTAAGATCCCATCCGCAAGATAAAATCACACAAGTTACCCTCCTCCCTTTCACGACTATGTATATGTAACACGGATTGTGCACAATATGTAATCACCGCGATTTCCATACCTTTCAAGACCCGCTCCAATTAATTCAAAAACCATTTCAGGTTTCGTATTCCACAATTTCCCGTCTAAACCCTTTTAAGTGCGGGGGACTCGACGAGACAGCTATTTTAATGACCTCCGCTAGTAAATAATGCGCCAACAACAACTACTTGGTCGTCGCATGAATTCGAACAGTTTGTCTATAGAAACGATGGTGAAGCGGAATAACCCACAGCTCCCTTCCAAGTTCAGAAAACGTTCATCAGACGGCTCCGACAATTAAGAGGCTCAGGTGAGCGTGTAATACTCTTGGAACGGTTTTTACTCACTGAGAAAACCTCTGACTCTCGAAGATCCGGGTAGCCAATTAACACATCGGGGGTCCAAAAAAGCATTGCTTTGTGACAATAGAATACAAAAAGTCTGCAAATTTTGAAGGAAAACGCCTTCAATTACAAGTACACTAAAATTCTTCCTTCTACATAAATTACAAGGCTTCCACCACTTTGGAAGAATCGGAAGCTAAATCAGTTTTTGTGTATTCAGGGTGTCCAAGAATTAATCCTCCAAACTTCAGGGATCGATTGTACAACTAATTTCCGATAAAAAGTGTATCCTAGAGTTTTTTTGTAATCCGCTTCGTTTCCTGACTTATTTACGTTTTACTATTTGTTTCCCCCAGCCTCGGCCTTATCTCACTAAAACGGCCATAACTCCCTTCCATGGAGAAAAAAATTCAAATTCGAGGAAACCATTGGAAAGACCGTTAAATTTCCTATCTCTCTGATGTCAAACCGAATTTTTCTGAGCAGATTTAATGAGTGAAAAATTAGGTCAAACATCACATTTTTTGAACAATTTTTTGAAAACTTTGATGACATTACCGAACTTAATTTTTCCCAGTATTTTCCTTTACCGCAATGGAAACACTTCTACATTTCATCAGCTTTGCAGCGGTGTAATCAATTTTATTTTTGCAGTTGATTTCAGGGGAGTAAACGATGTTAGAATTAAAAAACGCTGCAAAGTCCTTGTCACATGGGTTTATTAGTCTATCGGACATAGTTGGCTGTTCATTTATTGTTTTTTTCATGTGCAATTATTGGAATAGCTATTTCTGATGGTTTCCACCAATTCTGGCCCCCAAAACCACGAATTAGGCTCGGTTTTTTAAACCAGATTATTTTTTATGATTGATAGTACCATTTAATTGCCTTGATTCACCTGTTGATACTACTTCCAGTATTATTATACACATTTATGGTGATTTCAGACAACTTCCCATGTTTTTGACTAATAAAAAATGAATTTCGGGAGGTTAACCTTCGTTACAACCTCAATTCTTCACTCTTCGGTCAAAATCAACTTCATATTCGGTCTTCTCCCCCTAAAAAACATGGAAAACGATACCTCACAAGCTCAAGTTCACTAAAACCTCAAAAATACCTCGAAAACTCCTATTTTTACACCCATTTTTCACCCGCAACACCCCTCGGTGTATGCCGATCGGGCTGCCGTGTTTAGGAGCACAACTAGGACCCAAATGTGTTCCCGAATGGCGACCCAAACTGTGTGCGGAAGAATGACGATTTTAGACCAAAATTTAACGTAAATTTAAGGCTGAAACTTCGTTAGAACCTCAATTTTCCCCTCTTTGGTCAAAATCGACTTCACATTCGGTCTTCTCGTCCCAAAAACATGAACAACGATACCTCAAAAGCTCATGTTACTAAAACACAAAAAGTACCTATTTTTATACCCATTTTCACTCATAACACCCCTGGGTATATTCCGATTGGGCTGCAAAGTTTCGGGACACGACTAGAGCCCAAATGGAGCATATGTAAGAAAGAACGAATTTTTAGACCGAAAATGAAGCCGGTACACGTGATACGGCGGACGGCGGACGGACACTGCATTTTTGGAATCTACACACCTTGAAACGTAAAAGAAAAAATTTTGAGGGGTGTTATACACATTTTTTGCTTAGCGATTACATAGGTGTATTATTCACCGAATAATAAACCAAAACGCGTTTTTCAGTAAAATAGTTTAAAAAAAAAATAAAAGTAAAAATGATCCCCCACGAATGAGTTTGGGGTCACCATCTACGTAATTTTTCACGCTTAATCGTAAGGTGACACTCACGAGCCACTCCGACTGAACAAAAACTGGTTTACCGACCTCTCGAGACAACACAGAATGTACGCCTCACCGGCTTTTTCTCTTGACTTCACCCCTGTGAATCAGTCGGCTCTCATTAGAATCCAACGCTATGATTAGAACTTGAACTGCTTAGACCTTAACAAATCAGGGAAAAATTCGAAACCGGCTGAAACAAGGTTCTAAATGTATTTAAATATGCCAAACGGTAGGTAGGTACTAAAGTAACATAAAGTTTTAAAAATTGGTTCTCAATTTCATAACTCTTGATGTATAAGTTGGGGCGAAAGTAGTGTTAAGGATCTTACGTTCGAATTTCAACAGTAACTCAAAAACCAGTTCATTCATTGCTCTGTTTTGTGAATGAGATATTGCAATGGGACACAACATTTTATTACTAGGGTGTTTATGAAAGAAACGATGAATGGTTTCATTCATTCGCCGAAAAAACTACTTACGATACCTCTTAGGTATATAGAACCCCCCCCTTAGTGGACATCACAGCCCTTGGCGGCTAAAAGTTTTCTTGAAAGAAGAATAAAAAAAAACTTGCAAAACGGTCCCTGAAAACAGAGGAAATCACCCTGCAAATTGAGGATGAGCGGTAGGTAGTTAGAACGAACACTTGCCTGGGTCAAGGAGCCAGCTAATGTGATGAAAAAACGCACGTTTCTGAATGGCTTTTGTAGATGATTACGACGATTTCCTTCAAGTTTGGGGGTGAAAGTGAATGAAAAGATGCTACCCGTCCCTACCTGCTCCACATCATTCAGCAGCAAAAAAAAAAATTAACGACATACTTCAAAAGCGTGGAACGCCGCCTATCAACATAGACATACCGAACTTGGTATACTTTTATCGTAATTTTACATAAAAAGTCACAAAGTCCGTTCCTGGGAACATTTTTCACGTCGCACAACTCGTAGCGTTCTAAAACTGAGTAGAAATGAATAATTATCAAGGAGTAAACGTGAGGAATGGGTTTTGCCCGGCTCGAGATGGTTTATGACTCATTCTCGTTAATGATCTCATTAAAACTCCACGTACGAGTTTCAGGAAGCGTCCACAATAAAATTCATATTCCGGCGTACAATAGGCAGTACCAACCTACCTAAGCATCTGTTTCAGGAGCGGATATGTTTTATTCCGCAATGAGAACTCCTCGAGACAAAGTTATGAAAGAATGTCTCCATTAATCTTCTTTCCCATGGATAGGTAATAAGCTTTTTTTGTATCTTTTAACATGTACATATACATCACTGACAATAAAGATAGAAACCACGATATAGACGAATAAAATGTAAATTTGAAGTCCTGTGACTCTGAACGATTACTCATGGACTTGGAACAATGCATATATATATGTACCTTGTGTGGATATATCTAGAAATCTAGATTGTGGACTAGAGACTAGGATAATTATTATTCTATTGTTTTATTTTTATTGTGCTGTTTAGCATATAAAATGCTTCTGCGATATCTAAATTAATCAAAATCGCCACGAAAGTAGAGCATTCAAACAAATTCGGCACCTCGTATGAC
Organism: Leptopterna dolabrata; assembly: GCA_954871275.1. Classification (NCBI taxonomy): domain Eukaryota; kingdom Metazoa; phylum Arthropoda; class Insecta; order Hemiptera; family Miridae; genus Leptopterna; species Leptopterna dolabrata. The sequence goes on along the minus strand of OX940981.1, from coordinate 28,238,043 downwards.
TAATAATTATGTTGGACTACATAAATAAGACGGTGAAATTGCAACTCGTCTTGTTATGCCAAGTTTTGGACACATTTTCAAGAAAGCAGGAAAGCTAGTTAATATAAGGCAATGAGCCAGAACTTGAGCTCTGATTATTAGGAACTAGAACTGCCTTCATCGTGCAAAAGCATGTTCCACGTTCTTCAGTTTCTGTCCAAGGTACGAAGCTGTTTACCATTTTTCTTCTCGAGTAAATTGGTAAAAGACTTCCCTCAGTGAGGAAGACCTTTTTCAGAATTATGTTACATACCAACATTATCGTAACCAAAATTGATAAGATGAATCGAACATCTGCCATCTGATCTACCATGTAGAGCTCGAACAAGAATAATTCTGGACACAGAGAAGCAGAACGCCGGTAAATGATTCCGGAACCTCATCTCTATATATAAAAATGAATGTCTGTCTGTATGTATGTTCCCTATAGACTCCTAAACTACTCGACCGATCGGGATGAAACTTTGGGAATATGTTTTGGGAACACCGGGGATGGTTTCTGACTAGGTTGCATTCTCGGTGGAGACTTCCTTCAACGGTTTTCAGGCTATTCCTAGCAACCCCGATCTTGAAAAGTTGTTGTCGAGAATGTCGTTGTCAAGAAAAATGGGAAAAGCAGTTTCGTCGAGTTTTTCATCTCGGGTCGTGAGTGGTGTCCTCGGCTAGGGCAAATTCCCCTCTTTCCGAAAAGTGGCGAACGATTTTTCTAGGACCACAACTTGCCGAGTTATTTACATATTTACAATGTTCGCAGCAACTCGCCGAGTTATTTATTGGTACCTATCAACACGGCGTCAAATCTTTTTTCAAAGTTGTTTTCACAAGGAAAGTTCACTCCATTTTAGGACAACTCGATTTAAATCAGATGTTCTACTGTGTATTTTTTCCTTCTTCGTGGTTGTATAAAAATTTCTGTATAATGGTAAGTAGGTAACTAAGTGATATGTTGGTAACAAGTAGGTATAGAGAAGTCTGTAATGAGATATTATGAAAATCCCGCAGTAGAGTTATGATGTTGAAATGACCGCGGTAATGGTGAGTCCAGGAGTTATTAGGTACTTTGTTCATGACATGAGTTTGTTCAGCGTACATGCCAACTTGTTTCCGGTAAAACAGTTGCTACATACGGTACACATAAAACGAGAACCTATGTTTTACGAAAGTCCTTACCTAAATACAGGAGGGAGCTGGCAATCACCAGTAATTATGATCCTCCGTGAGGAGTTAATCGTCCGTCAACAAACGGTCGAACGTGAGTGAGAAGAAACAATTATTACCTACAATGGTTATGAAATATTTAGTTTTTAACGACTGTAATGTGAGAACTGAAGAAACGTTGCGCATGTAAAACTTTATAGCTAGGTCCCCCATTATCATATTATGAATGGGATGAGAGAAGGACATGAGCCTCATACCGAACATCCCAACGAGGGAATGACTGGGGGAAATGAGAATGAAACGAAGCCGTTCGACGTTTTCGACATCCACTTCATCGTTATTCATTAATGTTGTGAGCTTTTGTCGGTGGGGAGTTTTCAATGTTTAACCTGATGCGGTTTTAATGAATTTTTAACTCTCCCTGGTTCAACCTCGATCTTATCGGTGGAGTAGGAACTCAGCCCATTTCCTCTGCTGCGGTGTTTAACGTGACGAAGCTGCTCGCTTCACGCTCAGGGATTTTCCAGCCGTCGCTCGAGTTTAGCGCCAGCGTACTCGAAGCGGTTTTTTTTTTTTTTTTTGTTCGAGATATTTTTATTATGCACAAAAACACTCGGAAACGCCCTAAAATTGGTAAAATCCGTTCAGAGACCCATAAAAAATTGTATATTGCTAATCAGCGTAAAATTTACTGTAACACCGTGAGTAGGCTTTGGAACCAACCTGCACCTATATGTATTACCATATTTGTGTTTAATCATCACATCCTACGAGTATAAACATAGAACAAGAAAAGAAAAACGGAGTTATTAAAAAAATAATCTATTTCCACTAATACACGAAAAACGCAAAAAACACTGTTATACCGGTTTCGGTGATCAAACCATCGTCAGTAACACACAATACACACACAGTAAAGCCGGCGCCACACGATGCGTCGAATGTTGGGCCAAACGTTCGACCGTACTCGACGAGTGACTCGAGCAAAATCCCCAGCCACACGGTGTTGTCGGTGGTGGCAAATGTTTGATCCAGTGCGACCCAGGTCGAGCCGTAGGGAGTTTTTTCATAATTTTTAATAAAGTTGTGTGTAAAGTTTTTTATAATGGCAGCGATTGCTGCAGCACAGTTGTTACTTGTTTCGTGTACCGAATTGTTGTTGAAGCGAAGGAAACCAAGGAGAAGAAGGTGGTGGTTCAACTGAGTTGAACTGAAAAAGAATGACAAATACACTGCCAAGGTGATGGCACAGGAGCTTCCTCGTCACAATCAGAGTGACCCAATATAAAATAGAACAGACTCGGAAGCAAAATAACATAACATTACATTACATTACATTACATTACATTACATTACGTAACATTACATAACGTTAAATATACATATTACATAACATTACATTACATAACATAACATTACATAACATTACATGAAATATACATATTATACATAACATGACTTCCATAATACATTACGTCCATTATACATAACTAGCCTGACCGCTCGCTTCGCTCGCTATCCGAGATTCGCTGTACGCAGTATCGTGGAACCAACAAACGACGGAAAAATCCCATACCCTACCGGGTATTTGTGCCCAATTTTATCAAAATCCGTCAAGCCATTCAGGAGTTGACCATGGTCGACCATATTTCCGCTATGGTCAGGGAATTAAAAATGCGCCTACGTTCAACTTGGGAGGCTACCGGATATTGGTGCCAAATTTGGTCGATATCCGTTGAGCAATTCGGGATTCGACCATGGAGGGGCCCATGGATGCGCTAAGGTCGACCGCGGGGGTAGTCCGAAGGGTCGATCGTAGATAGAATTTCACGTAGATTACGAATACGCGATAAAAAATAGGGGTTACCATTTCAATTAACGAAGTTGACCATGGTCGAACATAGTTCCGCTATGGTCAGGGAATTAAAAATGCGACGTTGCACAACTTGGGAGCCTACTGGATACTCTTGCCAAATTTGGTCGATATCCGTCAAGCCATTCAGGAGTTGACCATGGTCGACCATAGTTCCGCTATGGTCAGGGAATTAAAAATGCGACGTTGCACAACTTGGGAGCCTACTGGATACTCGTGCCAAATTTGGTCGATATCCGTTGAGCAATTCGGGATTCGACTATGGAGGGGCCCATGGATGCGCTATGGTCGACCGCGGGGGTAGTCCGAAGGGTCGATCGTAGATAGAATTTCACGTAGATTACGAATACGCGATAAAAAATAGGGGTTACCATTTCAATTAACGAAGTTGACCATGGTCGACCATAGTTCCGCTATGGTCAGGGAATTAAAAATGCGACGTTGGACAACTTGGGAGCCTACTGGATATTCGTGCCAAATTTGGTCGATATCCGTTGAGCAATTCGGGATTCGACCATGGAGGGGCCCATGGATGCGCTATGGTCGATCGCGGGGGTAGTCCGAAGGGTCGATCGTAGATAGAATTTCACGTAGATTACGAATACGCGATAAAAAATAGGGGTTACCATTTCAATTAACGAAGTTGACCATGGTCGACCATAGTTCCGCTATGGTCAGGGAATTAAAAATGCGACGTTGGACAACTTGGGAGCCTACTGGATATTCGTGCCAAATTTGGTCGATATCCGTTGAGCAATTCGGGATTCGACCATGGAGGGGCCCATGGATGCGCTAAGGTCGACCGCGGGGGTAGTCCGAAGGGTCGATCGTAGATAGAATTTCACGTAGATTACGAATACGCGATAAAAAATAGGGGTTACCATTTCAATTAACGAAGTTGACCATGGTCGACCATAGTTCCGCTATGGTCAGGGAATTAAAAATGCGACGTTGCACAACTTGGGAGCCTACTGGATATTCGTGCCAAATTTGGTCGATATCCATCAAGCCATTCAGGAGTTGACCATGGTCGACCATAGTTCCGCTACGGTCAGGGAATTAAAAATGCGACGTTGCACAACTTGGGAGCCTACTGGATATTCGTGCCAAATTTGGTCGATATCCGTCAAGCCATTCAGGAGTTGACCATGGTCGACCATAGTTCCGCTATGGTCAGGGAATTGAAAATGCGACGTTGCACAACTTGGGAGCCTACTGGATATTCGTGCCAAATTTGGTCGATATCCGTCGAGCCGTTTGGCCGTGCATAGAAGGACAGACAGACAGACAGAGCGCATGCGCAGGGCGAACCGCTGGCTCTATCATGTTGAAATTTATATGGGACCTCAATGGGCCCTACCCGCTTAATCCCTGAGAATTACATTGAAATTGGGTGAAATCTTTGGTTACTACGGCTGTAACAAGGAAATTGAATCTATTTCACGCCAGCGCATGCGCAGAGCGCACCGAGGGTCCGATCATGCTGAAATTCATACTGGAACTCACTAGGCCTTGTCCAAACAACCCTTGAAAATTTGAGCGAAATTGAATCAAAATTGTGAAAGTTATGCGTGTTTGTTGAATTTAACGTTAGCGCATGCGCAGGGCGTACCGCTGGATCAATCATGTTGAAATTTGTATGGGACCTCAAGGGGCCTTATCCGCACCATCCCTCAAAATTTGAGCTGAATCAATTCAAAATCGTGGATGTTATGGCTGTAACAAGGAAATGCGGACAGACTCACAGACTCACAGACTCACAGATTCACAGACTCACAGACCGACAGACACGGAACCATATTTGTTCAGTAGGCTTTGAAACGCAAAATGCAAGTGGAAATTTTGATTTCTGAAGACAAAAATTTTTTGGCTCACGAAAGTGAACACAAGGCTTCCGCTGCTTCGCAGACTCGGAAGCAAAATTGGTAGGTTTTATATTTTTGTTATTGCCTACCAACTGATTTTTAGGTTTTTTAGTTTTGAATTATGGAAAAACGAATGAAGTGGAGACCCACGACACAGTTGCAGGCATTACAATGACTCTAAAGACAAATAAATATAATGAAATTCAATAAAATTCAACAATTTCAATCATAAATTACCTGTGTCGATGAAAACTTGGTGGCCAAAGAAATCACTGCGCTACAAACTGAACGCCCAGTCGTGTGGCCGACCCTCCGTGTTCGAAGAAACAAGCCTCCAACGTTACCGCCAACATTGGACCCTTCTTTTTCCTTTGACTTGGGTGCAAGCACCGCTCTCAGAGCGATCGTCCTCCAACACCAACGTTGGACGCTGGACGTTCGAAGGTCGGCCACACGATGCTACCAGTCACCAAGCGTCCAACATTGGAAGGTGTTGGTAGCATCGTGTGGCGCCGGCTTAACACAATTATTGTGTGTTACTGACGATGGTTTGATCACCGAAATCGGTATAACAGCGTTTTTTGGATTACTTAGTGGAAATATACTATTTTTTCAATAACTCCATTGTTCTTTAAAATGGGTTTCCACGATTTCTTCGCGAGTAATTTAGTTCGTATAGAACAAAAACAATTAATTAATCGGGATGAGTAAAACATTATTAGCCCAAACAAAACAGAAACAACATGTTTTTCCTTAAAATATATCTGTGCAAGTACATTATACATACGAGTTTATAACATAAAGTTACAGTCATGCAGCATGCCAATAAGAGTGAATTTTCAAAGAAATATTCGTGCTATTGTGTAAAAAGAGGTTATGACGAGAAACCATATCACCATATATCACTTCCCGTAAAATTATGCAATTTTTTGTGATTTTTAGCAATTTTTACCGATTTTTGACGCTTATAATGTCAAATTTAACCCACACTTGTTTTGAGAATTTTTCTTTAATCATCGAGATAATTCCTCCGTGTGAATATTCCCATCCCACACAACGTCAGGTAAATTAATTTGATTGTAGCCCTTAATAACAATTTTTGACCCCCAAAAATCCAAGTCTGACCCCTATTCTGTAAGAAAAACCACTGGAACTGTATTTTTCTGTCTTTACTCAAACTCTTTCAGCAACTGACCCCAAGCTTAGCCGGTTTTACCGATTTCTGACCCCCTTAGAATTTTTTAAAATAGCTCATCTTCGAACTCATCCATCTGTTTGACAATACGAAGGTTTTGGCGAAATTTGGGATTTTTATCATGCACCCAAGGACAGATATCGTCTGGAGTGACGACATATATATATAGGTATGCGATATATATAGGTGTTAAAATGTATGCATGTATGTTAAGAATGTATGTTAATAAATGTATGCATGTAAAAATGTATGTTAAAACAGGAATGAATTCAGGATGCTAGGAAACGGATTTGCCCATAAAAATTTCAAAAATTCACGTTCTTCAAATTTTGGACCCATTTTAATACCGTAATTTTCTTTGAAAATTCGCTAAAAACGATTAAATCCAGGAAACCATTCAGAATGCTCTGAAAAGGGAAAAGACCGAAGAAGTTCTCAAAAATTCATGAATCAACTGAACATTTTGGACCCATTTTAATAGCGTATTTTCTCCGACTAAGGAGGATCGATGCAAGATTTTATGATTAAACAATCGAATAGGGGTGGTGTATGAGCAAGGAGGCTGAAACAGACATGAAAAACAGTTCCCAAGGAACAAAAATAACGACGCCGCGGTGCAGGCCTGACGAGGAACACGCTGAATGTGTTATGGCCTGTTATCGAGAGTTACACGGTTGGTCTCCCTAAAGCAATTAACAACTCTTTGTATGCTAATTCAAACTTATCTATTTGCAAACCTAATCCAACCTTTTTCATTTAATAACCAATTAGTGTGGCATTTTGGGGCAGCCCGCTTCGGGAGGGAATTAATTCAGAGCTGGTTTGGTCGGCTCATTACTCAGTTGGGTGAGTGGTTTAATTACGCTCAAGTCACTTGTCTTCGGCTACCTCAGTGCGACGCAGGGCCGTTTGACCTCAGTCCCAGAGTTCGATACTCTAATTGACTAATCAAATGGTTCGGTTACCACGGCCATCGGTGTTTGCTCATCCGTTCTAAGCGGTGCAGTTTATGCTGCTGACATGATTATCAGTAGTTCGCAGTTGATAGTTCAATGAAACCAGGTTATATCACCATTTCTCTAAAACGGGCAACCAAACAAAGTGCAGTAATCACTGCGATATTGTTACCTCCTTTGATGAAATACAACTTAATTTCATCTATCCATCAGAAGAGTCTTTGAAATTCTTCACTAGTATCATGTTGAAATCTGCTAACATTTATCCATAAATATGTGAAATTCACATTATGGATATGGGGTATGTGCACGTATTTATTTCACTTTTTTAAACGAAAGAAGATTCCGTCCTGAGAATTTTGACAACAACCTCAGTCTTCTACGATAAGTTATTTTTCTTTGATTTTTCAAAATTTCAACCAATTCTGACGGCACTGCACCCCTCACGCGGGGGAAAACCCCCACTGTGACATCAGAATTGGTTGAAACTTTGAAAAATCTTATAAAAAGAACCACTTACCGCAGGACAGTGAGGTTGGTGTCAAACTTCTACGAATGGAATCCAGTTTCATTGAAAAATAATATAGACAGCTTTTGTGACCCATGCGCATACTCCATTAGGTACTCTTCAAACCGACTTGCTCCTTCGTTGCTCTGACACCGGCGTTTCTTCAAAAGCCAAGTCGTATTTTCATTGTTTTGACGTTTCAAGAATTCTAACACAGAAATATGCTAGTTCCAAGTGACAGGTTTCACATGTAGTTTCAAACACATTCGTACTCGTAGTTAAGTTTCTGCTCGATTCAACTGTAATATCTAATTATGTCTATAGAAGCAGGTACGGTACTCGGTAAAACCGTTCATTCAGATCAGGAGACCAAACTGTTGTTCCATACCTACCTAAGTGATGTCAGGATATGTAACCAATCACCTGATATGAATGCAAAGCCCTGGTAGGTTCATCAGGATTTCCGTCAACTTCTGCTTGGCCTGATCACTAGCTCGGTGATACGAGGTGAGGAGCCAACAGAAAACCACAATCCCTACAATTTTAATCGATAAAAACAGCTTTAAATAGTACTGGACGCACTACACTGGCAGTTTTAACAGAGATTCGTTCAAGAAAGGAAAAGTATTTTACGAGTACAGAGCAAGTAGGTATATGTAGATCTGCAATCACGTCCCTCTGTCTTTCAAACCATTGTTTCGTCAGTAAAACCGCAACAAATTCACGTGGCGTGATTTTCGGAGACCGTCATCAGGTAAGAACACCTCACTTAATACACTTGTTCATGAGTGGGGCACACAAGTGGTCTGGATTAATTTACCCTCGGCAGGGCAGTCGTACGAAAAGCCCCAGCCTGGAATGGCTGTTTACTTTACTACTTTTTTCATTTACCCTGGAATATAGATTAGTGGGGAGTTCAGATCACAATTTTTCTTAAATATCCGTCAGAGCACTCTGACCTCACCGGCAACTTGTTGAAAGAGGCGTAAACACAAATTAACCAAACCTGGCATTAGTACGTAGGCGAACATAGTGTTTGTGCCGAAGTAGTCCAATCTCCTTACGTCGATACAGTGTTATGAAAATTGTGTCTAAAGTGTTATGACAATATTGTTAATGAAAACAGATGATTAGTAAGAAATTCAGTAACCGCGTAAATTCCAAGTCGTCTCACCAGTGATAGCCTAGAGCCAGCATACCCTACTGGAACAAAATAAAGTAGCAAAGGAAAATTGAATGAATATAATACCTATTAACTGTAGTAGCACAAGGAACGGTGATTCTACCAGAATGAAACTGGGCCATCTTTCGTTTCTCTTTCCAGCAACTTTCATCGATTAAACGCAGCATACAAATTTGATACATGGAATTTGAGAACTGCCTATCCTATGCATTGGATGTATCAACAAAATAATTTAAGCGATAAGGGGGCAACTTCACTTGGTGATCTAAAAAACACATGTTTTCAGTTTACAGATTAAACTGTTTACAGTATAAATATAATGCAATCCAAATTCGGTTACACCTACCTGAAATCACAAACAATGGATACAATGAAGATTTGATATTGGGGCATCAGTGGTACGCGGGCATTCACAGAATGGTACTGATCAGGTTTGTCAAAGCGGTTCTGAGAAAAGCGGTATGTGTGTTGCTCAAGGCACTCCGACTTCACGCGTTGGTTTTGAACTACGCCATCACTTACATCGCATATATTTTCAACGGCAAGGAAGCTCTCGAATTAGCCGACAAAAACATGAAGATCGAGGAATACGAGTCTTGCAACGATTACGAACTGATTCCAGAAGACAAGGAGGATACCACGAAAATGTACATCGGAACTGCACTTTGCGCTGTTGACAGATTCTGGGCAAAAGCTGAGGACAAAGTTCTGCAAATGATAAAGCGGAGGGTGCCAAGAAAAACTAAAAAATTGCTTTTGGACGCCATCCGGGAGAGCTACAACAAACTGAAGTTCAAGCTTCGCGACGATTTGGAGGACCAGGGCGTCAACGTGACTAGGTATTTTGATCCGTTTTTGAAGTTGAAGAGTCGCAAGTTGGACGAGCTAAAAGACATACTGCTGAGATGCGACTCGACGGAGGACGACCTAGGAAGGTATCATCATCATCACCCAATGAAGTATCATAATAGGAATTATACGTAGAAAACATGCGCGATGAACATCTCTGAATGGATTCTCGAAAGTAAGAGATGCGATCCCAACTAAAAGACTGTGTACGAGTATATCAGATCGAGTGAAACCACAATATACATGGAGGCACCTACTGCTTTTCCGTACTGAAACCTTGGAGGAATCCCAAAACTTACCCTGTCCTATCATTGAGCATTGGGGTTGCAACAGGTCGGAGGTCAGCGAATCACACACCGAATCTATCCAAGCTTTTCCTTACCTAATAGGATTCTCGGTGAACTCTTTCGCTCCCTTGAGCGTTCAAAGTCCTTCATTTTCTTCCATGATGATTGTTAATCCATTTTGAAGAACTTCAATGAAAGTTTTTGATAATTAGGCATCTGTATCAATCCACTTGGAGAGTTACCAAGACCATTCCAGTCTTTTGGTTTGCATCACATCTTTAGAATCCGATTTCAATGTGCAAAATCGATTTTCCGCCGAAGTATGGAGCATTGGTCAATGGGCTTCATTTCAGGCAACACTATTTCAGTATTGTATTTATGCAGAACTTTATTTCTTCTGTTCATTTGACATATATGTATATGTAGAAAAGCTGTAGAGATGTCGAATCGAATCAAAAGCATGTTCTCGCTTACTAAAGTCCTTATCCAGCTAGGTTACTAGGTATGCAAACAATTACAATTTGGAAAGCACGCTCTAAAACCATAACCCCATATTAAATTTGATAGAAATGAACAACACTGTTTATTCGTGTTGAAACTTTTAAAACCTCAACAGGTACAATGAGCTGAGCGAATCAGCAATCTCCTGCACTGGATCGTTCTCGTGTCTGGAAGGCCAAATGTCATCTCTGATGAAAGTCATGTCATCGACGGAACTCGCTTTTCAATCCGGCAACTACCCGCCGGCTGTGAATCACATGATACCGGTGCTCAGAGGAGTCAAACGAGAGGTGTCGACGATGTTGGAGTTTTTGGAATCGTCCAGAAACAAGTCGTTGGCTCCATGCATCCGTGAGCAACCTGATGAATATTTGACCCCAGCTTAGCATTGAAATATCTTGTGATCGTAAACGTACACTTAAACCTACTCTTGTACACGAGATGTCAGCTGTTGTACAGTATATCCATTTCATACGTTATGTTGCCCTGTTCTATTATTATACCTGTTGTTCTTCGTTTCCGAGATAGTTAATCCAACTACATCCCGGGAGTACTTCGATTCTAAGCAGTTAGGACATACTTTAAGAAAAAAAGGGCCGAACACATAAATCAGCATGTTCCATGTTTTGCTTCACAAGAAGACCAGTAAATCACCAAAATGAAACCCTGGAATAATTGGATATTGATGTTTCCCGGTATATTTTTTGGATACAATTGTTTTGATGTAAAAACGTGACGTTTTCTGGAAAGTGTGAGAAAACCACTGAACTGATGTCATTCCCAGATTTCGTTTGGAAAACGGTGGCCCACTCAATTTGCAAATGCTATAAACCTTCTCAGTTCAAAATTTACTGGTGACCTACTACGAAACTCTCTTCATTACAATACACGTGTCAGTAGTGCAGTAACACTATTTTCCATCAGCTGAAGACGATCCGTGTCACGAGTAGAAGAATTCACGCTTCCTAGCCGGCTCCTTCCTCAAAGCTCACTTTCGTTCTCTTCCCATCTCATAAATATTTAGTCGCCGATTATTCAAGAACAATGAGGGCGTGCAATGGCTGGGTAATACTTCCCGCTACTCCTATTACCAAATCTTGAAGGGTTTGGTCCGCGCATTGCTGCTCCCTCAAGCGGTATTTCCTATAACGTTATCGCGCATACTCTAGGGCCAATTAATTTAGAACGAATTCCGTTCGATCGCCGACAATCGTTTATGAGGAGTGAGAAACTATAACCTGCCAGCTAACTTTTCTTTTAGTTGCCCCACACTATTTCTAGCTTGCTTCAGTGGATAACTAGGTTTACTAGAAGGATATTTCTCGTGAAAAAGGGGGCAGAGTTGGATTTTAACGTAGCTGGAGTAGGTAGGGGAAGTCCTTGTACCTTGAGGCACTGGTTCCTTGGATCATTGCTACGATCAGTGGTTTCAACCAATTTTTGGAAAAGTGAGCACCAATGCAAGTGTATAGGAAATCTGACGCTTGTTCTGAATACAGCTCATTTTTCTATACATAACAGGTTTGTAGAAGCGTCATATATCCCGAAAATCAAAATTTAAATCAAAACTTCATAATTTACCCCATTTTAGCAAATAAACTGGTTTTTGTATTAAGATGAAAGTTAAAGATAATCGAATTCTACGTCAAATGAAACCCAACCGAACTCTTACGGGTATTTCCCTTGAGCTGTCACCATTATTTTTGGTCATTTTTCAAAGTTTTCCCCATTCTATGGTAGCAAAACACGGAAACCTTCACAAAATTTCCAAAAATCATAGTTACTAGCTCCATAGCTCAAGGATAATACCCATGGTTCTGGTATTGCTGATTTTTCCCCATATCCGCTTTTTGTGCTGTTCGTCGATGGGAAAAAAAGTCGAATAGATCCGCCGAATAGCATAATATTATATTCGACTAGCTGTGTACCCACGCTTCGCAACGGTAGAACAGACACCCCCTTTAGGACAGGCCCCACTCATAACAGATACCACCTCAGGATTGACAAGGAGTGGTTGTTTGCTACCATAAGCCACGGTTCAAGGGTGCGTCCCAAGTGAAAATTTTGGTTTGAGTAATTGGTTATTGTTTGATTAGTGGCCGTTCTCATTTATCGATGCCGAGACAAACAAACAGACTGACACTGTTTTATGATATATTATACTATTTGAACCGACGCGTGTTGCTGCGATTTAAATAAATGGAGCCAACGGTCATGTATTTTAATATGCCTGTATCCCCCCCTCCTCAACTGATCAGAAACATTCCCCAATGCCAACCCTAACTGCCTTTAACCCCCCCCCCCCCCCCCCCGTATCCTATGAACCCTCCCTACCTGGTTAGAAACATTCCTCAATGTTCACACAACAAATTCCCAAAGTTGCACTCCAATTGGTCAAGCAGTTTTGAAATTTCTGTAGACCCCCCCCCCCCCCCTCTCATAACCTGTACCCCCCTCCCACTAACATCCTGATTGAAGTACCACTTGAATGTACTCGTCGAGCTGAATCCAGAATCTAATTACAATCGGATTTACGTCCAACCGTTCAAAGTTATTATAAGCATAAACGTCCTCATAGAAGTGATTATAACACGTTTTTTAGTAGTATTTCATTCATAGCGTTTCAACGGATGGACAGATTCAAATGCGGATTTTTCATAAACCTTCCCAGATAAATTCTGCGTCAAATGGTACCAGCCGCAACTTTCTACGTTCAGCCGTTCTCAATTGATGCCGAGACAAACAAACAAACAGACAAACAAACAGACACTGTTTTATTATATGTATAGATTAGTTCCCAAGATTGCGTGGAGTGCGGTAATGACGTCATAGTCCCTACGTCTTCCTCCATGTTACAGCAAAGCAGAGCAGACACCGCGACTTCTCGGTCAGTGTACCGATAGAAAGGCGGCAATGACGACATCAAACTTCCACATTTAATTAAAAATCAACTAATTATGCCCGGTCCAAATGATAAATATGTACCATATTTACAACAGTGCCGTCTTTTAAATAGAAAACAGTCGTGCACCATGGCTTAAGGGGCGAATTTTCCAAGAAATAGCTTGGAAAATAGAGAATTTAAAGGGTCATCTGCCAGAGTACTCATAACGGCCTGACTGTGCACTTGTTGAGACCGGAGTGGCATGTCAGAAAAATTACGGCAATTATGTCTTTGGCGTGACAGAAAAATTATGCCAAAAATCATTTTTAGGTGTTTCTAACCAAACAAATTATGATTTTCATCATTCGATGCAGTCTGAACGTGCTGAAACTACTTGCAATCGATTCAGCAACAATAACAAACAAACTTAAACGATATCTCACATGCCTATATTTTAAAAAAAGAATTTTTTCTGGATTTCGGATTAAAAATTTGTAAATTTGGTATGTTGGGTGTGCCTAATGGGATCGGGACTAGTCGCAATCGATTCAGCACCCCAAAAAACACGATTGACAACACCCCGCATGCCTATGTTGCTGAAATCCTTTTTGTTTCGATTTGTTGGAGCAAAAATTTGTAAATCTGGACTTACCGCGCATAATGACACACATATAAAACATATTATATACACGAAAAGGTGAACATCTACAATCCGCATCTCTGCATCTGCGATGCGTGAAACGGATTTTGGAGGGGTTTCCAGTTCACATGGATCATCTGAAATATTCGAACGAGCCAAATAGCTACATTTTCTTTGAAAATTCACTAAAAATTAAAAAATGCGAGTACGTTGGTATTCTCCATTTGTTCTCATTCGACCCAGAATTTTATTATCTTCAATTTGTCATTTAACCGATAACCAGTTTGGTAGGTGCCAATCAGTGAAAACGACAATGTGTTTTAACTCAAAATTTAATTTAAACTACGATAGTCAGTATTAACTTGCAGCGAAGATCAGATTGATATCCAAGTGACACACGCAAGAATAATTCATAAATAGTTATTATGAATTATTGTTCAAATCTAGTGGTACATTAAGAATAACCTGAAACGGCCGAGAAATATCAAAAATTTGTAAACCAAAATTTTTGGACCCATTGCAATAGCTTATTTTCTCCGGAAATCCGCTAAAACTGATCAAGATGCTACTTGGTGTCAAGAATCACCAGGTAGTTATGAGGATTTGAAGACGGTTGACGGTGCAGCCTTGAACGGTTCCATCAGCGCAGCCTAATGTCCTTTGGCGGGGAGGGGAGAGAAAAGCTTTTTCCACTTGAGCGGCACTCAAGAACCTCCGAGAGGAGACGCTGCGTCCTTTGAAGACTCCTCGAGCTGCCACTTGGTTTTTCCTCCCTCATAACGAGCTCGCCGCTCTTCGTCTAACGAGGCCACGCGATAACTCGTGAGTCCTTCCACGTTTCTCGTTACTTTTCGTCCTTTTACGGCAACATCTTCCATTTCTTGTACATCACCTTTTCCCAAGGTGGCACTTGGAAAAAAATACATAAAAAAATTCCAGTCACGCAGCATGAACACAAGAGCGAATTTTTGAAGTACCGTCCAATACCGGATTTGTGGATGTGTATCAATTTTTGGTGATTTTTAGCAACTCTACAGTTTATTGAATCCCAACGTTCTGATACACTTCTGGTAAACTTCACCGACTTTTTCATCATTTAAGCCATTTTCCAATTTCTATCAATTTTTAACTGCCTTAATGTAAAATTAGACCTCCAACTTCTTTAAAAATACTCCTCATAACTGAAATGGTCTTTTTCTATTTTGAGTCACAATTCTGCATCAATTTTGATCAATTTATACCAATTTTTGGTTATTTTGGCTATTTTTACTACAACAATTAAAATTTGTTCCACTATTATCATAACAAACTGCTCATCTTTGATTTTATCCTTTCGTTTGCGGTTACAAACATTTTGTCAAGTTGCAACTTCAAATTAATTTTGATGAATAAACCAAATCCGAAGTCAAAAACAGTCTTAGGTATCGGAAAATACGTTTTTGAGCGCGAGCTTCCGAAAAACTAGGGAATCTCACGAGGATAAGCGGTTTTTCGAACATAAAAAACGATTGTTCAAAGGTAGTGCTGACTTTTCGAATTTGCCCAAAATCGACGACATTTTACAAAACTCCTTTTTTCTGCTTCCAACTCAAATTTCTCCTGAACCCCGTTGAGCAGCGGGCGAAGGTATAACAACATTGAAGCTCTAACTCTCAACTGTCCAAAACCGGAGGGAAATGGGAATAATATCTACCAAAGCTTGATTCGTGTTTCAAAGGTGAAGGGGGTTTGGGACAAAAACCGGAGTTAGGTAGCGTTGTCTAATTTCACTGAGGACAATACACTGTTATATACGTACATTTCTGGGATCAACTACCGTCAGTAATAAAGAATGTACGTAGGAACATATAAAGAAGGTATTTTAGAAAGCTGAGCTTTTATAGTCAAGACGTGAAAGGAGTTTGATTGGATAGCTGTTAAAGTGGAAGCAACCATCAGGAAGAGGAGGGGGCAAAAAGGAAGGGGTCCATCTGGGGAGAAAGGAAGGAAGGAATGGAGGTCGCCTGTCAAGTTAAAGAATTAAAGAATTTAGCTTTAAAAAAACTTGGAATTTCAAAGCTGTCTCTGATTTTGAAATCAGAATCGGTTAACCGAAAGGCAGAAATGTCGAAATTTCCGCATCAGCAATAAGGTGGGTTCCCTCTTAACCATCCTAAGGGAAATAAAAGTCCCGGATAGGAGATTGCCACACAATATGCCACATGTTCTTAATAACTGTATGGATACAAGTTTGGCGGCCGCCCATTTCGGTCAAAATCCATAAACTTGCATAGAGATCTCACTTTCAACCACTTTATGACACCATAACAACGTCATTTAGCTGGTTAACATTGAAAATGTTGAACCCAATAAGATATTTTATGCTGTCAATTAGCAAATCAAATGCGATCGAGCACAAAATGGGTCAAAATCAATCAATCTTCACATCCTAACGGGAATTTTGGTACCAACCGCACCATTTCTGGTTCATTTTACGGCAGTTCTCGTTGAAAATAGAAAAATCAGAAAACCCGTTATAACTCCCTTATTTTTCCACCTAGAAAGCTGGTTCTTCTCAAATTGAAGAGTTCAATGAGCAGAACAAAACACAAAGAGAAAATCTGAAAAAGACAGTATTTTGAGGAAGTCACGACCATTTGAAATTCCAACACATGTACGGAGCGACAGCAAGCAGAAACGCGTTTTCAGCACTTCTGAACAAGATTCCATGGTTTTCTCGAATACCTATTGGTTTATTATTATTCTCTGAATAATAAACCTGTGTATTCGGATCACACACCCTCAAATTTTTTTTCTTTTACGTTTCAAGGTGCGTAGATTCCAAAAATGCATTGTCCGTCCGCCGTTTCATCGATATCTACCTTAATTTTCGGTATAAAAAACTCGTTATCTCGCACACAGGCCCTTATCAAGGCAGCCCGATCGGAAAACACCCAGGGGTATTATGGGTGAAAATAGGGTGCAAAATTAGTTATTTTTGAGGTTTTCGTGAACTTGGGCTTGCAGAGTATATCGTTTTCCGTGGTTTATGTTTTGTTGCAAGGGTAAGCAGACCAAAAATGAAGTTGATTTTGACCACTGAGTGAAGGATTGAGGTTCTAACGATGTTTCAACTCTCATAGTTCAATATTTATTGGTCGAAAACCTGTGAAAAAGGCTGTAACCACCAGAAATCTGTATAACAACACAGGAGGCAGTAACAACGGGTGAATCAAGACAATTCAATGAAACTTCACTGACCGAAAATAGTTTGTGAGAAACAGCAACCTAATATTTGAGTTTAAAACCGTCAAATTAACTTTGTGGGTCTCTTCACTGAGGTGCCATATTTAGTCGAGAATAATAAAACCACGTAACAAGGACTTGGGAGCGTTTTTTTTTAAGGTATCACCATACTACATCGATTCCTCTACAATACCAAGAAACATAGATGTAAAAAGTGGCGTTAGGGGGAGGGGGGAGTGGGGACTGTACTGTATTGTAACCTGTATAGAGTACAGTAGTTAGATACCATAATGTAGAGTACAGTGACTAGTTTTGTCAATCATATGAAGTGATAATAACATCAAAGAAAAACGGAGTTATTTAAAAATAGTCTGTTTCCAATAATACACGAAAAAAAACCGCGAAAATAACAGTGTATTTTTCGCGTTTTTCGTGTACGCGAAAATAACAGTGTATTTTTCGGTTTTTTTTGTGTACTACTGGAAATAGACAATTTTTCAATAACTCCGTTTTTCTTTGAAATGGGTTTCCACTATTTCTTAGCGAGTGATTTAGTTCGTGATAATAATATGATTAAATACTGATAAGCAGTGATCCTGGGACGGTGTGGCGGCGGTAACTACTTGGACTGGAGTGCATACCATCAGGTACGAGCCGATACATATCCCACGTAATTATAGAAGCCACAGACATGATACGACCATTTGGGTCGGCGCAGCCTTAGCCGTAGAGTGAAAGCTAAACCAAAGCTCGGGCCGTAATGGTTTGCCGAGGGGTTCGAGGCGGTGCGGCCATGACTGATAATGAAGTGGAATTATTGTATGGTGCGTATGATTGGGCAGGCCGTCGTAACCGCCACTTACTCGAGTCCCCACCACTTGAATTTCTCTCTTCTCCACCTTCGAGGCCGCTTTAGAAGTCCGTGATATCCCTCAAGCCGCACGATAAATTTCTTCGATTGGGAGGAACGTCGAGTCGTGACGTTCAAAAAACCGCCTGGAAAGTTTTGCAGTTCCGAAAGGTCCAGTTACGATTAAGAATGACCATATTCACTAGTCGGTCCGCTGGCCTGGTGCACCACGTAATTTTAGACTTTCCGACATACTTAAACACCTCTTTATACGGTAAATAAGTGTTAATTTCCGTTACTAAACAGAATTTTACACACAAAATAATAGGACTGCAACCAACGAGAATTGCCCATTCTGCCCATGGAGTCGGAGTTACCACGCTCAATAATAGCTTACGTAAAACTTTACGGCTAAATATTTATCAATCAGTGTAACGATGAGTGGTAGAGCTTTGAAAGTTATTCTCGATTCAGCGTGGTGGAAAACATGAAAAACTATACCGGTACACATTTTTCTGACAGACAGCACCACTGGTACCATCGTGGCGCCGTTCCCTAGCACCACGGTGGCACCGAAAACTATAAAGAGAATTCTGGGGGCCTAAGGAATATACCCTCAACACTTCAAGCCAAAATACCAGAAATTGATGTTTGTAGCGCGGTACGGACAAAAAAACATACATACATAATACAGGCAGCTAGGTAGTCACACGCAAATGTCGCTGGAGCCGTAAGAACCCTCAACGTCGTTCGGCAATGAGCACAATTTTCAAATTAGGTGACTATTCAGCTATTTTCGAGGATGTTCGCTCAAATTTTACCACCATTCTTGTTGTTATACATACTACTTTTGGTGGTATAGATTTTTGGTGGTTTTGGTTTGTTATTTTCAATAATCAACCTTTAGAATCAAGCATGAAAAAAAAATTACCCCTCTCAAAATTTGATGGTTTCCGTTTCAACGTAGGTTGAATCAGAAAATTGAATAAAAATGCTGAAAATTATTACACAACGTTTTACTATTTAACTGCATGCCCCTTCTGCGTAGATCACTGTTTCTGTGGTTAATAACTACCCTCGTGCTCCCATCCCCCCCCCCCCCCACCAAAGGGAAAGCCCTAAATCGATTACAGGAGCCGGCCCTGGAACTACAGTTCCATAAAAATACGCGGGATTCAATAAATTCAATCATGAAGCATAACGTTTGTTCAAGTTGCAAAAGTACCTACCTATCAACAAAATCCAAAAGAGCCATCACTTTTCAAATGAAATAATATCATAGAACAACCAACTCGACTTCATACACCCACCCGTGATTATAATCAGGTGCTCCCTAGCGATGATATCCGGGCCGGATTCATACCATCTCATTCACGATCATGTTGACGAAGCTTTTTGATGCAAACGAACGGCTGGTCAATGCTCCGGGCGGTCTCAAAAAATTCTTTAGTTGGGGTTCAATGTAAAAACGTAAAAAACCATTTCCGGACCAGTGGTTTTCGGAGTGGATTTTAAGAAAAAGAGATGGTGAGTTTTGCCACGAGAAGATGGTGACAAAATATTCAAGAACAGGAGAGTCACGACTTTCGTACCTAACTGAAAATTAAAAGAAATCTAAATACCGTACCCATACTTCCATAGTCACCAGATGTCCTTGAAACTATTTCAATGGTGCCCACGAACATTTTAGTGTGTTAATGAAGACAAAAGTAGTTCAAACTATCGCACGTGTTGAAAAGAACTTAAAAAAAAGGAAATTTAATTCAAAGCGCACAAGGCCAAAAACGCATATGTACCCTGCCTCTTCCCCTACTGGTTCGAAATGGCTTATTTATAGTGGAATGTTACGAGTTACAACCAATGTCATAACTATGAAAGTGCCGCCCCTTCGGCGTGAAAAATTTTTGTTCGCGTTCAAGTGCAGGTGTTGTCCAAAAAAGTGTCCGGCCAAACTGCATAAATCTCCGCGAGGACACGACAATTTTAGTCGTAAATCATAACAAAATGAGCGACCGACAGATTTTCAAAGAACTCACGTCCAAAGGAGTCAAAAGAAAAGTGTTGGACGATATATATAACAGGTGATAGGCCGACGAAGACGGTTCGTTCAGAGACTGATGAGTGGGAAGGAGCTATGCAGGTGCTGACGAAGACGCCGCCAACATAAAACTGAACGTTTATTGTGCTCGACGAAAAACTACCTACGTTTGCCGAAGAACCCAAGAAAACCCGAAACAATCGGTGCACTCCAAGACTTGGAAATAATGAAGTTGGGTGATGAAAGGTTTCTTCAAATTCTCGACAAAACAAATAATACTGTGTTTTTTTCCCCCCAAGAACATCGAGCCACTGAGTACTGCGACAACTATTTTTCTGGATGGGACTTTTTCGAACTACCCAGAACATGTTTTTCATTATACAAACATTTCATTATTGGCTCATTTTGAATAATGAACCTTCGGAATCGAGCATGAAGAAAAAAAAAGGTAACCCCCCAGGCCCATCACTCAAAATTTGACGGTTTACGTTTCAAGGTACCTATGTATATTCCGAGAATGTAATAAAAAAATTTCTGTGTTTTCTGTGGACAGTATCCTCGAGCTCCCCCCAGGAAAGCCGTAAATGGAGTATTGGAGCCGGCCCGGGACTTGAACTTTCATACAAATGCGCGGGATTCAATAATTCAATAATTAATTATTTGTAGTTATTCATGAAGCATAAAAGGTAAATAATAAACCGCTGTGTAATAATTTACCGTTGTGTAACAATTCACCGAATAATACTTCAACGTTTGTTCAAGTTGCAAAAGTACCTATCAACAAAATCCGAAAGATCCATCATTTTTCAAGCGAAGTAATATCACAGAACAACCAGCTCGACTTCATACGGCTCCGTGATTATAATCAAGTGCTCCCTAGCGATGATATCCTGGGCCGGATTTATACCGTTTCATTCACGATCATGTTGATGAAGCTTTTCGGTGCAAACGAACGGCTGGTCGTTCAATTCTCCGGGGGGTCTCAAAAAATTCTTTAGTTCAATATCAATTTAAAAACGCTGCAAATCCCTGCACAACGGTTTATTATTTTGTACAGAATACCCTTCTGTTACAGATCACAGCACTCTGTATAGATAATCCGTCTATATAATATAATATGTAATATTCTACACATATTATGTAGATTGCGGACTCTCCGTAGGATTGTACCTAAGCCCGTACTCGTTACTAGGTACCTACCTAAACCGTTGTGTAATAATTTACCTGTATAGGTTCCCCTTCTACGTAGATAGAATAATGAACCGCTGTGTAATAATTTGCCCATCAATAATACTTCAACGGTTGTTCAAGTTGCAAAAGCACCTATCAACAAAATCCAGCCCCTTCTTGGCAGATTAGCCGTTGTGTAATAATTTACCGTTGTGTAATAATTTACCTTGGTGTAATAATTTACCGTTGTGTAACAATTTACCTTTGTGTAATAATTTGCCGTTGTGTAATAATTTGCCATTGTGTAATAATTTACCCATCAATAATACTTCAACGGTTGTTCAAGTTGCAAAAGTACCTATCAAAAAAATCCAGCCCCTTCTGGGTAGTTGAGCCGTTGTGTAATTATTTACCGTTGTTTAATAATTTGCCGTGGTGTCATAATTTACCGTTGTGTAATAATTCACCGTTGTGTAATAATTTGTCGGTGTGTAATAATTTGCCATTGTTTAATAATTTACCCATCAATAATACTTCAACGTTTGTTCAGGTTTCAGAAGTACCTACCAACAAAATCCAATAGTCCATCACTTGCCAAATGAAATAATTATCGTAGAACAAACAACTCGACTTCATACAGCCATCCTTGATTACAATCAGGTGCTCCCTAGTGATGAAATCCCGGCCGGATTTATACCGTTTGATTCACGATCGTGTTGACGAAGCTTTTTGGTGCACACGAACGACTGGACGTACAATGCTCCGGGTGGCCTTAAAAAATTGTTTAGCTCAAGACAAATTTAATATCGTAAAAAAAAAAACCATACCCTTCAATCTAAAGTTTTCGAGCTACGGCGGGCGTTCTGAAAATTTCAACCCCTATTTTGAACCCCTTAGCGATGACTGACAGTAACGTCGAGCTTCGAGGACCAACTAGACCCCGAACGGAACCTGTAACCCGAATTTCATCAATTTTCTTTCATGGTAACTAAGAAAAGTGGCCAGTACGGCGTACGGCGGACAGACAGAAATATTTTTATTGCAGTTTCGGATTCTACATACCTTGAAACGTAAACCATCAAATTTGAGGGGGGGGGGGGGTAAGAATTTTTTTTTCTTGCTCGATTCCAATGGTTCATTATTGCAAATAATAAACCAAAATGTCTGTCCATCCGCCGTACCTACTTCTTACTTTTCTTAGTTACCATGAACCAAAATTGACGAAATTCGGTTTATAGATCCTATTCGGGGTCTAGTTGGTCCTCGAAGCTCGGCGTTGATGTCAATAATCTCTAAGCGGTCAAAAATAGGGGTGGAAGTCTCCAGGACGCCGTTCTCTCGACTTTTTTTACGGTTTGAAATAGTTCTTTAACTTGGAGGTTATTTAAGACCACCCCTGAGCATTGTACGCCCGTCCGTTCACAGTATGGCCCAAAAGTTTGTACCGACAGACATTTTCAACTGGAGGGTGAATGAAATTGTATACAATTAGTCCAAATATCATCACTAGGGACGCGATAACAACCGGGAATTCGCCCGAGATCATCAACGCTAGGGAACACCTGATTATATTCACGGAGTATGAAGTCGAGTTGGTTGTTCTGTGATATTACCTATTTCATTTGAAAAATGATGGCTCTTTTGGAGTGAAACTTGAACAAACGTTGAAGTATTATTGATGGGTAAATTATTACACACAGGTAAATTATTACACAACGGTAAATTATTACACAACGGTAAATTATTACACAACAGTTCGTTATACATTCTACGTAGGAGGGTCTGGAGTTTGTTGGTGGGTACGTTTGCACCTTTTTTCACTCCACATCAACAATTTCCTTTCAGAACTTCATATTTCCGTTTCTTTTCGCCATTTTAGTTACTGTTGGTCATCGACAGAATTATTTTAGCAATATTTAACTCGTGATTTAAGTATGATCCTAGTAACGAGTACGGGGTTAGGTACTAACCTACGGAGGGTATGCGATCTACATAATAGTACATATTATATTATATAGACGGGTTATCTATACAGAGAGCTGTGATCTGTAACAGAAGGGTATTCTGTACAAAATAATAAACCTTTGTGCAGGAATTTTCAGCGAATTTTTGTTATTGCATTTTCGGATCCTACATACCTTGAAACGGAAACGATCAAATTTTGAGGGGGTGTTCGAAATTCTTTTTCATGCTCGATTCCAAAGGTTCATTATTGAAAATAATAAACCAAAACGTAAAAAAACATACCCTTCTGTTGAAAGTTTTCGAGCTACGGCGTTTTGAAAATGTCAACCCCTGTTTTTCACCCCTTAGATGACTGACAGTAACGCCGAGCTTCACGGACCAACTAGACCCCAAACGGAACCTACAAACCAGTTTCATTAATTTCGGTTCATGGTAACTAAGAAAAGGGCTAAGTACGGCGTACGGCGGAAAAGTGGCATCTATACAGGTAAATAATAAACCGTTCTGTACTAATTTGCAGCGTTTTCATTTTTTTATTCGTACATGCGTAGTATTTATGAATCCTACCAACACTCAAACCCTCAGCGGAAATGCAATGCATTTTCTCAGGTAGTTAAACGAACCCAGCGGAGCTGCAAAAACACTTTCACGGGCAGAGGAGATAGCTGACGGCAATAGGTTTTGGCGGAGTTGCAAAAACCCTGTGGCCAGTACAAACGAGATGGGGTTTATTTTTATAAGCAATGTTTTACATACTCACATAAAAGACTTTGGCCGGTGGGCCATCAGCCGGAGTACGCCGTTTTATCAATATAATTTAAACTACTTAACTTGCTGGTCCAATGTGGGATTTTCATAAATGACTAAAAATGGTACATAGTAGGTAACTAAAATTAATTTAATTTGCGGAATTCGGCATTAGTAAATTGGTGCTAACTATAGTTAAAACATTAAAAAGAAAATATAGACTGATCAACAACAAAAATATCTAACAACAATCAATTAAGACAGCATCATACTCGTATGTACCTACCTATAATAAATTATCATTCCAACAATGACAACTGATAAAAAACAAGCAACTTCAAAATAAAAATCGAACAGCTAGGTACTAATAAATACCTAGATACTAGCATTCACTCGATTGTCGGACAGACACTGCACTTGATTATAATTAAATTCCTGCACAAGAAAACTACGATAGGCCCAAGTCCCTTAAAATAACCAATTAGGGCCCTCCAAATCAAACTTCGTTTCTATTCAAACTGCTCCGTCCGAAATACACAAGACGATAGGGTTTCAGGATTGGGCATCTTCCTATAGTGCTCCGTGTCCTCGTTTTCTCTCAAACTGCATAGTGAGCATAGCAGTATTCCGTTCTCTATCCACTGCTGAGAGTTCGAATTCAAAAGCTCCGCTCTACATTTTAGGATTATAATCAGTATAATCACCTTCCTCAGGCCCCTAGGTCCCTGTCTAAGCATGACGCCGAGTGGTCTAACTCCTTGTATAATAAATATCTAGCCTCCCTGACTGCCAACTCAGTATCCACCTTGGATTTGATACCTACGCCCTGCATGATTGCTGGTAACAATGTCGCGAAATTTCCTGAGTCCTCCCAATTTATACGGGTTCCAGCGTGCTCCTGGGCTAAATTCTCCCACAACCCTCACCCACTCTACTGTGTTTCCAATCGCCAGGGTCACCGTTATCCTAAGATACCGACTCGTGGTTATTCCTAAAACTTTGCTTATATATACAGTGCATTGAGTTGAGGCGTCGTCGCGTTTAATTCTGCAGGCAGCAAGTCGTTAGGGGTATTTGGCGGGATACTTAAAAGTTTCTTCAGAAAAAATCTTTATGATATAAATATAGTTGTTGTTCCATCAACAGTTTGCCTATATCTGCCCACAACATGTAGATTGGCAATGATCATAACAATCTTATGCATAGCAAAAAATCTCAAATCGACCTCATTCGATCCCAACTCACAGATGCGGTTTGGGTGCACACTTAGTGGCCATTTTTCTTCGCCCCGTTTCGAAAATGAAATGTTCCTCCGGCATCCGCTTCATCGCTGAAGACAACGAGATGCGGTCAACCGCAAAAGATATGTCAACCCATCGGGACCACCCGATCCGCTCCCAGTCCCGAGTATTACCATTCATTTCTTCCCCATTATATTGTTAGCTGCATTGGGGTAAAAAACATCTTCATTCTTCCGAGGCGTCGCGTTGCCTCAGTAGTCGTTTCTTATTCATTTACGACCACCCGGCATCCTAACTCAATCAAGTCCCCGTGACATGTGCTCGGACTATACTTACAGAACGAGAAATAAGGCCAGATCGATATGATTATAAATGTTTTTTTTAAGGTCTTGAAGTTTGTTTAATAATGTATTCCGAACCGTCCTTGTGCACGACACATCCCAGATGTCGCCTTTTATTCGAAGGGTAACGTTTCAGCTCTTTTCACTCCGACAATATCAATTAATTTCAGGACGTTTCGACCTGTTATTCAATGAGGGGAATTACGAGATGAACAGAGAGAACGGATTCGAATTTCCGTTCATTATCAACACGGGATCAAAGAGAATGGGAGCACCTTCGATTAAATTAACACATTTCTTGCAGTGAACTCTGAACAGTAATACAAAACCAATGAAATGACATACATTTCTGTACTTTAATTCAATACCACCCCACCTCCAATTATGGCGAAAATCAACATTTAAACCCCAACTATGTTATGTACATGTGGAACAGGCAATGGTTATGCAGAATGACCAACAGGAATGAAAAATTCAGAAAAATGCTACAAATTATTACACAACGGTTTATTATTTACCTCTACAGATGCCCCTTCTGCGTAGATCACTGTTTTCTGTGTCCCGGTGGGGGGGGGGGGGGGGGGGGGCAGCACGGGGGTAGGTATTGACCACAGAAAACAGCTAGGTATCTACGCGTACTCTATCAAGTTTTATAATAAACCGTTGTGTAATAATTTGCAACGTTCTTGATACATAATATATACCTAATACTACTGATCAGCAAGATTCAATTATGCATAGATATGAACTGTGAGTAACACGATTTGCAAGTAACACGAATTGTAAGTGACACGATTTTTTGGTAAGTGAGAAGATCGAAGTGTTACATAAAAGGGAAGAACAAAGCCTACATAACAGCCGATGGATCGAACCACAGTATCATAATTGCTTCCATTACAATAATGATGAGCATGGAAAAAAACTTGGGAAAATATAATTGAAATGTACGATGTATATCTCAAATTTTCATTGCTAACAAACCATAATGCAAATGGTTTCAAACACTAAAATTATTCACAACGCAGCTAAACGGATTTCATTGGGGTTCGAATTTTGGGCTTGCAAGAGTATTTCAACATCTGTGTGAATCAAAAGAGGCTTTTAAGAAAGGCTCCGTATTACTAATCTATATAAGATAACTATTTAAAAACACATTACCAAGGACGTAGGTAAGCCGTTGAAACATTCTCACTAAATAACAATCGAGCAATTAGTTGATATGAGAATGTTTTCCTCACTCGTTAAAGAGACGATTTGAAACTGAAGAAGAAAATCGCCTTCATTTCCCCTCGCAATTAAACATCACGTAACGTGAAAACAAGTTTCCATAAATTAGTACCTACCAAAGGAAATGATAAATTAAATAATCCACTTCACTCAAATCAAGTTCCCACTTAGTTTAAATGATCTTGAATGAGTTGGAATAAATGTTTTCAAGAGGGGGGCAGAGGCACAACAAAATTGTTCAACTGTTGGTGGTCTTGTTCTCAACGTCGAAGAACATTACTATGCACGACGGAAAAAGTACATACGGACGAATCTAATTTCCATACATTGTTATGGATAATACGGGTTTGTAGAATAAATTTGTGGCAAACAGTAGCAATGTTTCTCCACGTACAGAATTATGTACAAAAGACGCATTAGAACTGGTCAAATATTCAAAAAGGATCAAAGAAATAATAGCCTCTCTCTTCAACATACCTATATACGTATTTCGAAGCCAAAAAGTGGGCCATATGAGTAGGTATCAGCGTGAAATTAGCTAATTCATAGTTCATAACAAAATCAGCAAGAGTAAGTATATCCAAACTTTGGTCAAAAATCAACATCGTTGAATTTGAAATCACAAACTTACAGGAGAAGAGAACGAGAAATTAACAGACCGAGTCTATCCTAAAATTGGATTTCTGTATTTCTCACGAGGCTCATTGTGGATGTAATCGCCTCGACTGTCAATTGAAGACCATCGAGGTTAATAACACGGATTATGTACTTTGGAAGGGATCGACGTGCTCTTGACGTATTTCCCATGGCTTCGCTATGCCAAAGAAGAAGGAGTGTGTGCATTTACCTAATTCCTCGTCTCTATAGCCAGCTCTAACTCGAAGCGGTACCTTCAGAACCCCCTCATTAATACTTCCACGATGATACTCGGCCCTCAAAGACCTCCATTCCATTATGACGATATCCAACTACAAATATGATGAAGTGCGCATTAACTCTGCACGAACTCCAAGTAATCACCGGCATTTTGAAACGGGCCTTTTTTCGAGGCTGGAGAGACGGGAGGGTATGATTGGTGGGAGCTTTTTTGAAGAGAGGTTCCTTTCGGAGCTAGGTCTTTGATATCACTTCTCTTCTGGCTGAGTCCAAACAAGTATCCGCCCTGGTAAGTAATGGCGGGCCTCTGTCAGTCTCTAAGTGGGGTATATCTTGCTTGTGGATCAACCAGAGTGTGGAAAGGGTCATCTCAGGATCTGACCCGGCCTTACTGTAGCCGATCCCTCAGCTACATTTCTTGATTTCTAATTCTTTTCTCACGGTACTGATTTTTGACTAGCGGTGAATTACCAGCCAGGGAATGATCTTCTATACAGCGTACTTCATTTGTCAAAACCGTGCACTGTGTCGCAGTAAGAAGTTGTACAACCCATTCCCTGCGATACAACGAGTGTATTATCCTCCATATTTCAAGATATGAGACTCATCCGGAAGGTCTTTTTTCACGGAACAATCAGATCTTGCGACACATGGGGCTATGTGAAGAAAATCTCTTCACGACAATTCGTCAGCAGTCACGAAATGCAAAACATGGTCAACATATAATATGCTGTACGCGTTGCCAGCAGGTACCTAGTTCATTCTCTAGGGTTGCTGACCAACACGTCAGACCCTGTTTCACGAGCTCACGAGCTACTATCTCCTACAAAACACTGAGTCAAGTCATGTCAGTTGTACGTATTCTGCTGTTGATTTACCCGCTTTATCCACTGCCCGCTGCGATTTTATTTTATGTCTGTCAATGCCATTGGTCTGGACTTCACACTCCACATCCATCAACTCCGTCCTAACATTTCCAAAGCTCTAACATGCAAAGCATGTTTGGGCACTCACAAAGTTGACGGGGAGACGATTGCGAAAAATATACCTATACGTGGTACGAAACACAATGTGGATTTATAAGATTTCCCCACGACTGTATTAGCATTAGATTATATAAGACGTCCAAACTATTAGAACGATGGGCTGATTAAGAATTCCTTCACGTATGATATTAGCTACCTTAAGCCTTCAATTAAATCGGAAATTGTTAGTTATGATCTTTGGAGCCGATATTAGAGCAATCACCGAATGACAAATCATAAGCCAGCGTGAAGGGGAACGGGTTATAATTCCCGCAATTTAAGTCGATCGCCTAATACAATTTTGGTGAGCGGCCTTAAAGAGGAAATTATAGCAGTTCGAAACATTTTGAGCCGCACCCAAAATGGATTCCGAACTAAATTGCGACATCTCTAAAGGCAAAACGGTCAAATGTTAACCTTCCGTAGGCAATTTGTGATTCGCTCGATAGATTGAGGAATGCAAAGTGGATTTGAGTAATCGTTTCCCACGAGTGAGAACAGAGGCACCAAATAGTAGCTGTAACTCGATCCAAAGTGGTTCGGTGCGGTTGGCGGTTTCAACTTAGATTGATCCTATTTTGGTTAGCGATAGGAAACTTCCACTTGATCAGTAGCGAAGGATGGTTTACGTGTGGGAAAAATCATATTATGACGATCCCAAGTCGATAAACGGATTATAAGTATCACGAACCTTCTCTCAAATGGATTAATAAATGCCCTGTTAGACTTGAAATCAACTAGGACATAAATTTATCTCTTCGTAGTTATAAACGTTCCTGGCATTACAGTGTTCAGTACAAACCAGTCTGTACATTGCCATTCAACAGACTAACAACTGGAATACCGCCGCCCTGATTAGATACAATCGAACCAAAGATGGGTAAAGGATGACCGGGAAATGGTATATGGTATAAATATGGTACAATGGAAGCAGAAGTAAGAACAGCTAAATTTATCGTAAGCTTATATTTCAAGTTGAACCATTCCAGTAGGAACTAACAATACTATGTGTATTTATTTATGGTTCATGATGAAGTTTGTTGTAGAAAATAATTGCTCTTGCACCGGTTTTAGGGTCAAAAACAAGATCAGAGAAAGTGGCTAAGATATTTAAATCATATTTTCTATATCACAGCCAACACCATCTCAATATTTATTCATGAAACCCGATGACCGCGTCCTCGCAAGAATAAAATTACTATTAATTTCTCGTAAAAATCCGTCGAAAACCTGTGACAAAAAAAAGAGCGAGGAAAGCATCCTTGAAAATTTAGGAGATGAGATCCGAACCCTCCTCACCTTTCTAACCGCCACTTGTTATTACAGCTGATAACCTTTTTTTAAATTCGATCTTCCACAGCTCACCGAGCATTACAAGGCTCGTATGCCGCTCGTGTAAGAATGTCTTTCAGAGGTTCTTTTATCCTCAGTTTGTTTGATATTCAGATGTATAGGAAAAAAAGTGGAAGACGGAAAAAGGATCAAGGCGGGCATGAATACATGAATATTAACAAGCAATGAGCCCTTCCTTTCCGACACTTCTACGCTTTTTCCACATTACCATATTTCCAATTTCTTACCATACGTGACAGGATAGCTGGTAATCTCGGTTGGGATAAAAAGGTAAACTCTCGAGCCCCCCCCCCCCCCCCCCCCCCCCTCACCCTTCAACGGGTCTCAATCAAAGAAACATTCGCATATAGACATTGTATTGATCAGAGGGATGAGAGAGTCGACACAATAATATATGACGTACCGCTTGATCTACTGTTGTAATAATGAACACAACTCCACAACACAATTTACTGAACTAACTTCAAACTGCCACAACAGACGTCTGCAAGATCCTTGCCCAGAACACACTAAGAAACAAGTTCCAGTCAAGCACCATAACCATGTGACAAATTTTCAAAGTAACTGAGCTAGGTGACTGAGTACCTAAGTGAGCTAATTTTCGAAGTAATGCACTCACTACGTTATCGAACAATTTTCGCCGTTCTGGCCCATAAAAATTGAATTCAACAATTAATAGCTCTCTAAATGTTTGGAACCTAAAAATCAAAATCCAACAACTATTTACCCTTCTTTTAAGGTTTCAGGTTCTAATATTGGCGTATGGTTAAATAAAAAGCACTGCCACCTTCAAGTCCAAAAACGCTGCACATTATTACAGAAAGGTTTATTTGTAGATGCCCCTTCTGCGTAGATCACTGTTTTCTGCGTCAGTACCCTCGAGCTCTCCCCAGGAAAGCCCTAAGTCGAGTATTGGAGCCGGCCCCGGAATCAATGTTTCCTACAAATTAGCGGGATTTAATAACTCAATCATATTATTTGTAGTTATTCATGAAGCGTAAGGCAAATAATAAACCGTTGTGCAATAATTTACCTGCATAGATGCCCCTTCTACGTAGATACTATAATGAACCATTGTGTAATAATTTACCGTTGTGTAACAATTTGCCCATCAATAATACTTCAACGATTGTTCAAGCTGCAAAAGTACCTATCAACAAAATCCAGCCCCTTCTACTTAGATGGTATAACGAACCGTTGTGTAATAATTTACCATTGTCAAATAATTGACCCATCAATAATACTTCACCGTTTGTTCAAGTTGTAAAAGTACCGATCAACAAAATCCAAAACAGCCTTCATTTGTCAAATGGAATAATACAGCGGAACAACCAACTCGACTTCAAACAGCGATCCGTGACTATAATCAGGTGCTCCCTAGTGATGATATTTGGGCTGAATGTATACAATTTGATTCACCCTCCTGTTGACCATGCCGGTCGGTGTAAAGTTGGGGGCCTTACTGTGAAGGAACGGCGGGACCAACAATGCTCCGGGTGGTCTTAAAAAACTCGTAAGTTCAAGAACTATTTAAAACCATAAAAAGATTTACGTAAAAAAAGGTAAAGGCGTTCTGAAAATTTCAACCCCTATTTTTCACCCCTTAGAGATGACTGACAGTAACGCCGAGCTTCGAGGACCAACTAGACTCCGAACGGGAGCTATAAACCGAATTTCGTCAATTTTGGCTCATGGTAACTAAGAAAAGTGCTAAGTACGGCGCACGGCGAACGGACAGACATTTTTTTATTGCATTTTTGGAATCTACATACCTTGAAACGTAAACCATCAAATTTTGAGGGGGGTTAAAAAAAAATTTTTATGCTCGATTCCAAAGGTTCATTATTGAAAATAATAAACCAAAACCCGGTTTTTCCGCAAATTTGTCAGTGCGCAGCAGTGCGATTACAGATTGCCAAGCAACCAGTTAAAAGGAGATCCAGTTCAAGACACTTTTCAGTTTTCTCCTTAGTTGAGGCAGAAATCGCCACTAGTTCTTCGTGAATAAGAAACCCTGTACGTATTGTTGACAGGCATTTTATATTCACGCATAGTACACCTACTCAAATTAGCTTGGTGGGCCCAACTATCCGTATCCGTCTCCAGCAGCAATCAAACTTAGTTTGATATCATCTCAAAACGTATCCTGACCAATACCTAGTTCTCGCAGAGCCTTCTATTTCCACTAAAGGTGTCAGATTCAAAAGACGTCAGATGGACTTCTTCGGGAGCTTCAGTGTTGAAACTGCCTGGGTAAACAATGTTAAATCCTTCTGAATGTCACAGTAAACAGTTCTAACACAGTTCTAATTAAAGCGAGTTTTACTGTTCAGTTTCAGTTTTTAATAAACCCCTTCGTTGAATTAGTTTTATTTACCAAGCTAAACTTTCAAATCTGCTTACCCCAGGTGGTCAGTAAAAGCAACCAATGGGGTAAGCGCACTTATTTATTTATTTATTTAATGAAAGTAGATTCCATCCTGAGATTTTGACACCAACCGTGCTGCCTTGCCCCAGTTCTGACGTCATTGCACCCCTCTCGCTTGTGCGGGACCAGGCTGCCCAACATGAAGTCAGAAATTCTGGCAACTTTGTAAAGTCATAGAAAAAGAAATGCTTACAGCAAGGAAAAGAAATACTTACAGCGCGTAGTACAGTGCGGTTGTTGCCACAGTTCTCAGAATGGAATCTAGTTTGATCAAAAAATAATATAAACTGCTTTTGTGCGACCCATGCGCATACCCCACTGCTGCACCCTTGAGCGAAACTATCCAACTTTTCTTCTTGTCGATTAAGAACGTACCACTCCTTTTGAAATTGACATAACCTTTCATTTCGTTCTTCCAACTTTCGGCGAGTGCGGAACATTTTAATCTTTCGATGAGTAGCTGACCAAAAGTACAAATCAGCGTGGATTTTTCTTTACCTACGAGTATTTTTGTGACCGATTTAATTCATATTTTCCCGCCTCAAACTTGGGCAAACAATACTATCACTATTACCATACCTTCCCGAGGAGTAGCTGGGTGATGAAGGACTCCTCCGGAAGATATGGTAATATTACTTACAATAGCGGAAATAACCCTTTATCTCTGATTATTCGCTACTGGATTTCTCTTTACTCCAAGTTCAAATAACTTCAAATATGAGTAAATCTCATCCATGCGTCATAAAGGTATAGAAACTGCACAGAAAAGGGTAGAACTGCGAAGCCTTAATACGAGAATAATTTGTCATGAGTAATTAAGGGCGTAATCAAGGTGACGTGTCCGGCGAAGACAAGAGGAAGCTTGCAACAATTAAAACAGGGGCATTAAGTCACCATTAGTGCCCTGGGGCAGGACCATTAGGCCTCCGCTCTAATCTGATCTAACTCAGCCTTCCGCCTAACCAACTGAAATTGAACGCTCTACCCTACCAAAACTGTCATTAGCAACGACGTCCTGGTTTTCCGTGCAAAGCATTCGAAACGTTGGTAGGTGCTTGATTTAATTTAAACGACGCAAAAATCGGCCATCCGCCAATTATAATTTTCCATAATTTTTGTCATTTATGTTAATAATGTGCCTTGTATGGCGTGAAGAACATAAATTCATGGATGAGAATTAATAAAGCAACTGAGTTTGTCAAGTTGGGAGGGTGAACCCTGTACAGGAGCAAGCAGAGGTAAGAAATCCTTGAAAAGAACTGCAACTTCGGCCTTGAGTTGTGTTATTTAGGCACTACAATATGCCATACTTCTGTTATCTTTTAAAATCACGAATTTAGGCTGGAGGATCCGACCTCAGGTTTCAATGAGCTGTTGACAACGCGCTAGCTCATGAAACAACATAGTAGTTGGTAACATAGGCAATGAAAAGCTACATCAGAGATACCGCGATTTGTAGGAAACACCATTACTACTCTGAGCATAATTATTTGAGCCAAATGTTTCGATTAACCTTCATAAAAACAGATTCGTGTGCATGCTTCAACTGATTGATCATGAAAATGCCATTCGAGTTTTTGCAACGGAATAACTACACTACAATGTTCAAATTCAAAAATATTTCATTAAAGAAGAATTCGTGTGGGGTATAACAAAACCAAGGTTGGCTGGGTTTCGGAACCGAAAGAATCATATTGATGGAATAAAACTGTGGTGGTTAGAAGGTAGAGGTGAGGCTTGGATAGGTGAGGTTTTTATATAGATAGCTGAGGTGTTGGTAGCTAGCGTTTAAAAGGTTACCACCAATGGCGAAGCCAGGAAGGTTACCAGCACTAAAAACGCTAGAGGATATGCCCAGACGGTTCCACCTGGTCGGTTATCACCGGACCGGTTCCACCGTGAAAGGTAAGGAGGCATGAGGAGAGAGAGAGAGAAGTTATCGACTTGAGGTTTGAGCGTAGAATGGTGAGCCGGGTGAGAAGAGCAGGTTTTACAGAAGCTCTTCCACCCTCCTCCAGTCCTCCGACGGTCGTTACGAACCGTTGAGGGACTGACGGAGGGAAGAGAGGCCTACCCTACTTTCGTCACGTAGACCCTCCATTCGTTCGGTTTATTTGGACAATAGAGTTTTTGCAGCACGCTCACACTGAAACAAACAAAACGAAATCGCTGCACATGCGAACTTAAGACGTCGACTTTTTCTAGGAGAGGGGTGATGCCGGCGGAGGTGACTAGGTGGCCGAGGCGGCGGAGGTGACAAGGTGGCCGAGGCAGCGGACGGAAGGCTGGGTGATGACACTTTTTTCTTTTTTGACAATAAGGCCCTCGTTTCGGAAAATGTCAAGGACTTGCTGAAGGTGGCGGAAGTGCTCTTCGGTGTGGGCGGATGCGATCAGGACGTCGTCCAAAAAGCAGAAAAGAAATGGGAGGCCTAACAAAATTTGGTCCATGTAGCGCCAAGTTTGAGTAGCGTTACGGAGGCCAAAGCCCATTTTGATATACTCTAAGAGGCCAAAGGGAGTTATGATGGCTGTCTTTGGTATATCTGGGGTGTAAATGTTGATGTGTTAGAAGGCCCGTGTTATGTCGAGGGTGTTGAAGATGGCTGTGCCGTGAAGTTGGAAGGAGAAATCCCAAAGATGTGGGACGTTGTATAGGTCGGGGGTAGTGCAGGCGTTGAGATGGCGGTAGTCCCTACAGGGGCGGATGAGGACAATGTGAAGGGGAGAGGCCCATGGCGGGTTGGAAGGGCGATAATTTTGGCGATGAGATGGTCAAAATATTTTTTCGGTTGTTGAAGTTGAAGAGAGTGGAGTCGTTGGGCCTCAGTGGAGAGTGGGGGTCCTTTGGTTTCGATCAAGTGTTGGATGGTCGAGAGGTGGGTGAAAGGTTGAGGTTGATAATTTAGCAGCAAGGTGGCGAATCTGTCGGGGACGGGGGGGGGGGGGGGGATCAACCTCGAAGAGGGGTTTATTGGTCGCAGGGTCGATTAGGCGGGAGTTCTTGATGTCCACCTGGAGGCCGAAATATGAAAGGAAATCGGCCCCCAGGATGGGTTTCTCAACATCTGCGACGGTGAACAGCCATGTGAAGATGTTACCATTTAAATGGACCGTGGAGCAGTGGGTGCCGTATGAGGGGGATTTGCGTGCCATTGGCTGTGTAGAGAAATTGGTGGGAGGACTGAGCTTGGCGGTGGAGGGGATGATTGAGAGGGCAGCGCCTGTATCCATGAGAAAGGGGAGGTTGGTGCGCTTACACCTGATGAATAAGCGGTGGTGGATAGGGGTGGTATGATGGGCGACGGCAGAGTCAGTGGGGGGTGGGGGGGGGGTGGTTTGGGCGGCTTTGAGGATGGCGGCGTAGGATGGGTGCTTCTGGATGGGGGTTACAGTGGGGGAAGCGGCAGCTGGAGGCGGCCGAGGTGGTGGCGATAAGACTTTTTGAACCCCTGCCAATGCTATGGTTGTGGCAGGGTGAGTAGGGGGTGAAGGGTGGGTAACTAGCGGTCCATTCTCAGAGGAAGGAGCGCACTTCGTGGACGGGGGTGGAAGAATTCAGGTCATGGATGGCGTCTGCCAGACGGAGGAGAGCGTCGTCAGGAGAATCAAGGTGGGCCGCAAAGGCGAGCTGGATGGGTGGGGGAAGGGCTCGTAACCAGTAGGTTTGAGTGATATCGGCCATCAGGACATCTTGTAGCTGGTGGCACAAGCGTTGGAAGAGATGGGAGGGTTTCAAATCCCCCAGCTGTTGGGGCTGGGAGAGGGCGGAAATACGAGCCAATTTGGAGGGCTGGTACAGTGCGATGAGTCGGTTGCGGAGGTCGACATTGGCGGAGGGAGAGTCTGGTGAAATCCGTGTTTGGAGAAGAATACCCTAGGGGAGGAGAGCGATAGTTTTGGAACAGGGGGTCTTCTGTCCCCTCAGGTTGGCGACCGAAAACGCAGCATCGATTTGGAAAAATCAGGGAGTGGGGTCGTGGGTGTAGAAGAGGGGAAGTGTGAGTGGAATAGATGTTGTGGTCGTCACGATGTCAGCAGAAGGCGGTAGAAGCAGAAACCTCGGCGGAAGTGGAGGGTGGCGGATCTGGGTGTTGGAGGGTGGGGGGTTGAAGTTGGGTAGTTTCCATCGTGCAATCACGTCGGGTTCACCACTTTGGTGGTTAGAAGGTAGAGGTGAGGCCTGGATAGGTGAGGTTTTTAGATGGAGAGATGAGGTGTTGGTAGCTAGAGCGTTTAAAAGGTTGCCACCTATGGCGAAGCCAGGAAGGTTACCACCACTAAAAATGCTAGAGGATATGCCCAGACGGTTCCACCTGGTCGGTTATCACCGGACCGGTTCCACCACTCCAAGTTCTTTTAGACGAGAAAGGTAAGGCGGTATGAGGATCTTCCTTCAGTCCCCCGACGGTTGTTAAGAACCGTTGAGGGACTGATGGAGGGAAGAGAGGCCTACCCTACTTTCATCACGTAGACCCTCCATTCGTTCGGTTTATTTGGACAATCTCAATAGGTACCTACATAGAGTGGTATTACGGGAGGATATCACGACAAAAATAAATAAATCGTGTTAGTCAACTTGTGGTCCCATAACTTTTAATGTGTGAATTTACCTCGCGAGCCGGACTCAATCTTGAAAATAAGAGTAATACAGTAAGATCTATTGCTTCTCTCATTTTCTCATCTTCTCCCCATAAGTAGGTAACGTAGGTAGGTCTTGACCATTATTCGAAAGTATCCAGATCGTGAAGCGTGAAAATGGCGTGCAGTTCACATACCATGTGAACTACACTGTAAGACACCTGCGTCAGACCTCCTATGAGGTCAGACATAAACAAGAAACTGACTGCATTTCCGTCTATTATTTTTATACTCCTTTATTTAAATACTTGGCTGTATATTTCTAGCTGAACCAATAGATTAAAATTCGACACAGGGTGGTTTTGAGGATGCTGTTGCGGTGGATTTTACTTAAATGGAACAAAACGTTCGAATGAAGAGTAAACCAAGTCATTACATTCGAGTAGACGGCCTCCTAACTTGCCAAAAACCTCGAAAATCAAGGTACACCTAATAAAGGCAAGACTGATACCGCCTCTTGTTTAAAAGAAAAATGTGAACATGATTTCAAACATCCACGGCCTCTTGGCTTCACTTCCAACGGCTGCACTGGAAACGTCACTTCCATTGCAGTTTCTACTCGAATCTTTTTGAATACCTAAAATTTCCGGGTGAACTTGAGTGTGAATTGCGGTTTGGGCATCGCACACAAAATGGCGTCATGTCACACAAATGAACTTCTACGGATTTGGTTTGAGGTTAAACGGATTTTTGTGGGTTTATATTTTCTTGAATAGATTTTGAGTTGTCCCCTTCTTTACCAAAGTTTCTGAAGGGTGTCCCTAAAACCTGAACTAGCTCTTAAATTATGTACCTAATTATACATTATAATTATTGCAGATGCCTTCTAGGAGTTGTGGCTGTGCAGTTTGCACTGTCTGTAGCTACGAGTTGTTATTTATCAGTCAGAACAAACTTTTAAAGCGAAATGGTACCTACCGTTTCAAGCTTTATTCCCATTGAAAAAGTTTCATTTGCTTGAAAAGCTATCAACTGACCGAAAATTCCGTACGTACAGTTTCAGACAGTCGAATCCATTTTGCAGCGAGTTTTACGGATCATACGGATTATCGTCAATCCAAACCTAATCATTTCATAATTCTGAGCATTTTTTTTTTTTCAGCGTAAGTCTTTCGAAAAATCGAGTCGAGGTCATCCGAAGCGACCGCGCTGTAGGGTAATGTCAAATAAACCGACGATTCCACCGGTTACTAAACGGTGGACACAGTGATTATTTTGTAATTTTGTCCCTGTCATTTTCTTGCCCATGAATAACAAAAAAAGGGAACTTTCTTTCCTTTTTCTCCAACCTTTTCTTCAAAAGGCTTTTTAAGAGCTGAGCAACAGACACCGACGTTACGAGCATTTCCCACCTCATTTACGTTCCACTAAAGAAGTCTCATGTTCTCCGAGTAGAAAAATATGAAAGGAAACAGTAAATGGAGGAGATAATGCTTATAATTTTCGGAGCTTTATGAACCACGACCATCTGCGAGCGCATCCTTCAAGACTATA
Organism: Leptopterna dolabrata; assembly: GCA_954871275.1. Classification (NCBI taxonomy): domain Eukaryota; kingdom Metazoa; phylum Arthropoda; class Insecta; order Hemiptera; family Miridae; genus Leptopterna; species Leptopterna dolabrata. The sequence goes on along the minus strand of OX940981.1, from coordinate 28,199,485 downwards.
AACGTCGCTCGCAACGTCCCGACTGCTTTTTCAGCCTAAATGAAAACGTTAGAATCTCTATATTAATTGGCAATTAGCATCATGAACGAGAGTGCAGACCTTTTTGATATAATTATCCTCCTTGGCACGGGGGTACCGGAAGTTGTTTGGGAGGAGTTTGTCTTGGTAAAACTGCGGAAACTGGAGTTTAGGGCTTTTGTAATTGACGGTGCGTTGGAAACAATTAGGAATAGTCTTTTAATTATAGGGCTTGGCGTTCCGAAAATATTAAGGAGTCGCTGTGAATGTTCGGGCTCGAGATGATAATTCACGAAATATATATCATGCTATTCAGAAACAGCTTCTCAAAGAAAATCAACTTGTCATTTAACTAGTAAGCTAGGTATCAACCAGTGGCGGCTGACGGCGATAGTCTGAAAATCGACGAGGTGGAAACTTAACTAGAGATTGTAATCACGGAGTTCGACAGTGATCAATCCTTGTCCCTCCTCTTCCTAATATACCAACATAATTGTTTATTTCGATAGTAAATTATAAAAATGAGTTGTTTTTAAAATAACTATAACTTAATACTTCAGAGAGTGTTGTAGTGTTTCACTCCAAGTCAAACCAACGAATAAACAATGAACCTAGAACATAAACAGACTAATAAACGAAAGAATGGAACAGCATACAGCATAACATAATGATGTCTTGAGTCACCATCGTATGCCATTTGTGGTGATTTTTAACACTTTTTACGGTGTTATGCGGTTTTTGAAACATAAAAACCAAGGTTTGACCCACTTTTGGTTTATTATTCTGTGAATAATACACCTATGTATTCGCTCAGCAAAACATTTTTATAACACCCCCTCAAAATTTTTTCTTTTCCGTTTCAAGGTGCGTAGATTCCAAAAATGCACTGTCCGTCCGCCGTCCGCCGTATGACGTGTACGGGCTTCATTTTCGGTCTAAAAAAGTAGTTCTTTCGCACATGTGCTCCATTTTGGGCTCTACATGGTTCCCGAACCTTTGCAGCCCGATCGGAATATACCCAGGGGTGTTATGAGGGAAAATGTGTATAAAAATAGGTACGTTTTGTGTTTTAGTAACATGAGCTTTTGAGATATCGTTCTCCATGTTTTTGGGGACGAGAAGACCGAATATGAAGTCGATTTTGACCAAAGAGTGGAAAATTGATTTCTACCAAATGTTCAGCTCCCAAAATTGATTTTTTATTAGTGAAAAACCTGGGAAATCGTCTGAAGTCACCATCAATTTGTATAATAACACTGGAAAAATTGTCAACACGTGGATCAAGACGATTAAATGGCACTACCAATGATCAAAGATAGTTTTAAAAAACGAGCGTTTGTGTTTTAAGGGCCAAAATTGATGGAGACCATCAGAAATAGCTACTTCGATTATTACGCACGAAAGAAACAATAAACGAACAGCCAACATTTCTGTAGAATAATAAACCCATGTGACAAGGACTTTGCAGCGTTTTTGTATATATACGAGCTGCAAATTTTGAATACTTGTAAGTATTCCAAATTCGCAGCTCATACAAATTTTATCTCGGTAAATACATAATAAAAAACGCTGCAAAGTCCTTGTCACATGGGTTTATTATTCTATTGGATATACCTACAGAAATGTTGGCTGTTCATTTATTGTTTCTTTCATATAAAATAATTGAAATAGCTATCTCTGGTGGTTTCCACCAATTGTGGCCCCCAAAACACGAATAAGGAGCTCCTCTTTTTTTTTTTTTTTAAATAAATTATCTCTGATCATTGATAGTACCATTTAATCGTCTTGATCCACCTGTTGACACTTTTTCCAGTGTTATTCAACAAATTGATGGTGATTTCAGACGATTTCCCAGGTTTTTGACTCATAAAAAATCAATTTCGGGAGCTGAACATCTGGTAGAACCTCAATTTTCTATTCTTTGGTTAAAATCGACTTCATATTCGGTCTTTTCATCCCCAAAAACATGAAAAACGATACCTTAAAAGCTCATGTTACCAACATGTTGCTAAAACGCAAAAAGTACCTATTTTTACACACATTTTCACTCATAACACCCCTGGGTATATTCCGATCGGGCTGAAAAGTTTCGGGACACAACTAGGGCCCAAATGGAGCATGTGTGCGAAAGAACGAATTTTTTAGACCGAAAATGAAGCCTGTACACGTGATACGGCGGACGGCGGACGGACATTGCATTTTTTGGAATCTACGCACCTTGAAACGGAAAAGGAAAAAGTTTGAGGGGGTGTTATAAAATTTTTTTGCTGAGCGAATACATAGGTGTATTATTCACAGAATAATAAACCAAAACGTAGAAATGGATTCGGAATGCTCTGAAACGGATACGAGTCTGAGATAATTTCAAAAATTCATTTAAAAATCAAGTTTGAAGATTCCGACAAGGTGTGGCACGTTTTTTTTTCTGTTAAGGATTCATTCTTATATCCATTAGTACCATATTACAACGCCCATAAGTAGCGATGCAGGGAGTGGTAAATATGGGGGTAGAGCTAAATATAAGCGAAGAGCAACCCAGTTGTTTCCGATAAACCGAGGCTTCCGATCACTAAGCGTCGCCCAGTACACAGTACTATAATCCAATATACAGATAGTATTGTAATCCAAATTCACTACTATAATCCAATATACAGTACCCAATTCACAGTACTATAATCCGATGTCCCTCACCTGCTCAATTGCCCTGACTTTCTAAACTTCCGATTTCCCAACAACTACTTGTTCGTATTCCTATATATTATCAATAGAAATTAATTGCTCACGACGTCCAACAACCTTGCCATGAGTGAGAAAATATAAATACAGCAAAAATATTCATCTTTCCGGCCTTTTGTTCTTATAAAAATAGTTGGATGTCGGTTTCACCTTGAACAACGAGCTAACGAACACTGATAACAAAATGTAACTAAAAGGTGTAGGGGGTGAACAGGGAAGCAGGTGACAGGAAGCGCGGGCTCGAGATAGAAATCTGAGGCGTATGATTGTCCAAGAGGTTGGCGTGATCGAGCAGGCAATTAGCCCACTGGTTGAACTTAATTGGTTTGGAGTACTTTTTTCCACCACCTCTCCATGAAACATGTGATTCATAAACCTTGTTTTCTTACAAAGTGCAAATAAGTAACATTTATTTACAACATATAGATACTTGGCGTTCAAAACACAACTTCTCTCCCCAACCACGTCGCTGACATAATTAAAACTTACTGATCGTTCGTCCACGCTGTTTCTGAAGTCTGCTTGTCTGTTGTGAATGTGTTGTATCAATTGTGGTTTGTCATTCTAGAAAGATAGTCCAGTGGATGCTTTTCTCCTTTAAATATCACCTTTCAGCGATTTGGAGATTTGGAGATGAAACCACTCCCCTACGGATAATTACGAAACGTTACGACGCACTTGAGCTCATACTGACTAACCACAGTTATTTTAAAACTTGTCATTCGAGAATGGTTATCCGACGAGTGCTTCCTACACTTCATTAAATGAACTCAAACAGGTTAATATTCAAATGTTCAACATTGAATGTTTCGGACACAGGATATTCCGACTTGAACAACCTGTGAAATATTGAAAGTGTGTTTTGATTTTAGTACTAAACTATGTATATACAAAAAAATCTTGAGCATGGATGTTAACTGCTACTCAGTAATATCATCAAGTAGACCTCTTCCGCCTACTGAGTCCGATTATTATATTCTGTCAGCCCGATCAAGCGCAGTTGATGGACGAGTTTCCCCCTGTGCGCCGATTAGACAAACGCATCACGTTTTCACATTATTACTGAAAGGATGAGGGGGGACGGGAAAACTCAATTACCGACCGGCTCATACCCTATCTATTCCTTTCCTCCATTTACTGAATTCTTTAAAGATAATGATAATAAGTAACTGCGTGAAAAATAAACATCATTTATTCAAGACGCGTCAGAAGAGTATGTGGCGGTGTGATTACCGACCACAGGAAGTGGTTTCAGTCTCGGCCATGAAGCGATATTTTTCCGTTGTTTGGGTTTCTGCCCTGGGAACTGCCTTGTAGCATTTAATAAACTCCGCGTCGCCAAGATAAACCGCAGCTGTCATTTTCGAGACTTGAGCACATGCGGTCAGGGAGTTAGAGTGAGAATTTAGATGTTCATAAACTAGACGTTACGTCTCGTATATTCTTAAACAGGTTATTTACCTTAACATTATCCGGTTGTTAAATGGGCGTGTGGAACTAGTTTACGTTCTAATCCTGTTCGTCTCCCTTCGGGTAGATCCATTTTTTAAGATTAGGTTTTACAGATGCAAGGAACTGGCATGAGTTTCAGAAGCAGTTTGAAGCGATAGAAAAACCACTTCAATATCACATGGTCAATTCAAAAACCGTTTGCCGATTGGACGTCCGCCGTACTCGGCACTTTCCTTAGTTACTGTGAATATTGAAATTCATGAACTCTGGTTAGTAGTTCCCATTTGGGGTCTAGTTGCTCCTCGGAGCTCGGCGTTACTGTAAGTCAACCCTAAGGGGTGAAAAATAGGGGTTGAAATATTCAATAGAATTCAATAGAAGTTTTTAACCTATGACGTTTTTAAACTGATTCCGAACTTCAGGATTTTTTGAGACCACCAGGAGCATTGTACGTACAGCCATTCGTTCATAGTAAGAAATGAACGGAAAAGCTTCGACAACATGAGTGTGAATCATACGGTATACATAACTCCACTCCAGCCCAAATATCACTGACAGAGAACAGATCAATAGTTTGATCACTGACAGAGAACAGATTATTACAATTTACGCTTGGCTTTATAATATACGAAATCGAGTTTGTTGTTCCGTGATGTTATTTCAAGTGAAGCAAGATGATTATTTTGGATTTTGTTGATGGGCACCTACTCGTTTTTTTGTTCACGGCCAAACGAATCATCCAAATTGCTCCTACAAATGTGGATTTGGAAGGGGCCCAAAAGGAACCCCCATGACCATGTGGTTTTCGTTGTTTGCGCGTGCGTTGACGCTATAAAAATTTCTATTTTAATGAAATTCATACTACGGTATGGGGAACCATCAGTCATGGCCACGGTCTCAGAAAATTTCGGCAAAATTCGGTTGGATATAGAATCGGAGATATGGGCGTACAAGGTTCTCGTTCCACGTACTTGATTCTACCATTTAGATGACAGATCAAACTGCTATTATTTCAGGAAATTTCATTAGTGGAAAAAAAACTTTGCTCATCTGTGTCTAAAATGCAAAATGTATGTGTCTGAAATGCAAAATTTAAATTTATTCAGTTCCTGTGTAGATATAAATGTATCCAACTCTTTTTTAGCATGGAACATGCTTTAGCCTTGGACTAACTAGCCAGAAAACGTTACACGGGATGGGTGACGCGGAAGTGGAACGCGGAAGTGGAACGAAATTTTAACAATGATTTTCACTTACAACCGAGTAGTTGCTAGGGAAATGAAACTTCTTTCATTTTCATCGGACAAAAATCGTTTTCCATTCGTTGGAAAGCTCTTGATTTATCACGAATGTATTTCGTATTTGTTCTTGGTATTTATATCCTAGTTTCATAATTTCTATATAAATGAATGTTGTAAATGGATAGTAAACAATGACGCTTGTTTGGTTGTCACTTGGTTGTAGTAAACTACGCGGCTAAAGCATGTTCCATGTTTCTTGAATTTTAGCCGTAGGCTCTAAGCAGTAAGCATCCGGGGGTCCAGGGGGCTTGCCCCCTGGCGAGGCATGGAGCGCCGAGTTTTTAATTTTATTTATTTATTGGCATAAATTTGCCAACTGTGTTAGCGAGGAAACAAGACAATCGACCTTAGATTTCAAAGATTCAGAGTGACTCAGATTAACCTCGCTAGTTCATTTCTGGACATACGTAAACTGTTTAACATGAGCAGGTTACGAGATGATTCGACAGCGTTTATAATGGCACGCTCTGCTTACGCCGCATTGGAAGCGGATGCACTGGACCAAAGTAAGAAGTAGGAATTAAGGAAATGGCCGCCCACAACACCTTTCGTAACACACATTTTAATTCATAATGGCGTGTTTGAGCGCAAAAGCGAAAAGGTTATTGCGTTTCGATAACATTGTCTTCGCTCCTTATATAATCAATTATTAAAGTTTTCAGCGCTCGTTCGTATTTCCTGCACAGGGGGACAGTCATTACTCATTACCCAACTCGAAAGAGGGGCTATTATCGCAGTGAGTGGAAAATTATATTCGGGAGCACCCATTTTTCGTCGGTTCCCCTTAATTCCTTCTGATGTCACATCCCTTCAACATGAATGATTGCTAACGAGGTCATATCTCACCGGATAGCGACAACATTTTGATGACCTGTCACCCCCGTTTCTGCCGTTCCGAAGAATTTTTCCATGGTTTGATGCCAATCTTGACGCAGAATCATGTCGCCCTTCCCGTCTTTAGCTGAAAACTCATATATCGTCCAATTCCGTGCTTACAACTCATCAAAACCCTTTCGGGGGATATAAGAGCGGAAAACTCAGCTAACGCTGAATGCCAAGACTTGTGGGTCTAGATAAAGTGATGAGGTAGTTACCCGACCCAACAGTCTAATTTGAGCCGAGCTACAATGATTCGTTCTAGTCAAATCGATAGCCCTGGCATCGCAGTTTCTGGAAAACTAGCGTAAATATACAGTTTTTAAAAATAGCGAACCTACTTGACAAAAACGTGCCTAGGTATACCTATTTTGAAGAAGAAAACTGACGACGAAAGACTGCTTACTCACTCACGGTTACGGTACTCTATTACAATACGTTCTACACGAACTCGAAATTTCGAAGCGGTTGAAATGTACCTATCAAATTTAAACTAGGAAAACCATAATAAATAAGTACTTACCTAATTAACTTTCCGTAAAGAATTTCTCTCGCACATTTCTGACATTCGAAGAAGGTCAATCAGTAACATGGATCACATAAAAATTAAATTGCTAATCTTGCATCAAAAATAATTTAATAAATGCTACAAACCTTACAAACGGCTGGGTAATAAATCGGAGGTATGGCCAATAATCCCGTGAATGTAAGGTTTATTCTGACTAAGCAGAAGTCTAAATAAGTCTAAAAACTACGAATTATTAACTACTTTTGTTAGCTTTTTTGGGATGAACAAAAGTTTTTTGTTGAAGGTATAGGTAGGTACCTACTCAAAATATATGCAAGTAAAATCGAACGAATGTCGTTACTCGAACCACAAGCGTAGGTCCACGTAATTCTTGTTTCATTTGTCTCAAAAGCCATTAATCACTCTTCAAAAAAGTGCTACCATATGAAAACTTGATACTGGTTATACCTAGGAACCTATATTAATTTTCTACATTTTTTAAAGAAAAGGTCGTCATAAAATCCATAAGCCAACGTCATTCCCTTCAAGACCTTCGAAATGATTTCATGGACATTTTCTGGCAGTCCAATTGCTTCTAAAATAAAGTTTTGGTTCAACCCACGCTTGAAGAACTAATACCGCCTACCTATTTCATCAACCTGTATATTACAGAAAATGTTTCTGAGAGAAGACTATATTTATTCGATATTTGTCTCCACTGTTCAACAGAAAAAATTCTCACCATACTCTTTTGAGTGAACCACATTTTAAGAAGAATGATGAAAGGTCCCTTGTGTGACTTCTGAGGAAATTCGAATGTCCTAATGTTATGTGTCTGTTTGGCATTCTGACATAAGCGAACCTACAGGCTTATGTCGTCTAATGAAGTGATCAGCTTATTGTGGTTTTTACGAATTGACACTTTCGGTAGATTATTTTTAAAAACACGAACAAAAAATACAATAAAAAAACAAAACATGAACAACTACCTATATTTTTACTTTTTTTCATATTTTTGTTATGTTTGTATATGTTTACGAAAAATATCCGTTTCCATTGTGTTAGGATTGATGTTTTCTTTGAGTGTGCATAATTAACTTCTAATCTGTTGATGCGACTTAACAATCATCATTGGATAGCCAGAGTCTGCTGTATTGGATTCTATGTCACGATGGCCAATGATTCATGCTTCATAGTGTAGTACCTACCCGTCAAATAAGATGAAGGCTGTCTAAATTAAATTCTGTTTGATCCTATCTCCTCCCTTAACTATTACTGTTTGTCGTAAGGATTTCTATGTACCTCCATAAACCATTCAACATCCCCGAATCACTCCTCTGGATTCCCAACCTTTCAGACACTGTACAACACATAAAGCTCTGGAGTAGAATTACGCAATGCGCGCTCCAAAAACGTAAAATGAATGATTCCGGATGCGGATGGGACAGCCTTTGTAATAGCCTGTAAACAAACACCTTCCTTCCCCGCTAGCTGTCTCACAACAACAATATAGCCCCACTTTCAATAATTGAATCCAGAAAAGAGGGTTCAGGAAGTTTTACGCGTCCCTAATCATTTAGAAGCAGGCGAGCACTTTACTCTGAAGCTTTTACGTAATTTAATTAGAATCGGCAATGGTTGACGAATTATGACCACACAAGCTCCGCTCATACTCTGCTATACGCTCGGATGCGCGGCGGCTACGCGCAACGCTAACGAGACACATTTTTCATCATGAGCTGACTTCCTTTGATTCTCTTACCAAAACAATCGTCGAATGGAACCGACCGTTTTTAACACTGCTTGCGTCCAGTCTGAATTATTATGGCTATACAATAGTTTTCAACTTGAGGCCGTTGTGTGTAGAGTGCAGGCAATAAGGTGAACTTCGCCAGTAAACTGTCCACTATACAGTTGTGGCAAAGTTGGCAGACTCCTCAATCAAAAAAATAGAGGCGTACTGATTATGCGTAACCACGAGATATACCTTTCAAGATAATGCAAAACTGGGTAACGATTTCTACTCGTAATCTGTAAATTGATTTGGGTGCTTGGTTCTCATAATAACAACGCCTTAACTTTAAAAAAAAAACCGGAGTTACTGGAAGGTTGTCTATTTCCATTAATACATGAAAAACACTCTGTCATACCGGTTTCGGTGATCAAATCATCGTCAGTAACAAACAATACGTTATAAGCCTTATAATACCCTTAACTTTATAATAACAATAACCTTATATTTATATATAAGCTATTGTTTGTTACCAACGATGGTTTGATCACTGGAACCGGTATACCTAACAGGGTATTTTTCCTGTATTAGTGGAAATAGACAACCTTTCAATAACTCCATTTTTCTTTGAAATGGGTTTCCACGATTTCATCGCGAGTGATTTAGTTCGTAATGCCTTAACTCCAGCTTAGAAAAATAACATGCATAACAAATAAAAACTGCGATCGTATCATAAAACTGTAGAAAATGAAAACGTTCATTCAAAACTTCATGTAGGTACATGATGTTGTGTTTTCACTAATGTATATCAACAAAAGTATGTAGATTCGAAATGAACTGCTTAACAGATAGAAAATTTAGAGGTTGCGCTGCTCCTGGGACAAACTTGAATCATGAACATCTGATTCATCTTGAACGCGCTGGCGACGGTTTGTGGAACTGAAGTCATTAAATTAATTATCTTAACTCGTAGTTTGAGAATCAATTTTGAGTAGCTATGCAGGTACCTACCGAGTTGTGAAAATATAATGAACTTGAACACCATCAGGTTAGAAAAAGTTATAACAGGTTAAAAAAGCCCCACGAACCCTCTGCACTCAAGGATCCTTTCATTGGAGGACAGCTGATCACGTTCGCGACGCTGACAGGACAGACACAGGAGTTGGACGAAAAGACCCAGCCTGGAATGGCTGTTTACTTTACTTTTACTTTACTAAGGTTAATGAAATGCCGGACAGTCTTTGACCATTTTACATGTGCCAAGTTTATAGTTCATGACGAAACGAATCATCCGAATAAGATGAAAATGTGGGAATATGTCCCACTTAGGTTCAGAAACCTTCAGAATTTCAAAAACGTCGGGATGGGGGGAGGGGGGTCGTGGGGCTGAAATGCAGCGTTACGGGGGATGGGGGCGGTAGAAAATTGTATATTAGTGCAACTGAAATTGCCGAACGTTAGAGAACTTATACTTCAACTAGCTGTGTACCCGCGCTTCGCAACGGTAGATTTTAATATGCCTGTATCCCCCCCTCCTCAACTGATCAGAAACCTTCCCCAATGCCAACCCTAACTGCCTTTAACCCCCCCCCCCCGTATCCTATGAACCCTCCCTACCTGGTTAGAAACATTCCTCAATGTTCACACAACAAATTCCCAAAGTTGCACTCCAATTGGTCAAGTAGTTTTGAAATTTCTGTAGACCCCCCCCCCCCCCCCCTCTCATAACCTGTACCCCACTCCCACTAACATCCTGATTGAAGTACCACTTGAATGTACTCGTCGAGCTGAATCCAGAATCTAATTACAATCGGATTTACGTCCAACCGTTCAAAGTTATTATAAGCATAAACGTCCTCATAGAAGTGATTATAACACGTTTTTTAGTTGTATTTCATTCATAGCGTTTCAACGGATGGACAGATTCAAATGCAGATTTTTCATAAACCTTCCCAGATAAATTCTGCGTCAAATGGTACCAGCCGCAACTTTCTACGTTCAGCCGTTCTCAATTGATGCCGAGACAAACAAACAGACAAACAAACAAACAGACACTGTTTTATTATATGTATAGATTCTGCTGGAATTTTTCAGGCGTCTGCGTATGCAAGGTCGGGCTGCGTGTGCAAGGAAGCACAGGGAAATTCTCGGGGCCGGCGGGGGGGGGGGGGGGGGGGGGGGAATAAAAAATAAATGAAATAAAATGGAAAAATATAAAATACATAAATAAAGGCGTAATACTACCTACTAAGTAGCTAAATGGCAGGGGCTCTTCAGCATGAACCCTTCCTCCCCTCCTCCTTTGTTGGGGAGCCTATGGCTTGGCCGACTTCACGACTTTTTCAGTATAACTGTCAGCAGTAACTTTCAGACAGCTTCGAAAAATCACCAAAAATCATTACTGCAATGTTGGTGAGCTGGAGTTGGTGTCATTCGACGCAGAATTAGTCTACAACTTGTACCTATTATACAAAACCAATTTTGGGCGGTTCCAATTAATTGAAAATGCTAGTTTCCTAGGTTTTTGATGATTTCGGAGCTAGTATTAGCTATTTTAGGTAGAGAAACATGGGGTATATTAGGAGTCAGTGCAAATTTTCCTACAACAATAATAATAATAATAATAATAATAATAATAATAATAATAATAAGAAGAAGAAGAAGAAGAAGAAGAAGAAGAAGAAGAATCGATCATCAAATAATTTTGATCGAAAAATTATTAACATTAGGTATTATCATCATCTCTATTACCTATCATATTAGGTGATTTATCTAAATGTTGCCGAAATTAGATTTAAGTACCTAGTAAAATAAATTCTGATTCTTGATGAACTTCAGGCATCTACGTCATTTTTAAAAGATGCGTTATACCTACCTATTTAAATATTTTTTCAGTACCTATAAGATGGAAGGACTCTCTGTGAGGATTATTTAGTTGATTATATAAGTAAATAAATATATATATATATATTTGGGCCTCTAGATCTACTGTACTATATGGCGGCCCCTACAAGTGGCCCAGGGGGCCACAGTCCGACCCTGTCTGTATGTGTGTGTGTGTGTGAATCAGGGAAATGTAAAAAATGTATATGTAATCATTTCCAGCGTTTTATATACCTATCTTATTTATGTGATGTTATCTCTACTCATACAGGGTAAATTCTTTGATACACTTACAGGGTAAATGTTTTGATAAACATGAAATTAGTAAACTAGGCATAAGACCCACTGTATAAAAGGGAACAGAAAACAGTTGCCAGTTATCATCCTATTTTATAAATTATTAACTGAAAACCTTAACCACCAAAAACGCGAATCAAGTTCCTCCCAATGGAAAGTTCAGAAAAGCGATCAATAAATTGTTCCTGGAAAAAAATATGAAGCAGTGTGCTATTATCGGATATATATTAATCATAATAAATAATTTAATTTATCTAATAATTTAATGTAGGACAAGTTAGATGCCTACATTATGTACGTCAGTAAACACAGCTGAATTATGTACTTAAGAACATGGACGTCAGTGAATAAACTTAGAATGAACATGGAAATCAAATCATTTTCCGAATTCAACAACATGCATATAACACTTGTGTTTGAGTGCGTTCTCAAACGACTTTAGGTTAGCGAGCTTTCGAACAGACTTGGTACTTACAAGCATACAGCCGTGGAAGCCGCTTCCCAGTATAGGTGCTATTAGTTACAAAATATAATATGCCTCTTTGCTAACGTACTTAGGCCACCGTTTCATAGCATTTGGCAGGTTTCTGGTTTGTCGGAGTACTCCAGTTACTCTATTTGCCGCGTCTTCCTGAGGGCTGCGGTCCGCTTATCCGGCCTCGTGGGCCTTTCTTTTGTTCGAAAATCTCAAAAGCTAGCGTTAAAAACCTTATTTGTCGCCTCCTCTTACTGTAATCCTGTATTACGAGGGCAAGTCGTGGAACTACCACAGGACTGCCAGCACAATATAGATAATATCAAATAAAGAGGGTAAATTCTCGGATATCGGTCAGTTGTAATACGAGAATACCCAACTTATTATACGAAGTTACTAGCGGTCAAGACATCCCACCACAAATACTTAGTGATGACAGCTTATGATTAGAAATAGCGAAATGACCTGTAATACGAGGAACACCCTTGGAGCTCTCATAATTTATTTAAAAGAACAAAAGTGGAGGCCATAGGTGTATTTACTCAATATAATATGTTGCTGGTCATAGGTAGTTACGCAACTACATGAACATCACGAATGCGGAGCACCCATGACTTCCGTTTATACTACTTTCCCATTTTTAAATGAAAGCAGGCTCCATTCTAAGAATTTTGAGACTAGCCGCATTCTCTTACGATGAATAGTTCTTTTTCTATGAGCCCTCCTACGAGGGCGGAACATCCTTGCGCAAGTGTGACGTCACTCGTTGTCGAAAATTTGAAAGCATAGACAAAAAACTATTCATTGCAGGAGAGTGAGGTTGGCCTCAAAATTCTTAGACTGGAACCTACTTGCATTTAAAAATATAAGCAGATGTCGAGGGTACTCCTCCTCATTTGGAGTGGAGTTGATTAGGTACATCAGTAATCTAGTTCACAATACTCGTGCTTTTCAATTAATTTTGTTTCGCCACCAGTTGAATCATGAATGAACTTCAACGAAACAGTACAATCATAATTTATTAAATCATCATCAATTTTAAGATGAGAGGTGATCAGCAGACTTGAAAATTGAGATATATCCACGTTTTGGTTTATTATTCTGTGAATGCAACACCTATGTAATCGCTCAGCAAAAAATTTTTATAACACCCCCTCAAAATTTTTTATTTCCCGTTTCAAGGTACGTAGATTCCAAAAATGCAATGTCCGTCCGCCGTCCGCCGTACGCCGTCCGCCGTACGCCGTCCGCCGTATCACGTGTACAGGCTTCATTTTCGGTCTAAAAAAATCGTTCTTTCGCACACATGCTCCATTTGGGCCCTAGTTGTGTCCCGAAACTTTTCAGCCCGATCGGAATATACACAGGGGTGTTATGAGTGAAAATGTGTGTAAAAATAGGTACTTTTTGCGTTTTAGCAACATGATGTTGGTAACATGAGCTTTTAAGGTATCGTTTTTCATGTTTTTGGGGATGAGAAGACCGAATATGAAGTCGATTTTAACCAAAGAATAGAAAATTGAGGTTCTACCAGATATTCAGCTCCCGAAATTGATTTTTTATGAGTCAAAAACCTGGGAAATCGTTTGAAATCACCATCGATTTGTATAATAACACTGGAAGTGTCAACAGGTGGATCAAGACGATTAAATGGCACTATCAATGATCAGAGATAATTTATTTAAAAAAAAGGAGCGTACTTTATTCGAGTTTTGGGGGCCAAAATTGGTGGAAACCACCAGAGATAGCTATTTCAATTATTTTATATGAAAGAAACAATAAATAAACAGCCAACATCTCTGTAGGTAGGTATGTCCAATGGAATAATAAACCCATGTGACAAGGACTTTGCAGCGTTTTTGGTTTATTATTCTGTGAATAATACACCTACCTATGTATTCGCTCAGCAAAAAATTTTTATAACACCCCCTCAAAATTTTTTCTTTTCCGTTTCAAGGTGCGTAGATTCCAAAAATGCAATGTCCGTCCGCCGTCCGCCGTACGCCGTATCACGTGTACAGGCTTCATTTTAGGTCTAAAAAATTCGTTCTTTCGCACACATGCTCCATTTGGGCCCTAGTTGTGTCCCGAAACTTTTCAGCCCGATCGGAATATATCCAGGGGAGTTAAGAGTGAAAATGTATATAAAAATAGGTACTTTTTGTGTTTTAGTAACATAGTAGTAAAATGAGCTTTTGAGGTATCTTTTACCATGTTTTTGGGGACGAGAAGACCGAATATGAAGTCGATTTTGACCAAGGAGTGGAAAATTGAGGTTGTACCAGATGTTCAGCTCCCAAAATTGATTTTTTATGAGTCAAAACATGCGAAATCGTCTGAAATCACCATCAATTTGTATAATAACACTAGAAAAAGTGTCAACACGTGGATCAAGACGATTAAATGGTACTATCAATGATCAAAGGTAATTTGAAAAAAAAAGAAAAAACGCTGCAAAGTCCTTGTCACATGGGTTTATTATTCTATTGGACATACCTACAGAAAGGTTGGCTGTTCATTAATTGTTTCTTTCATGCGTAATAATCGAAATAGCTACTTCTGATGGTTTCCATTAATTTTGGCCCCCAAAACACAAATTAGGTACGCTCTTTTTTTTCTTTTTTTTAAAACTATCTTTGATCATTGGTAGTGCCATTTAATCGTCCTGAACCACATCTTGACACTTTTTCCAGTGTTATTATACAAACTGATGGTGATTTCAGACGATTTCCCAGGTTTTTCACTCATAAAAAATCAATTCTGGGAGCTGAACATTTGGTAGAACTCACTTTTCCACTCTTTGGTCAAAATCGACTTCATATTCGGTCTTCTCGTCCCCAAAAACATAGAAAACGATATCTCAGAAGCTCATGTTACCAATATGTTGCTAAAACGTAAAAAGTACCTATTTTTACACACATTTTCACTCATAACACCCCTGGGTATATTCCGATCGGGCTGAAAAGTTTCGGGACACAACTAGGGCCCAAATGGAGCATGTGTGCGAAAGAACGATTTTTTTAGACCGAAAATGAAGCCTGTACACGTGATACGTCGGACGGCGGACGGCGTACGGCGGACGGCGTACGGCGGACGGACATTGCATTTTTGGAATCTATGCACCTTGAAACGTAAAAGAAAAAAGTTTGAGGGGGTGTTATAAAAATTTTTTGCTGAGCGAATACATAGGTGTATTATTCACAGAATAATAAACCAAAAGGAGCGTAGTACCTAATTCAAGTTTTCAAGTTTTGGGGGCCAAAATTTGTGGAAACCACCAGAAATAGCTATTTCAATTATTTTACATGAAAGAAACAATAAATAAACAGAACTATAGACCAATAAAATAATAGAATAATAAACCCATGTGACAAGGACTTTGCAGCGTTTTTCAATTGTTATAATAAATTTAATACATTTTAAAAATAACTGAAAACTTATTATATCTCAAGAGAGATGATTTACCTAATACTTAATTAAATATTTTCCGTTCATTATATCAAAAATTTTAAGGTCAAGGAGAAACCTTTTGATTACTTGTTGATTTTTGTTTGCTGTTGAAAAATGGTGAATGAGGTATTTGCACCCCTCTCGCCTGGGCGACATCCCCCTGCCCAATGTGATGAAGGTACCTCTCGAAACTTCGAAAAATTCTAGAGAAAGAACTACTTATCGCAGGAGCGTGCGGCTGGTCACAAAATTCTCAGGATGGACTCTAATTTTCATTTAAAAATAAAATAAAACAAATAAGTGCAAATAGCCCGTTCTGAATTGTCTCAGTTTTATACGAAACTGGAAATTCACTCAATCCCATCTCATTCGACGCAGAATTTAATTTTCTAAAACTTCAATGTCTAGTATAGTCAATGTGTATAGTCTTGGCCCACAAATACGCCGAAAAAATAGGAAGAAGCGTTTCATTATTCCAGACTATTTATCGTAATCGGGGTTTTTATTCATTTTAGATAGGTACATTTTCAATTTTTTTTAAGTGTTCACGTTATAAAAATAAAAATAAATAAAAAACACATACTTACCTAAAATAAAAAATATTGTTCGATATGATAATTTTAATACTGGAAAGCAAGATTTGCAAGAGGGCGTAAGCAAATTAAAAGGTAAGAGAAGTTAAAAACCAGGTAATTGTTTCGAAAGGGAAATCAGAGTTAAGCTTTGAAGCGATGGAGTGGGGGGTGGGGATCCATTGGGCGGGGCTCGGTTTGTAGACCACTTACGTCACACGATGAATTCAATTGTAGTGGCGTTTTAGAGGTTCTGATTGGTCAGTGAGGGCGTGGTTAACAGAAAAAGAGTGGGGACCGGGAAGAAGGGCGATAGGAGGGGAGAGGCTGAGGGTAGCAGGACGAAAGCCAAGGCAGTCGGGTGAACTCCAGTGGCTGGATAGGTACGCGCATGAGCGTCGATTCGCGGTCGTGAGTTTGATAAGACATTTTCCAAGGAATACCACGTCGTGAAGGTTGTTTTTGGAGTGGACGAGACACTTTTTTGGTAGCTTCGGGGTCCTTTTTAAAGACAATTTTGGGATTCTGAATTGGTGTCGTTTTAAATCGTACTCTGTAAAAATCCCAATAAGGCCGTTGTTTTGTGGTTCTTCCGCGCAGTGTCCGACAAAAGCGGTTGGGAGGTTAGTTCTCCCATGACAATACACGATATGACAGGAGGCGTGATGCCCCATCATCTCTCGGCCAGGAGCCGGTTCATGATCACGGATATCTTGGGAGGACCGCCGCGGCCGTCGCCCTCTCCGGATCGCCCTCGTGATCTGTCTCTCCACTGTCGCCAGGACGCGGAGTCCGACGGCCATGAATCGGGGACAGATTCTGCCGGAATACCTGCAGACTCGTCGAGCTTAGGATCTAATGGTGAGTCACCGACAGAAAAATGAATAATTAAGGGATGTAAATGGCCAGCACATAACACATGAAGGCTTTGTGTTTTGAGGAGTGAGGAGGTGTGTTGCTCCGCCTTCTACGGACAAAATTGACTAGGTACCTACCTCCATAGTGCAACACCGGTTCTAACTGAAAAACCTAGTGTCTAGGTAAATAGCAAGTCCCTTATTATCAGCCGATACGCCACTTTGCAGTCCATAACACAGCCAAGGATCTGCTAGTGTGTGAAAAAAACTGAACAAAATACTGATATTGACATCTTTGATTGAGGTACCTGCTAAAGGACTTGCGGAAATTATAGTAAAGCTCGTCATAATGTTGTTTACATGGCAGGTTTTTGCCCAAATCACACCAGAAACATTGAAAAATTGTCAGGTCGGGTTCCACTATGGCTTGCCTATGTAGTGTATTCTCACTCATTTTACTTCCCGTTAATATGAAACTATGCACCCCTGGAAAAATAATCTGTACCACGCTCGAGAATTGTATGCAGACTTTCACAGACCAACTTTGACGTAATGCAGTGAAATACTATTTATCACCCCGTTAGACACACACCTTGATACATGCTTGACACGCAAAGGTGTTGGAGGTTTCCTTTCCATCACAGTTACAGCATTGATAGCGCCAGATTATAACCATCTAATAAATCATTGATTTATCAATAAACCAGCACTGATAAATAATCGAATCCTCTGTTGAATTATTCAATTACTTCAACATATACTAGGATCTGATGAGGTAGAAGTATAACTTATGCGTGGAATAAAGTAAAGACAGTTGGGAGTTGAATGCGATGACTTTCGATGTGTATATCTTAATTTTCGATCGCGCCGCTGCTCAACTTTTTGGGCTCCTTAAAATATTCTCATCAGCAAAAGAACCTCTGTCGTTTGTTTAGTTAACGAAATCAACTATTTCCGAGGGTATCTTCTCGACAAACATCTATTTAGCATATCTTCGAAATTACCATCTTTCATCTTGAGGAACTTCCTGTTAGAATTCGTTAATTATCATGCGTTTGGTCTCATGCTGTGCCGGTGAATCATTCCAGAGCTAGACTGCACCTAGTTCGCGCTAATTGTTATTTCCTCTCCCCAGTCCTTTCTCAATGTTTTTCTTGGTTGGAGAAATTTAATTGAAAAATCATGCATCGGCTCTCCTCAACACTCATAGTTCGTGAAGGAGAAGTAAGCTGGTTGACTGAATACCTACCGCTATCTAGGTACCTACTTGTTATTTTAACGTGCAAGCGGATTTTTGAAGCGGTTCAAATGCGTGCTTAAGGCTACAGAAAAGAGAGGAAGCAGTAGGAATTACGTATGAAAGTCATACTCTACAGGAATTCTTACATGAGGAAGTAGCGGTACTCCAGGAAGCAATGAGTTCTTCGTTATAATTCACAGAAGTTACGTCAGAAGCCATAGCATCAGGTGCTTGTGAAATTCATGACTCAAAATATCCTTCAGTCAGCAATTTCGAACTTGTTCAGAGGATAATTGAACTTCGAAGGTCATAAAGTTGAAATTGTTACGCGGAGGTTGTAACTTCTTTTCTACTTTATGTATTAGGTCAGTTTCCATATTAAATTAATACTAACTACCAGTTATAATCCAGCTCGTATCCGAACCAAAATCAATTTTTCTTTACTTAAAATATGAATAAGCTAGATTCGGCTGATAGATGCGGTCATCAAAAGGCACCAAGTGACCGGAAGAGATATCAACATAAATTACGAGGGAAGGTAAAAAAAATCTCACCATTCTAAAGAGTTCATGTTCTATTAAGAGGACCACATAACACAACCACTGAAATCACATACCTATATCGAAAACGTATCAAGACTGCGAGTTATAGTTCGATCAAAAACATTTTGTATAAAAATCATATAGTGGACGTTTTAGGTTTTCTGGAAGGAGGTTTTTAACAGGAATCTTGGGTATGGTCAAAACTCGAATGTTGCAGCAAGCTTTTTAAATTCACAACAATACCAGACTGTGCTTACCTGGGCTGTGCTGTAAGTGGTGGAAATTTTTTAGAAAGCATCACAGGTACAAAGACATCAGGTACCTACCTAGTATGTAACTTCTGTACCATCAATACTATATTTCCTTGCTCCAACTAAGCACAAGGAAGCATTCACGAATGCATCACTAAAATCTTTCTAAAGAATGAAGAGTAATTTTTCCCGTAGTACCAGTACCTCAGCTTTTCACTTAGTTACGGATGAACAGAGCCAGCTTGTAAAGTATGTATGTTTGATATGATTTTTAGGGCTAATTCTTTATAAAGGATGTGAAACACGCGAAAGCGACTTGTAATAAGAATGCCTACATCACCAGAACGGCAATGAATATCGTTAAGTACCTCAGTTAAAACACAATTCTGCACCTACCTCCCAGTAAAAAGGATTCAAGTGATCCTTATCTCGAGAGAAAAATAATGACACGTAAAACGCGCGCTAATTACCACCCGCCATTAAAATAATAATCAGCCAGTAATTACTGGTTGAATTCCATTTAATGGCAGCAAAATCAGAGAAACAGCCGCATACGTAAATATTCAGGTGTGCAACTCGTTACCCTTAACGCGGAAAACACTTAGGAAGAGTTTAATTTCTCATTCGAATCCTCGTCTTATCGTTTTACTGCAATCAACGCAGCTTCATTACGAATTCAGTTAAGAAAAATATTAAAACAGAGTCTGCCTTTGGGTTTTTTGCGCTAGCGAGTTGCTCCTTTTAAGGGGTCCATGTTATAATACGGCAAATTAACAGTTGATTTGTTTATCGCAGTATGAAAGCTGATATGCAGGACCATTTTAGCAGGAACTCCCTCAATTATTTCAGCCACTTACTCTAGGCAATACTCAGCCAACGTGTACAATTCTGACATGCCTCTGTTCTTTTAACGGGAAAAATGGATGTAAGTAGGTAACTACACAATATGCCTCAAATGTTTCTACCAAGGTCGCCTTGTGGTACGTACATCATTTTAGTTAGGAAAAACATTTTTGTTCAACAAAAATTCAATTTCCACTCGAGGTTCAAATGTTTCTGAACAAATTTGGTTCCGTGTCTGCACGCATAACTTGTGGAAGAATGGATGTTCTGATCCGAAATGTAGTGGGTAGGTGCGGGTTGGTTCCGTAAGGCTAAACTTCCTTTTTTCGGCTATAACGAGATCGGGTTTTATGAGGTTTGAAGCCAATTAGTCTGCATTACAAAACAGTTTACGCTCCAGGTGTTACGCTTCGGGTCTTGGCGTGACTCTTAACAACTATGCAGACGAATCGGCACGATGATTATATTGGAACATAATTATATTCACCGTCAATGTGTTCGGTTTAGTGCCCCGTTAGCCACGACGTCATGGAATCTATATACTTCCTCAAGTTGGTTCGCTTGTGTACATATTCCTACCAATTCCGAATTGTTATGAATAATGTAAATAATCGAGTTGGCAGACTGTTCCCTGGGAAATGGTTGAACTTGAGTTTTGTACATTGTATATTCAATGTAGCAACTCGTGGAATCTCATCAATATTTATGGGTTCTAATGGTTGAAACTGCATGTGAAACTAAACGGCCTCTAAAACGTGTGTGCAAAGTCTCAATTATTGCTTGGTAGATACGTTGTATTCATAGCTGCTCCTGGTATCAAGGTACCTACCACGGAAATCATTAATGTAGCAGATACTTACCTAAATAAAATTTATAATCTATATGAAAAGTCTGATGAGCTATGAGTGTGACAGAAACAATAATTCTTCTGATTCGTCAAATCTCAGGACTTATTGTGTTTAATTAAAATCGTTTGAGCAAAAGTTTAAATAAAACGCGAAATTCCACCTGTTGATGAAAGATGAAGCAAAAACGCAAATTCTTTCCCTCGTGTGGAAAGACATACCTAGATATCTACCTATGTGATGTCATGTCTGACAGTGTGCTCAACTGCTGACCTACAACTCATTTTAGTTCACACAGTTTTTTTTGCTATTTTACGTTTTATAAACACAATCACATTTTGGCAATGTCAACATGTTTAAACGCCATGCATTACACTGTAGTTATACTTACTTGAGGCCGTAACAAAGAAACTCCAGTCATACAAATTTCAGAGTGGCCCCAGCTTAAAGACACAGATATAGATATAAAAATCATGTACCTATTGTTACTCTACCTTTGGCCCAACGCTTGGAATCAAATTGGAATGAGCCGTTAGGTGGGTACGAGTATCAGCGTTTGGTAGAGCTCATAAAAACTAGTTTTGAATGGATTTCTTCTGTAACTCAAAAACCAGTTATCTACTACAACAATCTCCACGACTAAAAACATCTCCGATGGAGTATGAATTCGTATAGGTACACCCATAATGATTTCAAGAGGAATAAATTGCGTTCAACTTCAAAAAACGTAATTTTTGTAGAATTGAGGGTGAAATTGTTTAATTTTTCATTTGTGGCTTGGGAGATCTCAAGTTCTACTCTGTGGAGGATTGAGGAGGACACCACTTGGTGGATAAAAATGGCATACGTTGCGAAAAAATCAACACCGTCGTCAAAAATGCTTATACTTCACAATTTTCTTATGTGACATGCATCTGGTAAAAGGTGAAAATGAGGACATCAATCGTTCAGCCATAACTGCTGATCAGTTCTAAATACACTAACTGCCAGCTTAGGAACATTGCGTGTCTTAAATTGCAGGTGGCTACATTAATAATTCACGAACTGTAAGTCACATCATAATACCTCTGTCACTGGTTCGTGAGAAAAAACTTTCCACAACTTCGGATTCCCACGAACTGCCACCTGATATCGTTCAGTTTCTCCATTGTTTGAAAAAGTCCACCTGAATGTTCGTCGCAAAACGGTCCTGTCGGTAATTAGCTGTTGTTATCGGCACCATCTCAAAATCGACTTGAAAAGGGCAAAGGGGTGGTAAAACACACTCATGCCTCTTAACATATGGTAATGTATGTACTGGAGTGGGCGGGAGGAAAGCAATTAATGATTCTGATCGCTTGGCGATAAGCGCTCATCATACGATCACAGTTCGGGAAATCGCATGCGTTTAATCGTTCCTGCAGGGGCAATTTTGAAAATCTTGATCATCTGTATTTTTCTACCAACATCCGCAGCCTAGCAGCATATGGTCGTTTTCGTGATAAGTTTCTGTGTTAACTTGAGCTCAACGGGTCGATTAACATCTGTTGGGATTTATCGTGAACAAGGCTGCCTATCATAGGGTTTAAATGACGGTTAAGGAAGGCTTCCGGTTAGGAGTTGGCCACGCACCTGTGTAGGAATATTCGCTTGTTGAGAATTTCAGCGTCTGCTGTATGTCACCACGCAGGTAGACACCTTCAGTTAAGTCAATAGTTAATACTCAAGGAGCCGGAAAAATTAAAATTTTCGGAAGGCCTCTAACGAAAAAATATGTCGATGCTCACAATAATTAATATGCATTAACAAACCTAATTATACCCAAAACGATGCCCTCATTAAGAATGTGAGAGATAACTCAAATTCTTCAACCCAGTAGCATTTTTATAGCTAATGAAAATTATAGATGAGACGTTAAAAAGCCCAGAGCCTGCTTCCGACCTCCCGACGGTGACTAATTTATGCTTTTGTCCTGAAAACCACAGGAAGTTCGCCGCCTTCCCCGAATTCCACCGTACATCACCGACGAGGTAAACGGCCGCCAGCCTTTTAGCTATGCAACTGATACTCCCACTTTCATGTCAGGCAACGATTGTGACAACATCAAACAATGTGTTCCAATAAACGCTTCAGACCTTCGGAGTGGTGCTTTATGGTGGCTTTATGTCAGACAGTGATAAGAGTTACCTTAACATGGGCACTCTAACCATGAGTAAATAAATTATGTTCAAGTTATAATTTCAAAAACACTTGGAAATGTTCAAACTTCTGACGTCAGACATGCACAACCGAAGGAAAGAAAAATGTCCAAATAGTCTACAGTTGCGGCATGATTGTGTACCTAGGTGGGTAGTTGATGAGTTGCCTTGTCACTTAAAGGATAGGAAATAGCTCTCCAAGTAGCTTATCTTACAGTCTCGTGAAGGGTTCATCAGGTTTAAACTTCTACTTGTGTCACATTCCGTACCACAAGATCACTCATATATAATATCTAGTACCCCAGAGGATGCTGCCTCGTTTTTTGTGTGATGAGTTTCACCCAAACGTTTTTCCTTTTCTGTCGGCACCAGCTCTCAACCTACTACAAAGCCTCGGCCCCCCAACCTCCGAGAGTGACTTGCACCTAGCTGTCACAATATTCGGACCAATTACGCTGGGTTCGCTTCTACCATCCCGTTTAACATATGTGCGCCTCTCAACACATGTTGTAAAGGGAGAGCTACTGTAGCACGCACGGTCTGCTCCTTCACAAAAAGACACAGGGATTTGAGAATCCCCTCTCCACCTCTCCTTCTAGTCTGCTTTTTCAATTAAAGGGTGACTTGCAGACCCTCCAACAACTAAGAGGATTTGAGTGCCCTCTAAAACCTTCCCGCCACAATTAATCATAACCGAATCATTTATTTTCCTTTCCGCTGCCTTCTCATCAGCTCTCCCTTCTAAGCTACCTTTTCTAAAAAAAAAAAAAAAAAAGCGATGAAAATTCCAGTACCCTCATTTCCTTGAATCAAACACGTTGATAAAACAGGACCCCTTTCGTTTAAATCTTTTGATCCCCAACGACTATCCGTGTTAATGACCTTTACTCCCTTTTTCCGGTTATAATAAGATCGAGGTTTACAGAGTTTGAAGCCAATTACTGGGCGTTACAAAACGATTTAGACACCAGCTGCTCAAATACAGTCTGATCATTACTATGAATTCTCTCACGGTTTCAGACACCTCTGATCCTTCTCAGATAATGGGACTACGCCATGTCGCCCAATTCTACGTAGGTTACAGGAATTAGTGACGATCTGTCTGGCAGCATAATTGAACTTCCTCTTGTAGATAGAAATCCAGGTCTATAGCCTCAGAAGTCTTATTAGAACCTGCATTCCGAAAAAGTCCAGAAGTTTAAAAAAACAAAACAGGAATGTCAAAGGCTGAATATTTTTCCACTATTTAATTCACAAAAATTATTCGCGGTCTATGGGCTCTTCCGTTTAGAAATATTATGAAAGTGTTGTGGGTTCATCAGTGTATGCCCGTCTGCTGAGAGTACTGAACACAGAGAAAGTTGCATGTTCAAATTCCAATGGCATATAATTTTCACCTCTACTGTTCCCAACATTCTTTAACAGTCAATAATAAGTTGAGTCCAGCATTAACAAGTAGAGAGAGACTGAGTCCCCTTCTGATATACTCACAGGATCTTCAAGTCCTGGGCTGAATATTGATTTTAAATGCATAATTCCATTAGTTGAATTCCACTTCCTCCCGGCAATCACTTTTTGAAGTGTGCGGTCTCAAGTGTTTGTGTTACAGTGGTGGTTGAATAGCAACTCCACATCTATAATAACCATAGACGTCAACTTTATGATGTTATTTTTTTCATTTCATGACATTTATTCTATGACATTTGTGACGTTTATTTTCTCATTTCATGACGTTTATTTTCAAAAATTGGCCATTTTATGATGTTTTAAAAAAAGTATGACATTATCGTCTAATCATTTTTGATCGAAGAAGGATGATATATTAATATTGTACAACTATTCATTAGGTACAACATTTATTATTTATTATTTACAACATTTACATTACATAGTTACGTTATTAAATCTTCAAAATTATCAATATTATCATTATAAAATACAATTAAATGTTGTTCGATGTTCCCGATTGTCAAGTTCGTACGCTTGTCGGTCAGGATCGTTTTAAATAGCGAAAACGAGCGCTCGACGTCAGCTGAATAGTTAGGAGCGAATTTCATGCATGAAACCTCCTTTTCGCCCCAGCCCATATTTTTGGTTCGAAGTGCCTTACCTTGGCCTGAGACTCAACTGGCTCTGAATTGTCAAAAACGTCGATTTCATGAAAAAATAAAAACAATATTATGACAAAATAGCAAAAAACGCCCATTTTATGATGTTTACCCCCGAAACGGCTATTTTATGACAAAATCATATGACAATCAAAAATATGAAATTTTGACGTCTCTGATAATAACCCATTTAAATTCATTTCTGAGCCAATTCCGTAAAAATTCACAGTTTTGGCACCGATCATTTTGCCGGTACCGACGAAGTCGACCGACTACATCTCAACTTGACGGCTGAATCCACTTCTCAGGGTTCTTTGAAGTGCCGTCGCTCGCATCCTAAACTCGAGTTCCGCCTGGCTGACCTATTCCCGCTCCCTAATGAATCCTCAATTAGCTCTAATGGGTGAAGCTTATGGGGTTTTAGAGCCAATTAGTCGGCTTGCATAACGATTTTGAGATGATATTGTTGTAATCCTGTTGCGCAAGTTGGCAAAAATATTTCTCGGTTATTCTCCACACCCGACCTGGTTTTTCCGGAGGTTCCTAGACATGGGAGTCTATCGCAACAGTTCTCACAAACTCCAGAACCTGCTATGGGTTGTGATTGGCCGGTTTCATTATGGAGGACCTAAACTATTTTTAGAGTACCACCCGATAGGTATATCGAAATAATTACATCCAATAAAGCGACAATCGAAATAAATATTGAAATGAACCACTAAGGATCTGGTCATTGCGCCTGCGTCCAGGTGTGTAATGTGTTTTTGCAAGTAATACGGTCATTTGGAGATTATACTATAGTAAACACGAAAACTAAGCCATTTCAATCTAAAATTCGACGAACAATAGACACAGAAACTAGAATGACGAGCTCGAGTGCTAGGAGATAACAGGGAACCATTCGGTAGCCTTGGAAGCAACAAACGTGGCGCTCCTAGCGGCAAAACTAGACAGTCCAGAGCCCCATTATCCATTGTCAGTGGGCTACTACACACTGATGGTTGTACTTATTGTTCATAACGCATCGTGGACAGCGTTTCATCCAAATTTCCCCATAACTGAAGGTTCGAACTGGTCCAAGCGTGGAGATGATATTATATACCTATCATGTACATACCTAGGTA
This sequence comes from Leptopterna dolabrata, assembly GCA_954871275.1. Lineage (NCBI taxonomy): Eukaryota > Metazoa > Arthropoda > Insecta > Hemiptera > Miridae > Leptopterna > Leptopterna dolabrata. The sequence continues at coordinate 28,173,198 of OX940981.1, read as the reverse complement.
TTTGTTCCATACTAAAGATGTAGCACGTAGAAGTAAGGAGAACGTGCAGAATCAGAACAATGCATGAAGTATGAACCTAAAGGGGGAATCAATCCACGTCCTTCAGATCATCCAGATCAGTGCCTACCAACATCTAAATACCTCGAAGGCGCAAGTTTCCACAGTGACCGAGACGGTTAATAATACGAAGAGCCGTACAATAAGGATTTTGGCTCAATTCCAACCTGAGGCTGATTTTTAACAGTATTTTTCTTATTCCTGTTTTCCTAACATCCACTGCAAGACCCGAACGGCGACTTTTAATTGAATTAAGGGGGTACACTGAATTTTAAATGTCACATTGATATAACTAAAAACTGAAGAAAAAAATTGTAAAACAATTTAAAAAAAGAAAATTATGAAAAATGTGAACGAAAAATGTTTTAAAACATTTTCAAAGAAAACAATGAAAATTTTTGACTGAGGAAAACAAATATTTACTTTTTTTTTATTGGTCCAAGATTGTTTTTTGGAAAGCAGGGGCCTCGAGTGGTGGGCCAAAATCGGCCTTTTGGCCCTACTATGGTTTATCATATTATCATTATTTACATTGTACAATTAAAATGAGGACAATAAATATTAAATAATGATAACAATTTTTATTACATATTACCTACTATCTAAGTCGTGCGAGCTCGAAGTTTCCAGAGTTCATATTCCAGATAGGAATATTTATTGGGACTATTCAAGTTATGCCTGTATAAGTTTAGGGTTCTGTTAGATGTATTTCGTTCTGTGGGCATGAATTCCCTCCTATTCACACTCTTACAGAGAATAAAACTGCTCTTAAGAAATTCTACAAAGGAAGGATGAATACCCTCTATAATACATGTCTAATGGTATATGAATTTCCATTGTCCATTTCTATCAGTTTAACCGAGGGGGACCGTGAGCATTACCGCCACGCCTCGTATGTGCTGATTCATGCTAGATTAGTTTTGGAAGTGAACATGTTCGTGTTGCCTGCAATGATTTCGTGTGCGGAATGAATTCTTCCACTTGACACCCCTCACCCGACAAGAGGAATCGACCGTCGCTGATGGCCGCACTTTGTCGGAACAAATATTGATACACCTTACGGGTTATCAATAATTTCGTTGTAGAGAGGGGAGAGAGAAATAGTAAACATTTGCTCGGCAAATAACGTTTATAAGCTTCATCGTGCGTGCGTTTCGACTCGACATTAAAGCTAATGTGATCATTTCACATCGTGAGTGGCTCCAACACTTTCGTTGACAAACAAACGGACCTCTGGTGCAATCAAAACTGACAACCATTATCACCGAGCTCATCACTGTTATCAAGTCGAGTACAGCCCGCCGATGGTGGTATCCACTAAATCCGACTCCTTTTGTCCTAAAATGTCCCTTCGCATACACTGTTTCATTCTTATACGAAAACAAGCACTCTTTCAACATCAACAACAACAATAACAAACAAGCACTTTCAACAAAAAATCTAAATTCACTGCGAGACTAAAGCCGAGAGACACACCTACCATAAGTTGTTTGAATGTGCTACGTTATTCAACAACATTAAAAACTAGTGCAACTAGTTCTTAGTGTTTTAGTTTTTTTTCAAGTTTTTTAGTTAAGAACACTGAAACAACTAGTAGAACTAGCAGAAGAATGCTGAATCCAACGAAAAAGAAAGTTCTAGAAAGTTAGAAATGTTTATTGCGTAATTTGTATGCAAGTGATAGCAAAGCATTTGTCGGCGATTGCTCCATAAATTCTCGAAAAAAATTTACTGAACAGTTGTACCGTACGACCGGTCGTGACAGCTCATTTTGGGTATAGGTAAAAGTTGAAATTTAGAGTTAATACATACGACAGCGCAATATTCTACAACAGTGTGTGGCACCAGACAAAAAAGTTTGCCAAGATGTGGCACAGCATCCTTGTAGCCAGAACATGTTGACAGTGACTCATTAGTTCGCACATGCGCTGATCATCAGTCTATCGCGATGAAATTTATGTACATGTGTACATAGGGTCAACTTGATAGGTAGGCACCTCACGGAATAACCTAAGAATTGCATAGAAATCGATTGCTCAAAATTCCAGTCATTCTAAATTAACCTATGACATGTAACATACATGGTTAAATTCAATAATCTGTTGTAATTTAACCCAATAATAAAAATGAGTTTGAGTTCATCCTTCAAAGAATCAATTCGTTCAAATAGTTTCAAGCTTCTTTGGAAGCGTTGAACATGCTTCTTTTATTTGAATAATTGGAAGAAGAAAAAATTCGCGATTGGTATAGTTTTTGAACTCGATGAGCACAATGCTCACTCAATAGGCGGAATATTATAATAAGCCAATAAAATTTTCTTTCAAATAGTTTTTGTTTTAAAAATTTGAATACAGCAATTATCTTCATATGAAGGCATCCTATATAGGGACATGTAATGTCAGTAATTGCTTTAGCAGCTCCGAAATTACCGTGAACGATCCGCGATAGAGGCACTAGACCAGCACAATGGGTATATTATCAGCTCAACTGCTTCTCCGATGGAAGGAAGCGCGAGTTTTTTGCCGTTTCCAACAGGTCCTGCTCAGACCGGACCGGCCGTGACAGACAAGATGCGTCTTCAGGTGAAAAGCGCTTCGCTTGCCCTAAGACGATTTTTAGTTGGGAAAAGATCATCTTTAGGGTGTGTTGTTGGTAAGGGCCAAGTAATTTCCCACGTTAAAAAAGATACCGTTTCTCAGTTCCTTTGAGTCCGAGGGCGAAGTTGGGCAAATTGAAGAGGAAGCTAACAAGCGAGGAAATCAAAAAACGGCCGTGACAAAACCTGGTTGGTGGAAGTCAGTGAAGTCTGTATCCGCGTTACGTTGGTACAAAATAGAAACAATCGACACGTGCGCCTAAGAAGTTACTTTGTTTCATAAAGGAACTCAACGGACAGTGTCAAAGAAATGATGCTCATAAAAATCACGTAATCGGCATAATGAGTTTTTAAATACGATTATTATTGGTACATAGGCGCAGGCATGAGTTACTGGATGTTGGCAATGTCACTGAGGTGGCAGTCCAAGAGAATCTGAGCTCTTACTGCAATTCCTTCAAAGGTGTGCGCTGGGTGGATAGGTAGCTGTTGAAATCGTCGTAAGGACATTTCACCTATCGAAGATGAGCCAAAACGTGACGTATTTACCCATCCAACAATAAAGTCGAAGCAGAGACAGCGACTCTATAAACATCAGTGAATATCGGTCTATACACAACATATAGGCCCTAAATTCACCATGAGATGAGTTACGACGAAAAACTTAATAGCAATAAAATGCAATTCTGTAGAAAACTAAAGGTATGTTCTTATCCAAAGTCACGACATAGAGGTCCTACATACTGATGCCTTACCAAAGCACCTGGCTTTTACCGTTTGTTCATAGAAGGTGCTTGGTCTGTGACCAAAACCTCTACACCCAACACGAATGCGCCCCTTTCTTGCTGTTCGATTATTGTTTGAATTCTATTCTCCATCGTCACACTATAGGTAATTAACGTTCAACCCGCCGATATGCACCATGGATGGCCTATCTTGCTTTCGCCTGGCGTCACCCGTCCCTTTTAACTATCTCATCATCATGCTAAAATTAACACGAGGTGCCAGCATTTTATGGAAAACAACTTGTGGACTGTGAACGAGCTACATCAAATTAAGCGTTTTGACAGCCTGCGCCATGCTAGTAACAGTAGCGGCGCGAAGTGTGTAAAAATCAGTAAAACAGTTCCAAAATCCAGAATGTAGGTACGATAGGAACTCAGCACTTCCCCTCCGTTCTTTTTACTGGTGCCATTACCAGACATAGAAATAAGCCCCACTGTAGTAAGGATAGTAGTAAGGGACAGCTGTAAGTGGCCCCACTGATGGCACCACTGGTCGCACGATAATTGACTTCTATATGTGCATTGATTGAAAATCGTTTCAGTATTCCACTCATATGGCCATCTCATTTGGCAGTGACACGCGAATTCGAAACTGAACGAAACTTAAAAACCTGTCGGTGCCCCGTTTCGTTCAAACACGTTGAAAAAGAGCTGGAATTATGACAACTCCCCCACCCGGTGGTTTCGGAAGGACAAAAGCTGTTTCTACCCCAGTTAATTGCCGACTGCTTTCATAATGAAGTTCGCTCGGTGGTCGTAAAACGTGAAAACATCGGCAGACAATGGAACGAGCTCCCTGGACAGTTTGAGCGGTGCGTTTAGAGCCCAACAACTCCGGTGATAACTACTTTTCAAAAGGACTGCGCATTTCGCTTCGGTGTGCTCAGATGAGCCAGACGTGTTCAGTCGGAGTTTTGGATTCGGAATTGAAACAGGAAGGTTTTCTCTGTAGACCCCACAGGTGATTGTATATAGATTCAGAAGACCCTCCGACGAGACTTACGTTTCCCAGCCATGAGGTTCAGCGGGCGTTGCTTAGGTAAAGTTGCTGATAGATTGATTACGGTATGTATAGCCAACCCTGAATCAACCAATCAAACCGTCATCTGTAGTAAATCTGTCCTCAGATTTTAGAAAGTTTTGCTTATTCATAACTAAATGATGTGGTAGATTCAAAGAGGAGAGGATTTAAATTTTTGTTAACAACTTCCTAACGTGCATATTCTGATCTTATACTACTGAGTAAATTTTAAAGGATGTTGTAGATATGAACCTCTCCGCATCCATAGATGCATTCCTTCTTCTACGGCTCCATAGATTTTCTCGCATCATAGCTTTCGCAGTTCGGATTTATCATTGTTCCAACAATTCAACATTCGCCAAAATTGGTGTAAATTCACCAAAAACACGTGAAATGCCTATAGCAATTCATTCGGAAGAAAGAAATAACCTGAACTCAATGATTTATTCGCCTTAGGAATAAGAACCGTTGAGCAATCCCACTTTCAGTTCGTACACTATTGAACAAGGAGTTCACAAGTCGGCCCAAGAGAAGCACAAAGTCATTTGTTGGGTCGTACATAATAGAAACGACTCGTTAGAGACTAGGGCTAGAGGGATAGTGCTAAAACGAACCGCGATCGCTCCCGTAAGGTCTGACCAGTTTTCCAACGATTAGGGGTCTTTTCAGCTGAATCGATACAGTTTTACCCGTGACTGTAATAGCTTTTCTGATGGTCTATGTTGGAAGGAACAGGTCTTCACAGAGAACCGTTTTGAAGCTATTTTTAACGCACAGGACAAGTTTTACCGGGGCATTGTTGAACGAAGATTTCGGCGTTTCAAGTTCATGTTTCTGATACACTTCACAAAACCAACACTACACTCATAAAGCAAATATGGTGCTAAGTACGGCGTACGGCGGACAGACAGAAATTTTTTTTATTGCATTCTCGGATTCTACATACCTTGAAACGTGAACATCAAATTTTGAGGGGGGGTTAGATTTTTTTTTTTTTTTTTTTTTTTCATGCTCGATTCCAAAGGATCATTAATGAAAATACCTAGTAACCCAAAAGAAAAAGTCTGCTCGCTCAGACCGTTAGTACGAGTATGATACAAATAAGTATTAAATACTGCTGGTGTATCGAAATTGTTTAACTACTACGAAAATGATATATTTTTTGGCAGTTTTTAGTTGAAGGGATTGTGAAAAGTACCTACGTGAATTTAAATGGTCATCAACAAAAATCGTTTCTTCTTAGTAGGAATTAAACAGGTACAAACTATAAGTCATTTACGCGTGGATATACGAGTAGGTAACTATTTCATATACATTATAGTATCCATACTGATACATTACTTCCCTCAGCGCGCTGTCTTTGCTAACATCACTTAACAGATCATTAAACTCTGTTCCGTTTCGCCATCGCTGTTTATGGTGATGCCATCCCTCGATCACCCTATCTTACACGGTGGTAACCCGAGGTGGTCACCCAATCTTACCTTTTCGAGTTTACTTTTTCTTGTGGTTTTAAATGAAGTGTTAGCCTACTTCAAACAGACACAACGAGCACCAATTGCGTCGGATAACAGTGTAAAAGTATTAACAAGATGGAGGGATGATGGGCCTTTCAACGTTGTTACACTTTCCGATCCTTACGTGCCGCCAGTCACCTTTCGGAATATACATGATGGCTTTCTATGAGCTTTCAGAGTTTCGGCAACAAACGACGTCACTGCACCCCCCTCCCCGCCAGCGCGGGACCCCTCTGCCAGTGTGACGTCACTTGTTGCCGAACCTACTTTTATTTAAATACTTGTTAGTAGGTACCTACCTAAACCGTTGTGCAATAATTTACCTGTATAGGTTGCCCTTCTACGGAGATAGAATAATGAACCGTTGTGTAATAGTTTGCCCATCAATTATACTTCAACGGTTGTTCAAGTTGCAAAATCGTCTACATCTCACTCCCCAAGTTAAGCTGGGGGCCTATTCATACTAAGCCAAATAGACATCTCTTTTCCGTCTCTCTCTTTTGGCAGAAGAGATTTGTATAGTACCTATCCATGACAGGGTTATTCAGTAACTTCTAAAAAGAGAGAGTTGGCGGCCATCTTGGCATTTTCGATCTCTTTCAGAGACACCTAATTAGGTGACTTTTCTGAAAATAGAGAGAGTCCCTTTCTCATTTCTCGTTAGTTTGACAGTGATCGTGTATCACCATTCGTTCATCGGCTAACATATCGGTCATTCTGATGAATGTTTTTTCATATCTTACAGGTAAGTCGATTTTTCGTTAAAAATATATACATATTATCGATTCGTGACTAAAAACGTCTAAGTAAAAGTTGAGAGCTATTTAGTAAAATAGACGAACCTGAGAGACACTGGAAGAGACTGTCTCCCGAGGGAGAAAATCTCTCCCAGGAGATTTTCAAAATATATAACCTATTTTCATTATCTCTTTTAGTGGATAAGCCCCCTGAAAACAATTTCCTGCTGGCAGACTCAAACATGAACAAAATAAAATAAAATGTGTACCTATAAATAAATATTTAAAAAAAAAAATGGAATACCAGATTTCTCCTCTCCGAGTAATAACTCAAGAATAACCATAGATCCCACTACTTATGGTTGCAATCTGATTCTATTCGCAGGCTTTCAAAAGTACCGTCGTAAAAAACACGAACAGGAGAGGTGGGGGTGAAACCTCCCTCACTTTCCTTTGGTTCGAATCTTTAACTCCGGATTGAATACCTCACAATCTCTCACCCTCTCGAGTCCCGGAAAATCAAATCCCGTCCCTCACGAGCCCTGACGCAAGCACACAACCCCGCTCTCCTCCGAGGGTAAGAAACGTACACTTTCTCATCCTTTTATCCCAACTCTTCCTACCCTTCCCAAGAAGGGAAAAAACCCAAATGCTCCCTTATTTTCCCCTTTGGATCGGTAGGTATATTTTCTTCTTGCTATACCTACCCAAATAAAGGAGAGACTCTTTCCTCAATTTCTCTCTCTTTTCACCGGTAAGAGCCTCTTTAAATCGATTTGTGTCCAATACCCCCCCCCCCCCCCTCCGCCACGAACAACGATACATAGGTACGTCGGGAAATGCTTCTTTCCGACCCGTCCCGTCTTTATTTTATTTTATTTTTTTGTCATGCCTCCACTTCATTTTATTTTCCCCTTCTTACGAAAGGGCACCGCATTTTCTCTCCCCATCTTCACAATAGGACTCGGAGTTCCATTTCAAACGCTTCAGTCTCAAACATACTTGAGCCATAAGTTATCTCAACTACGTTTTAAACTCAACTTTCTTTCGTCGTTACCATTAATTTGAATACGGTACTGAAATGAAACGGTAAGGCGGCCTCGAGCATCGATCATACGGATATAATACCTAACAGAAGTTTGTACCAATAACAGTATCTAGTATTCATAACTTTTAACGATACATTTCGTAAGTTGTGTGAAGCTCTACTATTTCAGTCAAGGAAACTTTCAACCAAATTAAAATGTTTGATATTTTATTCTATAGATATTTTATTATTTTTAGAAGCTTCCTACACTAATGACGTCAAACTGGGAAAGGGAATCCCGCTCAGGTAGGAGGGATGGAATGGCGACACGGTGAAACTAGGTACTTATCGTAAGAAATTGCGGTTGGTGTCAAAGTTTTCAGGATGGAATCTACTTTCACTTAAAAAATAAAATGAACGTGTGGAACCCTCATTCCCATTCAAAATTCATTTGTTATAAAACCAAATTCTACTATTTAAACATTTTGCAGTAAATAGCATTTTCAAGTAAAACTAAACCTTTTGTCAATCAAACGAAACCTTTTTACAAGCCAATGAAACTATCTCCACCGAATGACATTTTTTTCAACCGAAGGAAACTGCTTTTCGACAAAATGAAACATTCTTTCACGCGAAACCTTTTTTCGCGTCTTATTTCCGTTGGAATTTCAATTTCGTTGACGAGAGGTTTCATTCGGTTTGAAAAAGTATCATTTGTATGGGAAGGGGGAGGGGGGAGGCATAATTTGGTTTAAAAAATAAATAATTTGACTGGGAAATACTTTTTTTTTAATTTAAAAAAAAACATGAACTTCAAATGAGGCGCAGGTTCAGATGGGACGATAATTTGTGTATTTATTACTTCGCGAACTCCCCCCCCTGAAACACTCGAATTAGGAAAATTATTAACTATTAGGTACCTACCACGGCTTATTTCCAGTCCCTGAATGATTCACGAAGTGTTTTTGTGGAGCAATCAGGCAACAAAAATATATAACCGAAAGAACCGGTTTTTCCATGGAAGTCATTTCAAGTTCCCGTGTGTATTTTTCTTCCCTGATTCCCTACAATATGCCCCAAACAATTTTCAGAAAAAAATCTTGACAGTGTTTTCGAATTTTTCAGTGGGTCCTTCCCGTAGACCCAAAACATGAATCGTGGTAGGTAGGTGGTTGCTCCATTTCTGCCAACCCCAATCCTCCCCACCTTTTCTTTGGACAAATCAACAGATAAAAAAACTGTATATATTATAGTTACGATGACCATAATTTTAAAACAAAAAAGAAAAAGAAATATTATTGGGGTAACATACTTTTTATTTCATTCCATTGCGTTTTTAAAATAATATGAACAACATTTTTGACTGAACAGACTTAGTATCCTATCATAGGTAGGTACCTACTTTTTATTTCGTTTCACAGCTTTTTTTTTCATAATCACGAAGGAGAAAACAATAAAAACCATGCACTGAAAAATAGTGGCAGTCTTTAAAAGTTGAATTGGAGGCTTCAATACATAATAACAATTTGAAACTGAACATTGGACGGAATAGAAAAACGTATTGGTAAAATGAACAACAGAATACTTCAAGTTAATTTTTTCGAGAACCAGTTTGTTATATTATTCAGAGCGGGGAATGGCTTTTCGGAGTTGCTCTCGATTTCTAAGGAAACGGCACATCACCATGGAACTTTGGTCAAAGTTATGGAAAACTTGCATCAGCTCCATCAACGTCTCGATGCTTTAGATGTGTTTTTTCTGAACTCCAGTAGTTGTTGATCACTGAAAATAGCCGTTCGATGGGAGAACTGATTGCCGGCAAGCAAAACATGAACTCGCACAGTATCCGAGGTTCATTTCCTTGAATAGCAGGAACATCATATATTTGAGGTTCATTTCCTTGAATAGTTCCATCCATCGCATTTCGGAAGTTGCCTGTAGTTCAAGTATTTCGGCAATTTTCTCTTTAGATCTGAGTAGAGGGAATATATTATTATGTTCTAGCACAGGAGTCACCCTGCAAGACATGTGATGCTAAACCCGCACGACACCAATCATACATCGCTATTGTTTCAGGGGCAAAAATTAGCTTTCGCGGCTTCTGGATTCGATCCGGCTAATATGTGGTCTCGGCTCTGTTGTATCTAGTACCAGATTCGAAATCGCATATGAATGTATACGGAACTAAATTGCAATAGGTATTATAATCCCCCCCCCCCCCCTTGTCGGGGAAAACGGTCCTTTGAGCTCCGAGTAGCTCACATTCCGGAATATGGTTCAACAGCGTTTCTTCCATTGCGAATCTATGTAGGCAATAGTTGCGTACACCATTATGTCTTGTCAAGTGGGACAAGAGATGAGAAAGACTTGTTATGAGACAGTAATGCGTTTTGACTTCTTGGCTATCTTCTATGGCGACTGTCAGTAACACCACAGTGATGTGGTTGGTTCGATTTTTGTAAGATGTTACTATGATGGGGTATATATTATAGCTTCAAGTTTCTCTTCTGTCTCGTGAGGTTTTGTCATTAGAATTTACTTTAACGGGAAATTCTATCCCGTCCATATTGATTTTCCCAACGTGTTTCTTATAGTAGGAGACTCTGTAGTTCCATCCTCTATCTGGGACAAGTGCGGCCAGAACAGTCCACAGAAAGCATTTTTCATCGTCATTTTTGATGTTGATGATGTCTATCATTGAGATCGAAATTGAAGAGGGGTGGGAATGATCATCTGTGACACATGCGTTTTCTGTCCGATGAGTGAGATATTTTATTGATCCGAGTAGACCTCGGCGGAATTTGCTGTGTAGTTAAGTAGGTATTTCGTAGGCCGTAAATAATTTCGCAACCTAACGTTTAATGAGAATATCGACACTACTGAATGCCTTTCACTGCTTTATTTGAGCATATCCCACTTTATTTAACATTTAGAGCGTGAAATTGTTATGTTATTTGGTTTGATGATCATTGTAGGAATCCCATAACACTTCGTTCTTCGTAGGGTGTCTTGTATATTATTTCTCTTCTCCAGGATAGAATACTTCCTTCTTCGTAGGGTGTCTTGTAGATTATTTCTCTTCCCTAGAAGTGTGGCACAGATGATCATACCCACCCCTCTTCAATTTCGATCTCAATGATAGGCATCATCAACATCAAAAATGACGATGAAAAATGCTTTCTGTGGACAGTTCTGGCCATACTTGTCCCAGATAGAGGACGGAAATACCGAGTCTCCTACTATAAGAAACACGTTGGGAAAATCAATATGGATGGAATAGAGTTTCCCGTTGCAGTAAATACTAATGAAAAACGTCACAATTTCGATTAATGTGATTGGTTATGAGACGGAAGAGAAACGTGAAGCTATATAACCCATTAGAGTAACATCTTACAAAAATCGAACCAACCACATCAATGTGGTGTTACTGACAGCCGTCACACAAGGTATCCAAGAAGTCAAAACACATTACTGTCTCATAACAAGTCTTTTTCATCTCTTGTCCCACTTGACAAAACATAATGGTGTACGCAACTATTGCCTACATAGATTCGCAATGGAAGAAACGCTGTTGAACCATATTCCATACTGTGAGCTACTCGGAGCTCAAAGAGCCGTTTTCCCTGACAAGGGAGTACTCTATTTCAAAAATTATACATATTACCATTTAGTTCCGTATACATTCATTATGCGGTTTCGAATCTGGTACTAGATACAACAGAGCCGAAACCACATGTTAGCCGGATCGAATCCAGAAGCCGCGAAAGCTAATTTTTGCCCCTGAAACAATAGCGATGTATTATTGGTGTCGTGCGAGTTTAGCATCACAGGTCTTGCACGTTTTTACCTGGAAAATTTCGTCAAAAACGTGTCCACGTTGATCTTGGCCGACGATCGGAAAAAGACGTTGGAAAAACGACACCACCACTTCCTGCCAAGAAAGTGTGCTGTTGAGCTGTATCCAAGCATAAAGTGAAAGCTTCTGAGATTCGAGTTCCATTTTTCTAGGAAGTTTTCACAAAACGAGTAGAACTCCACAACTTCATCTTCAAGCTTTCTCAAGGGTTTTCCTGATTTGAACAGGTTTGGGTAAAAAATAAGAACCCTGGTACTACCGTTACAAAAAAAGTAGGACCTATCCTTCCTTTTCAAGAGTTCGAAAATATGGAAGGACTCAGACCTAAAAAGTAGGACCCGTCCTTCGAAAAATAGTAGGTACCTATGGTCACCGTAATTATAGTTCTATGTTAAAATTGTGGAAGATAAAAATGAATAAGTAAATTTACATACAAAATTATCTTCCTGTTTGTCCACAGTTAAACGTGAATCTGCTTCTTATTATCTCCTATTGAATGAAGTTAATGAACAATTTGGAAAGGAAATCGATTCGTTCAGAGCGGATTAGTTGAATTTGGTTGGAAGGCAATTTGATGTTCAATAGCTACGTGGAGACTTATAATATCAAAGCATCATTTGCTAGAAAAATATTTTATTTCGTTGGTTAAAGAGTTTTATACTGGATAGAGGATACCAAATTACATGGAAGATGAAAAATGTGAGTCAATTGCTATGGTATGATTCGAACAGGTATGTGGTTGAATAAAACTTTCACCATAATAGCAACAACACTGGACCGAGAGCATTCGTTTTGAGTAATTTGGTCGATTAAATTTAAGGATAAGACCTCCTCAGGTGCACTTGTCGCAGATTAAAGAGTAAAACATTCATTTCTAAGTAGAACAGCTGTTACGTGTCCTGAATCGGAAACGGCAAATTCTCTTCGTGTCGAGGACATATTATATGAAGTTAGGAGTTCCAATTGATGACAAGCCTGTATTTTTGTGAGGTAGGGAAAGTTAAAATTGGTAGAGACGAAGGTGGCGAAAAGGACATTTTTCAACTAGAGGGAAACCACCAAGCTTTAGAAAATACGTAAAATCACGAGGCTGAACGCAAAATACGAGAAAAAGATGGAAAAAAAAGGAAATTGTGGAGGTGAAACCCGTTGTGAAAAACTGAAGTGATAAGAGGTTTGTGCCGCGTGGAGTAATTGTTGAGTTGTTTAATGTCACCAGAATATCGTTGGAAAAGGACTCGAGATTGTGGGGGTGGGGGGGGGGGAGTTAAATGTAATGTGTTTGTGGCGTGTGTTTGTGGAGGGGAAAAAGTTATGTCGCCTAATGCCGGTATCGCATGACCTGAAGGAAAAAACGGAGATTTAATTACTACAGGCTATCGTTACCCTTTATAGCTGTTTAGGCTCGTTAACGACTTAGCGCGGGGTTCCCAATACAAGGTAAATTATTCGAGTTAAGTGGTCCCATGGACTTTTGGTGGTGTTGGTGGTGGTTTGGGGGAAGGGTGAGTGTTGTGACTTATAGATCCGACTTGGTTGATAAGAAGTCGGGGTTGGGACTAGTTATGTAATGCCTTATCGGTGCCTTGCTGGACAAAAGGGGCCTTTAAACGGTTTTCAGCGATATCTTGGTGAGGTATCTTTTTAAAGAAAAAACGGAGCAAGGAGACGACCGGCATAGAGTTCAAGTTGAACCTGATTTCTTTGTCTGCCCGTGTTATACTTTCCTAACCGCCTTTTCCTACTTCTGGTACCTGATCAGACTTATCCATACAAGGGAAAACCACAAGTACTCAGGTATTGTTTTAAATTTTTCGTCTGAAAGTAAAGAATGAGGTGAGTAGGTACATTATAGTTGCGGTCCTTCAGAGGCGATCGAAGCATGTGTTCAGCCCCACACCATACAATATCAGACCCGAATACGAATCTGACTATAAATATCCGAAATTCTAACTCCTTCTTACAGTCGAGTATGTGTAAGACGTGTTTGTATGTATCTACGTATACATGCAAAACCTTGAAGCACCTATAAACTAGCCGCAAAAACTGTCGTAATTAGCTGCAATTTTGGTGTGCGAGTTGGTGTCCAAATACGTAGTCCCATATTGATTTTATCAAATATCCACGGTTATTTCTGTGGCTAGGTACTGTTAACGACAGGTCGGTTTATGTTACGGTTTTTCGATGTCGCACTTGAATAAACATGTGCCACTGCTCTCAATATTCCCTTCTTTCATGGTACTGTCTTCACTTCTCACCACTCAGTCGTGTTATCACGTCCCAGCAGTGCGCGCCGCTCCTATTCAAATGGCAGCTACGAAGAAACGACGCGATCTAAGTGTGAGTGACAAGCGGGAACTTCTGGTCAAGTTGACGGCTTCCCAACGAAAGGTGAAATAAAGGAAGCTTAAAATTGACTTAAATACATATTATCGTATTTTAAATTTCATCCAAGCCCACCCCTCCGAAGAAAATGCAGCCCTTATGTGTCTACCGCTTATTGTTATCGGGTCGCTTTATGTTATTGAATTTGTCCAGCCCCAAAGCGATAATATTATGCGGATTCCACTGTGATCCCATATCGATTTTATCAAATTTCCACGGTTATTTTCGTGTGCGCATGAGCAAACCTAACACCCTCAAAATGCTACCAGAATAAAATGATCAATGTTGTGACTCCAGTTGGGTAGGAAGGGTTGGGGTTGAGGTTGAGGAGAGAAAAGAGTAGAGTGAGCAGTTGGACGAGGATGGGAAGGAAGGATGTGCTCCGTAGGAGTCTTTTACTAACTCCCCATGGTTTTCAACACAGAAGGCGTTAGTTTGGAAAGGAGGTTAGCTCCCCGCGGTTTTCACCACAGCAGGTACTAAAGGAGAAGAGGGTATCCCGCGGTTTTCACCACAGCAGATACCGGGAAGGAGGAAGCTAGTACTCTGCGGTTTTCACCACAGCAGGTACTAGAGAAGGATACTAGAGGAGAAGGAGGTACCCCGCGGTTTTCACCACAGTAGATACCGGAAAGAAGTAGGCTAACACCCCGCGGTTTTCACCACAGCAGGTGCAAGGAAAGGAAGAGAGTGTCGGGCAAGAGAGATAAGTCGAGGGTAAGAGCGAGATCGGTCGATTGAAGAGCTGGGCCAGAAGGGCTGTTTATATAGGCACTTTTCCACCCGTCCCCCGTCCACAATCGGCCGTTATGACCGTTGTGGCCGGTGGCGGTTGATGGGAAAACCCCTTCGGCTACTTTCCCCTTGGCGCCGTCCAGCTCAACGTTCCCGTCGTTTATTTGGTTAAATCTTATAACAATATTATAGGAGTGGTTACTGTGAGGGGAATCACGACAGTCAAAATGAGGTGAAACTGGATAGTGTGTGTGGGTTGGAGTCCAGTGCTCCCATATAAATTTCGTCAAATTCAGATTGTAACAAATTTTTAAAGTGTGGACTTATACTTTAAGGTATTTAAAATTGTGAATAGGTGCATCGAGGTGGACTAGTAGGTACATTCGGGCGAACTACCTACCTGGTTAAAATAGCTATAGTGCGGCCTCTGTATAAAAAAGGACCAAGAACACTAGAAAGCAATTACCGCCCTATTTCGCAGCTATTAAACTTTGCGAAAATATTTGAAAAAATAGCCATGTCGCAACTAATAGAATATCTTGAATCCAATAATCTCTTATCCCCTATCCAGTTTGGGTTTCGACAGCACATGGGAACAGAGGATGCGCTAGTTAATCTAGTAACGGAAATAACAAAAGGGCTCCACGAAGGAGTCAAAATAATATCAATATTCATTAATCTTACCAAAGCGTTTGACTCAACAGAAACATTGAGATTAGTCCTTAAGCTTGAATGAATTGGGCTTGATAAATCTGCAGTTAGATGGTTCGAATCATACCTCACAGATAGACAGCAATATGTGCAAATTCAGGATATTGATAGCAATCTAAAAAAAATCTGCTTTGGGGTACCGCAAGGATCTGTCCTCGGCCCAATTTTGTTTCTGATACCTACATATAAATGACCTTTTTACTATGAACTTGAGATGCAAATTTGTAGCTTTTGCTGATGATATAGCTATTGTGATAAATGAGAACACCTGGGAGCTAGCGCATTCTATCGCAGAAAGGACTGTCTATGAAGTAGCCAAATGGTTTAGCACATATAGCCTCACCATGAACCTTTCGAAAACCAAGTACATTACATTCTCAATGAACCAAACAGGACTTCCTAATGACTCTAAACTCAAAGTGCACAAGGAAAACTGTGGCGTAGTAAGAAATTTGTGCAGCTGCATAGGAATAGAAAGGCTGAATACAATAAAATACCTAGGAGTGCACGTGGATCAAAGTGGAAGGATCATGTAGCTGAATTAGTGAATAAAATCAGGAAATCCATGCACTACTTTCTGATGCTACGAAGATTGCTAACGAAAGAAAACCTTAAAATGGTGTATTGTGCTCATGTATGTAGCATTTTAACTTATAGTATCATTGTCTGGGGAGGTACTTATGCGTCAACCTTTAATAGCATAAACATAGCAATGAATACACTTTTGAGAATTGCAACTAATTCCCATAAACGTACTTCAACTAGTTACCTATACAAACACTTCGGTGTTCTCACTCCCAGAATGGCTTGTATTCACAGAACTGTTTTGTATGTGCACGAACACCTGCATTTATTTACTAAGCAAGGGGTGATTCGACCGACGCGAACAAATGCCAACAATGTCCTCCAGATACCACAGGCACATAATGATTTCTACACTCGACAATTTCCATGGCTAGCTCCAGCCCTACTTGAACAGTTACCGCTCCTAACCAAGACTTCAACATCAGCAGGAAAATTTAAAAGACTAGTTCTAGAATATTTTGAGCTTGAAAATAACGAAAGTGTTGTTACAAATAAGTTTAAATTAGGATAAAAATAGGACAGATCAGCCTTCGTAGCATTAAGTGTATTTACTTAGGAATAACCTGTAAATACTGTTGGTTCTTGATCAATGTAACTCATTCCCCAAACACTTGAGGTGTGTTTTGTCAATGAAACTGCTGGTACATACATACGCAGAAATAAATAGTGGTGGAAGAGACGAGCCTGGACGGGTCATTGACCTTAGGCTCATAAACCAACATAAGTTTAGATCTTGTATTATGTATATAGAATCTCTAAAAATCATTATATTTGTTATATAAAATATTTGCTGAATAAAAAATTGAACTGAATTGAATTGGTGATACGTACAAATGTTTGACGTTCTTTCCCCTTGGATGGCTCATGTGCATTGAATTATAGTAAGTACATGTACATAACCATCGCCACTTAGCAGATAAATCATCGATAGATCAGATCAGTTTATGCACGGTAATTAGATGTGATGTATTGTTTTCGGTGGAAATGGGTACCCAGATCTGTAATCTGGAGAGGAAAATGAACGAGGATGTAGTGAGGCAGGTAGGGAGTGAAACAGATAAAAACGATCCTCCCCCCCGAACACTTGAGAGTCAGCCAATAGCTCCCATCGATGTATAACCTGGATCTCTCGCTCAAGGGAAAGGTAGCAGGCCAGAAGCGAGCCTAATAAGTCATCGACCTTCCCCCACCCATCAGAGGCAGAAGAGGCATTCCCCCT
The DNA here is from genome assembly GCA_954871275.1 of Leptopterna dolabrata. Classification (NCBI taxonomy): domain Eukaryota; kingdom Metazoa; phylum Arthropoda; class Insecta; order Hemiptera; family Miridae; genus Leptopterna; species Leptopterna dolabrata. The sequence continues at coordinate 28,155,967 of OX940981.1, read as the reverse complement.
AGCAAGTCCCTTCACTTCATGCTTAGTCTCTGCTGTAAACTAATCTTTTTTACCTAAGCTTTATTGCTCCCTAGCTCCAAGTTTTTCATATTCATCTTTTATTTCCATTCTTTTCCAAGTTTGTTTTATTTTCACTCTTTTCCAAGTTTTAATTTTTTAATTTTAAGCAATGGTGAAATCTTGTTCAGCCTACAATTGTACCAACAGGCAATCAAAAGGATGTGGATTTACATTTCATGGGTAAGTACAGTAAATGCACTTTTTACAATATTTCATTTGTAAGTTTATGATAATATGCACACAAAAATGAAATTTGATCGTTTTTTAAAACAGTACATGATCCATAATAAGCTCAGTACCTGTTTTTTGTTTAGGTTTCCTAAAGACCCGGTGATAAGGAAAAAATGGATCGTTGCGACCAAACGAGAAAAGTTCGATCCAGGTCCTGGTGCAACGTTGTGCAGCAAACATTTTTCAGCCGATGCTTATCAAATTCGTCCAAATGCATCTTACCGCCTTTTGAAACCAGAGGCAGTTCCTTCAATTTTTGATTTTCCAACCCACTTTTCAGCTCCACCTCCGAAAAAAAGACGAACTATAACTAAACATGATGTAAGCACTCATATTCTATAATATTATAGTAACAACTCGTACTTCATTATCCTCGGCCAGTGCTATAAGCTACACGTGTCTATTATATATATATCACTTTCAGATTTCAATTCAGGATTATTGAAACTGATTTTATATCTCGAGGGAAATTAATCAGACCCTCTAAAAACGTTCTCAAAGTTGTTAAGTTTTTGTATACAAATGTGATGAACTATCCCTCTTCAAAACTTGACTCAAATTCAGTTATTATGAAAGCCTGCAATCACTTTGAGGATAATCTTTTCAAAGAGATTTCTTGTAACGGTATTCACGTCCTCAGATTGATTAAGAGTATCAGCAAACTATTTTTAAAAGTTCTCTGCCACAGTAACGCTAAAAATAAGTCAATTAAAGCCCATTCAGGTAAACTTGGACTCCGCCAAAAGCTCAATAAAATAACCACATTCAGTAACGTTTAAATAATATTTTAACTAAGTACCTATGTATACTACTTACGTACGTATATATTGGTATAGATAGGTACCTACTATGTTGTATGGCACTTATGTATATATAATTGGTTATTACATCAACGAAATAACGGCAAATGTATTGGTTTCTTATCATTCTTACTTTTGTAAAATAATTTTTGTATTAATGTCTCCATTTCTTATTTTTTTTAGTTTTTTAGTATAATAGTCATCAATGTCTCTGTATATATATTGAAAACTCCTCTGGCACATTAAAAAATACTACAATACTAGTTTGTTGTTATTTATGACCTAGAAAACCCCGTTCAATTCCATCCAGCTTATGGTCTAGTGAGATAAGCGAGCAGAGGGGAATAGGGGAACATAGGAGTGCGAGCGCTTCTTGCCTCCGATGGGTGGGGGAAGCGCTCCGACTTTCTCGGCCCGCTACCTTTCCCTTGAGCGAGAGATCCAGCTTATACATCGATGATAGCTCCAGACGGTCTCCGGAGCCTTCACCCGAGATCCGACCGAGGGGAGCCGGTCAAGATGAAGAAGCCATTCGACGAGGGGAGCGCGGTGGGGGGGATGAAAGGACGTAGCGGGGAAGAAGGGTAACCATTGACAACGGCGCTTGCGTAGTTAACCCCACCATCACACCGGGCGCTTCAGGCTCATCCCGCACGCCCTCTTCAACCACAGCCTCCCCGTCTGGACCGGCCCGTTCAACACCCATCCACTTAACAGCTGGAGACCTCCCGCTCTATTGTGATTCCATCCGATTGTATCCGAACCTCCCACCTCCGCTAAATGGGCGAAAATCGGGCGATAAGCTGTGATAATGATTCAAGTCGGATACCCACAGGGATTAGCGTCACAAACCAGTACAACTAATTTCCAACAGACAATCCCTAATTTCGCATGTGCGTAATGGCAAACAACATGATTTCAAGATGGACAATACCATTCTAAAAACTACCCCACGCTCCCCCCCCCCCCCCCACAAAGCCCTTAATCGAGTACTGGAACCGGCCCGGGAATTACAGTTTCATAAAAATACGCGGGACACAATAATTCAATAATTAATTAATTGTAGTTATTCATGAAGCATAACGTTTGCTCAAGTTACAACAGTGCCTATCAACAAAATCCAAAAGATCCATCATTCTTCAAATGAAATATTATCACACATCAACCAACTCGACTTCATACAGCTATCCGTGATTATAATCACGGATGTGCTCTCTAGCAACGATATCTGGGCCACGTTTATACCATTTCATTCACGATCATGTTGACGAAGCTTTTCGGTGCAAACGAACGGCTGGCCGTACAATGCTCCGGGTGGTCTCAAAAAATTCTTTAGTTCGAGATCAATTTAAAAACTTTAAAAAAACCATTCTACTGAAAGTTTTCGAGCTACGGCGTTCTGAAAATTTTAACCCCTATTTTTCATCCCTTAGAGATGACTGACAGTAAAACCGAGCGTCGCGGACCAACAAAACCCCAAATGGCACATACAAATCAAATTTCATTAATTTTGCTTCATGGTAACTAAGGAGAGTGCGAAGAACGGCGGATGGACAGAAATGTTTTTATTATTCCATTTTCGGATTCTACATACCTTGAAACCTAAACCATCAAATTTGGAGGGGTTATTTTTTTGCCCCATGCTTGATTCCAAAGGACCGTTAATGAAAATAATAAAACCAAACTAAGAGGGTTAAAGTTGAGTTTTGTTGGTCTAAAATAGCTAAAACCCGCAAAAATCTACATTCAACACCGAAAGTGGTGTAGAATGCTAACTCTGTATAAAAAAGGCAAATTTCAACTGTCAAAAAATAGGAGTTTTCTGAAAATACGGGTGACATTTTTTAAAGGTTTTTAGAGGTCAAAATTCAGTGAAAATGACTAAAATCTCCATAAATGTATATAAATCCACCAAGAGAGGTACATATTGGTCGCTCTAGGCATAGAATCTATTTTAATAGGCAGAAATATTATTTCTCATCAACCATTGTCCCAAGTCAACATTGAAAATTCGTTCATGTGGGCACATTGCATGACTGGACTTCATGCCACTAAAATGAATACAACTTCCTTAGTTTGTAATCAACAAACTCTTCGGAAAATCTTTAATTTCCTATCGGATAGGTTACCTACCTGCTGAAGGCGATCGCATAACACAATAATAACGGGGGTAATTCAGCCGAAAGTTGAGAAATGAGCAAAAATGCGAAGTCCGGAAATTTTCCAAGAGGCGTCAAGAGCACCAGTCTAGCTCAAATCAAGTATGGGAAACCTTCCCTGTGATCTCTGATTTTCCAAGTGTATGATCAACGTTACATTTATGATAACGTTGATCATATCATTGGAAAATCAGACTTCATTCGACCTGGGCCTGTGTGTGAATGTGTACAAACGTGACATTTCCTGGCAAAAACGGTGGTTTTGTTCTAAATTGATAACGTCCACCTTAGTCTATTTTGCGTTTATCGACCAACAGCATTCCCGTTAAAAAAAATCTCTGTCAGTCGATAAACACGAAAAATTAGATTTCGTCAAATTTAAGATTCCTATATTCACCTGTCTGAATGGTTAAATCTATTGATCAACCTGATGCAACAACACTTCACTCTTCTGTGACACGTATGAAACCGTTTTTCGAGGCATGATAGATTGTATGAATTCACTTATTCAAACATTTTAACCCTCAAAATCAATCTCACGACCTCTCAAAATGGGTGGATGACCACACAATCCCTCGAAATCAACTTTTCAGAAATCACCAACTTTCGATTAATAGAAAATGCCTGATTCTGGGGCGCGTAATACCCCGAAGTTACACATTTCGATAACCCATTTTCTTGGGTATAACTTTGTTAAACTGACACACTCATCAAGGTCATCCTGAGTTCCTTGATAATGTACCTGTCAAGATCCTGTGGGATGTAAAGCTCCATTTGATCGGTGCTGTTGCCGTTAACACTAAGGAAGTGTTAACTATCAAAATAGAGTACGATTTTGACTAACTAAATCACTAGCGAAGAAATCGTGGAAACCCATTTCAAAGAAAAACGGAGTTATTGAAAAATAGTCGATTTCCACTAGCACACGAAAGAACGCGAAAAATACACTGTTGTACCGGTTTTGGTGATCAAACCATCGTCAGTAACAAACAATAACTTATTTACTATTATTGTTATTGTTTGTTACTGACGATGGTTTGATCACCGAAACCGGTACAACAGTGTATTTTTCGCGTTCTTTCGTGTGCTAGTGGCGCCAGCCGTCTCATATGAGCTGATTCTATGAGGCAACTCGAGTCATTCTACAGAGGTTTCAGGCTTCAAAAAAGAGTAATGTGCCGTCTCGCCTGGAATGAAACCTGCAGGGGCTCGTTTGTCCGACTGCGGATCCTCACTGTGCCAAGCATGTACGTGTTGGCGGTCCTCAACTTCGCCATGTGGAACACAAATAAAAACTTACTTTACAGATAAAAACTGTTGATCTGACATGAATTGAATTGATGTATATGGTGGCCGTTGAACACCGATACATACTTATCACCGTGGAAAAAAAACTATAGGAATTAATTACATATTGCCCAATAGACAGGTGGCCCCTTGGAATTAAAGATGGCTAACCGTCCCGAATTTTTTTGACATGTTGCCATATACAATCCTTCAACATGAACGAATGCATCACAGTCCATCGAAATCAGCTGTCCAGAAACTATACAAACTTCCAATAAATAGAAACACTGAAAATAAAGACGAGTTTACTACAATGACTTCGAAACTAGGGGTGTTAAACATGTTGATGAATTTTCATTCCCAAGTCTATAACCTTAAGAGTTCAATATACCCAGTTTCGGCACGCGGTTAGCACGCCGAGTATTTCCTCTCCATGGTTAACCCGAAACGATACAACCACCCATTGTACAACCGTTTTACACAAAAATAACGACTTCCAATTAGGTTGAACGCTCCCAATTAGTCGTGGTTGTGGGGTCGCCCCTTTCCAGGCGCGAAAACCGTCGTTTTCCGAAGTTAATTGACCGAATAGTCAAAAGATTCCGTAGTGGGAAATTTTTCAAAAAAAACCCCTCAAATTATACTCCTCGTTTATGGCGTGCACGTCCTGTTAGAGATATTTAAGGCAAAAGCACTGTATAGCTGAATCGAACATTGTAATCGCTTAGACGTTAGAACAGTACCCGGATGCTAAAATTTCTCGATAATTGCGCTTCTAGAACAGGAAAGGCGTAGTTTTTCCTACATTAGGTACTGCAGTATGCTGAAAATTGACCAAAAATAGTTGGATGCATAGTCAATTCTACCTCACAGACCTGGATTATACCGAAGAAGTATAATCTAGGAATAGTTGTACTTCGTAAACGTACAATTATATCCCACTACCCGTAAGAAATCCACGTATATCGTAACATCAATTTAGAAATAAACACTTCTCCCAAGAAACATGACATCTACATAATATGTAGTACCAATAAAAGCGAAATTAAGAAGATCTAAAGGATGAATTAGATGATGAGCAATTACATCTTACAATGATGAGGAGAACAATCGCCAGAGAAGATGAAAATCATCGAAGGTGGTACACAGCGGTGGCTCGAGAAGACAGTAGGTACACATTTCAACCCCAAGCATTTCAATTGTCAGAAATTTTTGTATCAAAATAGGATCAAATTATAATTTTTTATGGTTAAAACTGTTCGACAATGTAGTAAATTGAAGGGTAGATTGAGTAGGACTGTAATTCGGAAATTCGCTCATATGGTAATGTTGGATGGCTGGAGCTTACGCTTACCTACTTATTGTTTTCCTTTCCTTCCTTTCCTGAAATCTGAATAAAAACCTATGATGGAATGGTCCAAGGAATACCCTGGTGGCTACACTATTTACATAACACTGAATAGAAAATACCAACATTTCACCCAAGCACATAACGGAGGTAATTTATCAATTTTAACGCTGTATACGTAGAACTAAAATGGTATATTCTCACCTACTAGATCGGCCGATATTCCTCGTAAATCACCATTATATGAGGCGAGGCAATAAATTTTTTCTCTCAACAAGATTTACGTGTTGTAAATATGGATACTGCAACGGCTGAGGCGATGCCCGTAAACTCTTGTTTATGTAGAGAAAAAAAAAACCCGAAACGTAAACAACGCTTAAAGCCTTTTCGACCGTGTTCAGTATGTATTATGCAGAAGCGTTTAGCGTCTGGTATACGAGTAGAAAAGGGGTGAGATTTTGATAACAGTCCCAGCGAGAGGGGTTTTTCTCAAAACAGTTCCTAAAGCTATAGGAAGCGCTGGAAAGGGGCCTAATGATCCCCCTTGACGCACGCGATCTGCCGCTGTATATATATATATACACCAAGTTTGAAGAAGGCATCAACTCCTGGCATGGCCACCACCCACCGTTTTCTTGATGTTTAGTCTCAAAAGTTATCATTCATAAAGCTCCTCAGTCATTCTGACCCTTCGTCGCTTCCGCCTATCCCTTTAATTATATTCCCTTTTCCACCCTATCGGAGGCGGTTGCCTCAAACTAAAATGCATATTTCTCGTTTTGAATTTCTACCCCTTCTAAACGGACGTTGAGTCTTCCTATTTCCTTGGGGCCGAGGGCAAATCCAATGAGATGAGGAAAGCCTGATACGGAGTGGAATATTTTAGGTAGCTAGGTGTCTAATTGCTGGGTAAATATTCCAAGGCGTATATCAAAAGCAAAATGTCACGATAACGGCGAATTAATTATCAAGTACCTTGTAGCTCCGCTCAGAAATAGTCAGGACGAAACCAATCGTAGGTACTATATGAGAGCGTCATAATATTATGAAACGGTTAATATTCGAGGTTCGGAAATGTAGAGGTAGGTACATTTAACAACTACTTAAAGTACTTATTGTTCAAAATTTCACCATGCTCAGTTGTTCAGGTTGTCAAATTTTCATCAAGATATTCCAAATAGTCACGAGAGAGCTCTAGGTGAAAAGGCTAATGATGTCACAAGTTAGGAGGTAAAATTCCAATTGTGCAGTACGAGATTTTTTTTATTTTTTTAAATAACGTACCAACATGGCAATATAACCTTCAATTCACTATATCATCAAATAGCTTCCACTGCCGTTTGAAAATGTTTGAAATTTGTTTGAGAAAAATGTGAGTGGCTAGAGAGATAGGCAGGTAATATATTTCTGTCACCAGCCACCATCCTATAACATTTCTAGGAGATTTCTATTGGTGTTGTTTAACCCTTCTTCACGTCTCAAACGTCATAAGCGAATTTAATTATAAACGAGACTCAGTGTCTAATTCAACGTGGCATTTGATTTGAGCTCCTGAATCATTGACAATAATGCAAAGAGCGGGCAGGGATAATCCGACCAAGTTTATACGGTAAACGCGATCACCTGCTTAGATATTTAGCATCATCAATTATAATGAGACCTCAGACCTGCACCGTCCCCTGACTCACCGTCGTGATGTTCCAAGTAAACGTCAAGTCCTACTCTGAATTATAGAAGACGCCCTTCGGTTAAACGGATAGACTCTGCAGGCTTGCCGGTAGAGGGAATGCCATGGAACATGTCGGGTTTTGACGAGATCACTGGTATTTGATGGACAGAATATTAGGTATTAGAATTGTAATGCGCGATCGTGGGAAGTGCCCTGATTCATGCATTCAGTACAATTACAGAGTCATCATACATTCGTATTTAATTCGTCCCTTACAATCACCGTTCCCAACAAGAATAGTTTGTTTTTGTTCCACATGCAAAACCTCAATGAAGAAGATGTCCGATGCGAATCCATAACCGCAGCGTTGTTCAGAGGTTGTTTTCATTACATGGGTCACCCGAGTGGAACCAACAACCAGTAAAGAAATGAAAAACCTCGAAGACTAAATATAACGAGGTTGAAGAAAGTTCTACCCGCAAAAGACGTTAGGAATTCGAAGTCTGTTAGTATTGCAGTTGTTTTTTCGGGTTGTTGGACAATGAACGATTGTTAGAACAGTGGACCATTGGGCCTTGAAGCTGCCAAGGTTTTTGTAGAAGAGAAATTCAATCCATCGATAAGTATTTGCCTTGATTCGCGTTCTCTATTGTAGGAGGGGTTTTTCGCACACCAAAAAGATATCTGCATTCCCTCTTCATATGCATAGGCCACCTTCCAATCGTGGAACCAACAACCAGTAAATAAATGAAAAACCTCGAAGACTAAATACAACGAGGTTGAAGAAAGTTCTACCCGCAAAAGACGTCAGGAATTCGAAGTCTGTTAGTATTGCAGTTGTTTTTTCGGGTTGTTGGACAATGACCGACCGTTAGAACAGTGGACTATTGGGCCTTGAAGATGTCAAGGTTTTCGCAGAAGAGACTTTCAATCCATTGATAAGTATTTGCCTTGATTCGCGTTCTCTATGGTAGGAGGGGTTTTTCGTACACCAAAAAGATATTTGCATTCCCTCTTCATTTGCATAGGTCACCTTCCAATCGTGGAATCGACAATTCGTCCAGTATTTCACCCATTAACTGTTAAACAACACATTTTCATTATTTTATAAATCTGAATCATAACTGTAATTAAGTACAGCAAGACAGCATAGTAACCTACAAACCGTGATAATGACAAAATTCGCCAACTTCGTATCCTAATCGGTCAAGCTAATACTAGGTACATTGCCTGGGGAGACAAAATTGGAAGTTCAAAAGAACATAACCTTTGAAAAATGCACTTGAAGGGTATTTCGGAATTATGGGCATGAATTGTTTAAATTTGCATTCCCACAGCTGTTCTGAAGCCCTTCTAGAAGGACGGACACTATCGACATCATTGAAGGCGAAAACATAAGAACTTGCGCGTTGAACAAAATCGTAGGGCTAAAACATAAAAATCAGGAAAATTTTCATGAGAAAAAAAAGAAGATTGAAAGAATAACAGGGTTGTTTGGGTTGAAATCTTGTTGAAATGTCTGCACATGTGCTACACATTGAAAAATGTCTAAAGCCTCGTTTACACAGTGACAGTTTTCAGTCGTGGTTAGTAATGTCAAGACAGTGAGACAGTGCGACAGAGTTTTTGTGTACAAGTGACCGCATGTCGACCTGGTTATCTGGTGACAGTCAGTTTGAACATAAGGTGAGATAAGGAGCGATGTTTTATACATCGTATACATGTAGCAGTAAACGTGACCGAAACTGTCACTGTCACAACCGTAAACTATCAGGAGAAACCTGATAGTGCGGCAGTATTGCCACAACCTTACAACGGCAACTGTCATACAGTGTACACCATGGCAGTGGCTGTGGCAGTAGCTGCTATGGCTGCAACTGTTGTGGTAGTGATAGTAAACTGACACCGTGTAAACGAGGCTTATGTATAAGTTCGATGAGTCAGCAGATAAAATCTTCTGAGTTGGGAACTCAGAAGAGTTCCCAACATCTATACTTCTACACTGAAATCGTTGGTAATGCGAAACCTTGAGCAGCGATTGATCCAAAATATTGTAGCTCTGCGAGACATTTACACTGTGTAACCCTGGTTCATTTCTTGTGTTCGAAGGTCACAAAGACGACGACGGTAGATGCTCGTCTGGGGGCGGCCTATCGAAAAAACAGCGGAAAGCCCGAACGGCGTTCACGGACCACCAACTCCAAACACTAGAAAAGTCTTTCGAACGACAAAAATACCTCAGCGTGCAGGACCGAATGGAACTGGCCGCAAAATTAAGTCTCAGCGACACACAAGTCAAAACCTGGTACCAAAATCGAAGGTAAGCTTGTTTCACTATACAGACGATATCAAGCAGTAGACTCTCTGCCGTGGACCACAGCCACCTAGGAGCAGCAGTACGCAACCATGTACCTACTAATATTGATCCAAAGAATCTTAGTTCCCAAAACATTTATACCAAACATACAGTTCGCTATAATTTATGGAGACAAACAGAAAGTTCAAGTCCGAAAGGAGACAGTGCTAGTGGGAATATTTGGATCTTCAGAGAGTTTACTGCTCGATTTCGTATATATTAGGTATACAATGGGTAATTTCACCTGTTTTCTTTTCTTTTCTTAACTAAAAGATCTCGGCGAGTGCTTTCCGAAAAGGTGCTATATGAGGGGTATCCGATGATCGAAAGTGGGCGATAGGTAAAGGCCCCTCACCCCCGCGTCAGCCTGGGGGGAACCCTCTGTCCCATCCACTTATGACGTCATTTCGTTTTCTTTCTGTCCTTTTGTTACCCAAGCTACACGAAGAAGTTTTGAGATGAAAATGGAGTGGGGTTTTTTCAAGGGCGCTAAAATCCGATTCTGAGATCAAAAATAAAATATTCCTACTACATACATGGAAACTGCCCATTCAATTTACTAATGTGCTGTCGTATTTACTGTGTGCTAAGATCGAAGCAATTATGAACAAACTACTAAAATGTAAACCCCACTAAATTCGGTAAGTTCAGACGTGCGAAGAGCGGGCGAAACAACCTGAATCTCTAAAGATTATCCTGGCCCAAGGCAGAATACGTTCTAGTCCTTCTATTGATAACAGTGCGCAGCCTGGTGAATAATAAGCGAATCATGCTTCTCTACAACGCAGTCGCAGGTTTCCATAAGAAGTTTCTTTACATGCTTTCAGAAATAGCGATAGCGCAAAAACCATTCATCAACTTAAAAGGCTGCAAGATCAAGAATCATGGAGTCGTTGTAGCGTGGTAACTAGCGTTAAACCGTCGGACCGGGCCGGGTCTTTGAATTATATCAAAAAAGAAAGAGTTTTCCAGTCGTAAATTGCGGACAATGGACTAACCAAAGGAATCGCGTCCGAAGTGCAAAACTGTCCATTTGTCTGTATCAGTTCACGGTTAGTTGGGCTCTTGTTGGCGTACCGGTCTTGGAACTCGAAGAAAGCGGTTGCAGACGACAGAAAAGAAAAAAAAACCTTCAACGGAAAAAGGGGCATAAATCTCGGCTATTAATATCAACACATGGCAGTTAAAATTAACCGCAACCCCCTAATCACACGGGCCAATGGCTTAGAAAAGCAAGAGCAGTTTCTACCCTCCAAGAGGCAACCCTAATGTCGCTAAGGGACCTCCCCTACAGGGAGCACCCACTTAATATGATTTCTATTCCTTCTCATAAACGTCAGTTGTGCTACTTTGAGATGGATATAACTTTATTTATCGTCCCCAATGAGTCAGATGCTACCCTTAAACTGGTTTAGGAACAATAGTATGGAAGGGGATGCACAAGGGTGTTGGCACAGGCCTCATTTGGATGCACAATGTATTTTCACTACGTTCGACCAGGCGCCCCGAAACCATCAATTAGCTCACGCTCTAACGAATCGTTTCATTTTCAACGTTTGTCTTTCTAATCCCTTTCAGTAAACGTGGCCCTCCCCGATGTTTTACACCCTCTTCAATCACTTTCAGACCCTGCAGTTAAATTCAATTCACAAATGGGTTGAGGGGATAAACTAACATTGTCACTGAAGTAACTCAAAATACGTCAGCAGCCAAACTTGAGCATACTATTCCAATTAGTGGGTAACTAAATTTTCTTGAATTTGATCAAGTATACCTACTGTAGTCATTCTTCGGCCAGCTTTTGCAAATTAAATTTCGTATAATACAACCCAAACTATTCGTGAGTTGAATAAAGCGTTACATGGGAATCAACCCTTACTGCCAGAAGAATATAGCAAAAGTTGAACTCTTATTGAATATTCATTTTTCGCTCAACTTTATGGTAATAAAAGCACTCCCATTTTTTATATTTGTAGATTTTTATTTTCGTTCAACTTTTCGTGTTCACTGATACTGTATGAAATGTCCCAGAACATTTTAAAATGTGGGGACTTATAAAACAGTGGTAAATATTGTTCTACTTAAGTCATTCCAGACAATATTTATATTTTTTGAAAGTCAAAATTTACCTAATAATATTACGGAGAAAAAAAATAAGTTCTCGTACAAAGGCCACCCACATTTGATTACAAGAATTGACGGAGTTTAGGTAGGTACCTAGAGTAAAAGTCACTAAAAGATCTGTCAGAATTGCATAAAAAATTTCCCAGAATGGAATACGGTATAAGATCGTCGTACCATGTGGATGGGGCGTAGCTGGATTTGGGTTTGGACGATTTTTCCGGCCAACGCACCAAAATTGTTTCGTAGTAAGCAATTTACAAGGATCAATGTAGCATGTGGGATACATGACGACAATGTTCTGTCTATAATGCTGCAATAATTCTTACTTAGCTCGCCATTATTCTGAACAAAAATTATTGTGATTTTCCCATCGTCTTCCTATACTTTAACACGACTGAACCTGAAAATGAAACTTTTTATTCGGCTCACAATCGCTATGAAATTGCACACCGCTTACTTGCCATACAGAAACTATGACGGGTCTCCTACGTCACCGCCCCGCTAATGACTATTGTTATCGCAAAACAGTCTTTATTTCTGTTGCACAAAACTGAGAGCATTTTCGACCGTTTTTGGAGCGTTGAAGAGTGACAGCTGCCGCACCACTTAAACTCGATCAAATATAGTAATTTTGTGAGGACGGAAAACCTTATACTTTCTGAAGGTTTTTTGAGGTCGCATCGAGAAGAAAAATAAAAAAACAGCGGGAAATGCAAGAAACGACCATTGATTTCGAGCTCTTACACTTTTAGTTTTCCACAAGAGCGGAACCCCTGTATTTAGCGGTTTCATGGTTGCACAGGCTAATGACCACATCTGGCAATTGCCTCTGGGATGAGCGTTTGCGCGACTTTAATTAGCAGTGTTAGCGGCAGTCCCGTTCAAAGCTTATTCGTCAGTAGGCCCGCGATGCCGTCACACGCCTATTGTTTTAGGATCACCTGATGATCGAATTATCTTCGGATCAGTGGGAAGCCGACGGCTCTTATCGGAGGCCTGAGACCCCGAAAATTTGTTTTAATAACCCAACCGACCCGATTCTATGGTTTGGTGAGCATTTGAGAAAGGTTGTTTCCCGGGTGCAAAATGGCTTAAACGTTCACTTCCTGTTAGTGACTTTCCTTGTTGATGAGTGTGGACGGTAGAAGCCTTGAGTAATGTGGTGGCATTCACTGACCCCGTTGGCTAGTTCTAGCAGAGGCAAAAACGCACTGACACATGGGTTTGACTTGGTCACGTGGAAAACACGAGAACTCTGAATAACTCACCTCCCCAGGAATCTCTAATCGTGGTTCACCGAGGGCTGGCACCTTCTTTCACATTTCTGAGACTATAATCAGCATAGCCTGGAGGGGAACTCTAGCCCATGTATCTGACTATACCGACTTGGCGAGTCCAGTACTGGTTCCCCTTGCATCCTCTATCACGAGGTGATGAGTTACCAAGAGGGGCCAAAGAGGAGAGTTTTTGTCCAAAACTAAAATTCGCTGCATGTCATCATCCTTCGCTACTTGCAATTATAATACCTGTGTTCGACCTGGATTGAGGGTGGTGAGTTGGTTTCAAGAGAAATTACTCACATCCTAAATGATTCGTCGAGGCTGAAGCGTCGCGATAGATTTGGTCTAAGGAGACCATAGTTTTTAAATTTCAAGAAACCAAATCCCAAACGAGTACTTGGAATTTTCAGACTTTCGTTCATGCATTCAGCCTGCAACTAATGACAACAAGACCAATACTGGTGAGACATTAAATGTGAGAGCACTTTGCGTGGTGAAACAAGATGCCACAGCGCGGAAAGAAGACGGTGGAACGGTTGGATATGAGACTCTTAAATCATATGCTCTGGAAGCGTGAAAGGGACAAGCGCTGGACCTCGAGGACAAAGACTAAACTGTAATTATCTTATTTTAAAAAGAAGAAAGGACGGTTCACGGGGCGGTGGATTCCTTCTCACAAAACCAATGTGACGAATTGTGGAACGTGCGCTTGAAGTCTCCTCTCTTTTTCCTTACAATTAGTCACATTCCTCGACTGTTGAGAGGCTTTCAATCCGATCGGACCGTTGAGCTCCTCCCGCCATCTTTTATCTTAATTGAACCAGCTTTCAGGGGATCCTGTATCCGGTGGAAAATGCCAACCAATAGCTGTTCATATTAATTATTCAGGTGTTTGGAACGACTACCAATCTTCTTTCAATGATTTTTGAAGTTTTGGATGTCGGTTTTATGCCAAGGACACCAGATGACGTTCGCCATCTGAGAATGTTCTGCTCAGGATGTAATGATTACTAATTGGTTTGAAATCATGATTTAGCCCGTGACGAAGATTGTGCACAATTATGAATGAGTTTTTGCTGAACCCAATGGGAATGGCGAATATTAAGAATATTTATGGATGATACTAACTTCTTTCCTCTTCACCACAACATACTGAAATTCTGAACCTGTATGATTCTGCCAGTCACCTAATATGAAAGATTTGGCAGGGTTTGAATTCAATCAGTAGAGAGAGCCACAATTCCAACTTCTTTCCAGCTCTCCCAGGTATGTGGAAATTTGATGTGGTAGATTAGTTCAGATGGGCAATGGTGAACTGATTGGCTACTGTAGTGATAGATAGCCCTGGTAGTTACGGAACTTCTCTCCCGTGCTAGTTAAGATGCCAAAATTCAAAGTAAAACAATTTTGCAGCCAACTATAATCTTTCCTCTTCATCGTGCTGAAATTCGAAGCATGTATCTAAGGGACTACCAGGTAACCAGAATGAGATAGTAGGGCGCAATGTTTGCTAGCTGTTCCCTTCGGTCGTTTCGAAGCAATATTGACTCATCTTTCAGCCAAAGAAAAAAATTCACATCGCCTTGTCGTGTCCTCGTTTCAAAATCTCTTTTAAAATCTGTAAGACAACCTCTGGAGGGTGAAAAAATTGGGGAACTCGTGAAGCAAGGGGAGTGCGGATCAAGTATGGAAAGTGATTAAAAGGTCGCTTAATCCGACACGGGGTCTTCACAAAGAAGCGATTTCTGTACAAAAGTTGTCAGTTAAGGGGCCCCCCAGAGAGTCAACAGGGAAAACTGAGAGGGACCGGACAAATTGTGTAGGAAACGGCCCTGAACAAACAGCTTTGAAAAGCTGACACCCCGTGACTAGATTTCATCTCGCGCCTACAGAATTATACGTTTCTTACGTCAACATGAACAGAATCCGATCGACACGAACCGTTTCGAGGGTTTCAAAAACTGAAAAGTGAAGGTATACTTGTTTAGTGATGACAAAAAAGGGGGAAAACAAGAAAAAATCAATAAACTAGACTTCAGAAATTGGGACAAAAGGTGATTCCGAGTGGTTATTGTCAACTATAACGACAATACTGGCGCCACCTTTTGGGTGCCGTAGGATAGGGACCTACCTACACTTCATTTACGAGGCTGTTGATTATTTTTCGCGTTTTTCCATTCTACAGATCCTGAATAAAAAAAGGGGTCCTTTCTTTGACGGTCTTTTCTGCATTGTTCCTCGCCCAAACACCCTTTTTTGAAGAAACGGCCCTATCACAGGCTCTTGGGCGCCGGTCACGACGATTAGAAGTTACATGAGGGTTTTGTGTCAGGAGACCTCCCGCCGCGTCATTTTTGACCTTAAAAGGACGCCAGAGGTTGTCATAATTTTTCAATATCAGAGTTGGCTGGCGGATCTTTTCTATGCGACGCGAAATATGGGACGCATTTTTCTTTCGTACAAAGAAGGAAAAATGCTAATGATTTCGTGAAAGGTGGGATTTTTTTCCCATGTCAGGGATGTGACTCGTGACATGACAAATTGAAGGTCCTCCACGATAGATTATGTCGAAATGCGTACACAGAGAGCGGGAGAAAGGATTTTGCGTTTCACTACTTGAATGGCTAGCCGCCTTGACATGCAAACAACACATCTAGCATAGTCGAATCGTTTATAATTACAGAAAATGTTTACGTGTAATTATCCCTTCGCGTGCTCTTTTATCAATAATTGTCAAACGATTAGAGAAATTATCGTTCCGTGCTACATGAATTTTTCCTTCGGATTGCAGTGATTCAATTCTGACCACTGGTAAAGGTAAAGTTTTGGACCTAATATAACGCGTGCCACGTCATGAGATGGTGGTTTTAGCTGCATAAACCTCTGCAACTCGTTTTAAAACGACTGCTCTAAATTACACTAATCTGTTTATAACATACGCTTGGATGAATTGGAAGGATCGATTTCAAAAAGTGAAGTCGTTTGTTGTGAAGGTTTTCAGCACATTACCGTCTTTCAGTTTTTTTCCCCAATCGTCGGTAATTTGGCTTATTGTATTGAACGTAACGATATGTGCGTCCATACAGCAGGCATGCGGTATAACCAAAAATGCATAACTATCATCATATTTTTGGTAGGTATCTTACACATTGCAGCCTTCGTTAATAATTTGCAATGCATTTCATGTTGAAAATGATATCGAAAAGTCGAACGACTCATTAAATAAAATTTAGCGTCTTGCG
Source organism: Leptopterna dolabrata (assembly GCA_954871275.1). NCBI lineage: Eukaryota > Metazoa > Arthropoda > Insecta > Hemiptera > Miridae > Leptopterna > Leptopterna dolabrata. Next base: position 28,139,411 of record OX940981.1, on the reverse strand, counting down.
TATGATATTCATAGGAAGTAGTTTGGATGATTTTTTGGTAGGTAATCGTGATGATCATGGTGGTGCAATTGGCAATTTTAGCAACCGTTCGCGTGCTGCATGCCGACTTAGCATAATAAGTAATGGGAAACAGTAGGGCTTGAACTATCCTAGAGTACGTATACGTAGTAATAGGTACCTACAGAGAGATTCAATAAATTAGGTGTGTTCGCATTTACAATTTATTCTGAGTGTTAGAGCCTTCAACGGCAAGAGAACTGTTGGAATCAAGGAATAGATCTTTAATATTCACAGGAAGGGACGCAGTGATGTGTCTCATTTCTTGGTTATTGCAGTTCGACATTGTAGCGCTTGTAACAGCCATTGTATGGAATTTGATGGAACACCATGAGAAAACGTGCCATGAACAATTACGTCAGCTGGCACCGAAACTAACTTGGTGTCGACATCAGTTTGTTTTTAATTATGACAAATGCAACCGATCCCTCGTTACGGTTGCCCCCATTTAATCCGGCATCGAGTCCCCTCAGTGAAAATACTGTTATCTATCTGTATCTGGTGGCCGAGAAGCGAAATGAGGGTGACTCGGAAGAACGGGTAATGTGGCAGCTGTCACTCTTTCAAAGCTAGCGTCAGCCAGACCGAGCATTTCATATTCAATTTACCAGCTTCCGACGCGTTATCCTTAGAGGTAATCTGGCCACCCCTTCACCGGGATATTGGATTACCGTTTCAAACACTGCGGACCATTGTCCTCTAGTTTTCAGAAGGACATTGTTCGACGCACCAAATGTTGAGGGAGATGTCGGGAGGCTTTAATTCATTCAAGTCACCAAAGTGATCGCAATCACCGTCTGCGCTACTAATTGCCACTTCTGAGAGATAGAGTTTCAACAATATCTTCAGCTCTTGTTCAACCATCCACACGTTAGAACGCGAATGCAAATCGGACAACTCATGGATTTCATAACCACTGAGTGCCTACATCTTGTCAAGAAGGCAACTGAAAGTATGAATCCAGAAATCATCCTATTGACGAACATGCTGAAAATGAATATCAATGATTCGATTCTTTATATACGTCATAGGGAGCGGGGAGAAAAGTGCATATGTGGGAGTGGACAATAGGCTCAGTAGCTGTTCCTTTCTATTTGGTGTAGAAAAGGCGAGTGGTTCGTGTGGCTCTTGTTTTCCCATTTTTGGAGACATTTAGCACACAGTGCAGGGTCAATGGGAGAACTGAATACTCCTAACGCATGTGAGCAGAATTGAATTGAATTGAATTTATTGACAGAAAGAAAGAAAGTAAAACACACACAAAATGGCACATACATGTAAAATATCGTACATAAAAAATATCATACATAAAAACACAAAAGAAGTGAATTTCCTTCTGCCCACCAGCCAATAAGTTCATAAGAACTTATGGCGGCTGGTGGAGCAGATCTCAGCCAAAAATATTTAAGTAACATAAACAACAAACATAATGTAACAAATGCCATGTACCCAAAGAGATTCAAACCAGAAACTCACCGTAAATTAATGAAACTCCTTTGTCCTGCTAAGAATTCGTCCCCTAAAATGTTGGGTTTTGCTGATGACACAGCAGTTTTATTTTATGGGAAAGACCTTCCAGAGAGCGTAGGTAAAATGCGGACAAGTTAATCCGTTGAGCTCGCTGGAGGTTGGTTTCGCATAGGTGAAATGCGGACAATTCTGTACTAGTAAAATGCATTGTCAAGCGATCTGGATGCTCGCTAGCGCTCGCATCTCAAAAAAGATAAACAATCCCAGAAACTATCCCGTGAATGAGCAGGTTGTTTGGGACTTCTGAATAGATTAGTGGAATGTAATGTTAGGTATGTAACAAGACTGTTTAATGCCTTCGAAAATACCAGAAAAGAAGACAAGTAGAGCAGGAATTACAAAGATTGTGAGATTCAGTCAGGTTGTTTGAACAAGTGTGGGAAACTGACAGGACAGACTCGTCCGCATTTTAACGTACATGTTTCAAAAACCCCGTCCGCTTTTTAATGTTTACTTTCAGGGATTAACAACTTACGTCCGCAATTTACTGCGTCCCCTTCCAGAGCTAATCAATATAATTAATTATAATTTGTTTCTTGTCAGGACCTGGATGGATTTAAATTGTTTGGCTCTCAATGTAGATAAAACCTCCCTAATTAGGTTTTCTTTTTCTAATCGCCTGCTCTAGCCATTCTGGGGCTAGAGCAGGTGGCCGGACGGGATAGAGCTCTGCAGACAGGCGTTGGGTGTGCTTGAATATGCAAAAATCGCGCACCGCAGTTTCTCTTCTTATTATTGTCCAGGGGATCCTAATGATCAGGAAAATGCAGGAGGGGTGGGGGCGGTGCTATGTAACACTGTTGGTCAACTCCCTAAACTCGGCCATCGATCGTCATAGAGACTCAAATTTCATCTCAAGTTGTTTGTAATTCAATAATAAACACTGTCTGTTATTATAATATTTTACGTAAGCCTAATAGTTTTCACAGCGTAGTTGTTACAAGTTGCAATCATGAACCAACAGCAGTGTGAAGACATGAACAAACCATCAACCCCCTCCAGCATAAATCTACCACTTTCCCAGGTGGCAACCTGCATTTTCCTGAACAGTAGGACCTCCTGGACAGTAATAAGATGAGAAACCTTGGTGCGCAATTTTTGCTTATTCAAGCACTACTACCGCCTACACAATAGTACTTCCGAGGCTCCGGTATTCGGACTTAACGCAAGTGTTGTTTACTTTACATTTCCATGTTGTTTTCTTCTTTTGGGATGAGCCACAAAAAAAACTAATAAAATCGTATTTTCTATGTTACAGGACGAAATGGAAGCGGCAGACTGCGGTTGGCCTAGAAATTCTGGCAGAGTCGAACAACCTGATGGCGTTCCAGAGGTTGTACGGTGGCCCGCCATACGGAGTGTGGCCTTACCCCGGAGCTGGGGCGCCGCCTGCCGACCTCTACTACCGCCAAGCCGCAGCAGCGGCAGCCGCCGCCGCCACCCTCCAGAAACCGCTGGCGTACCGCCTCTACCCGGGGATGGCGGGCCCCAGTTCGGCGATACCACCCGGCGGAATGCCGCCCCTGTCGACCTACTACCAACCGCCACCGCCTCGCTCACCGACGCCGCCTCCCTCGCCGCCGGACTCGCGGCCGGATTCCGTCGACGTTGAGGAGTCAGCACCCGAGTCACCGCAGATCCAAGTGTAGTGTACGCTGTACGATAGCGACTCCTAGTGTACATTAGTACATCTAGTGTACATTAGTACACCTAGTGTACGTCTAGTGTGCCAATACCTATCCGGTTAGTCATTGATCAGCTCACACTTCATGGTACAAGCTTGATACAATCGATTGTTATTTCGCAAATACCTCGAAAAAACTCAATGCATACGGGTATATAAATAAATACATACCTATTTTTCACTTATCAGGGACAAAACTACTCTCCTTCATACATTCCAAACGCAAGAAATAACTTGAAACCTTTGAAAATATGTTACGTCACAGCTTTTGGTGGTTGTCTACCCCATCATGACGACAATGATTGAACAAATAAATGTACAAGTTGTGACTCCATTCCTAATAGACTGAATTCCCATGCAGTGAGACTGTTCACTATTGTTCTTACTAAACTGGTTAGAAAAGGGAAATAGAGAAGGCAGAGCGTCGCACCATTATAACTTCCAATTTAATATACTTAAAATCTCTATAGTTCGTTCTCACACAAAGAACCAAGAGGTCGCAAGTAGTATACCTTTTCCCTTTATCTTTGTGGGCCACCATTATGGGGACAGTTGCCTTCCGTTCCGTTAACGCAGCTTCTCTATTTCCTTTTCAACTATCTAAGGTTCTCACAAACCATCAATTTTACACGACAAAAAATCTTGATATTTCCATCAATTGGAGTATAATTAATAAGTTAGCAGTACCTAATGCTTTTCATGTAGATACAACCTTTCTATGTGGGTCACCAACGTACATATTCATTTTTGAATTTATTGAAATGACAACTTTCTAAGGTGAATTTTGTATTGTTCAAACCGTCAGTCAACCTCAAGGAGCCTTCAGAGTCACTTCATACTCATATTTTTATTTCTATTCAATTTCCAAAGGGACATGTGCAATAAATTGTTGAAGTTTATTTACGCATGTGTGCGACTTCATACATGTTTGAATTGCTTGCAATTATAAGTTTTCCTGTGAAAGCCAGTTATATAATACCAGTGAAATTTACTTGAAACCCCACCACCTTAATCGATCAGAAATATAAATTACCTATTTACAATTAGTCGTTCAATGTTTTTATTTTTGACGCAATCAAATTTTATTTTATTTGATGCATCTTCAAATCGGATCACTGAAGAGTAGATTCGTCCTTGGAATATATAATTTTCCATCGCAACGCACGCGTTCCGTGTAATACTAATAAACAACCGGAAGCGTGTAATATTAATTAGGACTTAATCAAGGACCTCTCGTACTATAATTACTATAATTCTCATTATTTTATCAACGATGATGTCTCCATTTATGGCTGACTCATATATATGTACTTGTCTGTTTGAGAGGATAATGAAATATGATAATTTCAGAAACACTATGTTCCGAGAGATCGAAGTACCCAATGACAACCGGTTAAATAAAATGCGTTATATATATGAAACACAAAGTGTTTATGTCGATGTACTTAAATTATTTATGCACTCATGTTCTAGCTTAGATGTGTACAGTTAAACATAAAATGTAGTAATGTATCCTACAAAATCAACGTAGCTTCGAATATTGAAAAAAAGGAACATTATAAATTGCGTCAGAATAAATTGTCAAATTTTCATTTCCTCCCCCTGACCTTAAAGCCCCCTATAGCCTCTACTGAAATGTTTAGCGTCGTCATTGTATAATTTGTAAATAATTCCTCGAATGAACATTATAGATGCTAACATTATAATTGAATATTGAAAAACAGCTCTGGGTACACGCTTTAATGCAGTATTACTAGAAATTAAGTGTTCGCGGTATTTAACGTGTTTGTGTATTTCTTAGAATAACCTGCTTTGTACATATACTCCAGTAAAAAACTGGGTAAAAAATGTGTAGTATTTGTGTTGAGAATGAATTTTTGTATTGTGTTTGTATATATTATTTTGAAAATAAGAAGGCGGTTATGATTATTGTTTAAAGAATAATTGAAAAAATTAAATTGTAGTACAAATATATGATTAATGAGTTATTGACAGTGCTTCCTCTCCCCTAGATTAGTGTTACGATTAGTGGTACCTACTGAAACACGGATGCGGGGAGATACATACGATTACATACGAAACAGATCTAGAACGTTTCGATTACATGAATTTTTTAAACAGTGTTTACTAATAAGAATATCAATACTGGAATGCTAGGTCAATATCTGGAATGGAAACATGTAAAACCTCCAGCGTAGGCTTCATTCAAACACTTGGGATTATAATGTTTTTAAACAGATAAACACTAACAAATTTGACATGAGTCCCTATTTTGGTTATATTTCAAAAATCGTCAAGATTTATTTATTTCACTGTAGATTTATTTGAGCCCAGAGATATTTGATATTTCCAGTTCACGCCGGCAAAGTAAGTATACCTAACCAAGAACTATATAGGTATTACTAACAGCAAGTAGTGTTAATTATAACCGTCCAAAAATAAAAAATAAACTTGACGGTCTAGATAAAAGTTAAAAACCATTTTGCCAGTGATCCTACGTTAGAAACCAATACTTATTTGTGAAATTGATTTACTGTAATTTATTTTAAATTTGTTTGCTCCAATGGTGTTGTATGATATTACTTTCTCGTCTGTTTTTCCACGCTGTATTTATCCGTGTAATTGGGCTTGCCCGTACTCAACAAAATAAACAATTAAGAAGTCAAGTCAGCAGACAAGTCAGCTATGTGTTAAATTAAGGAGGTAAATCAGCGTGGAAGCCATTACCTTTACATTGAATTCAGAAGCCAAATCGGAGATCTGGAGCCAGATCACCCGGAAGCTGGATGTTCAAATCATCAGAGCAACCCAACCAGATTTTTTCTGAGTAAATGATCAATGTAGTAAATGAAGGAGTTATAACACCTATTTTAGTAAGTAGCTCGATTAGCTGTCAGGTGAGTAGCCAGACCAGCTGGTCAATGAATTAAGGAGTTATATCTGTAGGATAGTGACTAAGAGAATGGGGTATGCGCACGTATTTATTTATTTTTTTAAAAATGAAACAAGATTCTATCCTGAGAATTTTGACACCAACCGCACTGTCCTATGGTAAGTAATTAGTTCTGTTTCTATGATTTTTCAAAGATTCCAAAAATCATTGAGCCCCTCTCGCCTGGGCGGGACCCCCCTGCCCATTGTAACAGCAGAATTTCTGTAAACATTGAAAAATCATAGAAAAATAACTACCTATCGTAGGATAGTGCGGCTGGTGTCAAAGTTATCAGAATTGAATCGAGCTTCATTACAAAATAATATAATCCTTTTTTGTGACCCATGCGCACAGCCTCAGGCTTATAAATTGTAACTTTTGATTGCCTTATACATTTATGACACAAATAACAGGATTTGTGTCATACAAATAATAGAATGGTTACACATCTCAAGATTTTTTGCGTTACTGAAGTGTTCCATGGATTTTGTTGGTGGCCATCCAATTCCAAAAAACAATATTTATTAGCATGTTTAGTTTTACCACCTCCGACAGACGAGCCAGTATAGCCCATTGTTGAACTCATGTAGTAGTAATTTCCTTATATTGCGTTTTTGTTTGATGATCCTCGAGCGAATCAATTTATAGAAATTAGCAGAGAAAGCCACGTGCACGCTATATAAGATTACATCAGCATACTTCGGATGACCCGACTCGACACCTACTCGGAAGAAAAATCGTCACTGCCTTTGTTCCAGCGGTGTACCTTTTCCTCATGCATTCTAAAGATTGTATGAATAATGTACGTATAAGAAGTCGTGAAGTGAAACGGCGGTAATAACGAGCAGGGCAGGAAGATGTTTTTGTTTCGGCAAACACGTTAGCGTCATTTTCTAGCTCATCATAAGCAGCACCCGGTGCTCCCATAAGTTGGGAGAGAGAGCCGAAATCTTCTCGTTCGGTCATCTCGTTTTCTTCGACGGGTTTTCCTCGGGTTGAAGAACATTACCAGTCGGTGTGGGAAATGTTTTTTTTTTTTTTGCAGATGGAGAGTGATGAGATAGACCTACCTAGTATTACGTGATGGGTGATATTAATTAGGTTTCCCCGTTGCGTCATTAGCCGGTGTGTGACTCGAAACTCGCTATCAGCTAAGACTGCTCGCATGGAGAAGTCCTGTCATATAAGCACAAATTCCTGTCAGAAAGAGGTGGTATTTTAATCGTTGTGAACACAGACAAGCGTTGAATGATGAGGGAATATAAAAAATGAAATAAGAATCTTGCAGCGCGAGAATGCCAAAAAAAAAAAAAAAAAATTACGGCATCTTACTGAACTACATTAGAGATCTACTTGATTAGGTAACCGACTAACAGATGAGAATGTACAAGTACATAAGCACTTGAACTAAATTCAACTTTAGTAGCTCCAAACTTGTGACAGAGTGTGACAGTGGGGGTGGACACTCGAGAGTCCCCCTCCTAGACCAGTGAGATTATCACCGGTTAAGATTAGGCTTCCGCTCACCGATCCCGTCTCCACCGGAAGAAAAAATTTATCGAGAACAGCCACATTGTTACACTCCTCCCCACATGACATACTTTTGGGTAGCAGAAGTATAAGAGGGAAAAGGGGGAATGAAAAGTAGTATGAAGTTCTGGTTCAGGAAACGACATCTGAACAACTTCAAGGTGACTAACCCCCATCGTAATGGTACTAGCTCAATAATATTTACTGGTGGAGACACCTACATACGAGTATTGGCGGATAATGTTGTCCGAGGTTGTTGTCCAGTGAATTGTGCTCATCTGGGCAAACTCCATCGTTAGGATGGAACAACTATTGGGACTTGTCAATTGGGACACGGCATCAATCGCCTTCTGATGAGCTCAGTATATATTAATTATACTGACACTCTAAAGGGGGGGAAAGGGGGTGGGGAAGCCAATAGATGTATGTATTATCAAAGGGACAGGTGGTTAGTAAAGTAACCCTTCTGGGAAACTGGATGGAGTATGGTGAATTGCTCAGCGCATACTATCAAACCTCGCTCTGCTACCATGTGACAGAGTGTGACAGTGGGGGTGGACACTCGACAGTCCCTCTCCTAGACCAGCGAGATTATCACCGGTTAAGAAGGGATATCGATTAGGCTTCCACCAAGTGACCCCGTCTCCACCGGAAGAACAAATGTATCGAGAACAGCCTCACTGTTACAAACTAGACTTGTAGACAGATTTTTTAAAAAACTCGCAGATCCATGGAAATAAGTTAAAATCCTGATTTCTCCTCCCGAAAGACACAGCGTGGCTTACGGTAACTTGACAGACTCAGAAGCAACTCCAAATGTTGTGTCTACTATGAAATTTCGATCAGAATATCATCAAATTTAAAACTGACCTGTTGAAAAGATTGCCCAATATTCTCTCAGGTCAGAAGGGCTTACACATAATTATGCAGCTATATCATCGTCTCAAGTACCTTTTAGCGAATTTTCAAAGAAAATGTTAGCGAATTTTCAAAGAAAATGAAGCTATTGCAATGGCTTCGAAATTTAAATAATATAAATTTTTGGAAATTTTCTTCATAGAAATCCGTTTCAGACCATTCTAAAACGATTCCTGAAATTTAACACTTTTTTATATGTATATATATATATATATATATATATATATTTATTTATATATGTGTCACTCCAGACGATAACTCTCGATAGAATTGAGATAAACAGCTCAAATTTGCACAAAAAATCTATCTTGGCAATCGAAAGGCTAAGTTCGAAGATGGGCGAAATTGGCCTACTCTAAGGAGGGTTTTGGCGCATTTAAAGTGCGCAAAAATTACCCAAAAATCCCCAAAATGTTATTTTCCAACAAGTGACCCCTCATTTTAAAGGTTTTTGCACGCTGAACACGATGGTGGAATCGGATTTTAGATATCTTGATCCGTTCTCAAATTAGAGCATTTAAAGTGCGCAAAAATTACCTAAAAATCCCCAAAATGTTATTTTCTAACAAGTGACCCCTCATTTTAAAGGTTTTTGCACGCTGAACACGATGGTGGAATCGGATTTTAGATATCTTGATCCGTTCTCAAATTAGAGCATTTAAAGTGCGCAAAAATTACCCAAAAATCCCCAAAATGTTATTTTCCAACAAGTGACCCCTCATTTTAAAGGTTTTTGCACGCTGAACACGATGGTGGAATCGGATTTTAGATATCTTGATCCGTTCTCAAATTAGAGCATTTAAAGTGCGCAAAAATTACCCAAAAATCCCCAAAATGTTATTTTCTAACAAGTGACCCCTCATTTTAAAGGTTTTTGCACGCTGAACACGATAGTGAAATCGGATTTTAGATATCTAAATCCGTTCTTAAATTAGAGCATTTAAAGTGCGCAAAAATTACCCAAAACTAGGATAATCTTTAAACTCTTACCCCCACCCCCTTAGAGTGGTCAGATTGAAAAATGTGAGAAGTATTAATTGAAGACGAGAGTTCGAAGCAAAAAAGGGGGAGGCAAACGATTAGTACAACTCCTTGAATTTACCCACAGCGATCAAATAAATAAGCACTTAGTACAATTACGTAATAAACAAACGGTAGAATCAGGATGGACAAAACGTACAAATTAAAATAAATACGAAGAGAATATACATAGAAAACCAAATTTTAGACCGAAGTTTTCCTTTATTCAAAACCATAGCCATTAATTCGAATATTTCTTTGAAAATTCGCTCATTAAGTCATGCTGCATGACTGATTTTTTTTGATACATGCTCAAAAGCAAGACAAACTGGTCAATTTTCGGCATGATCTCCAATGGTGTTTTTTATCCTTGCTCGCTTGCTAAAGAGCGAGTCAATTATTCTGTTAGTCAGAAGTGACAGATATCACAATGAACAATGAATGATGTGAATGACATCGAATGACATATTACTCACGAATTCGTAGCTCTGCAATCGTCTCTATTAGCTTGTTTGATATACATGCTCGAAAGCAAAGACTCGATTTTCGAAATCAATGGAGTTTTGTTTAGATCGCTCGCTGGACAGCGAGTCCATCATTTCGTTTATCATAAGTGCTGGTAGTGACAGATAACGCTAACGTCACTCTAGCCTCAATTAGGATCAAAAATGACATCTGGAATCGAAGCGTTCGCTAGGAAGAACTTGAAAGGATTCTGGAAACGAGGACAAAAATAAAGTCGAATGGCTCTGAATGTAGGTGCAGCGGCTCGTGCAATCGGCGACAGCTCTTCGAGGGAACCAACAATGAAGCTCAGGGATAGCCCGAAGGTAGAAGGGCACACATCTGCCCGAACCCAGTTAGAGTTGGTTAGCTATGTAAATAGTTAGCAGTTGAAGGACTTCTGGTGTGAAATCCCATCAGAGTCAGCGGACTACTAATATCGCCAACCCTCCAGAAGCGGCAGTTCGGTGGATTGTGAAGAGAAGAGGGCATAGGTAATAATGTGGTGCCAACATCCCGAGGCGGGTCCCCATCATAGCTTGTGCGCCGATTAGCGGTAAATCACGTTACAGTGGATCCTTTCCGAAGAGAGTGATGGAGCAGGGGCCCCTCAAGCCAGTACAACTATATTCCACCCTCGTGTTTGATTTCCCCTCCCCATTCCTTCACGACATGCTGGACTTCAACTTCATTTCAAACGATCGGCACAAGAAAAGAAGGGTCTGAGGCAGCTTACTCGCCTCCAGTCCAAGAAAAATTTAATCTACAATTTTATAACAAGTACCAAGCCTAAAATAAAGAAATGTTCCAGTCATGCAGTCGGAACATAGCGGATTTCTGTAAATCGTGGCTTTTGGCTATTTACTGACGATTTTTAGCGATTTTGACCCGCTTCTTTAAATTGAAAAAAAAAATTATTGAGTATCGAAACAGCTTTCTGTCTCACTTCACCAATCTATGGTGAAATGTTTAGTGTTGTATCCATTTATACATTGCTGTAGCCATCTGGTGTACTGCAGCCATTTGGTGCTGTACCAGGTTTGGTGTTGTAGCCGTAGGTATGGTGAAATGTTTGGTGTTTTAGCCGTACAGATGTCTTACCCACAGAAACTAAATTTTTAAACCACTTTTAAATTTTGAGAATTGCTCATCTTTGAACTCATCCTTTATTATGCCATTAAAGATATTAATGCGAACACGAATGTACAGGGTCACCAAAATTTCACAATTTTCAAACAAGTTTCAAATGGTAACCCCCTTTTATTTTTTGAGTAGACTGAGTATGACATTTTTGCGCATGAGCTCATGCACAAAACATGCGCAATGCACACTAACGTTGTTTTTTCACATGAGAACCCCAAATTTTTATTGCAGATTCGGATTTTACGTAAAATGTCATACGAATATGATCCATCCTTCGAATTTTTGAGTCCGCAAAAACGTGCACACATGCGCAAAATGTGCTCAACGCAGAAAATCTAGTTTTGTGGGTGTAATAAACTACCAAGCGTGATACATGATTTTAATGTGTTTTTAACGCTTAATAACGCGGTGATGTTCGTTTTTCGATTTACGCATTTTTGAAAGCGCTAACACGCTTTGAAAGCGCTAACACGCTTTGAGAGCGCTAATATGAAAAAAATATGCGTAAGTTAAAAAAAGGACATCACCACGATTTCAGCGTTGGAGTTTATAACTTGGCTTTTAATTACACCCACAGAATTCAGTTTTTGCTTTTCGCGGACATTATGAGCGAATGCGCACTCAAAATTCGAGTGAGTTCATTTTTTCATGAAATTTCACGTAGAATTCAAATCGGCAATAACAACTGGGGGGTTCTCATTCGAAAAACAAAGTATGCATTGCGCAAATTTCACTCACGAGCATGTGCGCAAAAGGTCATATTCACATTCTACGCAAAAAAATTAAGAGGAGTGACCATCTGAAATTTTTTTCAAACCCTAACTGACACATAACTACATATGCATTAATACTGTATAAGTTAGAAAATAATCAACCGATGCAAATCGTACTTATCAATTCCTATAGAAAACGGGAAAATAATCTTGATGGACAATCTTGATGGGGTATCTTGATGGAGAGAGAAAGAGACAGAGAGAGATTGCCCTCCGAGGCCCACTGCTTCGGATTTCATCAATACTAAATCAACAGCTACTACCTTTTACTTATTTAACGTATGATCGGAATAACGCGGGTTCAAATCCCACGTGAGGCTCATTTTACCTCCAGTTTTCTGATCTTCTCAACATCCACAGAAAGTGATGATCACAATTAACATCGGCTGATTAGTTCTAATCAAGATTACTAAAGGGTTGACGGTGGTACAACCTGCTTCCGCCAAAAATAATAATTCCCCGCCGAAATAATTGCATAAATTCTACCTCCTGGTTTGTCCACATTCCTTCTGTGAGCCTACCCATGGCATTCAACGCCCGAATTGATGGCAATCGCCATCTAAATCGATAAGAAGAATATTCAAAATTTGCATAACACTCCTTTCGCTAAGAATTGCTCGATTCTTTAATACTATTCTGACTGTCCTCCCGCTAACCTATTAAACCGACCGAAAAGTTGATACTAAATCGAGAAAGCGGAGCTTGTATTATGACAGTTGCGAATGGGAAACTTCAAGTGTTATGAATCGGTCAACACAGAAAGACTGAAAAAAGACAATGAAAAAACCGGATCCCAAGTTTAGTGGGTGTAAGGCTTGGCGACGCGGTTGGTCGTCTCATACAACAAGAAAACCACTTTTTGCTTGGTAATTAATACCTACCACTTTACCACTTGATGAGATAACACAACCTAAGTTACTGCATTAAACACTTAGCCTGATCTTGAAGGGGCTACTCGATACCCCTTTTCCTAATTATTAACACTATCTTAATGTAGACTAATCCAACCTTCTAATATGTCATCGGCCGCACCACCCAACTGCCTTCTAAAAAGGTGCCCCACCCATAAACTTTAAGTGCTAATCACTTGGGAGACATTAGGGCATGGATTGGGGGTACGGAGCAGGGTGAGGAGATAATAATTTCCTCTTGCGTTTTAACCCTTTCAAAACACCTTCTTTACATAAATAATGCTCTCTATATCCAAGAATAAGTAGAGAAACTTCACTTCTGTTATTTGAGAAGTTTCCAAACGTGAGGAGGGCCTGAAATGGAAGCAATGGTTATGAGGACGAAAGAACCATTTTGGGGTATATGACGAAAGTAGGTTTTATGGGGTCAATCGTACAGTAATAAGCGAATTAAGAACAATTTTTTGTATACTGTGAAACATGAGGACGATACCGAAGACATAATGAAGAAGGAACGAATTCGAGGGCTTGAAAATTACTAGAAAACATCTCACTGTGAATCAAACACAGTCTCTCAACAATCTAAGGCTCGTGATCTATTGGGGGCCGTTGATGTCGAAGGGGCGCAGGAGCGTCCCGCCCGCCAAGAAATCGGAAAATAGTGACAGAACAAAAGGTAGGGTCCCCCCCCTCCCCCCACAACACCTCTACACGTCCCCCTGGGGGTCAACGGTGTTGGCTTTTCGTACACCCATTCTCCAGGGGCTCCTGAGTATGTGTACCAAATTTAAACCCTCGGGACCACCAGGTCCCTGAGCCGTGGAAGTTTCAAAATCGTTGTTTCTCCAGTTCTTGAATATTTTATTCTTATTCTCCTTCATTGACAGTCTCACAGACATAACGGATCGAGCTGAAATTTGCACATGCATTCACTATACTCGAACAAAGTTCCTTATGTGCAATTTGAGAGCTGGTTCTAAGAGATGAAACTTGTTCACTCGGCGTAATTTTTTGTCCATTGGGGCTCCCTGAGGAAGTGGTCAAAATCAGAACACGATCGCTCCAGCAGAAGCCGAGTGATACTAAACTATTGGAAAACGCTGCAAATTATGGTCAAATAAGCTAATTTTTTTCATGTTTTTTTTTAAACGTATGGAGCGCTGTAACTTTCGCGTACTATACTTTTCTGCAGCGCTGTTTGAAGAAAGAGATTTTAACCAGTTTCAATAAATGTTTGAAGAAATTTAAAAATTTAAAACCAAATTTAAAAAGTGTTTAAAAACGCTGCAAATTCTTCTACGGCGGCGTATAATAATGTTTTCAGTAAATATGGATAACACAAGCTACAGTTCTGTAGGTGTGCAACACTTGAATATAAGAACTACACTATACGAATGAAGTATTAATGAGTAGATTTATGGAGGTATCAACTGCAACAGGACCCGACGACTGTTGAAGTTAATTGAAAATGAGTATGTACCTACAAAACCATGTGGAATGATTTCCAGGCAATCTATACAAAAAACGCTGCAAATTATTACTGAAGGGTATATTATTTTCAGTACAGATGCCCCTCTTGCGTAGATCACTGTTTTCTGTGGTCAATGCAATTATATTATATTAATTATATTATCGAGTACTGAAGCTGACCAGGCAATTATAGTTTCATAGATGTGCGGTGGATTCAAGAATTCTACCAACCCGCTGAGGCCCAGGAGCTGCTGCTGCAGTTGATCGGTCGACGGAAGAAGGTCTTACGGACAAGAATCAGTGTCTTTCTCGTGTCGGAACCAAACAAAACAAGTGCATAATTTTCCGTAAAACCTCGGTTTTGGCCTCTTACCTTCAACTGATGACCGAAACTCGGCAATAACTGAATCGTCAAAGTTGAATGAAACTACGCAGAAGGACAGCCGGCAGCGACAACAAGAAACTCAAAATGTCAATCTCGAAACGCCATCGCCTTATACCTAGTGACACAACCTGAGTCCTAAAATACATCAAAGACCTGTTATACTAAACCCGCAACGCACATCACGATTTTCTGTTTCGAACATCTAAAAAAATCTTGAAAATTTCGTTACCTTCGACTTTTTTCCAAACCATTTCTCGAAAATTTAAGAAATTTATGTAAACTTTTCGAAACATGCACATGTTTTGAACAACTTTCATAATTTTCAAAACTTGTAAATTTTCGAAAAATTCTGAAAATGTTTGAAGCTAATAACGAAATTTCGGAAATGTAAATTTTTCGAAAGAAAAATAAATAAATCGTGATGTGTGTTGCGGGTTTAGTATCACATGTATTGCACGGTGACCCCTATGCCAGAACATACTTATTCTACCTACTAAGAATAACAATGATAAAAGAAGGGTTCGCATAAAACTGTCGAACTGGCAAGTCGGTGGTGGTAAATCGTAGACTTAGGACGCTGACCACAGAAAATCGGCTGGTTAGTTTTGATCGTTGATTTGTCTCTTCTGATCACTGATTTATCATAAACGAGGTTGGTGAAACACGACATCATTGTTCACCACCTGAGATCTTCTGTTTAATAAGCAGACGTTGATTAAAAACATTAGTGAAACCGGCCCTTATAACTGTAACCTTTTGGTTTATTATTCTGTGAATAATACACCTATGTATTCGCTCGGCAAAAATGTGTACAACACCCCCTCAAAATTTTTTCTTATATACGTTTCAAGGTGCGTAGATTCAGAAAATGCTATGTCCATCCGCCGCACGTCGTATCATGCATACAGGCTTCATTTTCGGCCTAAAACATTCGTTCTTTCGCATACATGCTCCATTTCGGCCCTAGTTGTGCCCCGGAACTTTGCAGCCCGATCGGAATATAACCAAGGTAAAAGTGGTATAAGAATTAGTGAAAAAAGGGTATAAAAATAGGTATTTTTTGTGCTTTAGTAACGTGAGCTTTTAGGTATCGTTTTCCACGTTTTTTTAGGACGAGAAGACCAAACATAAAGCCGATTTTGACCAAAGAATGGAAAATTTAGGTTCTAGCGAAGTTTCAGCATCAAATGTACGTTAAATTTCGGTCTAAAATCGTCGTTCTTCCGGGGCACACTTTGGGTCCGCAATTGGGAACACACTTGGGTCCTAGTTATGCGCCACAGCTCGGCAGCCCGATCGGAATACCATGGGGTTATGGGAGAAACCCCTGAAAATCCCTGCACAACGGTTTATTATTTTGTACGGAATACCCTTCTGTTACAGATAACCCGTCTGTATAGATAACCCGTCTATATAATATAATATGTACTATTCTATACATATTACGTAGATCGCAGACCCTCCGTAGGTTAGTACCTAACCCCGTACTCGTTACTGGGTACCTACCTAGATCACGAGTTAAATGTTGCTAAAATAATTCTGCCGATGACAAACAGTACCTAACAAAAAGAAACACACATAATGAAGTTCTGAAAAGAAATTGTTGATGAGGAGTGAAAAAAGTTGCGAAAGTACCTACCACCAAACTCCAGCCCCTTCTACGTAGATGGTATAATGAACCGTTGGGTAATAATTTACCGTTCAGTAATGATTTACCATCGTGTAGTAATAATTTACCCATCAATAATACTTCAACGTTTGTTCAAGTTTCACTACCTATCAACTAACTCCAAAAGAGCCATCACTTATCAAATGAAATAATATCACAGAACAACCAACTCGACTTCTTACTCCGCCAATATAATCAGGTGGCCCCTAGCAATGATTTTATCTCCAGCCAATTTCTGATTGTCGGCGCGTCCCTGGTAACGAGATTTAGTCTGAATGTATACAATTTCATTCAACCTGGAGTCGAAAATGCCTGACGAAGCAAACTTCGGGGCCTTACTGTGAACGAACGGCTGGACGTACGATGCTCCGGGTGGTCTTAGAAAACACGTAAGTTCAAGAACTATTTAAAACCGTAAAAAGATTCACGAAAAAAAGGTATAGGCGTTTTGAAAATTTCAACCCCTATTTTGAACCCCTTAGAGATGACTGACAGTAACGTCGAGCTTCGAGGACCAACTAGACCCCGAACGGAACCTACAACCCGAATTTCATCAATTTTGATTCATGGTAACTAAGAAAAGTGGCCCGTACGGCGGACAGACAGAAATATTTTGGTTTATTATTTTCAATAATGAACCATTGGAATCGAGCATGAAAAAAAAAATTCTTACCCTCCCTCAAAATTTGATGGTTTACGTTTCGAGGTATGTAGAATCCAAAACTGCAATAAAAATATTTCTGTCTGTCCGCCGTACGCCGTACGCCGTACGGGCCACTTTTCTTAGTTACCATGAAAAAAAATTGATGAAATTCGGGTTATAGGTTCCGTTCGGCGTCTAGTTGGTCCTCGAAGCTCGACGTTACTGTGAGTCATCTCTAAGGGGTTCAAAATAGGGGTTGAAATTTTCAAAACGCCTATACCATTTTTTTACGTAAATATTTTTACGGTTTTAAATAATTCTTGAACTTGCGAGTTTTTTAAGACCATCCGGAGCATCGTACGTCCAGCCGTTCGTTCACAGTAAGGCCCCGAAGTTTGCACCGACAGGCATTTTCGACTCCAGTGTGAATGAAATTGTATACAATTCAAACCAAATCTCGTAACCAGAGACGCGCCCACAATAGGAATTTGTGAATACGGCCAATCATTGGTAGGGATCACCTGATTATATTGGCGGAGTATGAAGTCGAGTTGGTTGTTCTGTGATATTATTTAATTTGAAAAATGATGGCTCTTTTGGAGTTTGTTGGTAGGTAGTGAAACTTGAACAAACGTTGAAGTATTATTGATGGGTAAATTATTACTACGGTAAATCATTACTCAACGGTAAATTATTACACAACGGTTCATTATACCATCTACGTAGAAGGGGCTGGAGTTTGTTGGTAGGTACTTTTGCAACTTTTTTCACTCCTCATCAACAATTTCTTTTCAGAACTTCATTATGTGTGTTTCTTTTTGTTAGGTACTGTTTGTCATCGGCAGAATTATTTTAGCAACATTTGACTCGTGATTTAGGTAGGTACCTAGTAACGTGTACGGGGTTAGGTACTAACCTACGGAGGGTCTGCGATCTACATAATTATGCATAGAATAGTACATATTATATTATATAGACGGGTTATCTATACATAGAGCTGTGATCTGTAACAGAAGGGTATTCTATACAAAATAATAAACCGTTGTGCAGGGATTTGCAGCGTTTTATTGCAGTTTTGGATTCTACATACCTTGAAACGTAAACCATCAAATTTTGAGTGGGGGGGGGGGGGGGTTAGAATTTTTTTATTTTTTTTCATGCTCGATTCCAATGGTTCATTGTTGAAAATAATAAACCAAAATGGGTGTATAAAAATGTAGGGGTTTTCGAGGTTTTTTTTTAGGGTTTGGTGAACACGAGCTTGTGATGTATAGTTTTCCATGTTTTTTAGGGCGAGAAGACCGAATATGAAGTTGATTTTGACCAAAGAGTGAAGAATTGAGGTTGTAACGAAGGTTAAGCTCCCGAAATCCATTTTTTATGAGTCAAAAACCTGAGAAGTCTTCTGAAATCACCATAAATTTCTATAATAACACTAGAAGTAGTATTTGCAGTTGAATCAAGACAATTAAATGGCACTATCAATGTTCAAAGATATAATCTGTTAAAAAACAAAAAAAATTAAAAAAGTGCCGAGGTCGTGTTTTAGGGGGTCAAAATTGGTGGAAACCATCTAAAATAACTATTTCAATTATTGCGCATGAAAGAAACAATAAATGAACAGCAACATTTCGGTATAGGTATGTACAATAGAATAATAAACCCATGTGGCAAGGACTTTGCAGCGTTTTTGAATTCGAAGTACCTTTTTCTTTTGATGAAACACTTAAGTGTCCACTGTACCTAAAAACACTACAAGTACCTGTACTTGTAAACGTTTACACTTGTTGCTTGTTGTTTTATGGAACAGGCTGTTTTTGGGGACGAGAATCAACCAGAATGAGATCAAGAGTTAACGAGGCCATGACATGAAAATTTATCCAGCAGGGAAAGAGAAGTGGAGTGAAAACTAACATCAGGATCCTGTTCCTACCGCACAAATAATTCACATTTAACGACATCTGTGCTGGAATAAATCGTCTCGACCCCCCCGAATGTGAAACTGCCCCGAGTTTGTGTAGGTCATATGCACAGTTGAACGAGGTAAGTGAGCGATCCGATATTCAAAAACCGTCACTAAACACGAGACAGCGAAAAAGAAACGAGACCGAAACTCGTGTAGGGAAGGGGGTCGAAAAGGGGGAGAAGATCCTGTTTTTTTTTTATGCACGAGAAAAACTCTACCAGCACGTTCGGCGTTTTACCAATTCTGGTAATCAGGGGAACTGTTATAACAGTATAACGCGAAACCTGATGGTAAAAAGAACAGGAGGGCGTGGGTGGGGAAGGGCGGTAATACGCTGTCACTCTTAAGCCAATTGTTTCATACGTCCGGTGGTCAAGCGGTCATGCTCGTTAGTTCCCACTATTTTTGTCGATCCCACAATAACGCAGGGTCCACCAACAACGTTGTCGGGACGGCGGGAGAAAACTGTTTCCATTCCACTTTCGTGGGAAAACAACACGGCACCGTTCTGTTCGATCGCTTCGTTCACAGTCAAATTAAAACTTGGTTCCTACCTACTAAGAGAAATTGATTAGTTGAAAACAAGGTAATCTCACAGAATATGTTAATTCTGTATATGTACCTACCCCCCTCCCACTCCCGGAGCTTTCTATATGAAATTATTAGCTGAAAACGAGGTAATCTCACAGAATACGATAAACGTATATAATATATAGTTACATATAACTATATACAGGCTGTTACATATTATGTAACAGCCTCCCCCCCCCCCCCCCCCCCAATGTGCTTTCTATATTGGTTAGTTGTAAACAACACAATCTCACAGAATAAGTCAAATCTATATCTACCTACCCCCTCCCCACAATATGTGCCTTCTATACTCAAGACGCTCTTGCTGAAGTAGTTAACGAAATTTCAAATGCACTAAATGATGGGGATAAGGTGCTTAGTGTTTTCATTGATCTAACGAAAGCATTGATGACAAGTAGGTTGATAAATAAAGTAGATAGGCTTGGATTAGATGGAGTAGCAGTTCAGTGGTTCTCGTCATATCTATCCAAAAGAAGTCAGTGTGTTGATTTAATGAAGTACGCAGTAATTCCTTGCCTATTAGATTTGGAGTACCCCAAGGATCTGTTCTAGGTCCTATATTATTTTTACTGTACATAAATGACATCTTCAATCTACAAACACGTGGCAAGTTCGTCGCCTTTGCTGATGACTTAGCAGTAATACTGACAAATAAATCATGGGAGGACGTCCACAAGGATGCAAGTAAAACTCTTACTCAAATACACCAACGGTTCTGCATTAATAGCCTAACAATGAACATTTCTAAGACCAACTATGTCACTTTCTCTATAACCTCCGCAGGTCAACCTGATTCCACCAATCTAAAAATCCACGAAGCATCATGTCTAAATTATGAAACATGTAATTGTACTAAGCTTGAGCAAGTCAATACCATTAAATATCTAGGACTCCAACTAGACCAGCACCTAAAATAGAGGATGCACATAGAGACCCTAGCAATTCCTAGCAAAGCAAGGAAATCGTTTTTCTTTTTCTGTATAGGTACTACGAAAATGGCTCTCCAAAAGTAACTTAAAGATGGTGTATTATGCATATGTATACAGTATCCTAATATATGGTATAGAATTCTGGGGCGGAGCATATGCCCAAACCTTCCGCTCGCTCAATGTTGTGTGCAACTCCCTCCTTCGGATCATCACTCGGTCGCATTCCCGAACGCGAATCAATGATCTTTTTAAAAAATTTGATATTCTTCCACCAACACTGATATTTGTTTATCGCTCCCTGCTTCGTGTACACAAGATTAAAAAATGTCTACCCCACCGCATTGTCATGCGAGTCACCCGAGCAACATGCGAGGGTAGCCAAATTCGAGTTCCCCGCCCTACCACTGATTTTTTCACAAGACAATTTCCATGGCTGCCTCCCACAATATACGCCTCACTTCCGACTACCTTACAATCAGATCAGTCGACTAAATCCTTCAAAAAAAGAATTGGCGCATACCTGCTGCAAATGCACAAATCTCACCTGCACACTGACTTCTTGAATAGGTTTGATCTGTAATTGTAACTGTTCTATGTATTTAGGTAATTACTATGTTGGAATATGGATGGCATAGGTGCTACATACCCATACATATATACATTAGTTTTTTTTTCACTCAAGTTGAATATTGTCCGTAAATATATTGTTTCCAGCTAAAAGTACACGCCCAATCCAAACTAATAAGCTAGTTCAGTGACAACCAGGGCCATTCATGAACTTGGTTTTCTCATGTTTCTGTACTTATATTCTTCATTATGTACTAAATATGTGTTTTAATAAAGAATTGAATTGAATTGAATTGAATATATGTGACTGTAGCTATATGCCTGTATGTGTGCCTGTATATGTACCTAATGTACCTACCCGACTGGTTGATTATCTCACTCATCGGCAACATCGAGGTAAGAACTTCAATAGTAGGTACTCGAATAGTATGTATAACCCCAATAGGATAATCTAACCTAATACTAATGGTTACTCAACACAATTAATTTGCAGCGAACAAAACATGGAATGAGGAAACATGCAAAACAAAATTGATCGAGGATGCAAAACAACTACATGCGCTAACAGGTACACAAGGGTGCATGAATCTTAACCCCATAAATGTAAAGCCATATTCAAGGGCTCATGTTTGAAATATGCGGTCAGAAACTTAATAATTCTTTCACAACCCGGCATGCAGATGGGCGTAACTCAACACCCGACGCTCACTAATTCACGGGGGCACTGAACGGAACAGTTCGCTTGTGTTAATGATAATGAGGAGAGGCCCGTTATTTATCAGATTCAGCTTTAAACCGCTTCGAGTGTTCACGCGGAGGGGCCGGAGCGTTGGACGGGCCGAAATGTTTCAGACGAGTAAGACAATGCGGTAAACTAACCGCGTCGGTTTTCATGTATCCGAGGCAAATGAAAGCCGAGACCCGTTTCACGTTGAACAAATCAGAATCGCCCACTGACTGCTGAAATCTCATTCGAGCTCTATAATTTTTTTATTTTTTATTTTTTTAAATAATATTTACGGGCAAGCCCAATTACAAAGAGAAGATCATAATTGACAGTTGTCATGGCATATTAGGTAGGTAAGCTTCAATTTAACAACGAAGAACGATAAATGAAAAACTTAAACGAACAGTTTTTACAAAAGACAACATTACTACAACGATAGGTAGGTATAGTTACAAATGACGAGGGGGATGGAAGGGATGGATTAAAGAAATTTAGCAGTGCGACAACTTTTTTATGGAGGAAATAGGACTATTAAAGAGATCGATGTCGGGATTGTTTTGAAGGAAAAGGATAAAGAGGATAATGTCGATGTGATGAGCTCATATTTACGTTGTGTTCCAAATACACTCAGGGGAAAGTGGATGACTGCTAAATGAGGCGTAACGTCAACATGATCGTGAATCAAAAGGTATAAATCCGGCCCAGATATCATTGCTAGGGAGCTGTATGAAGTCGAGTTGGGATTTCATTTGAAAAATGATGGATCTTTTGTATTTTGTTGATACGTACTTTTGCAACTTGAACAAACGTTGAAATATTATTGAGTAAATTATTAAACAACGGTAAATTATTACACAACGATGAATTATTACAAAACGGTAAATTATTACACAACGATTTATTATACTATCTACGCAAAATGGGAATCTGTACAGGTAAATTATTACAGAACGGTTTATTATTTACCTTATGCTTCATGAATAACTACAATTAATTAGTTATTGAATTATTGAATCCCGCGCATTGTATGAAACTTTAATTCCGGGGCCGGCTCCAGTACTCAATTTAGGGCTTTCCTGGTGGGAGCTCGAGGCTGTTGACCACAGAAAACAGATCTACGCAGAAGGGGCATCTATACAGGTAAATAATAAAGCGCTGTGTAATAATTTGCAGCGTTTTCAAATAAAAGTTGATTCCACTCTAAAAATTTTGAGACCAACCGCATTTTCCTACGATGAATAGTTCTTTTTCTATGAGCTTTCAAAATTTCGACAACAAGCGACGTCATTACATCCCCTTGCCCAACGTGACGTCACTTGTTGTCAAAACTTTGAAAGCTCGTAGAAAAAGCCATCCATCGCAGGAGAGTGCGACTGGTCTCAAAATTCTTGGAATGGAACCTACTTTCATTTAAAAATACAAGCAGAAGTCATGGGTACTCCTCACTGCCACGTTATGCATTACAATGAATGACTGGAGGATAGGAAGGGATTGCTATTGTGGTCAGTAGAGCTAAGATAGTTACGAAAAGCTAGAGACAAGTAAACTAACCGCGCAGGTTTTCTAGTATCCAACCTTCCTTAATCCTTAATCATACTTTACGTAATCATACTTTAGTTGTAATGAGCGAAAGACAAGAAGATCCGATTAGAATGTTAAAAACGCTGCAAAGTCCTTGTCACATGGGTTTATTATTCTACTGGACATACTTACAGAAATGTTGGATGTTCATTTATTGTTTATTTCATGCGAAATGATTGAAAAAAAGCTATGTTTGATGGTTTCTACCATTTTTGGCCCCTAAAACACGAATTAGGTACGCTTCTTTTTTTTCAATTTACCTTTGATCATTGGTGGTGCCATTTAATCATCTTGATCCACGTGTTGATACTACTTCCAGTGTTATTATACAAATTGATGGTGATTTCAGACGATTTCCCAGGTTTTTGACTCATAAAAATCAATTTTGGGAGCTGAACATTTGGTAGAACCTCGATTTTCCACTCTTTGGTCAAAATCGACTTCATATTCGGTCTTCTCGTCCCCAAAAGCATGGAAAACGTTACCTCAAAGCTCATGCTACTAACATGTTACTAAAACACAAAAAGTACCTATTTTTGTGCACATTTTCATTCATAACATCCCTGGGTATATTCCGATCGGGCTGAAAAGTTTCGGGACACAACTAGGGCCCAAATGGAGCCTGTGTGCGAAAGAACGACTTTTTTAGACCAAAAATGAAGCCGGTACACGTGATATGGCGGACGGCGGACGGACATTGCATTTTTGGAATCTATGCACCTTGAAACGGAAAAGAAAAAATGTTCCTGACCGAATACATAGGTGTATTATTCGCAGAATAATAAACCAAAACAAAAAATTGTTTGTTAAATCTAAGTTTTCGGTTTGCTATTGTAAGTTAATTAACCTTTAGAATCAAGTATGGAAAAAATTAACCCCGCCAAAATGTTCTTAGCGTTTCATTAAGTAGAAACCAAAAATGGGATACAAACAAAATTTAGAAAAAATGTTCCAATTCTTCAAATGAAATAACATCACGAACCAACAAACTCGAACTCATACAGCCATGCGCAATTATAATCAGCTGCTCCCTAGCAATGATATCTGGCCTGGTTTACACCTTATCAGTTATCATCCTTATTTTAATTCACACTCATGTTAACGAAGCTAAACTTCAGGGCCTTACTGTGCACGGCTGGACGTACAATGCTCCGGGTGGTCTAAAAAATTCTCAAGTTCGAGATCAATTCAAAAACATAAAAAACATACCCTTCTGTAATGCACCTTATTTTGTTATTCAAACAGACAATTAGAACGACGCATACACTTCAATGCACAGCATCCATGCATACATAACTGTATCTCTAGTAACAATCTTCCTTACAGATTCGTACAGATTTTTACACCTTCGGCTACTACCTCGTCCCAATCGGTTAGACGCACATCGAATATGTCAAGCAACTAGTAAAAGTTTTTGAGATAGATGACTGACAGTAACGCCGAGCTTCGCGGACCAACTAGACCCCAAATGGGACCTACATACCAAATGTAATTAATTTTGTTCATATTAACTAAGAAAAGTGGCAAAGTACGGCGGAAGGACAGACATTTTTAAAATCCATTTTCGTATTCTACGTATAGGCACCCTGAAACAGATACCATCAAATTTTGAGGGGGTTAAATTTTTTTCGTGCTCAATTTTAACGTTTCATTGTTGAAAATAATTAATCAAAATGTAATCCAAAATAAATAAAAAATAAAAATAGCTTTCGGGTGTGTTGGGATGTGTTGAGTACACATCGTATTTTCTACGTTGTATTTTCTATTCTAAACGTTGTATTTTCTATTGCCTAAACTTTGTATTTTCCGCCATCAACTTTGGCCGACGTGGAACCGACAACCCTGAAATTGGTACAGCTGCCTTTGGCCAGATTCCTGCGACAATTCGGTTACAAAGTCTATACAAATTTCGGACGGAGACTTCGAATGAGGTATCGATTACTCACTTGAATAAACTCCACAATAGTGGTAGACAAGAAGTGGCAAGGACACCGCCGATCGTCAACTGGATTCAAAGTGAGTTGGATTAATTAGTGTTTAAACATCCACTAGGGCCGCAATTCACACGTACCACAGAACGTCCCGGAGCCGTAACTAACCTGCCTCACTACTAATCAGCAACGATGCAAGGTTGTAAACCCATCCATCAAAAGTAGTAACTATTATGTGTTATAAGCCAAAACTTGTGCGTTTTCTTCTGTCTATGGAAGTTGTGACATCTCTCATTATTCAATGGTCTGTCGTAGCTCTGTATCCAGCAGTTCTCGGTAAACGTCGTCCCCCTCCGCTCGTCTCCTCCTCATGCTATTTTACCCATTGTGGCCACAAAACCACCGAGACGGTAACTTCTAATAGCTTCTTCCTCTTTCCGGCGGAAGGCAGCCTTTCACACACACGGGCGCAAGCACAGGCAGAACTTGGGAACCGACACCTATGAACGGGCACGCACACGGGCGCCGGCGAAGGGCGCTTTTGCCCTCGGAACTGCCACGAAAACAACAAAACCCAGCGTAAAAGCCACAATTAGATTAAGGGGAAGCCACCGCGGTTTTAATTGGCCATCTGCTGGCAATTTATAGTCAACGGACGCGGCCTTCGGAAAACGACTCGAGCTTCGTCAGAAACTTCTCAATTACGCTAACGTAACTGTTCGATTTGCCAAAGTTACGCATCGAACATGGGCCACGTATGCTCGCAAACAGATTTTGGAGCATCAGACCATCAATTTGCTGATCTGCCTGCCACAATCAATATAAAGTCGAAGTGCTAACTAATTAAATTGTCTGTAATTTTACAGTAATTTTTCCTGTCCTCACAAATACAATTTAAACCACTTACCCATTAATTCAAAATGCATTTGAGTATTTTGAAATGTTTACCCGCTACTTTTGTCATCAATTATATTCAAGCGTCACCTGAAACATTCGAATCATGCATATTAGTGGATTTATTGTTATGTACAAGTAGGATAGGATAGTAGCATCTACGATAGTCTACGTACCTAACGTGGAAGCTTTCACCCCCTCCTCTACAACATCATAAGCACACTACATACCAGGTATCAACTATCTACTAGATATTACTACAAGGTATTGCCTATTAAGTATTACTGGGTTCCGCTGAGCCCAAAATGCAATTGTGATGTCATTCTTGGTACATTCAGTATTTTTACTCATTAAATGAGGTACCCCCTCCCTCTGGAACCCTCCAGATCTGATTGGTTGATTTCTGAAGATCCAAATGGTTCTTTGAATACATTCAATAAGTAACGAGGTTTTTACAGATGAACGTAGTACCTATACTGCAAGTCATGTGAAATCGTCTGCATGAATATATGGATATGGGCATGTTACTATAAACTTCAACAAGACCAAAATTATGGTATTTCGCCGGAGAGGTGGTCAAACAAAGAAAAGTGGAGACTCAACGGACTGCCTACTGAGGCTCTTATAATTACCTAGGTACTGCTCTTACACCAGAGCTCAACATGAAGCCCTACTTTTTGACCCCCTCACTCCAAGTATTGGATCTATCCATGAACACGCCTGTTTAAATACGTTTATTTGAGACTGGGGTTGAACAGTTGTACCTTTAACATTCGTTTACAAAATACTTGGTGAAATATTGCAGAGCTCAGCTACACGATTTGCGAGAACAGTAGCATTTTAGAGGTGCTGAATTTGCGAGTTTCGTATTTTAAAGTTTTTAAGGATCTGGCTGAGGAAAATAACGTGACTTTGTGGAGTCGGATAATCCGGATAGTATTTTGGTGCAATGGGAACAGCTGAGGACGTATCTGAAGGATGCATTCGTGATAAAATGTAAGAACGCGACGCATGCTAGTTTTCACTTGTTACATATGAAAATTCAAGTCTAGTCAGACTTAGTTGATCCCTGTAAGTACTTATGGATCAACTATATCTGAATTAGGTACGTCATAATCAGCTGCTTTTGACGTTTTTCGGGTAGGTAGAACCCCCTCGGCTGTTTTCGGCCGAGTGGGCCATGCTCTCCTCGGAGTTCGGTGGCAGGAGTGGGGTACAGGGAGAACTGTGCGGGCGACGGGGAGGGGAGCGGAATTCCCCTGGACTGGACGCGGACGTTTTCGAGCCTGGTTTACTCCCGTAAAAACATGTTCCATGTTAAAACTCGTTAAATTAGAATGGTTTGTCAGAAATGCTATAAGGTACAGTAAAGGGAGTAAACGGAGGAATTTAATTTTCAAAGTACAGTCTATCCAAATAAAAGAACTGATGGTTAAGTTAGTTGATTAATAAATTCGTACCTGTGAAGCACAATTTAAATAACGGAAAAACAGAAAAAAGTACATAAAAAGATCTACCTGAAAATTAATAAATAAGTAGTAGCTAAATTAGAATTTATTAATATACGGTGAGGCAGGTGTTATACGTTATTTCTGGGCTGCAATGGTTTGGTTGCAATACATCCCCCCACACACAACATTATTTTGTAGTACTTAGGTATTTATTTTGGTCGTTTCTACTATAGTCCGCGTCACGAAAATGCGAGCTTGGCTTTCAAGGGGCAGTGAGACCCGTAATGCATTGCCTTACCTACCAAATGAAGGAACTTAACTCCAGGCCCTAGATGATGACCTCCTATGAATTGCATCTTATTCAGATTAATGGTAGCCACAGCACATGTGCAAACGTGAAATCCTAGAAACGCAAACATTTTTCAAACGATTCTTCTGATTTCATTAAAATTATGAGGGAGTTGTTGATGGACCTTGGAGCACTGCGCCTGCAACATGGTGAATGCTAAACCCGCATTGCCGTGTAATGTGTTTTAGCACAGCTCAGCTGACCTCGCATTTTCGTGACGCAGACTATAGGTATACATGAATTGCAGGAGTTTACATACAACTGTTACATATTGACTACGTATATCATGATATATATTTTGTTGAGTTGAAAAATATGTTAGTCAAGAATCGCCATCCTACATTAGAAATCGATATAATGAATTATTGTAAACATGCACTGTCAACTAGCTTCTGAATGAAAAACGAACGTACCCAATAAATTATATTTATTAATCTATACCTATACATAAATACTCTTAAGAAATTAAAGTAAACATTAATCTTTCGTAGATATTAGTAGGGGGAATATGGCGTTCCATTTATCACTGTCATCAACCCCCTCCCCCAAGGTCACAGCTGATGTGACGTCACAGGTTCCTATGTCACAGCCTCCAGTCATGTCCATGGATGCTATACAAATATACATGTAGTATCTATGCCTAAGGATGCTGGCAATTTACAGTATCCATATACTTTCCTCCTTTATTAGTCTCCGCCAATTTTTTAAATGCTCTCCCTCTAGCTTTTAAATACCTCCCCTTTCCCTCCCCATTTCTAAGCCATGCATATGTTAGATCAGCTGGTAATAAACCTCCTGCTTTTCTTAACCGCCAATTTTTGAATTGGCAGTTGACGTTCTCTTGCCCTCCAGTTTTTAACCGTCAATTTTCAAACATGAATTGATAATAATAACCTGTGTGTTGTCCCACCCCGCTCACCTTTATAATAATATGTTAGACCAGCTGGTAATAAATCTCCCGCCTTTTTTAACCACCCATTTTGGTTTATTATTCTGTGAATAATACACCTATGTATTCGCTCAGCAAAAAATTTTTATAACACCCCCTCAAACTTTTTTCTTTTACGTTTCAAGGTGCGTAGATTCCAAAAATGCAATGTCCGTCCGCCGTACGCCGTCCGCCGTATCACGTGTACAGGCTTCATTTTCGGTCTAAAAAAATCGTTCTTTCGCACACATGCTCCATTTGGGCCCTAGTTGTGTCCCGAAACTTTTCAGCCCGATCGGAATATACCCAGGGGTGTTATGAGTGAAAATGTGTGTAAAAATAGGTACTTTTTACGTTTTAGCAACATATTGGTAACATGAGCTTCTGAGATATCGTTTTCTATGTTTTTGGGGACGAGAAGACCGAATATGAAGTCGATTTTGACCAAAGAGTGGAAAATTGAGTTCTACCAAATGTTCAGCTCCCAGAATTGATTTTTTATGAGTGAAAAACCTGGGAAATCGTCTGAAATCACCATCAGTTTGTATAATAACACTGGAAAAGTGTCAAGACGTGGTTCAGGACGATTAAATGGCACTACCAATGATCAAAGATAGTTAAAAAGAAAAAGAAAAAAAGAGCGTACCTAATTTGTGTTTTGGGGGCCAAAATTAATGGAAACCATCAGAAGTAGCTATTACGATTATTACGCATGAAAGAAACAATTAATGAACAGCCAACGTTTCTGTAGGTATGTCCAATAGAATAATAAACCCATGTGTCAAGGACTTTGCAGCGTTTTTTAATTTCTCCCACCACGACAACTCCCCCTCATGAATCAGCTGATGTTCTCTTTCCCACCAGTTTTTAACTACCAATTTTCAAACATGACTTGACATCAATAACCTGTACGTTTCTCCGCCTCTTTTTGGAAACCCTCCCTCCCACCACGCCTTTAGCACAACTTTGATCAATCCATGGATCATATATATATTATAAGGTCCATCCTTTTTCACATATTTTTCCCGTGGCCTTTGGTTTTCCCTCCGATATACAAAATTATTTTTCCCCTTCCTTAATCTCCCCTTATCTAATGTTTTTCCCTCGAATTTTCAATTTCCCCATCCCAACCTTTTATCATATAATCAGCTGAGGACCCCACACCTTTCTTTTATCAAACGAGAGACAGCTGTTGTGACGGCATGCCCCTCTTATTATTTTTTGGGTGTTATCTTTGTTGGTTGGCGCTAATTTTCAAAAGCGTTCCCCTCAAAAAAAGTTCCCCTCCAAATTATTGTGAAAAGGATGGTGTTGGAAAGGGAAGAGGGGTTTCCCTTTAAGTTTTAAAAACACGTGACTTGTCCCCATCCTCATACTCTATCTCCAGATTTCAACAACCAGGTCTGATCCAATTTTTGGTAGGGCCTTCCCCCAAATTTAGGTAATTTAGGTAACCTAAACCTATGCAGGCTTGTTGGGCTCAAAAGAAAGCGCTTTTTCTGGGAGAATCGACATCTACGGATGAACAAAATAATAAGATGCTGCCCTATTTCGGTGGTGATCCTCTATTTGACAGGTCCTGGATGTGAAGTAGGTAGGGCCATAGCTGTGTAACCCCTCAAACGAAAGCTCTTTCACTGGACGAGACGAATATAGGAACCTCGAACCCCCTTAATGCCCCGAATTATACCAAATTCGTTTTGACAAGCACGGGCTCGAAGGAGTCGATATACGAACGGATGAAGATATAGGGTTGAAACAAGTTGTCATCTATAACAGAACAAACCGAATCGATATACCAGTATCGTTATACCCGATGAATGGATCTTGATCGAGGATAATCTACAAAGAAACTTGCCTGCCAATTGCCTTTTGCAAAGAAACATCAGCTGTGACATTGGGTGAGGTGGGGGGTGGTGATAACAGTGATGAGTGGAACCACCATATTCACTCTACTGATATTAACTATGACAAAATCCACTAGTATTTTTATATTTTGTATTTTTCTTCAGCATGTATCGTCAGGGTGTTATGTGCTTACCGATTATGTGGAGTTGTGCTTCTAGTGGATAGAGTGATATTATGAGGCTTGGGATTTTTTACATTCCCTTGGCACTAGAATCTAGTTCTGTGAACGTTAGGTTTTTGTTGTACTCTAAGTGGACGTTCATAATAAAAAAGGAGGATGTTCTTCATTAGAAGTTAAAGAATAGGTGAAACATTACTATCATCAAACAATTCCTATGACGGGTGACTCATTATTTGACTCCGGAGTTCCGATACATTATTCTGAGGATAGATTTTTCAAGTAACTACCTACTTCTAACTTACGGATTACGGAGAGACGCCGGGGCACTTCTTCACACCAAAATACCATAATGTAGGACAGACTGAACTAAAGCATGGTAAATTAATTTCAAAGTTCTCACGTCCACGAAGAAGCGGATGTTATGGAAAACACGAGTGAACTTTTTTAGCCCTTTGTAAACAAAATTTATATCAGACTGCCAGCTTAGTGTGTCGTTTATCATAATTCCTAAATATTTATACCTATTCATTCACACGTTCTAATGGGTAACAGGAGCAGTTTGTGTGCTGTATAAGCGAAAACCAGTTAAATCAAATTATCGTCGCGATATTTCTCGGAAACTCAGGTTGTTACTCGGAAGATGGTGCATCCTTGTTATTCTCACGGCAGACAAGTGGCTATATTCGTGAATAAGACACCCATGTAATGGCATAACTGCTCCTGCACGTATACTCAAAGCTTGTAAATCAAATGGGAATTTTCCCTCGTATGGCGGAAACAATGGAATTCATGTAATACGAAGGCGGGGAAAACGCCTTGAAGATAAGTTGATTCGCGCACCTCGCGAGTTTCTTCGTGACGGCAGATGGCTATCAGTTCCAACTTTTTCAAGATCTAGTGAACTCTAGTCCCACGGAACGCCTTGCACGCAATTCATACACTGTACACGTTAAACATGGTTATTACTCTAACGCATTACCATTATAATTATTGCTCTGTATTTTACCAATCCTAGATAACGATCGCGTAAAAATACAAAATGAAGCAAAAATCGTTTAAAATTCAGAAGTTGAGCATGACGAACAAAATACCGTGACTCATTATTATGTAGAGTTGAGAAGGATTTATTCGAGATCACAATGATTTCAAATGAACTATGTTTTATTATTCCGATGATGATGACATGGAGAAGAGATACCGGGACGTTATATACGCTCCTGCAATTTTGATCAGACTTTATTTCCGAGGGCAGAAGGACTGATCAATAGAGTAATCGGTATAATCCCCAGTGTAAAGTACCAGTTTCCCGCTCGCTTACTCTACAACGCTATCCAAGTTGAACAAACAGATCCGGATATTGCAGAAACGAACAGTTTTGTTAGGAACCAGAACCAATTATCCAGGGCCTCCAGATTAGAATTCGTGCTTATTGCCACAGTGAAACCAGTATACGAGTAGCTATGCAATTGCATGGACGTTGAAGAACCAGATCAAAGATCAAGATCCAATCAACACAATGATTGGGCCAAACATGTTCAATAAGTTTGTTGGTCAGCCTCTTTTGATTTATTATTCTGTGTATAATACTCCTATACATTCGCTCAGCTAAAACATTTTATAAAACCCCGTCAGAATTTTTTCTTTTACATTTCAAGGTGCGTAGATTCCAAAAATGCCCGCCGTATCATGCAAATGTCTACTTTATTTTCGGTCTAAAACATTGGCTCTTTCGCATAGGGGCTCCATTTGGGCCCTAGTTGTGTCTCGAAACATTGCAGCCCGATCGGAATGTACTCAAGGGTGTTATGGGTGAAAAATGAGTGTAAAAATAGGTTTTTTTGACATTTTAGTAACATGAGCTTGTAAGGTATCGTTTTCCATGTTTTTTAGGGCGAGGAAACCTAATATGAAGTCGATTTTAACCAATGTGTGGATAACTGAGGTTCTAACGAAGTTTCAGCCTTTAAATTTACGGTAAACTTTGGTCTAAAATAGTCGTTCTTCCCATAGTTTGGGTTCCCATTTGGGAACACACTTCGTCCCTAGTTGTGCTCCGAAGCTCGGCAGCCCGACCGGAATACACCCACGGGTGTTGTAGGGGGGAATAATGGGTGTAAAAATAGAGTTTTTCGTGTTTTTTATTGTTATTATTATTTTTTATTTTTTTTAGGTGTTTGTGAACATGAACTCGTGAGGTATAGTTTTCCTTTCTTAGGGCGAGAAGACCGAACATGTTGTTGATTTTGACCAAAGAGTGAAGAACTAAGGTTGTAACGAAGGTTCAGCTCCCAAAATTCATTTTTTATGAGTCAAAAACGCGGGGAATTGTCTGAAATCACCATAAATTTGTATAACACTAGATTAACAGGTGAATCAAGACAACTGAATAGCACGGTCAATAATCAAAGATAATCTGTATTTTAAAAAAACCTAATTCGTGTTCTTGGGGGCCAAAATTGGTGGAAACTACCAAAAATATCTGTTTCAATTATTGCACATGAATGAAAAATAATAAATGAACAGCCAACATTTATGTAGGTACCTATGCCTAATAGAATAAGAAACCCATGTGACGAGGACTTCGCAGCGTTTTTTAATATGTTTTACAACGCGTGGTATTCAGTAAGATTTAATTAAATACAAGAAAGAATCCAACTCTAGTAAGAAACAAACGTTTTTACCTAACACAATGACAGTAATAAGTGGTTATCATTAACCAGTAAGAGTCTGGAGATGAACATCCAAGAAAATATTCAAGTTATTTTTCGTAAATGAAGAATTCTACAGCGTTGCTGATTATTTAAAGCTCTAGAATACTTAAAGTTCATTTAATAGAGGCTTCCATTAAATGAATATAAACGCAATTTTAGATCGATCAACTCTTTATTCATAAGATCGCCGGTCCTATACTACTTCTATCCTATAGGATCCATTTTTGGTGCTGTTCATTATTATCCTTCTAAAGTCATACTCGCCTCTACAGTATCTACCTAGTGATGTGTTATAAACTTATGACGTTGGCTCAATTCTATATTCACATAACTTCCTTAGCAATAGAGCATTATTATCTAACATTCGTACCTACCTGTTGTGCTCGGGACATTACAGTTAATCCAGTCCTTTTTGAATCCGATCAAAGGATTCCCATACTTTGTATCCATCACAGTATAAGGTAGGTTTTCCTAGGCGCGACGCCAGCGTTCATTGCTGAGTGATGACGCCTAGCGACCATCGCTAGCGCCTGCGTCTTGTCTGCCCAGAGGACAAAGACGCAGTCGCTCTCGTCTCAACTGATCACAGACCCCAGTTCACGTTGTTTTTCTCATGTTTGGTGTAAGTATGTTGTCAGTCGTGTTCTGTTGAGTCCTTAAGTGTCTCAAAAATTTCATTTTTCCTTGGAGGAAGATGAACAACTTACAGTAAAAGTTGCGAGCACCCAGCTCTCGATCAGGCTGGAGAATTCTGTTTTACAGAATCTTCTTCAAGTTTTCACTCGCCCATTTCAAAACGCAGTAAAGTATCATTGGGCTTAACAGAAAATACTGTCTAAACTTTGCCGCATCAGCTCGCAAATCGTTTCTGATGAGCTCAGTGAAGGAACCTTCTTGCGCCCAATTCATGTGACTGCGATTTTCCGCACTCCAACTGAACAAATACTCGTGCACAGCGACTTCATCCCCTTCTTCCTCACTTAGCAAACAATTCGCAATTAGCAAGTTTTTAAGTGAAAAACTCAGGTTTGAACATAAAATTAGCAACTGATAGAAATCCTGAACACGCAAATGAGAAAAAATCGCTTCTATGAAAACTCCTGAGCTTCTATGACGGTGAGCGAAAGCCGCAAAGCGATGAACGCTGGAGACGCGCCTAGGAAAACTTGCCTTAACATTACAGCATGAATAGAATGCAGAACCCGTGTTTTCCAAGTCACCTTTGAACTTTGAGTGATATTCGGTGTTTCAAGGCTACCTACAATGAGGACTTTATTTAATTATTGTTATTATTATTATTAGGTACCTACGGTAAATATTAAAATACGTTAATTTTATTATTAGAAAGTAATAAAATAGGTACACTATTAATCACGAGGCATACATTATACTCGGCGCTAACGCTCTTACGGTCCCCATTCTCATTCTATAACTAAGGCGCCAGGCCGACAAGGCTCTGACGAGAACATGTTCGATTGTGGATAAGAAACCATTAGAATTAATGATTTACTATTCGGAATAAGACCGGTGCGATAGAGAGGTTTTTCAAAAGCTAACAGGATTGATTAAATAGGGGTAAAATGATGAAAAGGCGGCCCCGAAGCATTCGGGGATAGGGAAGGACGCGTGAAAAGGCGGTTTAGAAGGCCCCCTTATTACAGCCTCAGCCATTGCTTCCACAACCTTCCAAGAGAACTTAATGGTAAATCGCTCATTACTTTGTATTATAGAAGTTGGAACCCGCCGAGTCACCATCTGAACTACACTTAGTACGAGTAATTTGTACGTCAGTCATCCATTTTTTCGATCCCTTCCCACGATCAGCGCTACTGATTAGTGTAATGCCTTTTTCGGTTCGAGCTAGCGATACCGGCCAGGTTCACACCTTCCCCCTCTTCCATGTCTCCAACGTGCTATTAGCTTTACCACGAGCTGACTTCAAACAAATCGCCAAAGGGTCTTGAAAGTGCTTCCGAAAGATTTCGTGGAGATAAGGCCTCTACCACTTTGTCTGTCGTTTTCGTTAGTCTTCTTTCTTAAGTGGGAAGGACATTTTCGATCCGATGAACACCCGTTTCAACTTTATCTGGCTTCTTATCACCACCTGCTTGCGACCTTATTGTGACTCGAGTGAACCTAATTTGCTAAATCTACTAAAATGATAAGTGACCACGTAAGTACACAGCGCTCATACTACAGTTTGACCATGTACAGCCTATGAGATGAGGTATTTATACCTTGTTTGCTCCATTTGCCCGGCTGATGGTTAACAGGGAGAGCTTTACAAAAAGTGTCCGATGATAGATCCATAGATTAGTTTATAAGAAACGTATGATGAAAGACTGCAAATTATTACACAACGGTTCATTATTTACCTGTACAGATTCAGCGTAGATCACTGTTTTCTGTGGTCAATACCTACCCTCGTGCTCCCCCAAGGAAAGCCCTAAATTGAGTACTGGAGCGGGCCCGGGAATTACTGTTTCATAAAAATGCGCAGGATTCAATAATTCAATTATTATTTGTTGTTATTCATGAACCATAACGTATGTTCAAGTTAAGGAAGTACCCATCAACAAAATCCAGAAGGGTAGGTATTATTTTATTCTTCAAATGAAATAATATCACAGAACAACCAACTCGACTTCATACAGCCATCCGTGATTATAATCACGGATGTGCTCCCTAGCAACGATATCTGGGCCACGTTTATACCATTTCATTCATGATCATGTTGAAGAAGTTTTCGGTGCAAATTAACGGCTGGTCATACAATGCACCGGGTGGTGTCAAAAAATTCTTTAGTTTGAGATCAGTTTAAAAACGTTTAAAAAAACCATACCCTTCTATTGAAAGTTTTCGACCTACGGCGTTCTGAATATTTCAACCCCTATTTTTCGCCCCTTAGAGATGACTGACAGTAACGCCGAGCTACGCAGACCAACTAGACCCCAAATGGGACCTACAAACCAAATTTCATTAATTTTGATTGATGATAACTAATAAAAGTGCGTTCTACATACCATGAAACGGAAACCATCCAATTTTGAAGGGGGGTCAAACTTTTTTATGATCGATTCCAAAGGTTCACTAATGAAAATAATAAACCACAAGTGAACATGTCGACAAACAATATGGCGTTTCAAGAGCCACTGGGCCCATAACGTTTGCTCTATCATGTAGACAGGTATAGATAGAACATTATTTTCCGGGTCCACTGAAGAAAATAGGTAATAAGAAGAAAAAGCGATCTATATTTACTCAAAATTAACAATCAAAGGGTAAACTTTTTTCTTTTTTTTAATCAATTCCACCTTCCATAATCCTTTTGTCGATAAAACCATCTGCTTCCCGCTTTTTTCCTCCTCGTAGAGAATTTTCACGGGCACAGAATCCCGCCTGAGGTCCAGCTGAGGGCGTGAAAATCGGAAGAGGCATCTTG
Organism: Leptopterna dolabrata; assembly: GCA_954871275.1. Lineage (NCBI taxonomy): Eukaryota > Metazoa > Arthropoda > Insecta > Hemiptera > Miridae > Leptopterna > Leptopterna dolabrata. Next base: position 28,102,146 of record OX940981.1, on the reverse strand, counting down.
TTAGAGATATCTCGGGAAAGTGGACGTGATGAAGGAAATGGTCAGTGTCCATTATAAGGGGGGTACCCACCAACCTACCGGACCACACGCAAGCCTCAGCGACAAAGACTGGCTACGTGATCTCGCTGAATGCACCTTCTGTCTCATCGCGTTTCGCTTCTAAGCTTTACCACAAAATAATCAACTTTGTCCGGTTTCCCCCTGAGATTTTTTTTTTTTTTTTTATTATATTTTGTTATTATATTTTCGTAATAGGATGAATCGGGTTTGACACAAGTCACGCGGCTTGCGTCCACAGCCGCGTTTTCTGACAGCTGCGTTAGAGAGTGAGGTGGTGGCCTGAGTTCCCGTTTTCTCGCTCTTCGTGAGTCTCGACTCCGCAACTGGAATTAACATGCATGTAGGAAACTGGATTTTGAATTTATCACTTTTATTTTTCTGTTGGTGGGTCGCATGCTAACTATCAGCGGAACCCCGCGCTTCGCTCGGAATAGACTGCCGCATGGTTTCAACAGTAGCGCTTCGAACACCATTCATTACAGTTATTACCATGCGGAAACACCACAAGGCTGATCAAGTTGGGCCCAGGCCTGTAAATTTTAGACACGGAACTGGACTCCATCACAAAGCATCGCAGGTTAAATAGGTTCACTCAGCTGATCGAGTTGGCTCCCTACCATTTCACTCTCATCATATATTCCCGAAGTGGCACCATGACAAATTTCAGAATCGCAGGTTAAGAAGAAAAAGTCACCCTCAGCAGTCACTCTGCAGAACGGGATGGTTCCCAAAGAAGGCTCAAATAAAAGGAAGGAATTAGCCATAGTGAACATTCAGCACCGGTTTAAACAATACTTAATGGTTAAAACAGATCATTCTGTCATACAGAAGGCGGATAATAACTCCCTTATTCATCGGCAGACCAATATTCAGTGCGGTCATGCGAATTTGTCTTCTAACATTGATGAAGATTCTCGTCAAGATATTCCAAGCCCATCTGAGAAGATTATTCGCTTGACTTAAGAAAATAGAATTTCGCCTTTTTAGTGGGACAAGTACTTACTAACAAAAATATCGAACGTTCCATACATAGCACATAGAAAGTAGGTAGATAATAATTAAAGTTGGAAAATTTCAGAACCATACCGTCTACGTCTTATATTATGAGAGTTATCATATTAGCGAACGTTGGAAGAAAATTATACCATTGCTATCTTAACCTGAGGCTGGTGAAACCCGACATAGTTGTTCAACACCTGAGATATTCGGTTTAATAAGTGAACGTTGATTAAAAACTTTGGTGAAACCGGTCATCAGTTGTACCAAACAGGAATCCTCGTATCAAATTGCAGAACAGTTTGACTTTAACGGAGAAATCAGCTTCAGGGCTCAGGCTAATGATCCGGGTGACATTTCATTCTTACCCATTACTCTCGAAGAGGTTCCAAGCCAGTTTATCGTAGAAGGAGTAAGGAAAACTCAAGTGGAAGTACTAAATCAAATGGGGAAGATAGAACCATGTATCTATGTGCCTCACCTTATTTGTTTGCCCTATAAGTTGTGAGCTCATCGCCATAATATCAAAGAGGCCATGTCAACATCCCTCGGGCCTCTGGTCTCTACCCAAAGCGGTCGGTCACTGCATCTTCAAGAGCCTTTTGAAAAACTTAATTGTTCCTTTAACGCACCTTTCTGCCAGTCATGGACTCGCGCACGGTCAAGGTATAGGCCACGGCGGAGCCATCAGAGCTATCCTTACTCCGTGAAGAAGGAAGGCACCACGTAGACCACCACGTGGTAAGGGTAAACGAAAATCTTAAATACAGCCTTCCCATTATCCCCGTGTTTTAATAGGCAGTGATGACTTGTAATCGTGGCAGGTCTTTTGAAATCTATTGAAAGATGAAAAAGATCGAAGGCTTCTCACCTTTTGGGGCTGTTTGGACGAATTTTCACGGTTGACGCTCACACAAGACTTGAAAAAAGGGCATTTTTTCCATTCTTCTTTCCGTGGGCGCGAGTCCGAGATGGAAAAGAGAATGTGAGTACAGGTAGATGGAAATTAATTCGTGAAAGAAAAGCGTTTTAAGCCCTGAATTAGATTGGTAACGACTTTTGAGAAAGGAAGAGTTACGCAACGTCAAGATAACGCTGAACAACAATGGGGAGTGGCCGACAATAACAGGGTACCCTCTCTCACAATGCAACGAGAGGATCAACAAAAGAAGAGGATGGCGCGCATTTATGTACGAGTATTAATCTAGTTAGACTCGGCGCCAGGAGCTCCCGGTCTTTGTTGCCTTCGGACTAATTAACTTTGGTGGTATAGATGAAAAGGGTGGAAAAAGAAGGACTGGAAAGAAGACTAGAGGCGTTATTCGCAATTAGAAGCAGGGCATTCACGGGAGGGTGAGGTCCTTGGAGTGGACCGTCTTCCGAACCGTGAGAACGGCTGGCCCAAGTAACAGAATCTAATCCGTCTGCAACGAAACGTTTTTCGACTTGCCTATTGACGGCTGGATGACGTGGATTTAATGGATATCCTGGTGTTCATAGTGGGATGTGCACGCACGTTTTGATAGCCAAAAGGTGACTGTCGAAACTGGCACAACGTTTCGTTGTTCTCTCCAACGATGGGTTTCTGCTGATGCTACAAACAATATTTTAGACACGTCTTCAGTAGGTACATAAATAAGAGAGAAACGGCGAGTGTTATCAAACCCCATCTTACTAAATAACACAACAGCGAAGACACCGAGAACAGGTGACTTGCAAACGACAATGTCGGTGAACATTAAAGACCTTGACTGCGAAAACAATTTGTTTACTGTAAATTAAAGAATTGAATGATGTTTACTGTAATCGGCTGATGGAATGGAGGGGATTATGAAGGGACTGTTATTCGCATGGGTTATTTCCCATATATGAATTTTATAACTCACTATATATCTCACTATTTATTTTTTAACTCACTCCCTGCCAGCTGCTACACACAACCAGCGTGAAGCGAGCCATAGAAATTCCAGCCACAGATTCCGGGCGTCGGAATAAACGACGCGATATGATTGCGCGATTGCGATGAATACGATAAAGCAAAAGTACTCGTATGTGATAGACGTTCTCTACAGCCACATGTATCATGTGCAGCTTTTGAAAACCGTACCAACGATTGGTATCCTCAAATTATTTAAAAAGGTACCTAGTTTCTGGTTTCACAAAGTTTCTCTTATTTCAGGGTTTTGGAAAAAGACATCGATTTATATATAATCCCAAGGTTTATTTCTTATTTTGGTATTCTCAAATTATATAAAAAGGTACCTAGTCGTCTGGCTTCACAAAGTTTCACTTACTTCAAGGTTTTGAAAAACGACATCGATTTATAATCCCAAGGTTTATTTCTTATTCACTTCGAAACCTCTCACTCCGTAGAATCTAATCTCGGTTGAACGGACCGAAAAGGACACAGAGAGAATGAAAAGGCGGAGAAAGCCCAACAATTCACCATTTTATTGAACGATATGAGCGGATAATCGATTGGAAACATTGCTAGTTGTCGAATCAATAACGTGAAATGTTGATTTTGGAATTCAATGCATCTCGTAATGTGTGCTGAATGATTTATGTGACTCGATTAATGTAGGATATATGTGTCGAAACTTAGTCGATAAAGCAGGGAGACTGACAGAGAGACGTTGGTGTCAATAATCGAACAGGTAGAACCGACATACATCATAATAGTGGTTGAAAACACTACCTCCTCCCAAACCAACCTGGTATGACGCAAAATGGGAAGAAATACAGTTTTAGCTATTCGGGAAATATCAAGGGCATTTCAAGCTGATCCCCAAATATATGGCATAATTCTTTCCCCAAAATCACTCCAAGAAATTTTTCAAAAAAGAAAAAACTTCCAAACGGCATTGCCAGATTTTTATCCTACACTGTTGATAAAGAATTTGACTTCCTACAACTTTCATTCAATTAATCATTGAACTTTTCTTCAATTAATCAGTTTGGCGAAATTTGGTGTTCAATCGACCGAATTCAATTCCTACAAACTAATAGTTTAAGAAATATTATATTAACAGCATGCAGTTTTGAGTGTTGAAAGAAAATGTAGGTAGTTTTTAAAAGATATTTTGATGAAATCACGATGATGAGTTATGATACAGCAAAAAGGAGTATACTCGAAATCAGCCCTTAATTTCCTTTTTGAACACAGTCTCTTAGGTCGTTATTTGCGCCCACTTGGCATCCGTCCAACTTTGATGTGGTCTGAATCTGAAAGCAGACCACAGAAGAGCATTGAGGAATAAGGTCGATCGCTCGACAGCAGTTCCGAAACGGGATTACGATTTGACGCGAAAAAGTCCTGTTGGATAACCTCCCATTGAAATTAGGGGGTTTCAGACCAGCTCACCAAGACCAGCTCAGGCGTTGTTGAAGAACTGGTGTCGATTGCGTGCAACAACCAATCGCGCGTGCAGTTCCAAATCAACTACCTGTTTCTCCCAAGTTTGCTTTATTTTAGTTTTTTTACGTCTCCTCATCATCGTCTGACGCCTCAGTTTCCCTCCACAGCTCCCGAATCACACGCAAATACCGAAATACCAATAAAAACTGAAGAAAGAACGCGGTGGCCCCAGACTGCGGCAATTGCAGTCAAAGAACCGGCCTCATACTTATTCGTTTTTAGGTAGCCAAAAGGTTGGCGGTTCTGACAGTTTTAAGTAAAAAGCCCATTTTGTCTCATCGTTGAACTAATGATTTAATTTCGTCGATTCGAGAGCCGAATCTGAGACTGCGGTGAAATTAGGTACATAACCAACGAAGTTTTGTTTCGGCGTTAGCCTCCAATCTTTCGGCTTGCGTGACAATGACCTACCGTTTGAAAGGAACCCAGTCGTTGCCACCATGGAACGCCATTGATGCTTGAATTTCAGTCATGCAGCATGACCAAATGACCAAATCTTTATTCCTCCATTTTTGTCGTCTTTGATGAAATAAAGTATCATGTTTCCAGCTTTAAAAATAATTTGGTTTCTGATCATTTTGGTATATTATTTTCAAAATAATAAACCACTGATTCCCATTCTATTCCATTCAATCGTGTTCACAATATAATTGTGTATACAAATGTACGGTGAAAATGGTGGATAACATTTGATAATGTAGCACACTGGAGGCTAGATTGAGCAAGTGCGTTACATCGAAAGTTTGCTCATACGGTCATGCTGAATGACTGAAGTTTTGGTTTTCTATCAGTTTACTCAATGAAGTCTTTTTCAACGAAACAAATGTTTCCAGGGCTTCCGAGTCTCTGAATTTCGTAGGAAATGCTCTAAGGTGTAAGGCTCAGTTCATGCTCATGAGACAAGATGAATTCTCTTTCGTCCACAGTTTAGACTGAGACGTAATCGAATCTAGCACCTACTCCTGCTGTTTTTTCATACTAGCTTTTCTTGAGCATTACCGAAAAACGGCCTTTGTTACATTTAAGAAGGTGTGATGAGTGTAGATTACCTAGGCTTTATAAGGATGAACTGCGTTTGTTATTTCCTTGATCCTTCAGGTACGTTTACGTGTTCGCCTTCGAGTTGATTACACGGAAGTGGTTTGGAACCATAATGGGATTATGCGATTTTCCAGCTCACATGACAAATTTCCCTTTAGCAGCGGTCCTAACCGAAATATATATATATATACGAAAACCGAGGGTACAGGTTCAGTTCTTCTCGCCTCGTTTTCCACGGGCAATTTAGGGCCATTAGTACATATTGTCGTGACCCCCAGCCCTCTTTGGAGTCATTATCCCGACCTCGGCCCTCAGGGAGTAGCAGCAACTGTGTAATCGGTTTCTTGGTCAAACTGTCCCGCTGGCACCACTTATCTTCCGAGCGAAGCGACTATCCTCAGCTTGGACCCAAGTATAACCGCGGTATAAACTGAGAATGCCCTACAGGTGGCCTCTTCCATCAAAGGAACCAGGAAATATAACATTTACCTATTGATACTACGACTAGTACCTAATCACTGTGGAAATTCGAGGATATAACCAAACTACTTGTCAGAGCTTGAGGATATGAATGAGGGACCGCCAAGGGGTTGCCGAGCAATCACGTGCGTTATCTTCGAGTGTGCGTGCGCGCAGCAGGCGTGTTCCGGACATCGAGGTATGAGGTAGAAATATAGTCCACTACCAGTCGTCTTCTTTTCCCTATACAGGACACCGCCAACAAGCCGTGTTGCGTCGAATTTTCCACCACTGTGAGTTTTAAGCTGGTGGAGCATTATTCGACGCAACATAGCAGGAAAGCTTTAAAATGCTCAAAACCCCCCTCCAGATGATTTTTTATTTTCTTGTGTTCACTCTATTTCCTCCAAATTAACGTTTGATAACTTGGAATTCGAAATAGGTACGAAATGAAGTTCTCCGATATGTTATTTTCGCCTCTCCTCATTTCTTCCTTTGGAGTCACTTCAAATCAACGATATACGAAAATCCCTTGAGAACATCCAACAACTGCAGTTACGAGATGTTGCGACGCTATAACACCGGCTGAAATATTCAATGTACAGCGCTCGTTCTATGACCGCCTGGGGTAGGTACTGTGTTGCTGCTGGAGGGGACCTTTTTGACACTTGATATAGATACCTAGTAACATAATAAACAAATAAATTATTAAAAGAAGAGATCTTTCCCTTGTAAATGGAATTTTGTTTCATTTGTAAATTTTTTCTTGTATTTGGATTTTTGATTTAGGTAGGTACCTCTTATTGGGTAAACTGTTTCTCAGGATTTTTTCAGTAGATTATGAAGACTTTTCTGTTTAGTTTTCATCAATAACAAATAACATTTTTGGAGAATTTCATTTCGTACCAGTTTCGAATTCATTATCAAACGCTATTCTGGAAGAATCAGAGTCAGCATGAGAAAAAAAGACCACCTGAACGGGGTTTGTGTAGGTAAAGTTTTCCACCAGCTAAAAACAGTGGTGCAAAATTTGACGCAACACGGCTTGCGGCCAATTAAGCATCACCCGGTACTATATAAATATATATTCCCCCTCCCCAACCCTGTTGTAAAAATTCACCCGCCAACAAAACCTCCTCCGCCGCAAAAAGGATTTTCATCCATTTGCACCTCGCTCTTGGAAGTGCACATTTATAGAAACCTGTTCCTTCCCCACTGTTGGATGTGAGCATAGGAGCTATGAGAATAGCCCCGGCAGGCAAAAGCTGCCCGCCAAACGGCGTTCAAGGTGTAGGGGGAAGGAACAGGCTTCTATAGATATGCATATCCAAGAGCGAGGAGCGAAGCACCGAGCATGCTACTTCGGCGGGCTTTTTGCGGCAGAGGTTTTATTCGCGGGTGAATTTTTACAACAGGGTTGTTTTTGGGAGGGATGTCACATCTTTTTGCATTGATGAAGTAATATAATTTATTCCCAGTAGGTAGGTAGGTACTTACCTACAAATTTTCTCAGCAGGTAGGTACCTATTACCTACTCATTATACCTACTTAGTACGTACTCAGTATTATCTACTTAGTACCCACTCAGTAGTCATACTCAGTACCTACTTTGTAACTATCCGTTTTTCCCCAGTCCCTTAAAAAATTATTCAGTAGGTACCTACTTACCTAAAAAAAATTCAAAATGGTGGGGGGGAAGGAGTGGAAAATTGCACAGAAGGAACTTTGTTGGAGCATAATAAATGTGTGTGCAAAATTTCAACTCTTAAAACTCTCTCTTACCTACTCCTAACTACCTTGGAACATTATTAACGTGTGTGTCAAATGCCAAATTGCAAAAAAGGCATAGCGAATGTGTGTGCAAAATGTCAGTTCTATCCGTTATGTCTGTGCAGGCTGTTAGGATGCAGCCCTGTCAAAGAAGAAGAAGAACAAGAAGTAGAAAAACGTGAAAAATAGCGATTTCCAAACTTCCATAACTCCGGCACCTGATGGTCTCGAGGGTTGAAATTTGGTAAGCGTCCTAGGGGGCCACTCGAGAAATACGACAAATCAACCCCGGGGACCCCCAGGGTGTAGAGTACTGAAGGGGAGGGGGGAGGGGGGAGGGATAAAAACCCTACTTGTTCTGTGTGTAAACAGTGTTATAATGGTCGCTTCGAGTTTTCGGTTTCCTTGTCGGCTAGATGGCTCCAGGAGTCTGAGGCTATTTTTCGGCCAACTTCTTCGAGTCACCTACTTCATCAATGGCAATGGATCGTGAAATCGCTAACGCCTTTGGTGGGATAGCAACTTCCCAATACCCAAAGTAAACCCGAAACCGTGGTTCCGTTCACAGCGTGGCCCCGAAGTTAGAACCGAAAAACATTATATCAACAAGAGTGTGAATCAACGACGGTATTACTGCAGCCTACTTACCAGTGGAGATGATTCAAACCACGCATGGTTTATGAAATCAAGTTAGCTGTCCGGACACAGACTTCGAACCCAAGGAAAGAAGGCAGTTTCTGTGCGTTATGTAATGGTAGTAAGGTACTACCGTTATCAAGGAAAAATTAAGGTACCAGTACCAAGGAAAATCTCTGTGATTTCAAGGGTATTGCGTACACCTCAGTAACCAAGAGGGAAGGGTTAGCTACAGAGCAAAATAAACCGCTTGGAAGAGTAGTTTGCAGTGTTTCCAATTCCCGCGCTATTTCCCATTTTAATCAAAGATGGGTGAAAACAAAGTCCTCCAAAAATGACATCGCCAAATTATGTCTGGTAGATATAATTCTGTGACTTCATTGCGCCCAATTTCTTTCAAAAGACGTAACAAAACCTAGCAACTACTCAATGAATCTATAGGCCGTCCTCTTTTGGGTCCATTGCAAAAGCGAAATCACTGTATTAATATTCTTCGATAATTCACTAGGAAGTACGTATGATGTATCACGTTCTAATCTAAACCAATGAGATGTAACAGTTTTCCTTTGTGGATATCCTGGTTGCAGAGGTTATAATTTCAATATTACGAAGAAATTCCTTCGGATCTCATCACATATTCCCCCACAATCACACGGTAAGAGGAAAAGAAGGGAACCGAAACGATAAAAATCGACTTCCAATCGAATCGCCTAAGCCGCTCACAGATTATTCTGCCGGCGCTAATGGAAACTTTAATGGAAAATGTGACCGCAGGGTGATGTCGCTTTGTCGACTCATTACCAGAAAACCGTGAAGGTTGAGCGATTAATTTCTTAGGGAAGTTGATAGCCTTTAACCGCTTCCTCCACCTATTGAAGTGGGCAGATAAGAGCGTCGAAATTAGGGAACATTACTACAGAGATTTTCAACCTGAACAGATCAGGCCCATCATCTCTCGAGGCACCAGAATGACTCTGCGGTCTCGATACCAACATACCTGGGAACCTGGCGTAGACGGTACAATTTTTTATTCGGATACCCACTGTACTAATAAGGAAGATGGGCAATCAAAGTTTAGGATCATCCCTACATATCGATTACAAATAAAATTTTATTTTTAAATTACCTGTAACCATGGATTTAAATTGACTGGGTATATCCCGGGAGAACTTTGTACTCCAACGCTAAATACACTACTTGAAGGTTGGGGCTAAATTGAGTAGAATGACCCGGTCTTGATGGTTCGATGATGCGAGGAATTAAGAAGATACGAGTATATATAATATATATATCCTGCTCCAAAATTACGTCCCGTTCACAGTTCTGAGGTAGAGTGGCGTCCCCCAGAAGGAGTGCCTTTATAGCAAATTTTCAATATCCCTATGTTTATATTTTTTGTATCAAAGCCCAAGATGCTCATTAATCGACTCAGATGATTAAATTTTGCTGATTAGGTATGGTTTTTACAGATTCTCACATATACACTTTCATAATCACGCGAAGTGGCTTGTTTTCACAAGTTGTGAAAATGTCAAGCTTATATACATTTTTACATAATTTGTACTCATGCGAAGTGTACTTTCAAAAGTAGTGGAGAAGAATATAATTTAAGAGTAGAGGAGAAGAGCGTCTGTTAAGAGTATTTAAGAACCAGCAATTAGATTTTTTAAATTTTAGAACAATGACAAAACAAACAGGCGTCCAAAACGTAGGGACAGCCGGATTGACGTAAATTCAACCTCGCTCAACCAACAAATAGAAAAACTAGGCATGATCTATCGTGTTTTGCAATGGTTTCAAAACTACTTGAACTGACAAAAAGCGAATCTGGATGGTCCCACGAGTAACGAGGTAATTTAGGGTCTTCCTTGGTTCCTCAAGGGACAGTGATGGATCCTACCATTATTGTGTATTGTAGTGAATGTAAATTTGACGCACATCCACTACGAGCGGCGTCGAGGGGGGATGTGCCCGGTTTGGTTATGGGCGGACCACCACCATGCCCGGGATCTTTTAGGAGTGTGTCCGTTTTGGTTATGGGCTTACCACCACCATGCGCGGATTCTTTTAGGAGCGTTGCCTGGTTTGGTTATGGGCGGACCACCACCATGCCCAGGATCTTTTAGGGTAGTTTGCTTGGTTTGGTTATGGGCGGACCACCACCATGCCCAGGATCTTTTAGGGTAGTTTGCTTGGTTTGGTTATGAGCAAATCACCACCATGCCCAAGATCTTTTAGGTAAAGGAGAGAGACGAGGTAAGGAGGAGAGAGAGTAGTCAGCGACTAGAGGAGAGCGTAGAATGGTTAAAAAGGCGAAGGAGGCGAGTATATATAGGCTTGGGAGCTGTCTCCCTCCAACCTCCAGCTAGTGGAGGATGGTGGGGATCCCCAGGCTGGCCCTCGGCTCTCCTGCGACTTCCGTCCCCACTTCTATGTTTATTTGGCGAGATCTTATTTCTACATGACAAACTTGTGGTTCTGGGAGGATACCACGACATGTATGTCAACGATATTTTACAGACTTGAATCTGTCAGGGAGGGCCCTATCATTTGCAGATGATACTTTGTGTTCTGTTCTGCTGACTCATGGAATTGGCACACCAATAAGCAAAAACTGGGATGAATATTCTGATTAGATGGATGATGCACGTACGTCAAGTCAACGGCATACGAAAAAATCCCGAACCCCAACTCTACTTAACGAAGAAATTCTTCGTGTAATTTGTGGATGGAGAAATTTGCAGAATGTTATAACAAACTTCATGTGGCCGAAGCCATAGCGCACATTTGCCAGATACTGTTTTTCACTGTTGAATGGGAATATCTGCCTGATTACGATGGTGTGATTTTTATATTAAGTAGTGTTGTTAAAAAAATGGGGGACTTACATATATTATATAATATAGGTACCTACTTGAAATTTTTTGGGACTATGTATCTAAAATAGAACCGTAGCGATACAGGTGAAATGGCAGGTAGAACAGGTACAGCAAAGAACAAACAGCCATAAATTAACTTTGTGTTTGACTACTAGTTTCTATCACTGAATAGGAGACTCGACCTTAGCGACAGAACCGGGCCGGGTGGTCAGAGCTCCGCTAGGGACAAGATAGCGCTAGGAGCTTCTCCTCGGCTTAGCTGATCTGTTATCTGTATCTGTCCACTCTGTCATCTGAGATCTCCAACCAGTTGTGAAAAACTTCTTGGCGACAAAAACTAACGAAGTTGAACATACCTACGCATATAGCATCTAATGGAAGTTCTCTAATTACCAAAACAAGATTCGAGTATTGGTCCGCCAGATTATAGGTAGCTACAGGACAGATCAACGAGATACATTGAGGATTTGAGAGATATTTTCGAGAGGTCAAATTAATATTGTCTGCATGTACCTATTAATACTGTCCTTATAGCTAGTTAGCGCTAGGAGCTTCTAGGCTTATCTATGATCTGTCTAATCTGATGTTATCTGACATCTCTCCAACGAGTTGAGAACGATTTCCGGGCGATAAAAACGAACGAAGTTGTACATACCTAGAATATAGCAACTAATAGGTAGTTGTATCTAAGTGAAAACCATTAGAAAATTGTTTCTGCGAAATTGATTAGGTACCCAAACAAAATTCGAGTATTTGTCCGCCAGATTATAGGTAGGTACAGGACAGAACAATAACATGCATTTGAGAGAGTTTCGAGAGAAGTCAAATTAATGTAATTATTGTCTGTATGTACCTATCAATACTATAATTATATAGGGAGGCAGTGCTAGTTGCTTCTCCTCGGCTTATCTGTGATCTGTCCACTCTGTTATCTGAGATCTCTCTTGTGAACAATTTCTGGGTGATAAAAACCAACGAAGTTGTACATACCTACAAATAATATAGCTAGGTACTAATGGTTGTATCTAAGTGAAACCCATGAAAAAACTGTTGCAGCAAAACTGATTACCGAAACAAAATTCGAGTATTTGTCCACCAGAGATTATAGGTAGGTACCTGATAGATCAACAAGATGCACTGGAGAGAGATTTTCGAAAGATGTCAAATTGATATTGTCTGTATGTACCTTTGTACTGCAATAATAGGTAGGTAGCAAACCGGCGTGGTTTGAATTAAATTCAGCGGGCCCCAGTGAACAGCGCTGTTTTACCCCAGCGGAGGTCTGACGAACACGGCCCGGTTTCTGTCGCTATGGCCGAGTGTCCGCGTAGGGTTTTCGAGGACTAATTGAATACTCACTCTTACTTCTACCCTTGAAATGTTCACAGACATCTCATTTAATTTCAGCCGATTTCTTCAATTTACCTACTCACTTACTATCTGCTTCATCAATCCACTCATACATTCTTCAACAGACTTTTCCCTGGACTCTCCATCGACACGACTACGGAAGACTCATATACAGCCACCGCACCAGCTACTTCGGAGCCGGACGTCTTCTGGACAGTGACGGTTGGATGCCTTCCTCAGCGCTTCCAGGTGGTGCCCAAGTTGAGTGGACAATAATTTCACATCACTACTAGTTCGCATTGGTTTTTTTTCACTTTATGTTCCGAAAGAATAAATGAAAGAATAACACGTCATACATCACGTCATACATTTTAAATAATTTCTTCGTTCTCTTGAGTTCACGTCACAGTATAGATTCGTCACAGCCCCGTCCCATTTGAAGGGTTTTGGTGTTATTAATATTCAACATGTTTAACCCAAATTAATTTATCTACTATTTACCACAGGGTTCCCGCTAGTCTGAATAATTTTACTCAAGCATTTTGAATAAGGTATATAGCTAATGATGAAATAATTATCCATCGATACAATACATATCTGTTGAATATGGGAAGATGGAATATATATAGCGCATATTGCAGATAGGTTCAATTTGTCAATTTAATCAAGCTTTCCATTCGAAACGAAGTTTTCATCGACTTCCATTGTGTCTCTTGTGAAAAGATTCCTGAAGCGTAATGTAGTGCGGTAAAGGTAATCTAAACTAAAGGAAGGCCTAGCGGGTGGACTAAACGATTCATGTCGAAAGGTTCTGGGAAGACTGGACCACCCAGAGCTCAAATCTCGGGTTACTCGGAGGTTATAAGTAGCTCCCCAACCTCATTTCTAAAGGGCAAAAACTTGCAGACTGATCCTCTAAACTGGTGTAATATCAGAAAGGTGGTAAACCTTAGTTTCGGCCCACTGCATCAACGCAAGCAGGTGTTGACAGGCTTTCACCGAATTTCATTCAAACAGTACCTGGACGTCTTTTGATATTGAGGCTGTAAGAAACCTGTGCCAGCAACTCGCAACTGCTTACAAAACGAGAAACATAAACTGAGTAGGCGTGGGCGAAAGTCATGAGATGCAACCTTATACGGGCTATGCGAACAGCAAATTGGTTGGAATAGTGACACGCGAGAGCTGAAACTAACTCAAAATAATTATGTAATGTGTTTCGGATCTTTCGAAGTTCAGTTTAGTTTGACAAATTTCCAAGGCAACAGCCAAAGGAAAGGGCCACTTTGCATCATTAATGAATCTATCGATTCATTATCTAGCAATTACATTGATGACTGAATTTGACAATGAAGTGGTCCTCAATGTAACTTAGTCGTACAAAACCAGACTCCTTTTCAAACCGAAATTAATAGAAGAACTGAACTTTCTGCGTCCGCTGGGATCACGCTTTTGCTATTTTGAAATTTACGTGAAACACAGAAATTCGGGAAAAAATCATAACATGATTCAAGTGGGCAGTAGCAGTTGTTTTAGTAACATTCAACCTTCATTTATTAGTCATTTTTGCCAAAAGGAAATTGCTCTGAAGTGTCATTTAAACGGTAATCTATGTTTCAAAGAAGAGAAAAGTTTGGTGATGGCTTTTTGTAAATTGGACAATCAATTAGTTAATTGGAGGTTAGTATGGGTGTACAACGACGGCCTTGCGCTTAGATAGGTACCTAAATTGTTTCCTACATTTTCTCGACGCTATATAACTTGACGGATGGAGATTCTCATCAAACAACTGTTAATAGAAAGCGGGTTGATCGTCCTCTTCAGTACCTATCACCTTGTGACACTTTTCTTTTATCTGTACCTACACCTCGAAAGATTTATGGGAAACCATCACGAAGAAGTGGAACAAACAAGACGGAAGTAAAAGAGCACTCGGTAACAAATTACTGTTGAGGATGGTAAAGCTGAGGTGGTAGGGTTTTAGACGCTTTGTCGGCAGAACTTCTTTATAGATGATGTGTTAGTTGTATCGATTAACATTTAAGTTCGTAGGTGCGGGGCACCGCTTCGGAAAACCTCTTCAAAGGGCCATTAGTGACATCTGAAATGATTGATATCAACGGAGCTGGAGGACCTTCTGTTTATAATTACATCATAAGAACCGGGTGTTCCCTTTGAAGAAGGTTCCCAACTAATGTCATTATTACTTTACTTGATTCTCGGTCAATCAAAGACTGATTGTAAAAGCGGCTTCCCTTGAGCGGTGATTAACCTGGGGGCCAGCATGCCAAGCTTTTTCCTTCGATAAGGTATTTTTGCGATAATATTAGCTACTCAGTTATTCACTTAGTAGTTCAAGAAGATTCGTCAACAGATATTGCGAGTCCGAAAAAATACACCTTCATGGGATGCTGGCATTGTTCCGGGAAAAGGTAGGATATTTGAAAGTTCGAAAGGTGTATTGTAAATGTAAAAATTGTACCCAGCAACACATCTTCTTCGTAATGTTATCTTCGTACATACAACCGTATGTCTGAGACTCACAGTGCGGTATTTTCCTTACATTAGCTGCCCCATTATCCACTTCGGATTTGATTGACTTGACTTGACAAATGTTATGGTGTTGTAGACCCAATTTGATTGATTGATCCCAGCACAAGTTTTACTTTCCCAAAGGTGAGCCGTTGTTTCAAAATCCTCTTAGCCGACTCGTCTCAATTTACGGAAAGACCGACTTACAGTTCACGATTTGATGTTATAGAGATCAACTATAGATAGCTACCTATTCCATAGTTATTGCATCTGGACTAGCCAAGATTGTTTTCCTCAAATTTTATCGAACTCGGTTCAGCCAGTTGGCTTTGGAGGCAGACAGCCACACAGACTAATGATTTCATTTCTGTAGAGAAGATGGCGTACATGTATTTACGTCTATACCTGAGAAGATTGTACCAGTACCGATAAGAAACTATATATACTATCACCATCTCATACAGTTTATACCTTACCGATCAAGTGCAGGTATACCATATCACCACACGTTAATCTGTATTTCTGATGTTTTTGTTAATACACGGTGTCTCCTTAGTTGCCTTAGAAAGAAAATAAGATTCTAAAATAAAATGTCGTTCCAGGTATGAAACAACTACCAGTTCTTTAGCGCTAAATTTTGATGCCAATTCTAATGAAGGAATGGCGATCGGCCCAGTTCCATCTCCCTTGTTCAGTGAAATTGAGTGTTCCAAGTTGGTCCTCACAAATGTTGTGCGGTCGACATCCTACACCATAATGGTGTACCACACCTTCATAAAGCGTTTAGCTGAAGGAATAGGTTGTTGTTAGGCACAATTTAATCGATGCCGAGTAGAAGGAGCGCTTTGTGTGATTCCATATAGGCATAGGGTGCTAGGATGCATAGTCAAATAACAGATTCATCTTCGTTTGAAAGGGAAGGTAGTATTACAAAACATCAACAATGTTTCTAAATGCCAACAACTCCGTCCTCCAGTCATCATGAAGAATCCCCTACAGAAGAATCGGTGAACAGCACAACAATGACAATGTTGTCAATTTTCTCATATTTTTCCAATTTACTGCGGCGCAGCTGTGAAGTATAAATAATGGGCAATTCCTGTGCCTATTTCAAGCGAAGAATAAATTAAAACATAAGGCTAATTAGATTAATGAGTAACTCATCTTACCAATATTGTCACGATCGAGAGAACTGAACGGCAAACAAGATCATTGCTGGCACATTAATAATTTATTACAGAAGAAGGTCTCGTTTCAGCTCAAACGAAGAAAATAAATTTTACATACCTACCTAATAATGTCAAATCACTAAGCTTTGGCATTTAGCGGGATGGGTATTGCTTCAGTTCAGTTCGATTTCACAATATAATTATGGCATTCCCGCATCAGTTGAGCTGATGACAATAACTAAGGACTTAATAGGAGGAATCTAACGATAGGAAAAATTATTGTTCCACTGTTCCAAGGAAGCAATAAATACATATGGGTCGCCCATTGCACAATCCTTAGTAAAGTGTAATAAATTAATCTCACAAAATGTGAGTGCCCTACGAGAGCTGATGCATTTATTTCCAGCTCATATAAGGAACATATAGCATAATTTGCATCATATGATGAAAATTTCCTTCTGAATTTTTCGAGATATAAGAATTTGACAAAATTTTAAACAACAATAATTAAGGACTTTTTAAAACAATTTTATCATGACTTACACCTATCAGGTTCATATGTACGACAAGACTTGATTTAAAATATCAAAACTACATGTCTACGTTTCCCAGAAATTGCAGTAGATAATATTGTAGTCACAACAGAATGTTGACGAAGTCAAATCATTAAGTAAGTAAAGAAATAATAGTTGTTCCTGTATTCCAAATAACTGCTGCAATACATACTAGGCTTTGTCTGACACGTGGACGCTTCTGACCTCTCCAATACATAGGTACTTACCACCTAGGACTGGACAGATATTAGTTGATCAATTACGTTTCAGGTGTAATTAATCTCAACGATATGTTCACGATCGAGTTTATGCAGCGGCATTGATACATTTAACGGAACAAAAGCACAGACAAATTAATAACGTGGCAGGAGGGGTCATTTTCAGCATAAACAAGGAAAAATGATGGGATAATTTGTCAAAGCTTCCCTGCACGTACGAAAAACAAGATGACGACTGGATTAGTTAAATCTGTGCTTTTCAAAACGAAGCTGTAGGGTTATTCAGGCCGATGAGTGTGCAACAATGTTTGTGATTAATTAGGTTGGGTGAGTGGGGGACAAAGACAAAGGTGCTGTAATGAGGGCCTTCCCTTCCCTATCAACACCATTGTTTCAATATACCCTTTATTTATTCACGGGGTCGGATTTTTCTATCCCCCCCCCCCCCTTCCACAAAGTCCTAACACATCACCAGGTAACCCGATGGGATACCCCCTTCAGGCAGAATGGTAATCAACTTCCATGACAATGGGGCACCGGGCTTAAATCATTTGAGCCGACGCGTTCGAACAACTAAAGTTCGATCAATGCTTCGGCTCATCAATTAGTTCATCGGTTTTTTAATGAAATTCGATTCAAGTTGTGAATGAAAGAGTGCGGGTCCCCATTGAGCCCTCATCCAATTTCGGGTTTCGCCCATGGGGTGAGTATGAGCCGGTGTTCTTTGCCAATAGCTGGGTAGCTTCCTACCTGCGCACCCCTCGCCATTCATGATTCAGCCGAGGTTTGGATGAGGAATCTACCTTCTTAAGGAATGAATCTTCACATTTGGTTATTGGTTTACAAATCTTCTCATTACATTTTTGGACTAGAAAAAAATGGAAATTATGAATTTTAATAACTCACGAAAATTAATCTACTTATTTCATGGTATACCCAAATGATTCTTCTAGACCACCGTACTAAGTATTGGTGTATTATTCCCAATAGCTTTTTATAAAGCACCCTATTGCTTCCGAGTCTCGAAAGGTAAGCTGTTTTTACTTTTGTTGGAAAAAAAGTTGTCTCCAAAATTTTCACTCGTGTTTTATGAGTTACAGCATTCTGAACAAATTTGGTATGGTGTTTGTCTGTGGGTTGGCAAATTCTTACCACACGCATAAAATCCTCATTTCAAATCCGATTTTGCTGAAATTTTCAGAACGATCGGATCATTGGAACGCGCAAACAAATCCGAGGTAATCAATTTCTCACGAATCAATGGCCCAATTTTGCTCAAATTCGGTGGGTAGTTGGGATGTAGCTCCCGAATGGCCATTTGAATTTCAGAATGATCGGATCATTGGTACAGCCACCGCGCACGCAAAACGCTAAATCCTACAACTTATCTGATTATCATAGGTTTAATTGATCTATACAATCATGCTATAGATACTTCTAAGCTACTGGCCATTAAATTTGGCACAGGATTTATTTTTACATACCACTGTAATATCTTGTAATACTGGCAGGGCAGTCGGACGTAAAGCCCCAGCCTGAAATAGATGTTAACTATGCATTTTAATACTCGAAATAACTTTCCTTTTACACAGGCAGAGTAATTTGTTGAATAACTGGTGTTTGAGAATTTCTAACGTTGTACGTCTTCCTATTGGTCAAGTGTGGCGCTTTATAGAGAAATATTACCTAACAGGTAAAAAAGGTACGAACATACATAGATCTAGCTCTTCGTATTGCAATTCAACTGGAGAAAACGCTGCAAATTATTACACAACGGTTTATTTTTTACCTCTATCGTCGGCGTAGATCACTTTTTTCGGTGGTCAATACCCACCCTCGTCCCCCTCCCCAGGAAAGCTCTAAATCGAGTACTATAGCCGGCCGAGGAATGAAAGTTTCATACAAACATGCGGTGGATTCAAGAAATCATTTGTTGTTATTCATGAAGCATAAACTTTGTTCAAGTTAAAAAAGTTGGTACCTACCTATCAACAAAATCAAAAATACCATATCATTCTTGAAACGAATAGTATCACGGAACAACCAACCCGATTTCATGCAGCCATGCGTGATTATAATCAGCTGTTACCTAGCAATCATATATTATCTGGGCTGGATAAATACCGTTTCATTCACGATCACGTTGACGAAGCTTTTCGGTGCAAATTTCAGAGCCTTACTGTGAACGAACGGCTGGACGGACTCCAAGTGGTTTCACAAAATTTCTCAGTTCGGGACCAATTCAGAAACGTAATGAAGTTCGACAAAACGGCGCCTTGGAAATTGCAGCCCCTATTTTTCACCCTCCAGAGAGGACTGACAGTAACGCCAAGTTCCCGCACCCACATATCCAATATCATCAATTTACGTTCATGGTAACTAAGGAAAATACGAAGGACGGCGGATGGAAAGAAATTTTTTTATTTCATTTTTGGATTCTACGTACCTACCTTGAAACGGAAACCATCAAATTTTGAGGGGCGCTTAAAAATTTGTTTTTCATGCTCGATTCCAAAGGATCATTTTATAAAAACTAATAAACCAACAATTTTCGTCTTAACATGAACCAATATTAATGATATTTGGTTTGTAGGTCCCATCTGGGGCCTAGTTGGTCCGCGAAGCTCGGCGTTACTGTCAGGGTGAAAAACGGAGGGTTGAAATTTCCCGAACGCCGTATCTCGAAAATTTTCAAAAGAAGCTTATGGTTTTCTACGTTTTTAAATTGATCTCGAACTCGAGAATTTTTTTAGACCACCCCGAACATTGTACGACCAACCGTTCGTTTGCACCGAAAAGCTTCGTCAACACGATCGTTAGAATGAAACGGTATAGGTACATCCAGCCCAGATATCATTGCCAGGGAACACCTGATTATAATCATGCATGGCTGTATGAAATCGAGTTAGTTGTTCTATGACATGAACGATGGCTCTTTTGGACTTTGCTGAAAGGTTTTTTTGTAACTTGAACAAACGTAATGCTTCATGAATAACAACAAATAATTAGTTATTGAATATCTGAATCCCGCGCATTTTTATCAAACTTTAACTCCCGGGCCGGCTCCTGTACTCGATTTAGGACTTTCCTGGAGGGAACATTAGTGTAGGTATTCACCACAGAAAACAGTGACCTACGCAGAAGGGGCATCTATACATGTAAAAAATAAACCGATGTATAATAGCTTTTTTCCATTTTCTGATTCTACATACCTACCTTGAAACAGAAACCATCAAATTTTGAGGGGGGAGGGGGTTAAATTTTTGTTTTTCTAATGCTCGATTCCAAAGGTTTATTAGGTACTGAAAATAATTAAACCAAATAGGGCGTAAAATGGAGAAAGGCTCTATGAGGACTGTTGTGTTGCTGTACGTGCTCAAATCATCGCTGTAAAATCGCCTTACGTAGTATAGGTACGTGAAGCCTCTATGTGGATGAGAAGCTAGAAGAACTACACCGCTCCACTTGTTAATACACAAGAAGTATTGAAAGAAGACAATGAGTTGTTATTATGATTTGGCTGAGGCCCCGAAATAGCTACCATCACGATAGGAAAGAGCCCCGACAGAATCTTCCTATCAACCGGCATCACACAATGAGCCGTTAACAATAGACGCCTACCTTCATAACTGCAGTCTTTAATTAACACTAAATTAACTAGGGAGCTGAAGATAATTATGTTAGAGCTACTGGCCGGGGTCCCATTGTTGGAGGCAGTTCCAAAAGTCCTTTTTATCCCCTGGAAAACCAGCCTCTCAGTTTGAGAACAACAAAAAACACTTTGAGACCCCTTTTGTGAGTCTATAGTGTCGTCCTAATCGGTAATAAACCGTGCCAAATTGAGTTTCAAATAACATTTCGTCTCTCGAGGGGCACAAGAATTCAACTAGTTGAGGCCCCGTGACATCTTACGCAAGCTATGCTCGCGTCCCGTCCTCTGTTCACAAGGAAACTCCTATTTTAATGGTTTAGCGCCCGCGAGGTCTTCAAACTGATTTGTCTTCTTCCACACGGACGCTTTGCTGTCTCCGACTGAACCATCCTGTAACTTTGTCATTTCTAGCCTATTCCATCGGATCATCATACTGGATACAGATATACTAAGGCAATTCTACTACACATTAAGAAGGTAGAAGAGATCACCTGGTGCATTCGAACCCCTAGGCTCTAGAACCTTGAAAATGCCCACACGACCATTTTTCCGTGAAAAATTCCCAGTATTTTAAGGTTGTTTTTCAAAAATAGCAATAAAAGAAAAGTTCCAGTCACGCAGCATGGCTATGAGAGCCAATTTTCAAAGAAATAATCGCGCTATTGTGTAAAAACATGATCTTAGATGGAAACACTGGGGTTGAGGGCTATCGTGCTTCGGTTTCTATGTCAATGTTTGCGTCTATGTCAAGCATTTATCAGAATGTTCTGTGATATTATTTCATTTGAAATTTTAAACTCAGTTTAAATTTCTCCCTTGAGAGGGAAAAACATTAAATCATGTTTAATGTTTTTCCCTCGCAAGGGAGAAATTAGATATAGTTTTTTAATGTCAAGAAAAAATGAAAGCCACAATTTCACTGAACTCTACAAGTATAATGTTGCATTTACTGTACTTATTATAGAACTCGCCATCAACATATGGTTGCTACAACAGAAGGTAGTAACTGTGTAGTAACCAATGAAAAACGTAGCTATTGACTCTTGTTTCTTTCGAGTGCGATATTCTTTATGGTTGCTACAACAGAAGGTAGTAACTGTGTAGTAACCAATGAAAAACGTTGCATATTTGCGTGTCGGAATTCACAGAATGACCCCCAGCCCTAAAACATTAAACATGTTAACAACTGAATTTTTCTGTCTTTACTCAGCCTTCCATAACACTTTCAGTGATTTTATATCAATTGCTCGCGATTTTAGCCGTTTTTACCGATTTTTGACCCCTAAAAACTCAAATTTGACCCCCAGAATTGTTTGAAAATTGCTCATCTTCAACCTCATCTATCTGCTTGGCCATACGAATGTTTTGGCGAAATCTGGAATTATCATGTACCCAAGTACAGACAGACAAACAAATATATATATACCTATATATACCTACACATACATTTTTGTAAAAATCTAGGGATGAATTCAGGACGCTCTAAAACGGATTCACCTATAAATAATTTTCAAAAATTCATGTTCAAACACATGAACACATGCATGCATGCACATGCATGCATTCATTTTCGTGTTGTGTTTGTTGTTGTTGTTGTTTTGTGTGTGTGTGTGTGTGTGTGTGTGTGTGTTTTGAATTCATGTTCTGAGGGGGTTTCTTCATAGGTAGTTGGAAAAAAAATTCTCGGCTGGCACATTCGATGAGGCCATGGTGATCCCGGTTCCCCCAGTCTCATCACCCTCTGGTCATGAATGTTATGGAGTAACAGACTTAAATATATAGTTTTGCAGCGTTCAACAAGTATTGTTCATTGGTGAGGCCCAAGGTGAGAATATGTGTGGTTCAATCACGACCACCACCTCAATGTTTCATCTTCAATAGATTCGTTGATTACCCACTTGTTCACGATTAGCTGTACTCAAGACACAAGCCAGAACACGTTATTGATAAGACCAAACCCGAAGGCTAACCCCAGGAAAATCCTTGCCCGTCCTTTTAATTCCAATTCGATCGCTCTTCTCTCCTAATTAGTTCAACTGTTCAACCACACGCCGGAGGGGAAAAAAAGAAATATTCACAGCCGAAACGAATCGTAGGATTCTCGAAGCACTAAAGAACTTCCAATCTACCGAGATTGAATAGGCTGCGACCTTGATCCTTTGAAAAAGTAGTCTGAAGTGATTGGACTTCCCCTTTGTTGCCGACTAATGTGTATTAAATGATTCAAATTGAATGAGCCCGTAAAGAAAGAAGTTGATTGGCTGGGGTTGATAACTGATTGAAGTAGGAGCCACGAAAGCTTTTTTTTATTTCTCATTTTGCTTCCCGATAGAAGACAATGAGAACGACATACCTTTTTGGACGCTCATTTATCACTCTTGTGACTTGTTCGACACCGGTCTTTCGTGCCTAGCAAAGGGAAGGAGTTTTTAGAGAAGCATGCTCCCTCACCCCGTAACGGCTCGTCATAGGATTAGAGCCAATTCCAAACTCTTTTGTGTCCAGCTCGAAAAGGGGCATTCAGAAGAAAAATGCTTAAGTAAAGAATACCTCTTCACCTGAGCCTCTCTTCACCATACCTACCCTTGTTTTTTTACATCCACTCACAAAACCTTATTTCGTTTTCCTCACTTTCTCGCTTCTAATCAGAAATTACTCCTATAGCTTTTTACCTCCAGGACCATGATACTCTTCACCTCCAAGGACGAGGTTATAAAAAGATAAACTGAGAATTTTTACTTCAGACACAATAAAGATCCATTTACCAATTATCGACACCTATAGTCCCAGTAATGGAACCGTTCCAGAAAAGGGTAACGGAGACTGTCGATATTGCTGCCTCGTTTAAGCTCCAACTCCTGCTGTTCAACCAAAGAATGGTTGAATTATGGACGGTCATCCTTAGGATTTGATACTTGGGGCTTCCCAACGACAAGAAATGAGATAACTCAGTAATGAAGAAGGTGCGCTATGATATTGTAGAATTCTCAGCAACTCATCAGTGCTCCAGTGGCGGGGTGAGGGTGGGGAGCTCCAACTTGATAAAATGAAAGGAGGTTCAACATTTTCACAATGCTCTTGGGAAGCTCTTTGAGATACTGTGAAAGGGACTGAAACCAATAATTATTAGAGAAGATCGACAATAATACCTGTTCAGAGAGCCAACAGCACTACAATTTATTATTGTATTGTTTAACTACACATAATCACCAATGCGACAGAGAAATATTTTGGAGAAAAAAAATTTATTCAGCCTTCGAAAAAATCTGACACACGAAGCTATAATCGCTATCGAAGCTTTAAAAGGACCTATTATATGATCAGGGTATAACAAGTATAATATTACAGCTCAAGTCCAATAACACAGAACTGTCGAAGTATTTTACCTCCAGGACAGCAGGAGATTACTACGGTTGCAAAGGACCAAAACTCTAGATACGTAGTCGGGATCAAACTGTAATAATTTCCTACGTTCACTTGAGTGATATTTATGTCGAGTGGAGAGCGATCAATAAACCGACAAACGTTTTACAAGAAATTAATTAAAACTGAGTTCCTAGAAGTTATGTAGATACAATATTGATAACAATAGAGATATTATTGAAGAAAAACACATATAATTGTCCCACTACCCCATCCCCTCCCACACAGTAGCACCACCCTTAGCGCCAGACGTTTTCAGATCCATTTGAGTGTTCGGAAAGATTCAGCGGTTTAGCATCGAGGAGTGATGAATATCAACTTGTGTTAGGTAGGTACCTACCGTGATTTCTAAAACTCTTTGATATTGCAAGCTTTGCCTCATAGGATGGCCCCCGACCAACGAACCTAGACGTGGATCCTCTGGTCAATGATCCGACATTTCGACATCCGGCTGACACCCCGTAGGCCGCCGAATTTTTTTCTCATTTAACCCGCAACACGGCCCCTTACAAATAGAATACGAACTACTCCGCCGTATCTACACCCATTCGACTAATCTACACTCACTAATTGGGCCCATTCATTTTGTCCGGCCCCGGAACTGTCTTGAGATAGCCGCTCCTGTCTTGGCCGCCAGATATGACAGGAGGACCCCGTTGAAAGGTACCGATGAAGGCGGAGGGCGCCACCTAATCGCGCGTATGTGTTGGTGCGTCACATGTACGACCGTGTGTCCGCGTGTGCGTCCGGACCGGTACCCCAGGGACGGGTTCCAATATCCCAGCTTATCTTATTTCTATCTTTCTTTTCTTAAAAGCTCATTAGGTAATCCGACTTCTTCTCTTTCGCCTCAGAGAGCTACTGTTTACTCCTTCAGTAGCCTTTTGAGAGATGAGTTCACAATAATACTTCTGGTTCCACATACCTAACCGGCTACCGACACAGATTTGGAACGGAACCTCCATATTAGCACCAGAAAAAACTTGATTGACCTGCCCACAAGGAATGGCATACCTAATTCTTACTGAGTGAAGGAACAATTTTCAATAATACTATGGACTACAGAATCTGCTACATAACAGAATAACATGTTCGTTCTTCCACCCTGCCGCCTGAAACTAGCTTTTTTCAATTGAATGAATGTATCCACCCAGCAAATGGCCATCCTAATGAAAATTCCTAGGTCCATGACCAACTACCTAGTTTTTCATTCATCTAGGATCCAGGAATCTTTTTGCTTTTCATATCTTGTTTATGTTGTGATTCTGTACGCTTCAAACAGGGCGAACAGCTTTGTATATTGGATCAATAAAAATTGTGATAATCTAAAAGGTGTTCCCTGAAATCAAAACCAGATCCAGAAATCCTGATCTCAAACCACAAAAGACGGAATCGTTATAAGTTTTGTAGATCTGTGAAAACTGTAGGTACGTATAGCTAGATAATTATTAAAAAATTCAGAATGTAAGCAGTCTTTGTTTCATTTGCAGGATCTACATTTGCGTAAGAAATTACCCTTAGTAAAAACCCGAATGACGAGCGAAGAATCAATCGATAATTAATTGTATCTGGATCATAAGACTGGTAACGTTATATATATTATTACATTATTTACATAACTGAATATTGAGTTGTGAAGACCTGTTGACAGAAGGGGAAACCTCTTAATTGGATGCAGATGTAGGAATATACACGTACATATATATATGTTTGGAGGGGGGAATAAATAACATACAATTAGGCACAAAGAAGGGATGTTTGTGAAGGAATATCAAATATAATAATGTTCTTCTTTTTTTTTTAAATAATGGCCTTGTATATTAAAACAAGCAGATTTTTTCTATTTTTCTCATTTATATTTTTTATATTTTACACGAAGAAAAATTTCGTTGAGCTAGATTTAGGGTCAATTGACCTGAAGGACGACCTTTTAGGTAAAACGTTGCTGAGAATAAGTCCGAGTTAGAAGTGACGGAAAGAGAAAGAATGGAAGCGCTGGAGGTCAGGCAGGCACCGGACGAAATGACATCCTTCAAAAGGAACCATTAGACACAGTCTTGATGCCCCAACAAAAACTCTGAGGCTCAAGAGGGTTACACTCAATTTTCTGTAGTTGAACTGTTTATTAGAACCAAATCGAATTAGCCCGTAATGTAGCTTAGTGAGAGGTGGTATTCTTCGCATCGCCGCATCGGGAAAACGTACATACATAGATTTTACCTTAGTGGGTTGCGCGGATGAATGAACAATCATTATTTGTGACAACTAGAAATCTTTGCATTTACGGAATGTGACACGGTTACTTTAGAAAACTACCTATCTTTACTTATGAACTCAAGTAAAGATTCCAGACGAAGCAAACGTCAAACTGCATTACAGTAGTTACGGAAATGATTGGCTCCCCTCTCTGGATGATCACAATGTATTCCAATTATTTCACTAAAGGCCACCCATTGCCTTATCGACCTGGTTGGGCGAGGGGCCACTGGGATTCGAACGGACGACCTCAGGCGTCATTAGAATCTTAACCACTAAATTAAGAGTGATAAATTTCCCAATGCTGCTAGACACCAAAAGTGTAATAAACCACCTTCATGGCTAATTTCTATTAAGAATCACATCAAAATTTTCGGAGTGCGGTTGGTGAATGTCGATTGCGTAGTTTTTTTGTTGTAGTTTCACGTGCTTTTCCCGTCCTGAAGTTGGTAATGTTGAGGAAAAACAACATTTTTTGTGGTGCAGTTGAAATACCTATATGTATAGTCTATCCCCATTATGGAGATCACATTTCTGTCTTAATTTTTTTGAAGCCGGATTTTTTCTTAGCTAGTATTAAGTCAGTTTGGCAAATGGGCAAACGCAAAACTGGGGATTTTAGCAATTTTTTAGGAAATAGCTTACAATAAGCTAGTTTATGTAAAGAAACATATGCCTTACCTGTTCAGGATCAGCTCTTTTTAAGCGATTATGAATGGAAACCCCTGAGGATGCGGAAGTGTAGATAATGCAGATAATGACGGTGGACGTCTGTCGTCAACCCCCCCCCCCCCCCCCTTCCAGTTTAGCGGTGTGGGTGATTCTCACAAGTGAACGTTCCCGGAGCGATCGATTTACAGGCGTGGTTTTAATGTTAATAAATTAATACTCCGACCGCCTCTTAGTAACCAATCCGTCCAGCGGTTCTCGATGTGAGGCGGGACGAAAAAAGTGGAAAAAGAAGCACTGTTAGGTAACCCGCCTAGAATGAGTGTGCGATTTGAAATGGAAGCATTATGGGACCCATTGTCATTTGATAGTCCTGTAATATTAGACATTGTCACAGCTCACTGGCTTCTCAGTGGATTTTTATGCGAGTGTCACAGATACGACGCGCGTAGAGTTTCAGAAAGACTACATTAAAACTTCCATTCGTTCCTGATTTCGTTTTGAAGAACGATCAACTGGCAGTCCGACAGTATGGAGATCGAATAGGACAATATCAATTTAATACAATCAGAGTACCTACTGGGTGACTATTCGATGGTGAATGGGAAACTGCACAGAGTTTGTTTTACTTACTGCAGAGATGGGGATCGAAGTTGTTAATTTGTCATGATGGCCTTGTTTTTGCTGGAAACATGAATGGGCAAGAACGTCAACGGTGTCCGTCACGAAATGCTAAAAGCTAATGGGCAATGGTTTAGTGGCATTACTGGATAAATGGAAGTACATAATCATCAATTTCATCAATACTGAAAATGAGAAAAAGATCAGGTAGGAATCCAACAGAAATCATCATCGATATTTTTACGGGCGACAAGAACAAATCGCAATAATCGTATTCAACGTTTTAAATCAATTTTTATGACCCATTCAATGCAAAACTAATGTAAAGACGCATGTACAAATAAAAAACGCTGCAAAGTACTTGTCACATGGGTTTATTAATCTATTGGAGTTCTAGAGATTCTTGTTGGCTGTTAAATTTATTGTTTCTTTCATGTGGAATGATTGAAATAGCTATTTATGATGATTTCCACCAATTTTGGCCCCCAAAACATGAAATAGGTACGTTTTTTTTCCCAGATCATCTTTGATGATTGGTAGTGCCATTTAATGGTCTTGATTCACATGTTTACACATTTTCTAATGTTATTATACACATTGATGGTGATTTCAGACAGTTTTCCAGGTTTTTGACTCATAAAAAACCAATTTTGGGAGCTGAACCTTTGGTAAAACCTCAATTTCCGCGTCTTTGGTCAAAATCGACTTCATATTCGGTCTTCTCGTCCCCAAAAACATGGAAAAGGATACCTCAAAACCTCATGTTACCAACATGTTGCTAAAACGCAAAAAGTACCTATTTTTACACACATTTTCACTCATAACACCCCTGGGTATATTCCGATCGGGCTGAAAAGTTTCGGGACACAACTAGGGCCCAAATGGAGCATGTGTGCGAAAGAACGATTTTTTTAGACCGAAAATGAAGCCTGTACACGTGATACGGCGGACGGCGGACGGCGTACGGACATTGCATTTTTGGAATCTACGTACCTTGAAACGGAAAAGAAAAAATTTTGAGGGGGTGTTATAAAAATTTTTTGCTGAGCGATTACATAGGTGTATTATTCACAGAATAATAAACCAAAACTAGTAAATAATATAATATGTAACAGTGTCTGGCAACGGGAGATGCCTTCCTATTGTTCATAAAGCTGAAATGATTGATGAGAACCATGTTCCCATAGTAATATGTTTTTGGTAATTCCTTTCCAACCTGATCTCTCACTTATGCCTCAGTATTCGCCAATACTTGTTTCTCTATTATTATTCTTTGTTCTGTATTTATGTATCTTTTGCATCATAACTTATTGTAAGCCCGTTTAAATTGTAAATAAATAAATGAATAAATACCCTATATTTGGGAATTCCAGACAGTAACATCCCCCCCCCCCCCCCCCCACTTATCCCCTCACCAACGCAAACAACCCTATTTCATCACCCAATTCACACTACCTACTCGTATTTTTTCATTTCCCAGACTTCACTCGTAATGTTCTTTCCTGTGGGTACTTAGGTAAAAAACATTTTTTAATCGAGAAAAGATCCTTGGCACTATCATACTTGTTTCAACTGAATTTTTCTTCTACGACATCCTGTTCTATTCGTTCAAACTATTCCATATTCCTCAGCAAGGGTTGAATTGGGGATGCATTTATCTTCGAGATGCGAGCGCACCAAGCACCGATCAGCATTCAGGCTACCGACCAAAACCGAGCATTCATACCATTGAATGAACTAGATATCGTCCATCCATCATACCTTAGTAATCAGTAGGTAATTCCTCCCTAAATAGTGCACTAAAGTTATGACTAAAAATGATCGACCGATCCTGAAGCTCATTCACGAATATCTTGAAAGCTCCAATCGAATATTTCGAATAATCTTAAACCCACACGCCTCCCAGTTCAGACTTTTAAAAAATCGGTCTTGAAACAAAACGGGGGCGTACATCACATGTTGAATCCTGATAGGCGGAGCCCCGGCATCTATTGAATTCAACATTGTTGTTTCATTAATTTCGTTTTACCTACCGCTGGGCTTCTGGAACTAGGACCCCACAGCTCATGCCATTACTCACTCAACACGAGCC
Source organism: Leptopterna dolabrata (assembly GCA_954871275.1). NCBI lineage: Eukaryota > Metazoa > Arthropoda > Insecta > Hemiptera > Miridae > Leptopterna > Leptopterna dolabrata. The sequence goes on along the minus strand of OX940981.1, from coordinate 28,072,351 downwards.
TTTTTTTTTCTCCATTTTCTGTTATAGCATTATAACTCAATTCAGGTCCCGTCCTCAGGTTTCTGGTATTTTCATTGAGAACCATGAACGCAAGAGGAAGACCAATGAACGGTTAATTCAGAATTCGAACCGGATGAGCCACAGAAGGCGGAAATTATTCAACCAATTCACGGAATGGTATAAACTCACACCGGGGGGAGGGGGGGGCTGAGGGATAAACAATATACACACACACTTACGTACACTGCTTCAACCCCCTTGAAAAAGGTCAAAATAAAGTGATCTAAATTCGAGTTTTGGGGCTAAACATAAATAAAAACGCTGCAAAGTCCTTATCTCATGGGTTTATTATTCTATTGGACATACCTACAGAAATTTTGGCTGTTCACTTATTGTTTCATTCATGTGCAATAATATTGATAAGCTATTTTTGATTGTTTCCATAAACTGTGGCCCCCAAAAACTCAAATTAGGCTCCTATTTTTTATAAATTACCTTTGGCCATTGATAGTGTCATTTAACTGTCTTGATTCACCGGTTAATACTATTTTTACTGTTATTATACAAATTTATGGTGATTTCAGACAATGGGCAGTTTCATCGTTTTTATTTTATTTTCTTAAATAAAAGATATCGGCGAGTGCTTTCCAAAAAGGTGCTATACGAGGGGTATCCGATGGTCGAAAAGGGGCGATAAAACAGTGGAAAGAGAGCGAAATGACGGCATAGGTACAGGCCCTCACCCCCGCGTCCGCCTGGGGGGAACCCTCAGAGCCATTCACTTACGTAATTTCGTTTTCTTTCTATCTGTTAGTTGCCCAAGCTAATTTATCAAAAATAGGAGCCTAATTCGAGTTTTTGGGGGCCAAAACTAGCAACCAAAAACCAAAAACAACCATAAATAGCTATTACAATTATTGCACATGAAAGAAACTATAAATGAACAGCCATCATTTCTGTAGGTATGTCCAATAGAACAAGAAACCCATGAGACAAGGACTTGGCAGCGTTTTCTAGTAAAATATAATAAATATGTATATTGTAGACACACATAATAGGGACAGGGTGAGTTGTTGTGTCCTGTTTCACCAAAGAACCGGTGGCTTGAGTCTTTCCATCCTTCCGAGTCACATATATTCCCTGGACCATATATCACACAATATACAGGATATATAGAATCCATGCTAATTCTTTCTACCCGATAACGGCGCACCCTGCCGCTGCCCAAATGAGCCTAGTCGGTCTTAAGCTGAGTAGCTTTGTTATGTACGATTTTTAAGAAAAGCCCTCGTACAAGAACTGGTGTACAGACCTAGCGCTCGTCGTTTGACTCGAAGACCTCCTTCCTTAAACGCCGTGAAAATGGGAAATGAATCTATACAGGAATCAAGCGTTTAACTTTCGACCTTTTTCCCCCTTTTGGGAAAACAATCGTCCAAAACCGTTTCACCAGGGGGCTAGGTAAAACATTCACCAGCCCAGCTACCGATAAACAATCGTCTTTCGATCCAACTGCCTTTTCCCAACTTTCGCTGTGACCGTCAATCAGGTGTAAAGCTCGAAACCGTAATTATTTCCATCTAAACCGTTTATCTGAGTCGTTTAACGAAAAAACAGGCGGGAGGGGGCTGCCTCTTACATGAACCCTGAAAAGCGACGATTTCGTCAGACACCGGTGACAGAGTTGAGTTGTCTTAACGACCGGAGGAAATCGTAAGCGCTAGGTCGGGCCTTTTCCTTTATTAAATGGCATTTAAAGCCGTCAACGAACGGAAAATTTCATCACGCGGCGGCGTTTTGTCGCTGATTTCAAACAAAAGTTTTCCAATGCAATCAGGCTCTGAGGGAAAATGTTGGAAAGGGAAAAAGGTGCGAGATGAAGCGTATAGATGATTTTTCGAAACGGAGACAAAGACTGGATGGCAACACAACAGTTCCGATCGCTTGCTAATGAAATCTTTAGCCTTGGACCGCAATTAAGACGGTCAGAGTAACAGACAGACTCCAAACACACTTTACTTACCTACCTCCAAGTCTACTGGTTGGTATTATCTATGAACCTTGAACCCAAAAAATGGCCATTCGTTCTTATCCTCTAACGTTCCTGTTGTAGGTATGTAATTGATAAAAGTATAAAATTACCACTTCCCCTTTTTTATCATTCCTCTATTCTTATTTCCCTCCTCTATTTTTTTTTATTTTACTGAATCTATTCCCATTTTGGCGTTTTTTAAGTAGAAAAACTGCATTTGAAACCTATTGAAATCGTATTTTCCTGCCGGTTTTTATAACATAAACTGGCTATAAGTTGATGAATGGAACGATATCAAGAGGCAACAAAATAATTGTTTTTAAGCGCGATGCGAACGGAAACAGATGGCAGAAGGATAGACCAACGAAGTTTGTTCAAGAGGGTCAGAAACGCAAAAACGGAGTGGAAACTTCGATTTTGGAAGACACAGTTTTGTTCCACCGATTTCATCTAGCTTGGTAGACTCGGAAGCAAAATATAACGGCCCTCTGAGCAATATATTTACTCAACTCAGAAACCTGCAAGTCAAGGACTCAGCTAAATACAGGAGATGTGAGTGGTATGAACTTGTGCAAAGTTACCATTTCGTTTTGATAAAACTCATATGGGACTAATTTGCAATGAACTTCCAAATCACCAAAATCTCAAAATTTTATCAAGACGAACAGAGCCAGAGATCCTGTACGACGGTGTTATTAGTCAAGAGATAGGATCATGAGCTTGCATTGGGTATACATGTAGATGTTCTGATGTCCTGATGTTCTATTAAATTGTTAAGTCCCTAACTTTCAACGTTTTGGCGTTGGTCATGGATATAAACCAATCATAAAATTGTGAAATCCAGCATCTAGAAGAATCACAACGTATTTTCACCTCTGTACTGTCACTACCACAACATGGCCACACAACGTTACTGTCACCACCACAAATGGCCGCACAACACTGTAAAACACAACCACACAATTTTCCCACCTTCTGAATCCGACCTGTGTTTTTTATCGTTAACTAAATTCTTTATCTTCTTAACTAAATTCTTATTTTCTCTTGTAAATTTATTTTCTACCAAAATGTTGAAAAACATTCACTACCAACATACGTATAATTACCACATTATTCGGTTTAAAAAAATTCATATTATTCACTGCTGCATCAGTCATCACATCTCATGTATATATATAGTTTACCGTCTGTAATCTGGCTCACACCGTTTCCTAACGCTGGAAGGTTAAAAGTAATTGATTGGAAAATGCAACCAAACAGCAGTTTTTCCCACCAATTCCGCTATCCAATCGTGTGGAAATAACAAAATGTTAAGTGCTATTATGGGTTGTGTGCTGGTGTGTGATGGCACGATACGTAGACTGAATCAGCGGTCGCAGTATAATTTCCGCTCGTCTACCGTAAGGTTTCTCACACAACCAGACACCTGGTCGACATTGTAAAACAAAACAAAAAAAGATAAAGATATTTCTAAACACCGTGGGATAAAGACAAAACCACGGAAAGCTGAAAATCCACACAAAAAAGTCAATCGCGGTTACGGCGACGTTTTTTACGCTCAATATTGTAACATAAAGCTGCGTAAACCGAATGTTAATTAGGAAGTGGTTTTCAGAAACCCTTGACGTCTGATGATGTGTGAAAATTGTGAGGGAGAGAGGATAAGGTGACTGTTGGGGGCTTGACCACATCCATCGGAACTCCCGAGCACGAAGTGGACACTGCGGTTTGGGAGCTCTCTCGTCATTTTTACTCTTTGTTTCGTGGAGGAAGACCGAAAACGAGTTGACTACCTAATGAGCGGTCCAATCTTTATCGTAAAACCCTTCAGTTCAAAACGATTCCTTCTGTATGTATGGATGCCATTCACGATTCGAATGGGCAACAACAATCTTCTCCGTGCGAGATTGGTGTGCGATCGAAATCGTGACTAAGTAAGAATATGATACTAAGATAACGGAAAGGAGTCGAACTAAGAGTTTGTAGAGTTGAGATTCCACACTGATTCAACACACATATGGGTCACTAAAGAGCCGCCACTGCTGTCGAAGTAGGTATATTTACTAATAAGATAGGTCACATTACCATGAGCTGGGGGGCATTCAACAATGCACATATTCCAGGGGGTCTGGAAGTGCCAAATTCAGTTTACAGTTCAGTACTGCCAGTGAGAGAATTTTCAGCTCATAATGCCTCCATAGAATGGGAGAAAATATTGCGCGTGACCGGTGGCGAGATTTCAAATCGAGCCAACAAACTGAACATCTCTTGCTCCGACAGGATGGATATTGAACCCTAAAGTTTTTACACGGAGCTTTATGTGACCCTAAAATTATATATATAAGATGTGTTGTGCATTCATTCATACAAACATCGAAAAAAAACCCTACAAGGCAGAACCACATCGTAAATCCTTACAAAGTGGACCCAAAGTACCTATCCAGAACCTATTCCAAGTACCAAGGATCCAAATTACCTATTCCAGTTATTGTTCGTTACTGACGATGGTATGACCACCGACACTGGTATTTAACAGTGCATTTTGCTTTTAGTGGAAACACCCGACGTTTCAAGAACTCCATTCTCATTTATCGCTGGTTTATTTTAGCGTTCATTTTTGCCCATAGGTACATCGTATTTATATAACTAATAGATATAGGATATGAGTCATGGTAGGGGTTAGGGTAAGCTACACAGTGACAGCTTGCATTCAGGACTGCTTTCTCCCAGGACTACTTGGTTGCATCTACCGGTAACAACCGAAAAAAAAGTACCTGGAGCCTCGGATCAATGAGGCAGCCAAGGATCTCCAAAGAAAACCACTGGCGCTCCACGTATTCGACCATCCGTTTGCGGCTTACCGCAAACTATTGTTTTAGCTGATGGTTTTCAATCGAACACGGCCCTTCCCACGGTACTCTCTGTAAGCCCCTTCCATCTTCCGCTGGAAGCTAATTACCTCACAGTCCATTTCTTTCTATTATTACACTTCGTTTTATTATTCCGAATCTCTGATTAAGAAGCGAGGTTGGGAGGGGTTTTCCTTCGGACTGTGAGCCATAACAATACTAATTGCCTTCGCCGCGAGGATTCGTACAAAGTTCTCCATTTACATAAGGATGTCGCAACGACAAACAAAGCTCGCCTCCGCACCTTCTAAAACGCATTATAACCCCCTTAAGTAGCCCATCTAACATTATGAATGTACATACGAAATTACTATCATTTCGAGGCCGTTTCCTTCTTAAGCAGCCAAACATGCTCACGCTTCTGCGGTTAAGAGTTCACACAAGGAAAATTGAGCCAGCTCGTCTGGCAGGGCAAAGAGATCGTTATCAAGTTTACACTTTCTAGAGCTGCTGAAAAAGATGACGTGAGAAACGAATTGCGATACTTCTGAGAACTCGGGGATTCGTCTTGGTGATAAATGATCCGTGGGTAAACTTCCGGATTTCCTAGTTTAAACGCCACAAGCGGATAGCGTGAAGGAGCTTGGTCGAGTTAGCACTCTCATCGTTACGTGTGTCTTTATGAAGTGACGTAAAATCCATTAAGAAATGAGGTTGCACGTAGAAGGAATTCACATACATGTAAATACAATTGTCACTGCAATGGAAATAACGGAACACCTTCCTTGTTCCACGTGATTTTGAAAAGAACCTGCAGTAAGTACTACCAACATGTAGAAAGTACCTACCTACCTACTAGATGAGTTAGGTACTGGCTGCAATCAGCTGAGGTTTAAATCCAATCAAAGTTGAAAAACGCTGTTTTGAGTTGAAAATATGGGATTCAAAAATCGGTTAAAACCCTATTTCTACCCATTTTGGGTACCTTTAGAAACCAGCATGAGGAAAAAACCGCAAAGCTTACCGCGTTATATTACCGCAAAAAAACGGCGTTATATTACTGCCACCCATTTCACCTAGTAGATTACAGACCTTGACCCCTAACAGGGTCAATTGAGGCCCTAACTCTAGTATCAGGTATAATTATATGATTTCACAAAAATAATATAAGTATGTTTGTACTAGGAGTATCAATTTTGCTATTAACCATAATATAAAGTGGTGAAAAATGGGGGTAGAAATTTTCAGAACGCCGTAGCTCGAAACTTTCAATAGAAGTGTGATGAATTTAAAATTCTCATCACGGTGGCGTGGAAGGAAGGTGAGTGAGTGAATCTAGGTAAAGGATAGAAAAGGAGGAAAAGTCGCAGGCGGCTGTAGTCAACCGAACATCTACGACTTTTGGAGGAGAGAGAGGTGGTGTGGAAGGAAGGTGAGGAAAAGTCGCAGGCGGCTGTAATCAACCGAACATCTACGACTTTGGAGGAGAGAGAGGTGGATGAGGGAATTTCACCTAGGCGGCTGTAGTCAACCGTTCATCTAGGTGAAGGAGAGGAAAGGAGAGGTCCCTTGTCTAGGCGGCTGTATTCAACCGATCATCTAGACAAGGGGGGAAGGAGGAGAGAGGAGAGAGGAGGTGAAATTCCCAGGCGGCTGTATTCAACCGATCATCTGGGAGGTAAGGTAAGAGAGAGAAGAGAGAGCTGGTTAGAGGAAGTGTCGAATGAATCTTGAGCGCCAGGATCCGGGGTTATATAGTACTTGGGGGCCTCTCCCTCCAGCTCCTTGCTGGGAGCTGGTAGTGGGGCCCCAGGTTGAGTAACCCTGGGTTCTGTCGCCTATCCCCACTCATATCTTTATTCACGGAGCTTTAGTTTGGCGTTTGGATATTGGTGAGAACTTAATATGATAGGAGTGTTCCCGGGAGGGACTCACGACAGAGGTCCCCCCAGTTTGAACCAATATTTGTGGAGCTGAAGGCGCAAGTTGACAGGAGCTGAGGGCTACGGCAAACAAAGGTGGTGCTGAAGGCGCAAGGTGACAGGAGCTGAGGGCTACGGCAAACAAATGGTGGTGCTGAAGGCGAAGAAAAGGTGACAGGGGCTGAGGGCCGATGCAAACAGAGGTTGAGCTGAAGGCGGTCCTTAAAACTAGTAGTAACATAAGGTAGAGCATAAGATAGATAATAAGGAAGTAGAACATAAGGTAGAACATAAGGCAGAACATAAGGTAGATGATAAGTAAGTAGAACATGGATATAAGTAAGTAGACAATATAAGGTAGTATAAGTAGGATGAGATGGCGAGGTATGTACAGTGCGGTGGTCAGGATCCCTAAACATTTAGCGTTTAGGGAAGTGATCGGCAAGGGCGAGATGAGGAGGATGAATAATATTTACAATGAGATGGAGTATGTACAGAGGATGCATGAATATTTACAGCTGGCAGATGATTATTTACAGATGGCGGGTGAGTATGTACAAAAGGTGAAGTAGTATATACAGAAAATATAGAAGTATGTACAGACATTTGGTTACATGGTGGTAGGCGGTTGCGAGGGTCCGCCGTTTCCTGGGTGTGGCGTGGCGAGTGTTTGTGTGTGTGTGTGTGTGTGTGTGAGTTGTGTGAGTGAGGGAGGCGACCCCCTCTAACAGTCTTCACGTTAGTGAAGTCTGATAGAGGGGTCCCTTCACTGCCAGGGTGGCGGTGAAGGGGAAGAGCCGGTGGGAGCCGGTACCCGGGGCGTCGCGGAGAGAGGCGGCGACGCTGGGGTCCGGCGGGTGAAATGGAGGCGATGTGCGGTGTAGGTGGTGTAGGGCTGGGTGTGGGATTGGTGTGGTGAGAGTGGTCGGGGAGGACTGGGGCTGGTTTGCACCGTGCCAATGGCACGGTGTGGGGCTTCCCGTCAATTAACAGGGTAGCGGTGGAGTGTGTTGTGCGGATGACCTGAAAGGGCCCGGCATACAGGGGTTGGAAAGTTTTATGGATGCCGGGCTCTTTCAGGTACATGTGTGTGGTGGTGAAAAAACGTTTGGGATATGTGGTGTCGTTTGTGGGTGTTGTGGAGTGTAGAGGCTCCCTGTTAATTGACGGGGTGTGGTTTGGGGTGAAAATGTCGGCCGGTAAGCGTAGCGGGTCTTTGAAGGCGTTTTGGGCGGGGCTAGTTTGGTCTGAAGGACGGGCGGATGTTCGAAGGCTGAGCAATATGTAGGGAAGGGATTTAGTCCAGGAAGGGGAATTTGTTGAAGTAGAAATGGCCTGTTTCAGGACCGAGTGCCACCGCTCTATTTTCCCGTTGGATTGGGGATGGTACGGGGTGGTGTGGATCTTTTGGATCCCGAGGGAGCGTAGTAAATCGGAGAAGTGGGCCGATTCAAACTGCCTCCCTTGATCGACCGTGACTGTTCGCGGACAACCGTAACGGCTGACCCATTGAGAGAGGAAAGCCGTTGCGACGGTGTCCGCGGTGATGGAGGAGAGGGGGATGCACTCCACCCAGTTGGTGGCACGATCGATCATCGTGAGGCAGTATTTCTTCCCCTCGGATGGGGGAAGGGGGCCCACTAAGTCCAAATGTACATGCTCCCACGGGAGGGAGTCGGGGATTGGTTGAGGAGGTACATGCGGGTGGGCCGAGACTTTGAAACGCTGGCACTTCTGGCACCCGAGAACCCAGTTACGAATATCTGTATTCATATGGGGCCAGAAGTACCGCGTCTTGATGAGGTCCCGGCTCGCCCGAATGCCGGGATGATGGAGGGAATGATAGTGGAGGAACAACTGCCTCCTCAACTCCGGTGGGACGTAAGGGCGCGGTGAGTCGGCCGTTACGTCACACCAGAGGTCGAGGGGAGGCAGCTGTTCCAACTTGGATGCGGAAATGAGGTTGGAAAGGGCAGGGTCGGAGGTGGGGTTTTGTTTGGATTTGATGGATTGAGGAGAGGGGAATGGCAGCAACTCCGCCACCGGCGCCGGGGTAGGGGTGGGTCGGGATAGTGCGTCCGCCACGCAGTTGTCGGCCCCCGGCAGATATCGAATATCGGACGTGAATTGCCCGATAAACTCGAGCTGCCGGAGGCGACGCGGGGAGGCGGACTTACGATTTTGAAGGAGGGCGTGGGTCAGGGGCTTGTGGTCTGTAATGACAGAGAACTGCCTGCCCTCCACGAAGTCACGAAAGTGTTTTATGGCTTCGTGGATGGCGAGGAGTTCCCTGTCGAAAGTTGAATAGTTTTTCTGGGTGGGGGATAAGGTTTTAGAAAAGAAGCCAATGGGTTGGGGGGTGGCGCCGGTGTGCTGTTGGAGCACTGCCCCGATGGCCCAATCGGACGCATCGGTAGTGATGGAGAGGGGAGCGTGAGGGTCGGGGTGGGCCAATAGAGCGGCGTCTACTAGGTCCTGTTTACAAATTTTGAACGCGGCGGAAAGTTGGGGGGTCCAGGTGATGGGGCGGTTATCATTTTTTTTGGAGGGTTGGGGAATGGCGTGTATGAGTGGTTGTTGATGTTGGGCGGCGTGTTTTATGTGTCTACGGTAAAAATTTAACATACCCAGGAAGCGGCGGAGCTCGGTGACCGTGCGGGGTTCTGGGAAGTCAAGAATTGCGTGGACCTTGTCGGGGAGGGGTGTGATGCCGTCCGAGGATACTTGGTGGCCGAGGCAGCGGACGGAGGGTTGGCCGAGGACACATTTGTCTGTGTTGACCAGGAGACCTTCGGTGGAGAAGATGTTGAGGACTTGCTGTAGGTGGTCGAGGTGTTCTTCGGGGGTCTTGGAGGCGATCAGTATATCGTCGAGAAAACAAAATACGAAAGGCAGGCCTCGCAAGATACTATCCATATAGCGCTGCCAAGTTTGCGCGGCGTTCCGTAATCCGAAGCCCATCTTCACATATTCGAACAACCCGAACGGGGTAATTATAGCGGTTTTCGGGACGTCGGGGGGGTGGATGTTGATGTGGTGGAACGCTCGCGAAATATCAAGGGTGGAAAAGATAGTGGCGCCATGGAGATGTGACGAAAAGTCACGCAGGTGGGGGACATTATAGAGGTCTGGTGTAGTTTTCGAGTTGAGCCGACGGTAGTCCCCGCAGGGGCGGATATCCCCATTGGGCTTCTGTACGATGTGGAGTGGAGAAGCCCAAGGGGATTTTGAGGGGCTGGTGGGGTGGATTTTTCGGCGGCGCTGCAGGCGCGGCCGGAAGGTTGGCAGCCGTGGCGGCGGCGTAGGAGGGGTAGCGAGGCTTGGTGGTGGTGGTTGTGTGAATGCGGGCGGGGGGGGTATGTGCATGGTCCCCCCCGTGTTGGCGAGGAGGGGGGCCCGCCGGATTTACCGGCGGGCGGCTGCGTTTCCCTGCTTAGGGGCGAAGGAGCAGGGGGGTTGGCACTTGCGGGCCTCCCCACCGAAGTTTACATGATAGAAACAACGGTGGGGGGGGTCCGCAGGGAGGTAGTTGGTTGTGGTGGGGCGGGCCGGTTTGGATGCTGCTGGGGACCGTCCTCTGCGTTGGCGGGGAGGGGATGCGTTGCGGCGCTCGGGTGAGCGCCGGCTGCGGTAGTCGGCGGACGAGTCGCGTCGGCGATCCGCCGACGGGGCTCGACGTTCGTTGAGGGAGGGTGCGCGGCCGCGGTCCCGGGATTGTGTGCGGTCCCGGAACGGCGGGGGGTGGCGCGGTGTGCGCACCTCACCGACGGTGGCCGCAGCGGCCAAGTCGTGTAGAGTGTCTGCGAGCCGTAGGAGGGGCTCGTCGGGGCCGTCGAGATGGCTGGCTAGGGCCATCTGGACGGGGTGGGGAAGGGCACGTAACCAGAACGTGCGGGCGATGTCGGCGGTCATAATACCCTGCAGCTGGTGTCGCAGCCGTCGGTAGAGGTGGGAGGGCTTCTGGTCGCCGAGGTGTTGAGGTTGGGAGAGGGCGGCGACTCGGGCGATCTTCGACGGCTGGTAGGTGCTGATGAGGCGGCTGCGGAGGTCGTTGTACGCAGCGGTGGCGTCGGGGGAGATGTCAGAGGTCTGCAGCAGGATCTCGTAGGGCAGTAACGAGATTATTCGGGAATACCGAGTTTTCTGGCTGCGGATGTTGGCGGCCGAAAACGCTGCGTCAACTTGAAAAAACCAGAGCGCCGGGTCGTGCGTGTAGAAGGGGGGCAGCGACAGAGGGAACGCAGCGGACGCCGTCATGACGTTGGCGGCGGCTGCGGCTGTAGCGGCGGCGGCGGCGGCGGCGTCTGGTGACGCAGAGGTGGCCGGGGAGAGCGTGGAGAAAGGGTTGTCGGCCGATGCGTCGGATGTCGCAGCGGCGGGCGGCTGCAGTGTGGCTGGTCGCAGGAGCGGCGGCGTCGGGGAGTTCGGGTCCATTTCTGTAATTAAAATTCAAAAATTTGGCGTGGTTTTGAATTTTGAAATTTGCAATATCGGCGGGAGCGGTGGTTGAGTTGAGCGTTGGAGTTGAATGTTGAGAGTTGATCTCCGTGCGGTTGAGGGTGGGCCAAAATTGCAAAAATTACTGAACTTTGTGAATTTTAAATTGATTTAAAATGCGGGACACCGAACTGTTTGACTGGGGCGACACATGGGGTGGGAAGGTGGGAAGGAAGAAGGTTGAGTGAACGTCGGGTTCACCACTGTGATGAATTTAAAATTCTCATCACGGTGGCGTGGAAGGAAGGTGAGTGAGTGAATCTAGGTAAAGGATAGAAAAGGAGGAAAAGTCGCAGGCGGCTGTAGTCAACCGAACATCTACGACTTTTGGAGGAGAGAGAGGTGGTGTGGAAGGAAGGTGAGGAAAAGTCGCAGGCGGCTGTAATCAACCGAACATCTACGACTTTGGAGGAGAGAGAGGTGGATGAGGGAATTTCACCTAGGCGGCTGTAGTCAACCGTTCATCTAGGTGAAGGAGAGGAAAGGAGAGGTCCCTTGTCTAGGCGGCTGTATTCAACCGATCATCTAGACAAGGGGGGAAGGAGGAGAGAGGAGAGAGGAGGTGAAATTCCCAGGCGGCTGTATTCAACCGATCATCTGGGAGGTAAGGTAAGAGAGAGAAGAGAGAGCTGGTTAGAGGAAGTGTCGAATGAATCTTGAGCGCCAGGATCCGGGGTTATATAGTACTTGGGGGCCTCTCCCTCCAGCTCCTTGCTGGGAGCTGGTAGTGGGGCCCCAGGTTGAGTAACCCTGGGTTCTGTCGCCTATCCCCACTCATATCTTTATTCACGGAGCTTTAGTTTGGCGTTTGGATATTGGTGAGAACTTAATATGATAGGAGTGTTCCCGGGAGGGACTCACGACAAGAAGATTATGGGCTTATGGAGTTTTTTTAAAGATATTAAATTGATCTCGAACTTGAGAATTTTTTGAAACCACCAGGAACATTGTATGTCCCGCCGTTCGTTTGCACCGCAATGCTTCGTCAACATGATAATGAATGAAATTGTATACATCCAGCCCAGGTACCACTGCCACGGAACACCTTACTGTAATCACGCATGGCTGAATGAAATCGAGTTGGTTGTTACGTGATATTATTTCATTTGAAGAATGTGACGGCATATGAGAATCCTGCCAATAAAGGGCCAGGGCTCCTCTCGATTTTGGTTTATTATTTTCAATAATGAACCTTTGGAATCGACCATGAAACAAATTTTTTTAACCCCCCCTCAAAATTTCTTGGTTTACGTTTCAAGGGACGTAGAATACGAGTATCGAATAAAAATATTCCCGTCCGTCTGCCGAACGCCGTCCGCGGCTTTTCCCTCAGTTCCCAAGAACCAAAATTCACGAAATTTTGTATATGGGTCCCGGCGTTGAAATATCCGGAGTATCCCTATCTCGGAAAACTTTCTTTTGAGGTGTGGTTTTTCTCGTATTTTTAAATAGTTCGATTTTTTTCTGAATTTTTGAGACCATCTGTAGCATTCTACGATGTCGCCATAAAATTTGCTATAAAATTTGCCCGAAAGAGAAGCATGTGTGCAGGCATCAAGCTGGGTTGAGGGCGCACATATCTTGTCTCCCGGCCAGGTGGCGGGCGTAGCGGAGAGGTCTAGGCGTCGGGCTCCTAACTTAATATCTGAGGTTCTGGGACCGAATTTTTTCACTTCACATCAACAATTTCCCTTCAGAACTACATTTCTGTTTCTTTTTGCCATTTTAGCTACTGCTTAAACATACAACGCATTAAGTTAATCTGTAGTTGCATGATGTTAGATTATAGGTACTGAACTACGGAAGGGCTGTAATCTATACAGAAGGGTTATCTATACAGACAGCTGTGATGTGTAACAGGAGGGTGTTCTATAGAGAGCTGCGATAATGTAACAGAAGGGTGTTCTATACAAAACAATAAACCTTTGTGTAGGAATTTGCAGCGTTTTTTGTGCAGGCGGCAGAAAGGATACTGGTGGTTCGCGAAAACGAACCTTCAACTCCGGGAAGCACTGCGTTATAATACAGCCACTGTCTTACCATGGGGCAGTCACACTCTCACCCTACCTTTATTGAGCTCCGTGGGAAGGGGAAACTATGCTGTATGGGCGGCTGGTTTCACTCATTCCCTCGTGCCAAGAATGATGATTTTGTATTTTGTTGATAGGTACTTTTTCAACTTGAACAAACGCTATGCTTCATGAATAACAACAAATAAGTAATTAATGGTAGACTTCTTGAATCCACCGCACATTTTTATGAAACTGTTATTCCCCGGCCGGCTGCAGTATAGCTACTCGATTTAGGGTTTCAGGGGTGGGGGGGGGGGGGGGCATGAGGGTAGGTACTAACCACAGAAAAACGTGAAGGGGCAACTATAAAGGTAAATAATAAATCACTGTGTAATAATCTGCAGCGTTTTTACTCTAAATTTTCAATCAAAACTGAAATTTTGGAACACCACTGGTCCGAACACCAACATCCGACTATGACTGATTTTTTTCTCTTCAGATTTGATAGGTGAGAGTTATAAGCTTCAATTTGTGTTGTCATATTGCTGCCCTGACACTGACTTTCATGGGTTTCAGGAGAAACTTGAGTTAGAAGTGGGAATTGTTTTCTTTTTCTTGCGTGAAATTGCGTTGTTTTCATTCAATACTCCCTGGACTCCTCATCATTTTTTGATATTTACAAGCACCACTTTTCTCGCGTGATTCTCTATGGGGGGAGGGAAGGAGGATAGAAAGGTAGGAAATGGAGAAATCAGTCAATTTAAGAAAGTTAGAGATCCAAGACTTTGTTTCTAATACCTTTTCTTTGTTTCTGACTTCGAATTCGGTTTCAACATAAAAGTTCATTATTGAAAATAATAAACCAAAATGGCGATTGAACTTGAAAAAAAAATCTTTGTTCTGCATAAGATCCTCTCCCACTGGGAGTCTCTCAAAGATTTAGAAAATTATTTATAATTTTATTAAAAGCTATAAGTATGCGAATAACTATGTATTAAATTACATCCGCGATGACAGCACAGAGTTTCTTCACAACAGCAATTTCTGATGTAACTTAAGTATTTGGTTAGTGCACTACTTAATTTATCATGTGTTTATCATGAGGCGCTTGGTAAGAAATTTTGAAATGTAGAATGTCTCTTCTAGACAAAAGTTGTTTAGTTTGTCCCGATACAGTTCATTCAATGATCGAATAAGACGGTAAAACCAAACACTAATCGACTTTAGCGTTACCAAAAACTGGAAACTGACAATTTTGTCTTCCAGGAGGCATAACGCTGCCATCAATCGATGGAAACCACACCGGTTCTATGCAGACGGTGGAAGGTTCCATATTTGACCTAACAAACGATCCCGCACCGCAACGTTTGAATAGGCCAGCGGTCTTTCGGAAAACAAGCAGGTAAAGCGAACAATTTGGCACATCTGTTGCCCAATACTTAAACGGAAAGTAATGACTTAAGAAGACACCGTGAAGAGGGTCCAAGCAGGCGGCAAAGTCTCAGACGTCGAAAATGTGCCACCTTGGGCAAAAGGGCAAAAGCTCCCCGGCAACAGAACCATAAAGTCGGCAGCTCTTTGAGCAATCACCGCTCCTAATGCCACTGTTTTAGTTCCATCATCACCTAATAGTCGTTCCAGGCTCTTTGGCCTTTTGTTAACCAACGCCCACCTTATACTTTGGTCGCTCGTTAGCTGATTTCCACTTCGTCTCCGATCCATTTGGTTTCTTTAAAAGCTCTGGGGGTTGCCTGAAATTTTAAGGCGCCTGTGAATTTGTGGGTTGAAGGAATCTGAAGACCGACTTCCTGTTTTATGGGTGGTATCGGTTTGTCGGTCAAGGCTGGTGTTTGCTTTTGAAAAACGAGAAGGGCGACCATCTTATCACGGTCATGTTAGCGGATTTTCGAAGGAAGAATAGTTTTGCGAAGGATGCAAAATCTTTAGTTCATTACATTTCTGTATAATTATTTTATTTTTATTTATTTATTATTTATTATTTTGGCTTCAAGGAAAACCACCTAGTACCTAGCAGCCAAAGATTTTATTTGCAGGCGACGTTTCGATCCCCAAGTGATGGGACCCTAATCATGCCTTATCGGGTGACTGGAATATTACCCATTGCACTAAACTGCGTTCTTTACCTATATATTTGCAATACTTACAATGAATTTACAGTTTTGGTAGATGAGCAGTTTTGGTAGGGAAACAATCTTTTTTATTTTAATATAAAGAACGTAGTTTAGTGCAATGGGTAATATTCCACTCTACCAATAAGGCATGATTAGGGTCCCATCACTTGGGGACCGAAACGTCGCCTACAAATAACAACTGGCTGCTAAAAGGTGGTTTTCCTTGAAACCAAAAACCTCCATGATGAACACTCAAAATCAGCCGGGCATTAGTCCCTCGACCTCCAGTTATCACTATATCCAGTTATCAGTAACCCTATAATTTAATTATAACAATTAATAGTAGTTAACGGCAAACGAAAGGATGGGTTTGAAGAAGAACAACAAAAGGCGGTTCAAATTTGAGTTTTCGGGTGGTCAAAACCTCACTAAACATAGATATTAAATAACCAAAGCTGTATAAGACTTCCATTGCTTCAATATTTTTCTAAAACAGAATGAATTTTGTTAATGAAAACTAATTTGAGTTTTCGGTAGTCGAAACTACCAGAGTCACCGACTTTTGAAATTTTGAATACTACATGACTAGAACTTTTTAAACCTTCAATTTAAAAAAAATACAGGACTATTCCTGTGTTCCAACTATTTCTGTTGATTTTACGGAATGATCTTACTTGAAAAAACCTCAAACCTATTTCGAAATCTCTATAAAAATATGTTTTGGCTGTCAAAGTTCATCTTTCTTGTCCCGACTCCTCATTCCATACAATTGTTTGGTGATTTTTACGAATAAATTGTTGTCGACTTCTAGCGATTTTTGACCCACGAAAGCTCATTTGACTAAACTTTTGTATTCAAAAAATGCGCATGTTTCTAATCAAGTTTTCATTAGGTGTCAGAAACATATTAACACAGTCCAGTCGCCGGTCCCACTACCGGATCGTAGAACGTACTTACTAGGAAATCAGAGGATCACGTCATATCCTACTCGCATCACGACAAGCCCATTACGCCGTTCATACTCTTCAACATATCCAGCTAAGTAAGCTCATTTTCAAACTGGATTCGGATTCATTTTTCGTCCTCAAACGCTCACGGTCCCGTCACCACCTAAGCGCTCACTGTCACGGCCGCCGCTCCGCTAACCAGCTCCTCCTAAAAGCTTTTCCCGCCGCGTACCGAATCTCCTCCACCACAAGGATGCACTTACGGGAAAATTGTTCACCTTCCCATCTCGGAAAATTGCTCCCTTCACGATTTCACGGGGTTTGTTCATGTCGCTGCTTGTCATGGGCGCTTCCCCTCAATTTTCCTATACAAACACAACAACAAAAAGTCGGTTTTATTTTTATTTTTTCTAAACCCGTTTTATCTCTTCTGAGGCCTGTTCCCCGTCGACCTAACCTGTTTTTACGATAACCTTCCGTGAAAAGCAATTTGTATGTAGGTACGCGAGTTTAGAAAGAAAAACGGGAGTTACAGACCCTGGCAAAAGGTTTTCGGGGTGATTGTCATTTTCTTTCTCCCGATCCACCTTGGCTTCATCGTCTTCTTGAAGGGGAAGAGGTTTCCAGGGTTTTTCGAAACTAAATTGGACGGCAGTTAGGGTAGCAGTTGAGTTCCGGCCGGCTAAAAGGTGTTTCATTGAATCGGCTCCACGAAATCCTTCCTTTTTACCGCTAAACTTCTTTCTCCTCCAGGTCGGAGCTTTTAAGAGATTTTCTTGTCGGTAACCGCTTCTTCAATGAAATCAATGCCATTTCACTTTCAGCCAATTTGTGAAAGAAATTAAGCTATTGTAACAGATCAAAAATATTTAGCAGACCTACGTGACATTTTCAGTTTTTTCGACACCTAGCAATCCCATCCTTCAATCCCTAAATGTTAACAAAACTTTTTGTTGTTTGTCATTCCATTATTAATTGTCATTCCAAACGACATCTGACCTTGGCTTCGGATAACTGATTTCTGATTTCGCGATGGCGAACGAAAATACGAGTCCGAAGATGATTAATTTAAAAAAAAAAAAAAAATAAGAGGATAGAATTGGAGTTTTCGGAGTTCAAAAATCGGTTAAAATTTCAAAACAAGCAGCGTGAACATATGAGCGAATTTTCAAGGTTGATTATATAAAGCCTTTTACGACGATTTTCAGCGATTTGTGACTGCCAAAATCCCGATTTTGACCCCGAAAACTCGCATCTGACCCGCTATTTAGAGGATAAATATTTTTAATTTACGAAACACACTTTTTCTGTCTCAAGCAAACCATTATTCTCTATTTTTTGGTGATTTAATCTCAATTTTTGGTAGATTTAGACAGTTTTAATTGATTTTTGAATCCCATATCTCGTCTTTTCGTTTGTCATTACAAACATTTTGGGGAACCTTGGATTTTTTTTAATACTTCGTAATTGATTCCATAATCCATATGTCTACAAATATTGGACCAATGGCAATATCGTATTTTCTTCAAACATCAGTTGAAAGATAAGGCATTTTCCAACAACATTCGTCATTATTTAATGCAATTAGTTAGGCCCAATATTTTGAAGGTTTGATAATTATTGAATAATGATTCTTCCTCAGCTGAGATTATTTCAAGATTTATCAATCCCCTAAGTTCAAATAGAAATCGCAAACATCCGGCAGCAACCGCTGACCCGCCAATGTGGGTGTAACGAATGATAAGTCCGTTGACGCGGTTAGTTATGTTGTAAAGCGAAGGGCACCGATCCGGACGATTATTCAGTCTGAACCGGAGAAGACAAGAGGAGTTGAGAGTCTCATTTGTTGCCCGTTTTGCGCGGGGGTCGAAACGAGTGGGTGACTTCGGGGGTGGGGGGGGGGGGGGGGGAGACAATGTTTTCAGCTCTGAGGGGCCTGTCATCCACGTGGGGTCTCATATTAAATATCTCCTAACCTCCTCGGCAGACTGTAATGTACGACTTTAGGACACGAGCCCTTGTTCCAGGCAGTTACTCTCGTTGATACGTAGTGCAGCCTCATGAGTAAATTTTATAACGTCCAAAATTCGCCATTCACTTCATTCGGTGCTGCATTTAAATACACAGCTCTTTATTTTCAACCAAATTTTGGAATTGTGCAAGAAAAAAAGTCTGCCAATTATTCGAGTAGGAAGTATAGCTTCCTCACTTGAATCACATGAACGTATAGAATAGTTGGGTTGGTTCATTTTGATACGGGACCATCAGCGATTCAACCCGCGTTTACCCTAGACATTTCAGCTCTCTACTACTATTTTTGGCCCAGTTAGAAGCGTAACAAGGAAATGGTCAACACCATGTTCACGCATGCGCAGACGAAAGTTACGGTTAGATTCCAATGAAATTCATGTGGAACTATCGAAGTAGCATTCCTGATCGACCCTCCAAGTCTGAACTCATTTCAACGAGTTATGGGCGTTTCAAGTAGCATATTTTAGATTTACGCATCCGCAGACGAAAGTTACAGTACTTTTTCGATGATTTTGGTATGGGACCATCTGTGACCCAACCCGCAACTATCTTCCAAATTTCAGCCCATTTCGACCATTATTTCGTGTATTACGGGCGTTAAAAGGAATTGACCACAGATACACAGACGGACAGACACGGAACCAAAAATATTCCTGGATTTCATAAACGCAAAATGGTAGTGGAAATTTTCATTTTGGAGGACATAGGTAAATTGTTTTAACTCAATCACGAATCCAAGGCTTCCGGTAAAATTAGCTATTTTACGTTTAAACGTTAAGTGTCCCGTCCGTCCGCGGCACTTTGTTTAGTTACCATACACTAAAAATTAATGAAATTCCGCGAGAATTTTGTTTAGTTACCATAAACTAAAAATTAATGAAATTCCGCGAGAATGTGGGGGGGGGTCTAGTAAGCCCTCGAAGCTCGGCGTTATTATCTGTTACATCCAAGTGATGAGAAATATGGACTGAAATGACAAAACGCCGTTGCTAAAAACACTTCGGATGGAAATCACCAAAGATTTTCTTTGCAAATCTGAATAGATTCCATTTCAGAGATTTTTTTTTTTTTTAACCACACGGAGTGTATGACAGCCGTTTGTTCACAGTGATTTCCTAAAGCACCTTAATTCTGAACCGAAAACACATCATCAACATGAGCGTGGACCAAATTTCAACAATAAAGGTCACTGGCGCCAAAAATTATCATGACATAATAATAATTACCATGAATTATCATAACATTGTATAATACCATTTACAATACAGTGAAAACGCCTTCGCTAAAAAATTTCAATAGGTACACACTTACTTTGTCAGAAATATTTTTTCCTTGGTAAAAATAAGCTCTAATTCAAGTTTTTACGGGTAAAAATCCCTGAAACACTTCACACACTTTTAACACAGAATGTGTTTTAGCCATGGACTAACTAGCCAAAAAAGGTAACGAAATCTGGGACGCTGTTATGAAAAATTTCTAATGATTTTCACGTACAACCGATTCGTTGCTACGGAACTTTAACTTCGCCAGTTATCATCGTACAAAAATCGTTCACCACTCGTTGGATAGCTCTCGATTTACCTAACCATATTACGTTAACCAATGCGGACTGCGTGGCCGACAAGCTGCGGTATGAGCGCGATTGTTTAAATAATAATTGTAATAATTGTTTGTTGTTTACACACAGGTGATCATTCTCAATAATTTATATTGTGAACACGATTGCAAGCTTTATATAAGTACCGATGATACGGAACTAAGGATCGTGTAACCTGGTGTAACCTATGAGCAGTCAATAATATATCAGTCGAAAAAGGTTTATGTGAAACGCGTGAGCTAAAACACATTCTGTGTTTCTATAATTTCGTCCGAAGTATGTAAATAGAGGTAACCGGGGGTCCAGGGGCTTGACCCCTGGCGAGGCGCGGAGCGCCGAGTTTTGTTCATAATTTTCAATAATGAACCATTGGAATCATCCAAGCATGGAAAAAATCCACTCAAAATTTTGATGGTTTCCGTTTCAAAGTATGAAGAATCCGAAAGTGGAGAAGAAAAAGTTCTGCCCGTCCATCGTACTTCGCACTTTTCTTAGTTACCATGAACCAAATGACATTTGTTTTTTAGGTGTCTGTCCCATGTTTGGTTTATGGGGGTCTAGTTGGCCTTGAGGCGAATCCGCGGTATCAATTTCTCGCGAATCTATGGCCCGATTTCCCCAAATTCGGTCGGTAGTTGGGGTGCAACTCCTAGATGGTCCCGTATGAATTACAGAAAGACTGAATCGCGAGTACGGTCACTGCCGTGATTCCGAGGTATAGTCAATTTCAGAAGGGTTATCAATATAGCAATAATAAACCCTTGTATAATAAGTTGCAACGTTTTTAACATTTGAATACATTCTGTACAAACCAACGAAAATGAGGGAAGGTGGAAATTTGACACACCAAACAATTTTGAACAACAAAGCCGTGCTGCGGGGCAAGTGTCCAACTTTGTAACCAAACCATGGTAGTAAAGTACTTTTACTTTACTACCATGGAAATTAATGTATTTATTTATTAAAATCATTTACGGTTAGATTCCCAATTTACAAGAAAATATAATGCAAAACGGGTAGGTGCGTTCGAAAATTCGCTTTTCAACGGCCATGTTCAACGGACTGGAAATGTTTTCCTCCCGGCGTCTCAAACAATTAATTTATCCGACAACATAATAAGCTGCACCAGTTGTTGGTGTTGTACAATTTGTTTGAGCTGTTTCTTTATTTGTGTATCCCACACAATTATATGAACATGAATGTCAATCTGGAGTGAATTTATAAGGGAGAGGTAGATGCCGTGCCTTCTAAATGCAAAATTTTATAGAAACTCGTATTTAACAACATTTCAAAATAGTTTCAAATGCCGCAGGATTTTGCTAAATTTCTATAACCCCTGAAACAAGGTGATCCGAGAAGAAAAACGAAACCTTAAATTTTTTTACAACTTATGGTTGTTCGGAAAAAATTTTTATGCTTCATACAACAACCCCAAGCACAAGGTGCGTCCGCGATCAGCGAGAAATTTCTTCCCAATTACTCTGCTCAAGTACCCTACTAATTTTGACTGGACTAATTGAGAGCTGTGGTAGGCGGATTGTTCAGTACCGACTCGAGTTGCAGTTTACTACCAGCACCAATTAGCCACGTTCTGTTTCAACGATTGTTGCACTGCACAAAGCACGCACGCACGCGATCCTTTCGTTGAAATTACATGTTTAACGCTTCTTCGCTAAATCGGAAGGAGGCCAAATAACATAGGTCCGCCTTAATGTGCTGTAAACATTAAGATAGTATAACCACTCGGTAACATGATAACGTTGATTCACCACCCCCATGATTCTCGGAATGCTTTCCGCAGAAGTAGCGGAGTGGAAATTTTTCCCACTGGCTCATTCTCCTGTAAAAGGAGGGATTTCCTGTGCAGCGAAATTCTTTGTTCAGTAGGTAATTGAAGATAAATTACAGCGTTGTAAAGTGCAGCTTAGAAAGAAGTTGCGCGTTAAAATACTGTTAGCAAGTATCACGAACGAACTTTCACATCGTTAGTCCCGTACGGAGAATACAAAATTAAACTACAGACAGGGTCTAGAGATCTTCTGTAAATTCGAAGTGCTTTCTCACACAGTGCGTCAAGCAAAATTATGAAAAAATTATTTCTCGTTCCTCCTCCTACCACGATAATCCCCTCATGCCGTTCCTGGTACGGGACAACATGGCCCAACATGCTCACGACACCCCCAACAGAGGGAAAACCTACAGCTGCCTGCACCTGCTTATCAATTTAATTTTCAGATGGTTAAAAAGATTTAGTGCATATTCTGCGTTTGCACCCAAATTATTTTAGTTCAAGTTTATTATCAAGAATAATAAACAAGTTTATTATCATAAATTCTAAACGTTGTTACAAGACGGATACATATAAAAAATAGTTTGAAAAAGCTGAATGAAGAAAATGTTGTTTCTTCATCAGTTAACAGCATTAAAAACGAAATATAGAACAAATTTCAAACCAATGGGCACTTCATTGTAGCAAAATACCTACGGAGAATGTGTCTACGGTGGTTACGGTTGAATTTCAGATCACTGGAACCGTAAAAGTATGATGGGTGGTGGGCGGAGATTAATGGGGTAAGCGCATGGGTTACAAAAGCGGTTTATGTTATTTAAAAAAACTGGAAATAGATTCCATTCTAAGAACTTTGCTACCAGTCACACTGTCCTATGATGAGTAGTTCTTTTTCTATGATGTTTGAAAAATCATAGAAAAAGAACTTCCGAAAAATCATAGAAAAAGAACTATGTAATTATCGTAAGACAAAATTCTTAGAATTACATTTTAAAAAATAAAAAAACGTGAACCCCATTTTAAGTGCCTAAAAAAGTTGGAAAAAAATATGTACCTACCCAGAATGAAATGCGAAGACTGTCTTGGGATACTTAACTTAAAATCTGAGATTGAGAGGATCAGACCAGATGAGTGTTACGATGATGATTGGGTGGGTGGAACTACGTGGTTGCAATCAATTGGCCGGCATCGTCTAGACAGCCTCCCCCCCCCCCCTCCCCAAAAATTTGATGCAAAAATGTATCAACCAAAAAACCTCCTCAGCCGCAAAAAGGATTGATATCAACTTTGAAGGCAAAATAGATATCAATCCTTTTGGCGGCTGAGGAGGTTTTCTTGGGGGATAGATTTTTAAAGCAGGGCTGTTTTTGGGGGAACATCACATATTTTTGCATTGAGTTTCATGGTTATTTCTGATGAATTCCAATGGTATTAAGTTCGATAAATTAAAGAACTATTCGATTAAGAGTAACATTTTTTTTTCAAGTAAACTTTTTTTCTCCAAAGAAACCTTTTTCCAGCAATTTTTTTTCCAAGTAAACTTTTTTTCCAGTACAAATTTGTCATTCTGTGTTCTTTGCATTTATTACAATTTTTTAAATTTGTTTTTAAATTTTTATTATAAAAAATCGGATTTATTATTGAAATTTGGTCAACTCTTTAAAAGGCGTTGCAGAAAAGTATAATACGCAAAAGTTACAGCGCTCCAAACGATGAAAAAAAAAAAAAAAATCATTTTACCATAATTTGCAGCGCTCTCAAACAGTTATATTTCGGCTTCAACTGAACAGATAGAGTTCAGATTTTGAGCCTTCCCTTAGGGGGCCTCAGCGAACAACGGTGCCAAATTTCAACTCTTAAAACCTTCTATGGTACACGTCCCCAGGTGGCCGAGATACGAGTGGGGAGGGGGAGGGGGTACTTGTTCTGTCGTATAAACTGTGTCCTTAGTCGCTTCGAGTTTTTCGGTTTTCCTGGCGGGCGGGACCCTCCCGCGTCCAGGTTAGGATGAACTTCTACAAGAACTTAGTTCGCAACAAATTGTAGATATTCTATTTTGGGTCATTGGGTATCGCTTATAGTACCAGTTTGATACTGGTGAGGTGGTTATAATTGACTAAAAGGTGGTGGATCAAAATCTTCTTGAGGGCACAACCATTGATGGAAAAAAAATCTATGTAAGTTTACATTCTCTAAACTGGTAGATAAGATAACCTTCACGAGGTAGCGGTAAGCACAGTCAAAGTTGGTAGATCTTTGGATGCTGATGACAGAGAACTGTCAGCATATTATATATCTGGAATCTGGACCACTTTATTACACCAAAACCTTCACAGTCTCCTTCCCGTTACATTTTAATTAAGGTTACCTATAGTTACTCAGTCATAAAATTGAATCCGAACTGAAAATATATATATATATGAACGATTCGAAGCTCCATGAAAGTCACTAGTGTATTCTAGGATAATAGGTAGGTACAGATTTTCATTCAAACTCCCAAAATGCATTGAGGCACGCGGCTAGACGGAATCTGATCGTGGAGGTCAGTCACTTAGCACAGGCGTCAGTTTGTCCGATCTTTTCTCGCCGCGCGAGTTACACAGTGCTGAAAGCACAATGAGTCATTGTTTTCCTATCACCAGGGCTTCTGGAGGCTCGAGATTAAAACGGGCGGCCTCTTTACAAAACATTAAATGGATTACTATTTTCCAACCATTTATGGTTATAACAAGGAGGATCCTGTGAATAGGATACTGCATGTGGAACTTGTTCAGTGTCCAGATCCAATAAACACGTTTTCGATCCACATATGAATCATCGATTACTTTGCTTACCTTATGAACATTTCAGTTTTTAAACAGGTTTTAAGCTGTGTTTCGTTGGTTCGAGAGTCCCTGGGCCAGGAGCCAAACGGTGAGCTAATCAGACGCGGCAACATGACCTATTAAACTTTTTGCAGGTTTTCAGGAGACACAAAAACTGTTTAATTGTTCAACTATCAACCTAATGGAATCAAAAATCACTTAGAAATAAACACCAACCAGCTTTCCATTGGCCTTTTGTTGGACTACCTTTTTTTTCAAGTGACCTTTTGTTCACAGAAGTATTGTTCAAAAATACGACTTGATAGGTCATACTGCTATAATTTTTCATGCTTGATATTATGTTGCCAATTCTCCTCTTCCTGACTGGCCATATTGGCACAAGACTGTTTCCTGATAGGGTTATGTTACCATACCTTGAAATATTAAAAATAGTTCTTTTTAAATTTAATTATTTTATCTATTATTGGGGGCCAAGTGCTCCGACTTGAATGGCCTTAATACGTCATCTAAAATGTGAGGGATGAGCAACAAATTAACAGAAATCTGAACAAATTATTTTTATTGCAAAAACGTACCTAAGGTATGAAATGTTAAACAAACTAAGACTTATCGTTCGATCAGACTTAAATAATAATTGAATTATTAATAAACTCGCACTCCAAGTTGAGAGTATCACAATATCAGTTGAAGTGCTCATCAACACGAATTTCACTAAGAATAAGAAATCACAATGTACTACTGTAGACATGAATATATATCACAATCATATCGTAAGTAACATCAACACCAAATTCTGAATAATATAGGTAGGTATTAAATAAAATAGAATTATACAAAAACAACATTTTTGAGAAACTAACTCTGAGCTAGACTTCAATTAAACTCGCACTCCAAGTTGAGAGTATCTCATAATATCAGTTGGTGAAGAGCTCATCAACATGAATTCGCTAAGAATAAGAAATCACAATGTACTTCTTACTGTAGACATGAAGGTATAATCAGTATCATATTCTTAAGTGATATCAACGTGGAAATTCTAAATAATAGAGGCAGGTATTAAATCAAATAGAATATCAAAAAACATTTTTGAGAAACTAACTCTGAGAATAAAACAACCACTTCAATTAAATCCGTACTTCAAGTACCTACCCAGTAAATATCTCTATATAAGCAAAACTTGCTTAGAGTATATCATCACAATATAGCAAGTGCCGAAGTGCTCAACATGCATCACCAAGAATTAAAGCAGGAACCACAATGTAGGTAGTAAAATTCAAAAGTGAGATTTAAATGGAAACTCAGCTGCTGAAAGGAACTAAAATCACAATGTACAGTCACAATTACACACAACTTCTGAAATGAATAAACATTTTGAAAAATTAAATTAAAAAAAATAAAAAAAAAATAAAGAAAAGTAAGCTTCTGAAAAAACTATTTTGTGTTCTTTTTCACTTCCTTTTTTGGAATAGTTTCCCCTGCGCCTCTCTTTTCTTCGCTCTTATTTACTTTCTTTTTCGGAACCGTTTCTTCTGCTTCTCTGCTTTCTTCCCTCTTCTTAACATTACTCATTCTTTTGATCACTTTCCTCTTTCCTTCTTTCGGCTCGAATACTGTTTGCTTCCTGAGGGATACCCTTATAATATTGCAGCCTTTTGTTAGAAGGGTTTCAAATTAAAACAACAGGTCCTTTGATTGGTCAAACTTCAAAGGAGGCAGCAGTCGCTTGTACAGCTTCATGAAGTCGTGGTCCTTCTCAGTCAGTCCTTCCTCAGTTACATCCATTCATGTCTGAGTCTTGGTGTTCATGATCGTCACTTTGCCCTACGCCTTCATAAAAAACACTTGCTGGCTCATCTTAATTCATCCTTCTGTACCCCTCCCTCCAGAAAACCTTCTCTCTCAGCTGCTAGGAAGAGGTCTTCAATTGGAACATCAGCTCTTTCGTCTTCCCACCCTTCGTCGGAAGACACCCCCATTTCTAAAAGAACAACCTTCCTGGATCCACAACCCCGATTCTAAGGTCCGGTCAACTATGACATAATAATACGCCAATTTCCAAGTAACTATTTCCTTACATTTTAGGCAATTTTAAGCGATTTTTGACCGAAGGAATCTCGGATTGATTTTGGGTTATTATCACAGCAAATTTTGCGCTGATTCCGATTGTTCCAACGTTCCCACAAATATAGGATAGGAGGTACGTTTTCCAATAACCTAAAAACAAGCATTATTTAAAGCGATTTTTGAAACTTGAAATTTGGCGAAGAGGCTCCAAAATAATAGCTGGTCCGCGAACTCATCCTTCCTTCTGATAGATATCTACTATGGATTTTCCACTGAGGAAATATTTAAAAACTTGTCTTTAGAAATATTTGGACAGAAGCCCCACACCCTAAAATTTTGGGAAGATTTTAACAGGCAAAAAATGACACAATAAAAACATGATACCTACCTAGGTAAATTATTATCATATCAAAGCAATTGCTTTTTGCAATTATTCGTATCAACGTCACTTTGAGTTTTCATTGATAAATAATTGCGTAATTTATGCGTATCCATGAAAATATTTATTCACATTATTAGATGGACTGTTAATGATCACTTGCGAGAAAGAAAAAAACGCTGCAAATCCCTGCACAACGGTTTATTATTTTGTACAGAATACCCTTCTGTTACAGATGACAGCTCTCTGTATAGATAACCCGTCTATATCATAATTATAATATGTACTATTCTATACACATTATGTAGATCGCAGACCCTCCGTAGGTTAGTACCTAACCCCGTACTCGCTACTAGGTACCTAACAAAATCACGAGTTAAATGTTGCTAAAATAATTCTGTCGATGACAAACAGTAACTAAAATGGCAAAAAGAAACGCAAATGATGAAGTTCTGAAGGGAAATTGTTGATGGGGAGTGAAATAGATGCCAGCCCCTCCTTGGTAGATGAACCGTTGTGTAATAATTTACCGTTGTGTAATAATTTACCGTTATGAAATAATTTACCGTTGTGTAATAATTTACACTTGTGTAATAATTTGCCGTTGTGTAATGATTTACCATTGTGTAATAATTTACCCATCAATAATACTTCAACATTTGTTCAAGTTTCACTACCTACTAACAAAATCCAATAGTCCATCACTTATCAAATGAAATAATATCGCAGAGCAACCAACTTGACTTCATAAGGCCATCCTTGATTATAATCAGGTGCTCCCTAGTGATGATTATCTGGGCCAGATTTATACCGTTTGATTCACGATCGTGTTGACGTAGCTTTTTGGTGCACACGAACGGCTGGATGTACAATGCTCCGGGTGGTCTCAAAAAATTGTTTAGCTCAAGACAAATTTAATAACGTAAAAAAAACCATACCCTTCTATCGAAAGTTTTCGACCTACGGCGTTCTGAAAATTTCAACCCCTATTTTGAACCCCTTAGAAATGACAGTAACGCCGAGCTTCGAGGACCAACTAGACCCCGACCGGAACCTATAACCCGAATTTCTTCAATTTTGTTTCATGGTAACTAAGAAAAGTGGCCAGTACGGCGTACGGCGGACAGACAGAAATTTTTTTTATTGCAGTTTTGGATTCTACATACCTTGAAACGTAAATAATCCAATTTTGAGGGGGGTTAAAAAATTTTTTTTTTTCATGCTCGATTCCAATGGTTCATTATTGAAAATAATAAACCAAAACAAGATGAATATTAGCGATCATAATATGATTATTATTGTCTGCTGACCTTGTGAAGGCGAGAGCTGCGACGAGACGGTTAATCACATGGAAAAACGGCTTAATACGATATGATCAACAACGATTAAGACTTAAGAAAATCACTGAAGTACAGCTACTAGCAGTCCTGGCGATTTTACGAGAAAACTACTATCACCACCGTGTATGGCGTGAAAAGTTACCGCTAGAAACGCAAATAAAACCGCCAAAAACTGATTCAGGTCGTGTTGCCGCGATGATTCGCTCCAAACAGGCCAGTACGAACAAAAACATCCATTTTAAAGTCACTGCTGGCTAAGTCACTGTTTTAGTTGGTGATACTGATATACACAAGTAACGCTTTCTCGTGACAAGATTATCAAAATTGAATCACTGCACTGAAGTTTGACTAATACCTACTGAGGGAGGAGTGTTTTTGAAGTTATTTTCCACAAACTCAATCCCAGCCATTTACTAATGTCTCATTTAATATGCCATTATGAGTGGATTCTCA
Source organism: Leptopterna dolabrata (assembly GCA_954871275.1). Classification (NCBI taxonomy): domain Eukaryota; kingdom Metazoa; phylum Arthropoda; class Insecta; order Hemiptera; family Miridae; genus Leptopterna; species Leptopterna dolabrata. The sequence goes on along the minus strand of OX940981.1, from coordinate 28,043,482 downwards.
TATTACGGATTCTCATATTACTAGCCCCAAAATACGAAAAGCGGAAGGAACCTAAAGTTTATAGTTAATTGAATATCCAGCTAGAAATGAGTTCCTGTCAGGAACAAGTACCTAATGATGAGAAGAGGAGGGTGTTACAAAGTTGGTGTTCTTGCGTATTAACTGAACAGTTTTCCATTAAGTTCGCCTCGAAATTGACATCAAACTCTAAGCCCTGCTTTAATAATAAATTATACGTAAGTGTTTTAGTCATTCATAATATTACTTAATCAGCAGGTTCAAAACATGTTAAAATTACGAAACATATTGACATGAAACAATCAGGGTGGAGACCGTGAGGAGCTAAGAGCAGGGAGGCCAGAAAAACGTCCTTTGAAATGCTAAAAAAAATAAGCGGTGGTCATAAAATTGTAGAAGGAACGGACGTTCATCAAGATCGAATCAAAGTAACTTTTATCTCTTTATTTTTCGTTTTCAAAAGGTGATGAGATACGTCAAAGAATCCTCATAATTTAAAAAATGAGTGCTCTGGAACATGACATTATTATACATTCCCATCCGTTTTACGAAATGTTTTCTGTTCCACCATTGAGAGTTCATAATTATCCTAAAGAATTAAACGAATTTTTTTCTTAATAAATTGAGATGTAGAAGGCAACTGTTAATAACAGGGGATGCGACGTTAGCCGACTGACTCCCCACATCAAGGAGCAATTCGTCAAAGGACGATGACTGAAAAAAGTTAATTTGCTCATATAGACGGTTCTCCCTCAATTAAAATCCAAGTCTCAATTTGGAGATCCTAATGACGTTGTAAGGCCAGGGTAGGGATTAGGTTTTTTCATATATTATGATACCTACAGTTTTTTTTCTCCCTCTTTAGGGATAGCAATTTTATCAACCAAGTCATATAAATGGATGTATGAATGAACGTATGTAGGTACAGTAGATGTGATACCAGTACCTACACTGATGGTTTCTAAAATTGCTCAGAGCTGCGGTGGATGCTTCATTACCTTGAAACCCGTATATTCAATCTGAAGGTTCCGGTAGTAGTACGAGTAGTTACAATTAACATACCTCCCGGAGGAATCTGTCGTCACTAGCAAGTCGAGTACTGAGTTGAGTACTCGACGGTCTGAAGATGGTGTCCTTACATCGGAAGCTATAGGTGTTGTGTAGAAGCACAAGTAGTTCTGAATATAGATTGCGGCAATACAAGCTGAGAGCGAGACGAATAGTCCAAGGGTGGATTCGGAAGCAATAGAACCAAGGATGGGTTCAACAACTTGATTTAAACTGAGGACAAACTAATGCGCGTATTATCTCAGGATTGCGTTTAATACAAGGATTTCCACATATACCTAAGTATAGGTGTTTAAAGAAACTAAGGTTAGGGATAGAGTTGAATTTATTACTTTGAGTATCACGGAGAAGGCATATATGCCGAAAGGCACCGATGTTACAGAAGCGGTTCATGAGAAATTATAGTATCCATTCTCATATTCCATGCTGTTCCTTTGCTAAGTTTTTCCCCATGAATTACTGACATACAGTTGTCCGTCACCGCCAAAGATGTGCTAAACAAAAACCTAAAATTTATAATCCTTCCTTCCTGTCGATAAAATTTACTGTAAATCAACTTCGCACTCATCAACAAAATATAATAATTAGCTATCAACACAAAGCGGAAAAAGGAACTCAATGGGTAGGTACTCTACACATATTATAGGAAATCACGTAGATAGGTAGGTTTATTTACCTAGGTACTTATCTTTTTAAGAAAATCTCGCCAAGGGTGTACAGACCTAAACGATCTCGGTCCTGTCATAATAACATTATCGTTGCATCGGCGGGCGTCGGTTCATCACACTTCTTCGTTCTGTGTCCATCTGTTTATCTACCGGTCCTTAACACATGCCTGGTATCGTTTCACCACGCTTCCAATTCAGGTAGTAAGGTTTCAGGTCTTCGAATCGTCGACACAAAACGCGGGGCTCCCTCTATTACTTGTGAAATTTTCGGTTTTGTCGACTGAGGATATTGAAATCGAGCGATGCAATGTGGCGAAGCATCAATACTAGGTGTAGTACCAACGAGACTACGGATAGTGACTGTAAAAAGGCTTTGAAAGTGGCGGGTGAACATATAGTGAGAGACCAATTTATAGTGAGAGAAATTAAGACTCGTTAGCTCGAACGGAAATCGTATAATCGTAAAAAATGGGGTGGGGTTTTGCCCACAATCCTGTTGGGGATAAGGAGCTCAGTCAAAGCGGACTTGGGGTGTAGTGCAGCTGAGCTGGTTTATGGTACGACACTGCGGTTACCCGGAGAGTTCATTGAAGAACAACGACCGGACGGACCTCCGCAGCAAATGTTCGTCGACCATCTCCGCCAGGCCATGATCGACTTGAGACCAGCCCCAGCGCATCACCACAGACGTCCAAAGCTGTTTGTCCCTCAGGACCTGCAAACAGCCACGCACGTGCTTGTTCGGAACGATGGCGTTCGGAAGGCCCTACAAACATAACCATGAACACCTGAGTGACCAAGATCTGGATTTAATGGAGATCCGTGGGAATATGAAAAGAAAAGATCTCGACAAGACCCAACAAAATCATACGGCGATCTGTGGCTACATCACATGCTATTGAACTGAGACATGTTTGCCAAATACATGCAACCGTTCGTAATGCAGACTGTTTTTATACTTACCTATCCCTTGGTAATGGGTAAAAGGATTTTCAGGTAAGAAAAGGTTTTTACAATGAAGTGTTATGAAACGACACATGGGCAGTGGGATGAAACGACAGGGGTGATGAAACGGAAAGTGTGATGAAGCCCACCCCGTTGCATATCCCATCTTCCAAACACAAATAATAATGTAATAATAATGTGTAATAATAATAATTATATGTAATAATAATAATAATAATAATGTAATGTAATAATAATATGTACCTACCTACCTTTCCTCTTTTCAGTTTGGAAAGGTGAGTTCAACCTACACGGTTGGTCAAACATGAAATCTTTTGAATTTTTTCATCACATCCGGCTCAGCGCGTCTCCAATCATTACCGAATCAATTGCGTTATGCAATAAAATTTAAAATTCTTAACCGCATGTCTTTTTTACAAGGTGTAAATTAATAGGCAAGTATAGGTATGTATCATATTTGGTACCAATTTTTCAGAAGCGTAAATGTAATGAAATATCGTTTATATTAGGTAGTTTGGAAAGGTGTGATACTCATAATAACAAAGAGATCGTACTACCTACTTTCTCTTATCGGCAATAAACTCGAGTCAACTTATCGGAAACCGGCTAAATATAGACAAACTGAAAAATTTCATTCTACAACAAAATATGCGAACCATACTACCAGAATCGGCGGAATCAAGAAACACGGCAAGAAAATGCTCTACGTCTCCAATGGAACGTGATGACTACGCATCACAGGGACTCTCGTATGCTAATTTGATTACATTAATTGGCTGTCGGATCAGTGGAAAAGTCTAGTTCCTTACTTATTAATATGCTAAGGTGGACACAGAAGGTGCGGGCCACGTAACACCTTTGTCTCGACTTCTTTCCAACGAGGCTTCCCGACCGTAAACCAGGAAGACACCAGCCGACAATCCCTCCCTAATAAATCCCGTAGAAAGTTTCGTTTCATATCGAATTCATTTTCATTCGACGATCAGTCGGACGTTGGACACTGACGTATTCACAAAATCCAACGGATCTTAGATCCTACAACTACATATGAGGAATAATGAGGTATTCCACCTAATTTGATTCATTTCCTCAATTCATGAATTCACAGCTCTGCAAAAAGTTGCAATCTGATCCTATGATGTATCCTATGATTCGAACAAGTCTAAAACGCGTTAGAAGTTAGGTTCCATGGACGTCAAGGCAACCATACACCACGTCTAGGTATGGAACATTAGCTCGATTAGGCGATAGTATTTGGGTTGGTTTAGATTTGAAAAACTGGCTAGTATCAAACTGAGATAATAGGTTCATATTAGCTATGCAAGAATACAATCACGTAGACATTAATTTAAATACAATTTTGACCGCTAGGTTTGACAGACCGTCCGCAGTGGAGGACTGGCTCATACTTATATGTACCTACCCACACTTCTGAAATGAAACAAGCCAATCATTAACTTAACCTAATTCAATGACAACAATAACAACACATGAAAATAATGTGCACGTGTCACAAAAGCTGTTTATATTATTCTTCATTGAACTAGATTCCATTCTGAGAACTTTGACACCAACCGCACAGTCCTAAGATAAGCTTAAGTTATTTTACTATGATTTTTCCAAATTTCAACCAAATCTGACGTCACAGTGGGCAGGAGGGTCCCGCCCAGACGAGAGGAGTGCAATGACGTCAGAATTAGTTGAAACTTTGAAAAACCATAGAAAAAGAACTAGTGCTTATCGCAGGCGGATAGTGCGATGGTGCCAAAATTCTCAGGATGTCTACTTTCATTAAAAATAAATAAAACTATACGTGATAAAATAGATGAATGAATATACCCCACTGGAGACTGCCTTGGCACTGGACAGGCTTTGGTTTCCACAGATTCGAATATGCATATAATATTATGTCAAATATCGAAAGGGGTCCGAGTGGGTGTCCTACTACTCGCGCACACGGACAACTTCTGTCGCCCTGTCTCAGACTGTCTGCTCGTCCAAGACGTAGCCATAAACATTCCTTGGGCAGTTCCAGTCATTCTGCAAAAAACTGCACTAAAATCCGTCCAATCGTTAAAGCGTGAACCTGACAGAATTACTCTATTACAGTATAGATGATATATAATAATTCGAATACATATGTTGCAGTTTTCAAGAACTCCATAGGTAGGGTACCTGTGTGGCTAGCTGTGGTAAGTAAGGTCCTCTCTTCCGGAGGAATCGCCAGTCACAAATTTGTGTCTTGGCATAAGATGTTATTTCTCAGTACTCCCAGCTCGGTAAAGGACGTCACGCTCATCCGAAAATGACCAACAAATTGTTCGGGAAAAGTACAAGGTTTTCAAACATGATCGAAAATGTCCCTTTGTTCAACCGTTCGGATATTATTCTTCCGAAGTTTCTTTCTATACCTCAATGACAAAGCACAAAACATTGCAGTTTCAAATAGGTTCATCTCTTTTGGTGGCATCTGAACTGATTACTGTAAAACCCCGCGATGTCCAGCTTAAATGAATTTGTTGCTAGACAACAGTTGCCGTCGTGTGCGCGCTCCTGAAATCCGGAGCGACAGCAACATAACTTTTGCTCCGAAAAACTAAAAATTTCGAGGCGTCTCTGGTTCTTGTCTCGGGCGGGCACCCATAAAAGCGTTGGTGCTTTGAAAAAAGCTTTCATGTGCTTACACGAAGAGTGATTAGCTCTTCACCTCTGATTACAATCATGTGAAGCCTACAGGAACAAAACGTTCAAATAAAGAAAGCTTGCGAGTAATACACACACAAAAGTTAAATCCAGGGTTTAAAAAATAAATAAATAAATGTTCAAATATTGGAAACAGGATCAAAACTGAAAATGCACCTGTAACGCCAAGCTTTCGGCAAATATATTAGGGTATGTAGTATCGTCTGTCACGTCAGACACAAGATTAAGTTTGATGGAGGAATGTTGGGTTTTAGAAGCAGGTCGCAGCGCTTTGTAAAATGTCCCAAATTACAATCGAATACGTCGCGGCCATACGAGCTGTTCATTTTTAAAAGCCAAGGTCAAAAGCAATCAATCTACTATGATCATCGGCGTCAACTCGATAACTCCAAGTCCGACTTCCCACAACCTCCTAATGGCTATCAAGCATTCAACGATGTGTGGCCACGAGGTTCCTAACGACAGTTTCTCACGTGTGATTCGGTAAATGACAGTCTTCAGCGCTCGAGCTAAGGCCTCAATTTAGAAGAAACGACAAACACTATGGCGGAGCGACAGGGAATTAGGAGGCGCAATAGACGGAGGTTGGCACGGAAAAACGGAAATTATCGGGTAGTTTTCATTTGATAACAATGTAAAGAAGCGGAACGAGAGGGAGGGTGACTGAGAGAAAACTATACTGATAAACAGTCGTCAGCGTTTTCAAGGTTCTTTTTGAGAACTTCGTACTTATAATGGAATATCCCAGAAAACGGTAATTGCTGAGCTGCTGGCGAGCAATACCAGGAACTTATTTGCTAACCATCGTGCTACAAGTAATTGCCGTGTTTAAGGAATCATCGCGGGAACTGTTGTGAGCGTTTTCTGATTACCAATTCGAAACGGGAGGTTCACGTTGAAGGCCGTGATTCAACGTATAATGGATTCCTTTGGGTCAGGCCGGGGTTATTAGGACAAAGTAGTGATCATTTGAGGCAAGCTGGTCAGTTTGAAGTATGTAGGTACAACGTTTCTCGTGAGCAAGTTTCTCGTTCTATGAATCCCAATGATAATTATTATTTTGAGAAGGTAACTCAGTGGTTTAGCTGTCAGCTTTGCGTAATCGTAAGTTATAGCCTACCTAAACTATCTAAGGTTAGATAATTCCAATAATAATTGTTTTTCATTCTCGACTGATATATCATGGCAGAAGATACTAGAAAAAATGACGATTCCTCTCATACTACTAGAATCTACAAAAAGAAGGGGAAGATTACATTGAGTAGGCACATTCCATGTGAAACTATAGGGGAAGGTGGGGCACATCCAACAGAGACAGAGAGATAGTAGGTATTATGATGGAAATTTGTTATAAACATTTAGACGAAAACTCCTTGAATTTCAATAAAACAAACTACATTTGCTTTTTCTATTCTTCCAAATCCACCCCTCTCCAAAATTTCTAACTCCACTTCCATAAGCAGTAAACGGAAAACTGTGGTTTTGACTCCTCCACAGGGGAGGGGGTCAGATTGAAAAGTCACTGTGATGAATTTAGAATTTCATCACGGTGGCGTGAGGAAAGGAAAGGCGCAGGCGGCGGTAATCCACCGATCATCTACGCCCGGTTAAGGGGGAGATAGAGGTGAGTGTAGGAATTTACCCAGGCGGCGGTAATCCACCGATCATCTAGGTTTGAGAGAGGAGGTGCTTGTCTAGGCGGCGGTAGTCCACCGATCATCTAGACAAGAAGGAGAAGGTATTCTCAGGCGGCGGTAATCCACCGATCATCTGAGAGGGGGAGCAAGGTAGAGGAGAGAAGAGAGAGAGCTAGTTAGAGGAAGTGTCGAATGAAGCTAAAGCCCCAGGATCCAGGGTTTTATAGGAACTGGAGGCCTCTCCCTCCAAACCCTGTTAGGGGTTGGTGGTGGGGCCCCAGGTTGTGTCCCTGGGTTCTGTGGCTTGTCTCCCCACTCAGTTGTTTATTGACGGAAACTAAGTTTGGCATTAGAATGTTGGTGAGAGCTTAAAGTTACTAGTGGAGTGTTCCCGGGAGGGACTCACGACAGAGGTCCCCCCAGTTCGAACCAAGATTCGTGGAGCTGAAGGCGCAAGTTGACAGGGGCTGAGGGCCAAGGCAAACATAATTAGGGCTGAAGGCCAAGGTAATAAGGGAATCGAGGGTTGGGTGCTGAGGGCGCAAGATTACAGGAGCTGAGGGCTAGGGCAAACATACGTGGGGCTGAAGGCCAAAGATGAGGACTAAACTAAAATTCGTGGGGCTGAAGGCGGAAGGTGAGAAGGGCTGAAGGCGCAAGGTGACAGGGGCTGAGGGCCAAGGCAAACATAATTGGGGGCGGAAGGCCAGGAGCAGGGGTGCCGGAGTTGAGGGGTGGTGGTGGCGGTGGGGGTTTGTCCCCTGCGAAAGAGACGCGGGTTGAGATGTTGCCATTCCGGGGTGGGGGGGTTGTCTGGAGGTGGGGTAGCGGCGTCGCGAGGTGCGGCCGGGAGGTTGGAGGACCTGGTGGCGGTCGTGGAGGGGCTGTTCCTTGGTGGGGGAATGGTAGTTGTTGGGGAGAGGGGTTTGGCGGCGCCGTGAGGCGCGGCCGGCAGGTTGGTGGCCCTGGTTGGAGTGGGGGAGCCGTTCCGGGGTGGGGGAACGGTAGTCGGTAGGGAGAGGGGCTTGGCGGCGCCGTGAGGCGCGGCCGGCAGGTTGGTGGCCCTGGTGGCGGATGTGGAGGGGCCGTCCCGGGGTGGGGGAACGGTAGTTGGTAGGGAGAGAGTTTAGGCGGCGCCGTGAGGCGCGGCCGGCAGGTTGGTGGCCCTGGTGGCGGATGTGGGGGGGCCGTTCCGGGGTGGGGGAACAGTTGGTGGTTGGGAGAGGGTGGCGCAGCGAGACGCGGTGGTGGGGTTGACGGCCGTGGAGGTGGCCGGGAGGGGGCCGTTCCCTGGTGGGGGAACGGTGAGGGGCCGGGGAAGTTTGGTGGCGGCGCAGGGAGGTGCGGCCGTGGGGGAGGTGGAGGGGCTGCCGTTCCTGGGTGGGGGAACGTCGTGCGTCCGGGGAAGGGGGTTGGTGGCGGCGCAGGGAGGGGCGGCCGTGGGGGAGGTGGAGGGGTTGCCGTTCCTGGGTGGGGGAACGGTGTGCGTCCGGGGAAGGGGTTTGGTGGCGCAGCGAGTTGCTGGTGGGAGGTTGGCGGCCGAGGCGGCGGCATAGGAGGTGTAGGAGGCCTTGGTGGCGGTGGTGTAGTTGATGCGGTCTGGGGGGGAAGGGAGGTGGTCCCCCCCGTTTTGGCGAGGAGGGGGGCCCGCCTCGGGACGTCGTGGCGTGTTGTCGTGGAGGGGGTGTGGTGCGGGGGTTGCGTATTTCGCCGACGCAGGCGGCGGCGGCGAGGTCGTGCACCGTGTCGGCTAGGCGGAGGAGGTGCACATGACGTCGGCGGCGGCGGCGGTCGAGCCGGACGAGCCAGGTGGCGAGAGGGTGGTGAATGGATTGTCGGTTGCGGCCGTTGCGTCCGTTGTCGCAGCGGCTGGCGGCTGCAGTGTGGCCGGCCGGAGGAGTGGGGGCGTCGGTGAGTTCGGGTCCATGGCTGGGGTCTGAAACGTCAAAATTCAAATTTAGAGTGCAAATTTGAAAATCGCAAAATTCGGTGGCGGAGGTGCGTGTGGCGGAGAGTTGAGAGCTGCGTGACTGCCGAGCGGTTGAGGGTGGGCCAAAAATTGCGAATTGAACACTGACTGTTTTGACTGAATATGAATTTAAAATTGGGGACACCGAACTGAACTTGACTGGGGGCGACACATGAGGTGGGAAAAGAAGGAAGAAGGTTGTGTGAACGTCGGGTTCACCACTGTGATGAATTTAGAATTTCATCACGGTGGCGTGAGGAAAGGAAAGGCGCAGGCGGCGGTAATCCACCGATCATCTACGCCCGGTTAAGGGGGAGATAGAGGTGAGTGTAGGAATTTACCCAGGCGGCGGTAATCCACCGATCATCTAGGTTTGAGAGAGGAGGTGCTTGTCTAGGCGGCGGTAGTCCACCGATCATCTAGACAAGAAGGAGAAGGTATTCTCAGGCGGCGGTAATCCACCGATCATCTGAGAGGGGGAGCAAGGTAGAGGAGAGAAGAGAGAGAGCTAGTTAGAGGAAGTGTCGAATGAAGCTAAAGCCCCAGGATCCAGGGTTTTATAGGAACTGGAGGCCTCTCCCTCCAACCCCCTGTTAGGGGTTGGTGGTGGGGCCCCAGGTTGTGTCCCTGGGTTCTGTGGCTTGTCTCCCCACTCAGTTGTTTATTGACGGAAACTAAGTTTGGCATTAGAATGTTGGTGAGAGCTTAAAGTTACTAGTGGAGTGTTCCCGGGAGGGACTCACGACAGTCACCTTGGGTTTTTTGAAAGACTGGTTTTTCCATGGCATCATACCATTATTGCAGTTACCAAACTACATAGTTTTCTCGTTTCGTGGTTTTGTTGTTGTTGTTGTTGTTGCTGTTGTTGACAGAAATTGACTAGGCTGTTTTGAGGCAGCAATATCTTTGTCTTGAAATGCTGGAGACGATTGAAAATAGTGTACGTAAGACGAGACACAGCAATTTTAGTAAGGAGTGTAACCCAAAAAACGTTTTTTCCTCAATTTTATTTCACTTTTTTCCTCCACGCAGTAACCTTCAGAATATACAGTTTCTACACCAGTTTTTTGGAAAACCTTCTGCATTTAATCACAAGAACTGCACCTTGATACCACGAGGAAACGATTGTGATGTTCATCTTATGATAATTTATTGCCGTTCATAATGAGCCAAACTCGAAAACTGTCTACCGACATCAGTCAGTACGTTTGGCCACAAGGCAGCCGACACTAGACAGAGGTGTATTTGAAAGTGTGTGAAATGAGGGTACAAGTATGTTATAGCCCCGCCAATATCGATTGTATCGATTATCTCAAATACATCGATCCTTGTGGTATCGATGACGGCTCAATATGGCGTCCCGATGCCTACATCCCGGGTGCCGATATCAACTTTCAAAATGAATACGGGAAGATACTATAACATACTTGTACCATCTATTCAGAAGTCCCAAACAACCTGCTCATTCACGGGATAGTCTCTGGGATTGTTTATCTTTTTTGAGATGCGAGCGCTAGCGAGCATCCAGATCGCTTGACAATGCGAGCGGCGGAATGGGAACTAAACTTCTTGTACACCCACCGTCTTGTCTGATACACGTCATCGATACCACAAGGATCGATGTATTTGAGACAATCGATACAATCGATATTGGCGGGGCTATAACATACTTGTACCGAAATGAGTACTGCCGAGGGTTGAAGTAGCACTCATCACAAACATCCCTCCCAACAAACTATTTCTTTGTTTCATTTTGACAGAAGACTATTAAAATATAACTGGTATGTGAATTTTTATAACATAGGATTGGGGCGGAATGTAAAAAGAAAAGAATAACTTGATATCTCAACTAGAAGTGTCTTTTTCAGGCCTGGGACACCAAAATGGTAACTTTTTTGGGAAGCACCCAAAAGCCAATCTTGCACGAACTGTCCTCTTATAAAGCAGACTAATTGTAAACATTTAGGAATAATAATTATGGGCCAACAATTAAAATTCAACTTCCACATAGAAAACCTTGCAACCAGAATTAGACAGACCGCTTCCATTTTCTATAGCTATGCAGGAACATAATATTCAGCCACAGCTTTTTAAAAACTCTACACAACTACGGGCTAAATATCCCCGGTTTACTTCCATACGCTACTACCACGTTGTGCTTCAAATGAGCTAAAACTATTATGAAAACTGTGATTAAACTGCTCGTCCGATTTTCGTTCTGAAAATTTCTTTGCAAACCACAGACATAGAATTAATATGGAACTCTTTATTTTCATTTCAAATTTTTCGCAATGAAAAAAAACCAGAAACCCTATTAAAAATTCTATTTTCAAATTTGAAGGTCTCGCGCTAGGGATATTTATTTGGAGTTCAAATTCGTTTGAAATTTGACAACTGGATGAATATCAAGCAAATAGTATTGTTATAACGAAGTGGAGGAAATGACACTAATGGATGGAGGCCCGACGCCCCTGCCAGAGAAGGGGAGCGCGGTATATCGAGGACCACTGACCCCGACAGTGACAGCACTTCTTGTGTTCAATCTGTATATATATCTGTCAATATTTCACTGCTGCAGGTCTATTCCAAATGGAAAACATATTAAGTTAGATTCGTCAAAAGGGAGCACACTACGTTCAGCGGCAACACTCACCTCAGAGAAGAAAGAACCAAAATTCCGTTGTCATACAAATCCGTTTCAGAACATTCTGAATCCAAATCCGTTAAAAAAATCGGACCACTAGTTCGTAAGAAATTATTACCTACCATGGATTTATGTACCCATGCGCAGTGGTCATACCCGTGATCCGAGCGTTTTGAAATTGTAGAAACTAAATCGTAACAATCCACCGCCGAATTTGAGCACAATCGGGCCATTTTCCGTGAATAATTAACTACCTAGAATTCATGCTTGCGCATGCGCAGTGGCCGTACTCATGATCCAATCGTTGTGACATATATACCCCGAATTTGAGAAAAATCGGCCATTCGCGAGCTCGGTACATCAGATTCCCATTTGCGCATGAGGAGTAACCGTTCACAGGGGTCCGTCCATCTGGGGTCCAACCCGCACGATCCCTGAAAATTTCAGCAACATCGGATTCGAACTGAGGAAGTTATGCGTGTTCACTAAAACCTCAAAACCCCTATTTTTACACCCATTTTTCGCCCGTACCACTCCTGGGTGTATTCCGATCGGGCTGCCGAACTTAGGAGCACAACGAGGACCTCAAATTTGTTCAAAATGGGGACCCAAACTGTGTACGAAAGAACGATGATTGTAGACCAAATGTTAACGTAAATTTAATGCTGAAACTTCGTTAGAACCTCAATTTTCCACTCTCTGGTCAAAATCGACTTCATATTCGGTCTCCTCGTCCTAAAAAACATGGAAAACTATACCTCACAAGCTCTTATTACTAATACACAAAAAAAAACCATTTGTACCCCCATTTTTCACCCATAACACCCTTGGGTGTATTCCGATCGGGCTGCAAAGTTTCGGGACACAACTAAGTAGGGCCCAAATGGAGCCTGTGTGCAAAAGAACGAATTTTTTAGACCGAAATTAGAATACGCGTGATGCGGAGGACGGCGGACGGACATTGCATTTTTGGAACCTACGCACCTTGAAACGTAAAAGAACAAATTTTGAGAGGGTGTTAGAAAAATTGTTTGCTGAGCGATTACATAGGAGTATTATTCACAGAATAATAAACCAAATTAGCCTCAGAGCTCATGCAGCTGATCATTCACCTGAACCCCGAAGCCCAGGTTACGACGAAGAACGGAGATTTTGCTGTCGCTGGAATCAGCGAGAAAACATCTCCATCAAACCATGTTCCTTTCGGAACCGCTTCCAAAAGTTATACCGTTTACGTTACGCCCTTAACTAGGGCGAAATTTAAATACATCCTGTGGTCGTGAAAGACCACCGAGTTTACGACGATGGAGCCGGATTTGGATAAATGCATCGCGATGAGGATGTTATTTAGGTTATTGGAAGGCACATAAGCCATTTTCCTCGGAGGGCAGGGTGGTTTGTCGGGAGAAATCAATTAACTAGGTACCTACTTAGAAGTACCTACCACCTATTATATTACTGTTATAAAACTTACCTTATTCTCGATGATCCTATTCGTATCTAATAGGATTCAAGCAGCATATATCGCAGCATTCAGCAATACTCCACTGATGACGCACTTCTCATTCACTATCAACTAAGCCTGGTGACTTTCAACCGAACGCGAAACGCAACCGATGGGGAAACGATTTCCCGAAAACACCATCATTCACAACGATTCTATCAACCACCTTCTAACTAAAAGGGTAATGATCAAGAAATAATAATGATAACTTCATAGATCATGGATCAAAGGGGAAGGTAGACTGACTGATAAGAACATGGATCATATAAATGCAAACATGGATAAAGAGCAAGGTGGCCAACCGGTGTCCGTGATATTTCCCTCGGCTACCCCATTTCTCCCTGTAGATTCAGACCTTCTGTCCCAAGATGGTCTCGAAAATAACCTCAAAAGATCTTTCCCAAGACGGATAATATAGCTATCCTTGTTTCCTTATTGGCAGCACTGGAAAAGCAAACCCTAAACCATTCCACAAAGTCTCCAACCCTGAAACATTCCACAAACTCTCCAACGCTGGAATGGAATGGAAATTCTCTGCTTCCATTCCAGCGTTGGAGAGTTTGTGGAATGTTACGCTAAAAATTATTAAACAAAAACAATATCCCCCTTCTGCGTGGATCATTGTAAATACATACCTACGCTCCTGCCCCCCCCCCCCCCCGCCAAACAGGTAAGCCCTAAATCGAGTGCAAGAGTAGGCCATACAGGCTCCATAAATATGCGTCGGATTCAAAAATTTTATAATTAATTAGTTGTGGTTATTCATGAAGCGTTTGTTCAAATTCGTTTGTTCAAGTTATAAAAGTAGGGTACCTACCATTCAACAAAATCCAAAATAACCATCATTCTTCAAATCCAAATGAAATAGCGAGCAAAACCGTTGGTTCATACCTACCTATAGCCAGCCAACCATTTTTTGGTTTGCTTGAACGAATTTTGGTATTTTGGTTTATTATTTTAAATAATGAACCTTTGGAATTAAGCATGAAAAAAATGTCCCCCCCCCCCCCCCCCCACAATTTGGTGGTTTCCGTTTCAAGGTATGTAGAATCCGAAAATGCAACAAAAACACTGCAAATCCCAGCACAACGGTTTATTATTTTGTACAGAATACCCTTCTGTTACATATCACAGCTCACCGTATAGATAACCCTTTATATAATATATTACTATTCTATACAGTTGTGTAGATCGCAGATCCTCCGTAGGTTAGTACCTAACCCCGTACTCGTTACTAGGTACCTACCTAAATCACGAGTTAAATGTGGCTAAAATAATTCTGTCGATGACAAGCAGTAACTAAAATGGCAAAAAGAAGCGCAAATAATGAAGTTCTGAAGGAAAATTGTTGATGTGGAGTGGAAATAGATGCCCCTTCTGCGTAGATCACGGTTTTCTGTGGTCAGTACCCTCGAGCTCCCCCAGGAAAGCCCTAAATCGAGTACTGGAGCCGGCTCCGGAATTAAAGTTTCCTACAAATGCGCGGGATTCAATAATTAATTATTTGTAGTTATTCATGAAGCATAAGGCAAATAATAAACCTTTGTGTACTAAGTTGCCCATAAATAATAATTCAACGGTTGTTCAAGTTGCAAAAGTACCGATTAACAAAATCCAGCCCCTTCTATGTAGATGAACCGTTGTGTAATAATTTACCGTTGTGTAACAATTTACCGTTGTGTAACAATTTACCGTTGTGTAATAATTTGCCGTTGTGTAATGATTCACCATTGTGTAATAATTTACCCATCAATAATACTTCAACGTTTGTTCAAGTTTCAGAAATACCTACCTACCAATGAAATCCAATAGTCCATCACTCAAATGAAATAATATCGCAGAACAACCAACCCGACTTCACACAGCCATCTGCGATTATAATCAGGTGTCCCTAGTGATGATATCTGGGCCGGATTTATACCGTTTGATTCACGATCGTGTTGACGAAGCTTTTTGGTGCAAACGAACGGCTGGATGTACAACGCTCCGGGTGGTCTCAAAAAATTCTTTAGTTCAAGATCAATTTAAAAACGCAGCAAAGTCCTTGTCACATGGGTTTTTTATTCTATTGGACATACCTACAGAAAGGTTGGCTGTTCATTAATTGTTTCTTTCATGCGTAATAATCGAAATAGCTACTTCTGATGGTTTCCATTAATTTTGGCCCCCAAAACACAAATTAGGTACGCTCTTTTTTTTCTTTTTTTTTTAAACTATCTTTGATCATTGGTAGTGCCATTTAATCGTCCTGAACCACGTCTTGACACTTTTTCCAGTGTTATTCTACAAACTGATGGTGATTTCAGGCGATTTCCCAGGTTTTTCACTCATAAAAAATCAATTCTGGGAGCTGAACATTTGGTAGAACTCAATTTTCCACTCTTTGGTCAAAATCGACTTCATATTCGGTCTTCTCGTCCCAGAAAACATAGAAAACGATATCTCAGAAGCTCATGTTACCAATATGTTGCTAAAACGTAAAAAGTACCTATTTTTACACACATTTTCACTCATAACACCCCTGGGTATATTCCGATCGGGCTGAAAAGTTTCGGGACACAACTAGGGCCCAAATGGAGCCTGTGTGCGAAAGAACGATTTTTTTAGACCGAAAATGAAGCCTGTACACGTGATACGGCGGACGGCGTACGGCGGACGGACATTGCATTTTTGGAATCTATGCACCTTGAAACGTAAAAGAAAAAAATTTTGAGGGGGTGTTATAAAAATTGTTTGCTGAGCGAATACATAGGTGTATTATTCACAGAATAATAAACCAAAACGTCAAAAAACCCGTACCCTTCCATCGAAAGTTTTCGACCTACGGCGTTCTGAAACTTTCAACCCCTATTTTGAACCCCTTTAGAGATTACTGACAGTAACGCCGAGCTTCGAGGACCAACTATACCACGAACGGAACCTATAACCCGAATTTCATCTATTTTGTTTCATGGTAACTAAGAAAAGTGGCCAGTACGGCGTACGGCGAACAGACAGAAATTTTGGTTTATTATTTTCAATAATGAACCATTGGAATCGAGCATGAAAAAAAAATTTAACCCCCCCCCCCACAAAATTTGATTATTTACGTTTCAAGGTATGTAGAATCCGAAAATGCAATAAAAATATTTCTGTCTGTACGCCGTAAGCCGTACCGGCCACTTTTCTTAGTTAACATGAAACAAAATTGATGAAATTCGGGTTATAGGTTCCGTTCGGGGTCTAGTTGGTCCTCGAAGCTCGGCGTTACTATCAGTCATCTCTAAGGGGTTCAAAATAGGGGATGAAATTTTCAGAACGCCGTAGCTCGAAAACTTCCGATAGAAGGGTATGGTTTTTTTTACGTTATTAAATTTGTCTTGAGCTAAAAAAATTTTTGAGACCACCCGGAGCATTGTACGTCCAGCCATTCGTGTGCACCAAAAAGCTTCGTCAACACGATCGTGAATCAAACGGTATAAATCCGGCCCGGATATCATCGCTAGGGAGCACCTGATTATAATCGCAGATGGCTGTATGAAGTCGAGTTGGTTGTTCTGCGATATTATTTCATTTGATAAGTGATGGGCTATTGGATTTTGTTGGTAGGTACCTACTTGTGAAACTTGAACAAACGTTGAAGTATTATTGTTGGGCAAGTTATTACACAACGTTTCATTATAGGTATTGACCACAGAAAACGCAGAATCTACGCAGAAGGGACATCTATTTCACTCCACATCAACCATTTTCTTTCAGAACTTCATTATTTGCGCTTCTTTTTGCCGTTTTAGTTACTGTTTGTCATCGACAGAATTATTTTAGCAACATTTAACTCGTGATTTAGGTAGGTACCTAGTAACGAGTACGGGGTTAGGTACTAACCTACGGAGGATCTACGATCCGCATAATATGTATAGAGTAGTACATATTATATTATATAGACGGGTTATCTATACAGAGAGCTGTGATCGGTAACAGAAGAGTATTCTGTACAAAATAACAAACCGTTGTGCAGGGATTTGCAGCGTTTTTTATTGCCTGTTCGGGTTCTACATACCTTGAAACGTAAACCATCAAATTTGGTGGGGGGGGGGGGTAGAATTTTTTTTTTCAAGCTCGATTCCAAAGGTTCATTATTGAAAATAATAAACCAAAAATTTCTCTCCGTCTGCCGGAGCATTTTTCTTAGTTACCATGAACCAAAATTGACGAAATTCGGTTTATAGGTCCCATTTGGGGTGTGGTTGGTCCTCGAAGCTCGGCGTTAATGCCAATCATCCCTAAGGGGTGAAAAATAGGGGTTGAAATCTCCAGGACGCCATTTTCTCGATTTTTTTACGGTTTTAAACAGTTCTCGAACTTGGGAGTTTTTTAAGACCACCCGGAGCATTGTACGTCCAGCCGTTCGTTCACAGTAAGGACCAGAAGTTGGCACCGACAGGCTTTTCCAACAGCAGGGTGAATGTAATTGTATACATTCAGCCCAAATATCATCACTAGGGACGCGATAACAATCGGGAATTGGCCCGATATAATCATTGCTAGGGAACACCTGATTATATTCACGGAGTATGAAGTCGAGGAGTTTGTTGATAGTTATAGTGAAACTTGAACGAACCTTGAAGTATTATTGATGGGTATTATTAATCAATGGTAAATTATTGCATAACGGTAAATTATTACACAACGGTTCATTATACCATCTACGTAGAAGGGGTTGGAGTTTGGTGGTAGGTACGTTGGCAACTTTTTCACTCCACATCAACAATTTCCCTTCAGAACTTCATCATTTGCGTTTCTTTTTGCCATTTTAGTTACTGTTTGTCATCGACGGAATTATTGTAGCAACATTTAACTCGTGATTTAGGTAGGTACCTAGTAACGAGTACGGGGTCAGGTACTAACCTACGGAAGGTCTGCGATCTACATTTAACTGTATAGAATAGTAATATATTATATAAAGGGTTATCTATACGGTGAGCTGTGATATGTAACAGAAGGGTATTCTGTACAAAATAATAAACTGTTTTGCGGGGATTTGCAGCGTTTTTATAAGTTGATCAGTTTGAACTCCGAGTGTCTAAATAGTTGGTTTACACGATTAGGTATTAAAAGTTACCTACTGCTTAGTACCTAGGTTCTCGTGATAGGTGTTGCATAATCTACCTGTGTGTCCTCCTTCCTGTTGTTCAAGCTGCTTCTCCTCGGTAAAAATAAATTCTGAGTAGTCCCGTCTCATCCTATGGCTTACCTACAAGGATGGAAATAAAAAACGGGATAACAACACCTACACAAATATGGATGATGGTTCACCTACCTACTAATAAATGAACAAGTACAATATCTGGAGGATCATAAAATAGGGTGAAAATACTAACTTTCTGGGAACACAAATTGATGAGAAATGCTGACAATAAACTGGTCGAGTGGAGGGTAGTCATTGTCAGTGCTCACTGCTCAGTGGACTACAGGACTACCTACACATCACTACATGTACCAAGTGAATGAGGATTTTTCTAATTCTACTTATTCTGTTTGGCACAAAACTGGGATACTTTTTCTAAACAATGAAGATGTTTAAAAAAATTATCTTCAGTTTACATGTGCAATGCCACGAAATTCATTGCTAGAGGCGCTATTTTCGACCTTTTTCTTTTACCATCCTCATTTGCTCAGTTCCTTTCATCCGTTTACTTGCCAGTAGGAATAGGTAAAATTTCCTTCTTCATGTGGTTTGAAACTGAGTGTTGAAGAGATATTTCAAGAATCTTCTACTTCAAATTTCTTTATTTATTGGGTTAGGTAAGTACTTCTAGCATGGATGTTACTGTTTTGTTTCAATAGCATCCATCTGAGCTAAGGGGCCGGTAAGTCTACATCACACCTCTCCTAACTAGTAACTACCGATTTCTATCAGCTTTCCAATTCTACCTACTGTTAACATTTTTGTGGCGAACAACCTAGTTTTCGGTAAGCGGTTTACCTACCGACTTAAAAAGGAGTTTCAACTCTGTCATACTGTCTTTTTATCTAGGAATTTCATGTAATTAGCCCTAGATTTATTATAAATCAAGTGGCGCCAGAAAGAACAACTTTATTTAGCTTGTGATCCTGGTAGACTGTGTTGGTGCTGCTGTGTTGGTGCATGGCGGAGCTGTTTATTCTTCTCTTTGACTGCAGTAGTCACTTTATTTACGGTGAGCGCAGGATACAACATTTTCCTAATTATATTAAAATAACGCTATCGGATACTCACCTGCTGCGCTGTGAAACAAAAATTCGTACCTGTTTGTGAAGGCGTCGATCCTTATGTGTTGCAGCCTGGGATTGGTGTAATGAACATCTCAAAATGTGACGAGAAAAGTTTTACATAGTGAATTTATTATCTGATGCTTGGGTGCGATTTCTTCACACTAAAGCAAGTAAAAACCCCATAAAGCGCGTGGAAAGGTTAGTAGAAACTGTAATGCCTACTAAGATAGGAGAAATCCTTAGATCGCATTTTTTTTTTTTTTTTTTAGTTAGAACTCCTAGGCAAATAGTATAGGTAATCTAGAATTCCTAGGAAATTACTGGCTCTACAGCATTTTCTACAGAATCCTCATTTGGAAAGTAGTCTCCACAGGGAGGAATCCCTGCTAACCAATATCATCAATCTTCCTTTTTTCGTGTAGGTATTTATTTTTCGACTAGGGTTATCTACTCTGCTGACTTATATATCGTTTTCAAGGTTCGGAGGTTCTAGGATGAGAGTCCTCTGCTTTGCCCGATGTTTTTCTGAAGGTTTTTGTGGTATCACTCAAATGATTTACAGTTGACAGCAGCTCAAACAACTCCCTTCTTGTTGCCATTGCTAGAACAATCGTGTTTGCACTTCACAAAACAGAAGATTTGAGCGAAATTCGTTCTTTCCTAATAGAAACTCATTCAGCCAAGACTGAAAAACAAAGCTGACGTAGTAACTTGATGGCTGATGTCCCAGGTCAGCTGTCCCTAACATCTTGGTTTGATCACGACGCCATGCCATGGCGATACGACCAGTAGACAAAATTTACCTGTGATTTCCATCGAATGAGGAAATCCTGGTTCCATTTCTGATTCCAAGCGCCCCATAGGTGTATAATATCCTTCCTCTCAACCTATTCAACTCACTAGTTATTCCGATCGCATCCTAATTAATCCCTCCCCTCCCCCCTGTTATTTCTTACCACCTACTTATATGATTACAGAAGACATTGAAGTATCATTGTATGAAAAGAAGGCTAGAACTATTATATCTACTAAATATAATAAATCAAATATGATAAATTATTGATAAATCAATTTGAAGATGAATGGTGAAGAACTTTTTTTTCAGACGCGCCAGTGGTTTTATAAAAATTGAAGAAATTCGCATTTCCGAGAGCTCGCCAAAACAGCTGACTGCCCACTCCACGAGCGTGACCTCACATTTCCCTTGTCTCATGTCTCCATCCACCATCCACTTTACCTGTGCAAGTGTGCACTTCACGTTACTGAATCTGGTTGAGTTTTTGCAACTTTTCGTGCTGTACTCAATAATGAAACGATAATTCACAATAATGGGCAAAATACCTAAATAAAAGTGAGGGATGGGTATGAGGCGTCGTCATTCAGCTTACTCCGTACATCTGGCCAGTGCGAGTTCATGTCATAAATAAATCTTCGGAATTTCAAAATGAAAGGAGTGAAGATGACGAAGTGAGCCGTTACTATGTGAATCAGCTACCAGTAGCTAATGTAGCTGTCTATAAAATAAATGTACCTACTTTGCCTACAAGAGAAATTGATGCGTAGGTGGGTGCAAAACGCATTGTGTTCTTGTTGAACCTTTTCCCCAGTGATTACCGTAATTCGTAGGTACCGTTCACCTGTATTCTACCACAAGCGTATTCTATACTAGCCTTTCAGTTCGCCACAATACCTGCCTAGCCTGATTTTACTAGTTACCAATTTCCGAACTATTCCTGACTTAAGTAAAGTAGAGAAAGGTGAGAGACTTCCCAACACTGCTGTTGCAAATCCTCAGAAGACTAACCTCGACGCAATCTTTGAACAGTAGGTAGGAACGTTTCACCTAGATGCCTACCTACTGTGTATTTTCTATAAAATTAATTATATTGTTTCGAAGTCAACCGTTCATTCTATTACTTGCGGTTCAGAGTAGTTGGGGGTGGAGGGTCTCACAAAAATTTGATGACACTCAAACGTATGGTAGGTATCTTTTGCCTATTCGCAAACGCCAAGTCCTGCAAAATGCTTCTAGATGCGAAATGTGTGCTTATAGGTGGGAAAAGCTTCGTTTATAACATGAAATACAACCTAAAGGATGTTTAGTTTATGATTTTGGAGGATATAATTTATTAAATTTTTGCATACACAGATTTTCTACCTTCGGTAGGTACGAGGTGATGAATCAAAACTGACGATTAATTTTATCCTACCTGAAGTCATTTATCCATCGATGAAAAGCGAAAGTATGACAGAGATTTGATCACCATCAGGTACCTATATTAGTAAATATTCATATTTAATATAAGTAGGTTTATATTAAAATGATCTCCGCAAACTTACATGGATTTATAGGTGAGTGATATTATAGTATTTTCTCCTTCTAACGTCGAACCACTTTTTCGGGGTTTGTTGGCCAGTTGACACAACAGTGAACCACTTTTCTGGCAGTTTAGCAGGTGAACTGGCACAGTTTGGTGCAATAACAATATTTGTATGACATTTTTTCGGAATAACAACAAAATATAAAGGAATAGCACAGCCAACTTTGTGATTTCTGCATTCACATCTAAGATCCGTCCAACTTTGTCTTTGTTTCGTTGTTGGTTCCGTTTTTCTTCTTCGAAGTATGGAAAATCTTGAAAGACTATCACTTTGGAGGGTCCGCACTCCTCAGCAGTGTGGGGTTTCACCCAGTAAAAACCCACTAACTCTTATCCCTAATCCACCCCGGAATCACTTGTTCAGCATTACTTCGGGATGGGGTCGATCACTGGACGATGTCACGCCCCCCACTGTGACTTGAGGATTCGGACTATGTAGGACGCAATCCTACCCGAAGTTTCCTGGCTTGATATCATCTTCTCAATCACGTTGTTTGATGTGATTTCACCCGCCTCTTCTTCCAGCATCTCCCTGTCACTGATCCATCTGGAGCAATGGAAGAGTTGAGCGTCGTCATGCCGTGCACTGCAGTACCAGCACTTGGCGGTCTGCTATCTCCTTCTTGTGAAGATAAGCCCGAAAATACCCATGGCCTGAGAGGAACATTGTAATGTAGACATCCACATCTCCGTACCTCCTGTCCAGCCATGGGCGCAACTCCGGGAGAACAAGTGAGTCCACGCTCCCCTAATATCAGATTCGCACTCAAGCTGCCTCTTCCTCAGTGTTACCTCTCTTTTTTTTCTAATCTGGGGTGTCAGCTCCTCCGTGCAGCGTCAGAAGTTTTTTTCTGTTGTGTAGCTGTTGAAGCATCGCGGGAAATAGCGAAAAGGAAACTTAGTTGTTAGTTGATGATAAGCATGGAAATCGCCTTGTCCTCCGGGTGTAAGAGAACTGTGACGTCACACTCGTAAACCAACCACAGAGTATTTCGCGCAGCTTCCCCTTCTCCCGACTTTAGTTATTACAACAATATTTTTATCCATATTTGATTCACATTTTCGTGAACTGTAGGTGGTCTAGTGTAGAGTAAAAAAGGTTTCACGCGGAATTTCAGATGGGTGCGAGTTTCTCATTCTGATGCTCCGTAGTGCGAACCTGGTCTGGTACCAATCTGTTTTGCTTCAGAATATTGTTGGCAATTTTATCAATCCATACACAAGATTCCAGTGGCGATATTACCTACCCTAGTTTCCCTTACCTGCCACCGCCCCTAGCAACCCTCTTGTCGAATGTTAGCGCTTGAAAGTTATTTATTGAGTACCTACTTATTATTACAAGAACTTTGATTGTTCAAAACAGTCCTTTGAGTAATGATTAATAATATTATATCCCTCACTGAAGTAAGAACAGAAGGTGAGTGTTGACGAATATTTTTTTATGCTACGAAATGATATTTTATTATATGGTTTGTTTGCGTGTCAGGCTGGTCAGTGGGGAAGTTTGGATTTGGAGTTTTTATTAGGTCAGTACCTACTTATTAAAAGAACTTCAAAATCCGACAATATCTAAAACTAATCTTCAGTTCAGAACTAGTTAGCTAGGTATGTACTTACCACATACTTTGCTACCTACTCACTGATTCCAAAATTATTCCGTGCCCCAGCGGATATACAAATTTTGAGCGGTGCGCAGGTCAAAGGAAGTAAGGACGGTTTTGTATAGTTACCGTCTCTTTCCGATGCACTCTTGTTGTCTCTTGATAGTCCGACCACCTCATTTATTCCTTGAGATTTGTTTTAAATCCACTCGGGGAAGACAATCTCACGTCCCTTTTTTCGGCAAAACACGGGAGGTTCCTCTGCAACAAACAAAAGAAACTCATTTGCGTTCCTTGCAAGGAACAGGAAACAAAACGGCTCCTGGCTGTGCACACTGGCTCTCCAGGAAGGAGGAAACCTATTATAATTACGAGTACGCTCTGAAGGTCCTAACAGCAACCAACAAAACAATACTTGCGCGATTTTGTTTTAAAATAGAAGGCAGAAGAAACGGGTCCTGGAAGGGCGTTTCCTCTAGTGTGTTATTATGCATATAAAGCGTGTGAGAAGGAAGGAAGGGAGGGAGAAAAGGTGAAGGAAATCCGCGTCCTTTTGGGTCCCCTGTATATTCTTAACTCCCTTAACGAAGTCCTATGTGAAGGGATCCTACATGCAAAGGGAGAATATAATGCCTTTATTATTATACCTAATTGTATAATTGAACCATAGTGGAACAGTCTCTTGAAAATGCTCGCTTCGTTAGCAAAGACAACGGGTTTATCCTGGGTTTTAGTCTTTTCTCTGTTCCACACCCTCCTTTCAATTTCAGTTTTAACGTAGCCATGTGCCTCCAGTTAGTTCTTTGCTGAAGTTTAGAGATCGAGTAGGTATCGGTGGATTTGGGGAGAAATGTGTGAACTCGTTTTACTTCGATTCATATGAGAAAATGAAATTCCAGTATCAGTAAATTTCATTTGATTTTAGTTCTTATTAAAGTCTTTTAAGCAAATTTTCGAAGTGACATAAGTACACAAAAACTACATAAAAATACATATAGGTACCGACCATATTATATAGTCGAACTTTGCTATAGCAAGCCTTTATTCAAGAAAAACCTCCTCGTTGGAAAGAAATTTTCTGGTCCTTGCATTTGAAGGGCAATAGCGTCTTTATACGATCTAATTACTTACCTCTACGTACAAGAAAGGAACTTATTTTCGTCCCTGCTCTTCGTCTTATATGATCAGTTGCCTATCCCCCCCCCCCTCCCACCACCAACCATCTTTAAATATGCTGCAAATTATTACTCAAAGGTTTATTATTTATCTATATACATGCCCCTTCTGCGTAGATCACTTTTTTCTGTGGTCAATACCTACCCTCGAGTTCCCCCCAGGAAAGCCCTAAATCGAGTACTGGAGCCAGCCCGGGAATCACAGTTTGATAAAAATGCCCGGGATTCAATAACTGAATCATTAATTATTGTGTTGCTATTCATGAAGGATAAGGTAAAATTATGAACCGTTGTGCAATAAACTGTTTTGTAATAATTTACCTGTATACATGCCCCTTCTGCGTAGATCACTGTTTTCTGTGGTCAATACCACCCTTGTGCTCCCCTCAGGAAAGCCCTAAATCGAGTATTGGAGCTAGCCCGGGAATTCGAGTTTCATAAAAATGCGCGGGATTCAATAATTCAATAATTAATTATTTGTTGTTATTCATGAAGCATAAGGTAAATAATAAACCGTTGTGTAAGAAACCGGTGTGTAATAATTTACCTCAATAGATGCCCCTTCTGCGTAGATCAATCAATAATAAAAAATTAATTATTCAATAATTCAATCATTAATTATTATTTGTTGTTATTCATGAAGCATAACGTTTGTTCAAGTGGCAGAATAAAAGTACCTATGAAAAAAATCCAGAAGAGCCATCATTTCTCAAATGAAATTATGTCACGGAACAACAAACTCGACTTCATACAGCCATCCTTGATAATAATCAGGTGCTACCTAGCGGTGATATCTGGGCCGGATTTATACCGTTTGATTCGTTCACGATCATGTTTATTCATTTATTTTACTTTTACGGGAACAAGCCCAACTGCACAGGAACATAATACAAATCAGACAGCGAAACAATTCGCATAATACAAAGATACAGAAAATAAAGAAACCTCATACGGAAATGAAAATAAGGAAAACAGGGAAAAAAACAAAATTCACTAAGTGATGCACAGAATGGTAGGAATTAACAGAAACTTGTCTTTGAATTCTTAAGATGGGACTTCAGTGAGCCAAGTGAGTCGTTGAAAAAGTCGAATTCACAGTGGGTAGTGATGAAGAGGTTCGCGGAACGAGGGAGTCTGTGGAGAGGACGGTTGGCCAAATAATTCGATGGTGGAAGAGCGCGCGGACAGCCGTGGCACGTGAAGACCAATCTTCGACAGCAATGCGGGGCAATCCAACTTATTATTAATAAGCTTGTGTAGAAGTATACGATGTCAGCATGGCTCCAGCGAGTCACCAGTGGCAGCATATGGCACGAGTCCAACAGTAGATCGTACTGCATTTCAAAAGTAGGAACACCGAGTTTGTATCCCACGTACCGAAGAAACTTATTTTGCACCCTCTCCAGAGTATACTCATGAATCGCATAGCTTGGGGACCAAATCTGGCAGGCATATTCAAGTATCGGACGTACAAGACGACAGCTTCCACACTTGTAAATTCTCGGGTGCTCCGTTTCAAAAACCCCAAAGCCCTCATCGCTCTACCCGCAACACCCTCACTGTGCCTCGAGAACGTCATTCGTTCATCAAGCAGCACCCCCAAATCAACCATGTCGGGACGTCTCGTTAGCTGATCACCACATAAGATGTACTCAAACATGATAGGTTGGTTGGCACGAGAGAAGGTGACCACTGAGCATTTTGACGGGTTGAGAAATAGATTATTCAGTGGGCACCAGCTCTCGAGTTGAACAATTGCTGATTGTAAGGTAGAACAGTCAGCCATAGTTTCCACGCGCATATACAATTTGAGATCATCCGCGAAGAGCAAACAGTGGACGTTCCTCTGGAAGCTGTGGACAACGCTATTGATCATCAGCAAGAAGCACAGGGGGCCCAGGTGACTCTCTTGAGGAATCCCTGAAGATACCGCAAACGGGGCAGACAGGACCCCCCCACCCCCACACACACACACGCGAACCTCCAGCCGGCGAGACACCAGATAGCTCGAGATCCACTCAAGGAAAGTCCCAAACACACCCAGGGATTCAATCAACGACAGAAGATGAGGATGAGAGAGCTTATCGAAAGCCTTGGCGTAGTCCGTCGAGATAACGTCCGTCTGGAAGCCCCTACCGAACCCCTCCATGACGAAATGCTGGAACTCCAACAAATTTGTGACTGTCGACCATCCTCGCACAAACCCGTGCTGCTCCATGTTGACGAAGCTTTAGTTCTGAAAATTTCAACCCCTATTTTTCACCCCTTAGAGATGACTGACAGTAACGCCGAGCTTCGAGGACCAACCTGACCCCAAATGGGACCTACAAACCAAATTTCATTAATTTTGGTTCATGGTAACTAAGAAAATTGCTGCGTACGGCGGACGGACAGCAATTTTTTTTGTCGCATTTTCGGATTCTACATACCTTGAAACGGAAACCTTCAAATTTTGAGGGGGGGAGGGGGTTAACTTTTTTTAGCGAATTTTCAAAGAAAATGAAGCTATTGCAATGGCTTCGAAATTTAAATAATATAAATTTTTGGAAATTTTCTTCATAGAAATCCGTTTCAGACCATTCTAAAACGATTCCTGAAATTTAACACTTTTTTATATGTATATATAATATATATACATATAAAAAAGTGTTAAATTATATATAACTATAATTATAACACATATAATTATATATAAATATATTATATTTATATATAATTATATGTGTCACTCCAGACGATAACTCTCGATAGAATTGAGATAAACAGCTCAAATTTGCACAAAAAATCTATCTTGGCAATCGAAAGGCTAAGTTCGAAGATGGGCGAAATTGGCCTACTCTAAGGAGGGTTTTGGCGCATTTAAAGTGCGCAAAAATTACCCAAAAAACCCCAAAATGTTATTTTCTAACAAGTGACCCCTCATTTTAAAGGTTTTTGCA
This sequence comes from Leptopterna dolabrata, assembly GCA_954871275.1. Taxonomy (NCBI): domain Eukaryota; kingdom Metazoa; phylum Arthropoda; class Insecta; order Hemiptera; family Miridae; genus Leptopterna; species Leptopterna dolabrata. The sequence continues at coordinate 28,015,975 of OX940981.1, read as the reverse complement.
CGCTGAACACGATGGTGAAATCGGATTTTAGATATCTAAATCCGTTCTTAAATTAGAGCATTTAAAGTGCGCAAAAATTACCCAAAACTAGGATAATCTTTAAACTCTTACCCCCCCCCCCACCCCCTTAGAGTGGTCAGATTGAAAAATGTGAGAAGTATTAATTGAAGACGAGAGTTCGAAGCAAAAAAGGGGGAGGCAAACGATTAGTACAACTCCTTGAATTTCCCATTTGACATATAATTGTTATGATACCTTCATAGATAGACAAGTACCGGCCCACGTATTACTAGAAGGAAGACGAAAGAAAAAATCTATTTCAAATTATTCAATTTAGGTACTAACAGTAGGAGGAAGAAGGTTAGGTAGGTATCTTATCAATTTATTATCAGTATCATACGAATATTTGATATTCAAAGGTAGGTAGGTACTTAACATGATAAAAATAATATCAATGAAGAAGGAAGGATCTACCTACCTAGTAGAGCAAATCTTGAACTGGTTTTAGATACCAGGCCTGAAATCGTAGTCAAGAGGAAAGGCCATTCAGAAGGAACAAGGAATCTACTCATAACAGTTTATAATTATTACGTAGGTAATTATATGAAATTAATACCTACGTACAAAATGATTGTGTAAAGAGTTCGTAGCAGTTAATAACAAATTATAACCACATGGATAAATTAGAAATCAAGGTAATAAAAAAATATTAGTAACAGGGGCATCTAGTAGGAATATACCTAATAATTATGTTCCAAAGCTACCAATAGGTACTGACCTTCTTTTGAAAAAATCACAATATTGGTAATTACCTACCGTTCATGTGATTTTTTTTAACAATAAATTAACTAAATTTATGTATTATAAGGAACCTACTTAATGTAATATTTTCTGTTGCCTACCTACTAGTTTTCTTGAGCTGACGGGAAAGCCATCGGGCTTGAAGCACTCATGATTTTCTATAACAACTCCTTTACCTACTGCACTCTCTTGAGTAGGTAAGTCAAAAGTCCTAACTACCCTATCCTACCTAATATGAACCCACAGCGATCAAATAAATAAGCACTTAGTACAATTACGTAATAAACAAACGGTAGAATCAGGATGGACAAAACGTACAAATTAAAATAAATACGAAGAGAATATACATAGAAAACCAAATTTTAGACCGAAGTTTTCCTTTATTCAAAACCATAGCCATTAATTCGAATATTTCTTTGAAAATTCGCTCATTAAGTCATGCTGCATGACTGGTTTTTTTCATACCCGATTCCAAAGGTTCATTATTGAAAATAATAAACCAAAATTTACCTGCCAAGGAGACCTCCTCAGCCGCAATACCTCGCTCTTGGATGTGCACATAGAAACCTGACAGTACAACATTCACCTTTTGAAGTGGATGTATGACAATCTGGGGTTTAAGAAAAACTTCTATTTACAAGAAAAAATAGGTAAATAATAAAATAGGTAAATGATTTCAACTTTTTTAACCAAGTTTGACCGAGTCTCATTTCAATACCTACCTGTAAAATTTGTTTAAAATCCAGGAATGGATTCAGTATGCTCTAAAACGGCTATGTATTGAAAGATTTCACAAATTCATGGACTAACTTTTTTTACCCATTGGAATACCTAGCTTGATTTTCTTCGAAAGTTGGCCTTCCGCCGTCTAGTCGTAGAGTATCATGAGCAGGTACGAGTATAACCCCTCGTCAGTATAGCTCCTCGTTTTTCATAATTTACCCACATTTCGGTAAATAAAGGTCGTCGCGATGCCCATACCGGGCATTTAAAGAAAAGGTTTAGATAAGACTACGGCACGAGTTTAAGCTCTTAATGGATCCGAATGCCCAAAACGAGAGAAAAAAACTCCAATTAATTCTCCGAACCTTTTTAGAATATTGACAAAAATCTATTATTTTAAATGGTTCCATCTGTTACTTAGGCATTTTATCAGAAATATAAGGTTTTGTTCATTCCAATCTTCATAACACGGATGGAGGCACGAAAGATGCACTATTGATGGGGAAATAACTTGATTTTGCTACACAATGATAAAAATAAGTATGTAAATTAAGTTGATATAACGAAATAATAGTAATAGGTAACCGAGTAAATAAATATGAGAATTAAAAATGTTTGGAGTCATTTGCAAGAGTTAAAATAATATCCGGAAAAATAAGGTAAATATTTATGGAAAACGACATATTATTTTGAAGTTTTAGGCTGAAAGTGTATCATAATCATTACAGTTCAAATTATATGCATGAAGTGAATTTATGGCTCTTTCCTACGGTAACTACTATCATTTAACCTTGGACGTTTTATGTCAAGTTACAACGCGTGTTTAAGTTTAGCATTTGATTATCTCAAAACTTAATTAAGTACTTTATTATTATCAGTTCTATCTCTTTAGTATTTTAGTATTATCTTAAACTTACTTGACTAAACTAAACAGGAGTTTAGTATTTGATTATCTCGAAAAAGTGGTATTTATTGGGGGGGGGGGTTACGAGAGAAATAAAATAGGAAGTTTCAAAATAATTAATGTTCCTAAACATCGTTTTCCCCCTATCTGAAATTACTATAGCATGAATATAATTAATAGGTTATTGTGCCTTTAATGTAAAATGTATTACACATAATATTTAAACTAATACAGCAGCGATAATAACCTCATTCGATACACGTTAATCCAACGTTAATGAATCCCAGAGTACTCTCCTGAATCCCTGAGTACGAAATTGAAGGTATAATTACCCAATTACCTAATTGGATAATTAATTATTTCATTCCCGTGCGTGGGAATGACGAGTCCGTTTCACTAAACTCTTGTTGGTCCTATAATTGCTTACCACATAGGATTCTCGCAAACGCCCATTTCATCTCGGTAATAATACGGAACTTACTGATGAAATAAAATAAACATGACATGAAAACATTAAGTACCTAACCTCGTTTATAAAATCGACCTAAACCAAATTCTTTGCTGATTAGCAATTGCGCTCCATATAAAACGATGAGGAAATATTAATAAATTAAGTAATTCGAAGTAGGAAGCTAATATATCAGCGAACAAAAATTCTCATTTGTCCTGATATAGGTAAGTCCTACTTACCTATATCAGGACAAATGAGAATTTTAATGAGTTTTTTCCCGAATCAGCTTTGGGTTTGCATGGATTAAATTATAACAATTAAATGGACTTCATCAGAGCGCTACGGACGAAGGGAGAGGTGAGACCCACAATTAGTAGGTACCTACCTACTCTACTGATGATGAGCGGGTGGGAAAGGGAGAATTACCAAAAATCATGTATTACCTACCTGCGCGAGGGAAATAACTACTCGAGTGATTTAATGAAAGCCAATAAAAAGAGGTGGGCACTATTTTCATGACGTTTAAGGCCGTGTTGGTAATTGCCACATAGGATGTGGTTAGTTAATTATTCATTTTTGTGGGTAAAGCTGACCATTCTTCTCCCCCTTTTACGCTCGTGAGCTTGGAAAAATCTTGTGGGAATCCGACGTTATTTATAATGTGCTATCTTTGTTGTACGAGTGTGCGTATATCACAGATGGTAATCTGAGCATTTTTTACCTTCGTGCGCAGTTTTATTCTCGCATTAGATGAAAAACAATTGACGTTGTAATACCGTTCCATCATATAAGTTCTAATGGTAAAAAAGAACCATTGCGAAGACATTGTAAAATGATGGGCGTGGGATCTGCAATCAATTATTTTTCGGAACGCTACGAGAGATATAAATAAGTAGGTTACTACCTTTAATTCTAAGGGAGTTTCTTCTCCCGGAAACGTGAGGGTGAGTCCAAGTTGAAGTACCTACCTACATTAACCGATTCTATCCCAAGTTCTAGATCCTAAGTTCTATTCTAAATCGATTCAATTCAAGTATCGATTCTAAATCCCAAGTTCTAGATTCGAAGTTCCTGTATATAAAGATGGGTAGGTTGCTCAAAATTGAAGGGCACTGTTTTTATTGATATGCGACTTTTGGAGATGTGAGAACATGCCCAAGGAATACAGTTTTGGCCTTGTTGCTCTTGCTTTTCAATTGATTTCTAGCGACAAATACATACATGAAGCCGCCAAAATATGGGAAATATTGTTGTGTTTAAGGCGTAGGTATTTATAGGGGATTTAGGGGTGGGGGATGGGTTAACGGGTCACGATCAGAAACTGTCTGTTAGGGAGGGGCCCGGTGGAAAGAACCACACTGGTATACTTAACATACCTACCTACCTGTTACGTGTGATCTTCACCAAAAAACTTTGACCGCCTCCTAATGCAATCTTCCGAGAAATTATAAATGGTCAACCAGACCCTGTGGCGTAGGTACGGCATACTTACTCGATATTCTCGAAAACTTTAGGAGGTATTTCAGGTACAAAAACAGAGGTTGCACTCCAATTTGAAATGCAGTTGGTACTCGTCTAATTTTATTTGATGAGAACCTAGGTAAACAAAAGGATTCATTTGACAAAGTTAGTCTTGACAGTAAATTCAGGATTCGCTCGGTGACTTAATTGCACGCATAGCCCAAACTGTCACTTTTGGGTGTTTAGTGAAAGAGATCTTTGGGGTTATTGTGATTCTATTGTACTTATTCGAATCAACCAATGAAATTCCTTCCCTATGCGACCTGTGGTGGTCCGGTGGTTGGTGTTCCGTATTGTATTGTATTTTCCATTACCCAGTGGAAGAGCTGTAGAAGGAGAATTGAGTCTGGCAATGGTTACACCTTAATTCTAAGAGACAGATTTGCTTATTATACATTTGCACGGTTTGGTGCGAGATGAACTGATTAAAACAATACACCTTATTACTAAACATTAGATGCCTTAGGAAGGATGTGACGCGCATCACGAACCCATTTCTCGATCGTCGGAACCGCGACCATAGGTAGAAACCGAGCGACCCCTAATATCGGCTAAACATCCGTTTGACGCCGGAACGATATGGGACGTCTCGAAATCGGAACAGCGACCAGAGATATCACCGTTTCCTGGACACCATTCCAGGCCGAAACTGTATCCTGAAAGGGCATTTGCATGACTTCCTTGCTTAATTTACTCTGGGAGACCCTCATGGTCATTAACATTGTATCGAACGCTGAAAGGGGACGTAATTTACATTGTAACTGAAGGGTTCGTGTGTTCTCTATATCAGGGAAGTTACTAATTGCTCACGACAGGTTTCTGTTTGTGATTCCACCCGTGCCCCATCAGGGCACCGTGACGATTTCTGATGGGTCAGATAATATTCTTGCTGCTCATAAAGTAGGTGTATACCCCTTACCTATGGCTATGATTAATCCATAACAGAACGGAGCTCTAGGTATCGATTTTAACCTAGAGCTGTATGCAGTGGCGTAGCCAGGGGGGGGGGGGGGGGTTAGTGAGGGGCATAACCCCCCCCCATTGGCTCGACAAGTTCATCACAAATTAAAATTAAGTCTTAAGAATGATAACAATCTCGAACGTAACAAAGATATATTATATAGGTAACAATAACAGGTTAAACGGTAAATCAAACATGATTAAACAGTTAAATAATATTACGCATATTGGATTACGGACGATCTGTTCCAAAAATTTGACCCGCTCTTTCTGACAAAAATGCTTATCGAAATAGTCCCTCACCGTCACAATCCCACACTTCAGGTGAATAATATGATTTTAGCCCTTAATACCAATTGTTGACCCCCAAAACTCCTAATTAGACTCCTATTCTGTGTGAAAAGCAACTGAAATGGTATTTTTCTGTCTTCACTCACCCTTCCATGCCACTTTTAGTGACTTTGTATATCAATTTTAGCACTTTTGACCAATTTTTGATCCCTAAGAACTCAAATTTGACCCCCTTAAAATTTTTGAAAATTGCTCATCTTTTTGTTTGGCAATAAGAACATTTTGGCGAAATTTGGAATTTTTGTCACGTAACCAAGGTTAGATATCTTCTGGAGTGGCACATAAATAAATATATATATGAGGGCCTCAGAACCAGAAGGGCGAACTTCAGAATTGCGATTTGAGAAATTCGCCTTCAAACATTTTATTGACCAGAAGGGCGAACTTCTTATCTGTTTGTTAGTAAGTGCCAGAAGGGCGTACTTGGGGTTGCCAATTATTATTTCATCATCATAATGATTAGGTAGATTGGTACCTATATTATTAGAATCATGTTTCCGAATTTTCATGTAGTACCTACCTACTCTTCTCTGTTGATCCCATATCTTTCCTTGCAATGCTATTAATATTTGAAGCCAGGGCACCTAACTCTTTATTCTTACCTTCTAATTAGGTAGGTGCTCATGCTACATACTTACCTAGTATTACGTGCTTATCTTGTTTATGTCAGGTTAAATACATGAACAATAGATGGAAAACTGAAACTCATTCAAGTATTTAATGCCAACATCAAATTTCAGAAATTCAGAAAACCACTAACCGCAATCAAAAACAAAGATAAAAAAAAAGTTACAATTTGAAATGCCAACCGCTAACCTCAATGAATAACAAAGATGAAAAAAAAAAAGTAAAAATGTCAAAGCTTTGCACGATCCACTCAGAGCACCAACCAACCGTCTTTACCTCAAGCGTAATCTAATAAATCATCATCTTCATTAGGTTCAGCTTCCTCATTGTTATCTACTGAAGCTCCTGGTTGATCTTCAAAAATTTTCAAAAAATAGGTTATCCATGGCAGGGGAACGAATTCAGCTAGGGCTTTGATGTCTTGCAATTTGGCCGAAGTAATGGGTACTGGAGCAGTGTACAACTGTTCCAAACCTACACGTGAAAGGTCAAATTTCTGAGGATCGTATATTTGCCCCTTACCCTTTTGTAGTTTTATTGCAACTTTTGCGGAGTCCAGATTGTAGGATTTATGAATAAAAAACCCGGCTTTGTAATTCTCGGTGTACGAAAAAATTTTCCCATCTTTAAATTTTGCTCCAGTCAAAGTGGTTTTTGTTATAGTTTTCTGAAGGGCTGTGAAATTTTTTACCAAGTAGGAGAAGTAGCTCCAAGTAGGAGAACGGAGGGGTGACCTCGCAATGTGGGTAGAGGGGGGAGCCAGCGCGCTCAGTTCGCCCTTATGGCTCTTAACAGATTCAGTAGTTTCGTATGATTTTGAAGGCTCCCCGTTTCTTTTGCAGTACATTTTCACAACCAGAAGGGCGAACTGCGGTTTTGTGAATGTAGCCATGGGTAGTAAAGGACCTATAGAAACGGATTCTAAAAAAAAAAATCGACTTTTTTCGAGTTCGCCCTTCTGGTTCTGAGCGCCTCATATAATATACGTATACATTTCTGTTAAAATCTAAGAATGAAATCAGGATGATCTGAAACGGATTTGCCTATAAAATAATTTCAAAAACTTGTGTTCTAAAAATGTTGGACCCGTTGCAATACCTTCATTTTCCTTGAATATTCCCTAACATTGTTTCCAAATAAATGTTGTATTTCTTCAGTTTTTCTTACCTAACGTTATCTGTAACATTTAGTGCTTTGTTAAATTTAATTTAAATTCAGCTTTCTTTGTAGTAATGTCAAACCTTATTGCGAATTTTCAAAGAAAATGAAGCTATTGCAACGAGTAACATTTTCAGAACATGAATTTTTGAAATATTTTTATAGGGAAATCCGTTTCAGAGCATCCTCAGTTCATCCTTAGATTTTAACAAACATTTATATATTAGGTATGTATATTTATGTGCCACTCCAGATGATATCTGTCCTTAGGTAGGTACATGGTAAAAATTCCAGATTTCTCCAGAACCTTTGTATTGCCAAACGAAAGGATGAGTTCGAAGATGAGCAATTTTCAAATTCCAAGGGGATCAAATTGGAGTTTTTAGGGGTCAAAAGTCGGTAAAAACGGCTAAAATTGCAAAAAATTGCTATAAAATCACTGGAATTGGTATGGAACGTTGAGTAAAGACAGAAAAATACTAATTCAGTTGTTTTTCGCGCAGAACAGAGGTCAGATTTTGACTTTTGTGGGTAAAAATTGGTCAATATTAATTCACCTGACGTTGTGGGATGATTAATCACGACGGAGGGACTACCTCGATGATCAAACTATTTTTCTCAAAAGCAAGTGGGTCAAATTTGACTTTATTAGGTTCAAACATCGGTAAAAATGGCTAAAATCACGAAAAATTATATAATTTTAAGAAAAGTGGTATGATTTCTCGCTATATCATCTTTTTTCACAATATCAGGAATATTTCTCTGAAAATTCGCTCTTATAGCTATGCTATATGACAGGAATTTTTTCTGTTTCCGATAACCCCCCCAATTCAACAATCCTGGCTACGCCACTGGCTGTATGTCTACCTTTTATGTTCTGTCGCATACCTAGTAGGTACAGCGTACCTCCACCACGAATATTCAGACTGTGCACGGCTGTGCTTTGACACTTCAACTCAACGTATGTTCATACCTACCACACCCAGGGCGTGTTGGGAGAGGTATGATTATATTCCCTCTACCCGCCTTGTACCACAGCTAACACAATCAAAACGCTGTGATCTGATAAAACTAACTGGCAGCTTGTTCATCAGAACTGAAACGTCTTGAGTCAGGCAATCATGCAAGGGGACCGCAGTGGAACTGTCATTGTTCTCGCCCTGTTAAAGGTTGAATATAAATGATTATAATAATAATAGTAATAATTTATTAATACTGCCTTGCTCCCATTTCTACTGCAGAGCCTCATCAACGTAGGCAGGTGTAAAAATATATTATGCCACACTCATCAATAATTATGTGCTGCCATGTTTGTGAGCACTGCATCAGTCAAGCGATGCTCCACCGTCGATGATGGCAATTTGCTGCGAGGATGGGTGGCGGGGGATGGGGGCTTTCCAGTATGAGGGATTTCAATTCCTCACGAGGCTCTACACCGTCGGACCTCAGTGTCCTTTCTGCAGTGATTTCCCTATATAATGGGCAGTGTCACCTGTTTTCTTTTCTTTTAAAAGGTCTCGGGCAAGTGCTTTCCGAAAATATGAGGGGTATCCGATGATCGAAAGTGGGCGATAAACCAGTGGAAAGAAAGCGAAATGACGTCATAGGTAAAGGCCCCTCACTCCCGCGTCCGCCTGGGGAGAACCCTCGGCTTCATCCACTTATGACGTCATTTCGTTTTCTTTATATCCGTCTGTTGCACACGCTACACCGCGTTTTGAGATGAAAATGGGCACTGGTGGGTTTTCAAGAGTGCTAAATTCGCTTCTGAGATCAAAAATAAAAAATCCTACACTTGGAAATAGCCCAGGTGACATTAAGGACATGAAAAAGCGAATCTCTATATCTACCTAATGTCGACCCCCCTCCTCCTCCACTATCTGTAACAAGAGCACATAATCGTTGCAATTATCCGGCTTCAGTATTCATCACTGCATTCGTGTAAATGTGCACCAATATTATGAGGAATTATAGTTCTCAGAAGTTCGAGTGCCTCCACCTGACCAGAAGCAAACCCACTCAACATTTTTCTCTCCACTGCATGTCTATCGCTTGATAGCTGGTTTCAAATTTAATTGTTTCGGAGACATTCTGACCACCGAAACGTGTAGGTACATATGTGCCGAATTATAAAGAGCGGCCAACCCACAGCAGCTTAGCTGACGATTTACTTGCGGATGTAGAACTAGGAAACAGAACGAATTAATTGAGTTCTTGTCAAGTCCAGGTCAACTGTTCTTTTTCTTCGACAACTTTAAATTCAATGTGTATTAACTAAGTAATTTAAAGGGGGAAGCCCAGCCAAATTGTGCCGTTGAAAGGCAACTGAGCGTCTGGATGGCTTCAGTCGACGACTCACCTGACATCATGCATGCACAGTGTTATACTCGACATGCGGTGACCTGAGAGTATGGGCCATTTAATCAGTTTTGCAGCTCAGAATGACTGAATTTAAAGCTGACTACAGGCAGCTGCTTTGAAACGTGCTAAAAGACCCAATTTGGGGTCAAAATGTGAGAATCCAAACCATGCGCATTTGTTTGTTTGGATAATAGAACGGCCAAAAAGCCCAGTAGACAAAGTTTAACATAGTACTTAGCGACATGTAGTATATAATATAGTACCTATAAATTAAGTAAGGCAAAGGAAAAGTTGAAACGAATTTTCATGTGCAAAAATAAAAAAGAGATGCTGCGAGAACAGAAAATGAAAATTACAAATCAGATAAATTTTTTTGAGGGAAGCTAAATTAGCACAGACTATTTATGTCAAAATCTGCTCATTGCACATTCGCTCCATTCTGTGTGTGGGATGTTTAGGTAGTTAACTAGTTGGTGGTTGCAATTGGCTCACTGAACCAAGCATCGTTCTGAGTAACTTCCTTGCTCGTTTCTAACGTTCATTTCCGTTTCTACTGATTTGGAATCAGCGCAAATTTTTCTGCAGGTGAAGCTTTCATCTAGAATGTCATATTGAACCGTTACTGAGTGTTATCAAATACATGGTTGTTCCATAGGAATCAATAGATCTTATGGTTCTAAGAAGAGGTTCCGGCTTTCTTTATTCTTTAACCGGATCAAAAGCAGGGTTTTCCAGAGCAGTTTCGACAATTCAGAAACGATGAGAGGTTCGTATCTAGAGAAGAACGGAAAAATCAAAAGGGCCGTCGAAGAAGGGGATGGTTGGATGGCGTAAAAAGAATGTTCCTGAAGATCTAGGGCCACGTATTGGGTTCCGTTGCTGGGAAAACTTCTTCTTTTAAAAAAAAGGAGTCAGGGAACGCTTTTCCGTGTGTGGGCCGCCTCAAATTGAATGGAGTAATAGAATAAAAGCACGTGCTCGGACGTGAGCACCAATCAGGATGGTAAACACGCGAGACCAATCTATGATTGGCTTAGCGGAGCAGGTCTTACCCTCGGTAGCTGGATGCCCGAGGAAACCCGCTCTGGTGCTTCTATAGAAGTAAGTACAGCGAGATGATTGCTCTTTCCATCCTCCTTTCTACCAAAAACCCTCTTTTTGGGAAGTGCTGCATGAACGAGGGAAAAAAATGGCGTTCCCTCGAGCTATTTAGCGAGATAATACTGACATCGACGGGGGTTATTCACGTCTGGAGAAAAAAAAACGCGCAAATTGGGGGAAACCATCGAATTTTAAAGAGCTTTTGAGGAACAACGAAGAAATTGGGACTTACAAGGTGAACAAACTTGTGGACGTAACACAGGTTCACGTACCTACCTAGCATATAAGTACATATTATGCAGCTAAGTACCTACCTACCTACCTACGTGAAGATTAGTTAGACTGGCACTTACCCTGTCATGCTGGTCTAGTTGACTGGGTTGACATCAGCCTGGTTGGGTATTTATCAAGTTAGGAGTCATTTGTCAATTTATCAAGTGATTTTTCAGATTTCTTTGTCACCAAACTTCACAAAAACACCGAAAAAAAGTCTGCCAAGTTGGGTGGGCAGTATAGCTTCCTCACTTATTGTGACATGGACGTGTAAAACCAGTTGGTAAAAAAATGATGCGTCAAAGTGATTAAATAGCAATAAATAGAGTAGTAATAAATTACCTAACATGCGTAATAGGATTAAACATTTCAAATTTCATGTTCGCGCATGCGCAGACGAAAGTTACAGTACGATTCCAATGAAATTCGTATGACCATCAAAGTATTATTCCTGATCGTCCCTCCAACTTTGAACTAATTTCAAAGATATTTAAGGTAGTTATGGGCGTTTCAAGTATTTCACGTTTGCGCATGCTCAGACGAAAGTTACATTGATTTATCAATGATTTTTGTACGGGACCATCTGTGACCCAATCCGCACCTACCCTCCAAATTTCAGCCCATTTCGACCATTATTTCGGGTAGTTATGGGTGTTGCAAGGAATTGACAACAGACAGACAGACACGGAACCAAAAATGTTCCTTGATGTCTGAAACGCAAAATGGTAGGAAATTTTCATTTTGGAAGACATCAGTTTTTTTTACTCAATCATTTAACATGTTATATTTGGATAATAATTTTCAACATTACAACGATGGTATTGCAATAAGAATAATATTTCACCATTAGTCACTTTATCACCCTTTAAGGATCGTGCTTCTGAATCCATCCAGCAGCACTGGCAACCGTGGTCCGAGATCCGACCCCGGGCAATAGGGAGGGCGGCAGGTTTTCAGTTGACTTGCCGCCCAGTTGATGGAGGGAGGTTTGGGCCTCTTCTGGCTGTGCCATCAGGCGGCTTCTCTCCTCCCCATTGAAGGTTTGAGTTCAGCTCCGATCCCCACGGCGCCCCCATGGTCGGCCGGCCACACGCTGAGCAGCCGTTCTCCTGAATGTAGACCATATAAACGCTCCTCCTATTAGGACTCGCGTGGTCATCCATTCAAGTATGAATTCTGGGTAGCCTACCCTTTTGAGATCTGCTGCTGGCCAACTATGCCACACACCCCGCCAGGGGATGGTTGTGCCAATCACCTTTACCTGGCCAGGTAGGATGTCTGCCAGTCCTGCTGTTGCTTGTATTGACGCCAGCGAGGGATCCGGATCCAGAGACCACAGAGACATCAATGATGAAGGCCCCTCTCGGTGTCACCACCAAGAAATCTGGTCGATAGCTCCGCTCCACTAGGTTGAAGTGGGGCTCAAGCCACACCGGCCATCCTTTGCGTCGTGCATAACCATGCAAAAGGTCTCGGGCAGCATTATGACCTGGAGGACATGAGCAGCCGTTTCGTTCTTGTTGTGACAACCCATTCGACAGTGATGGGTAGTTCTGCTACGCTGACCCCTCATCCTGGTGGGCAGAGGACCAGAGTGAACTTTCACCAGACCTAGGGATTTCCAGCCCTGCATTCTTGCTGATGGGTTCCTGAACCATGCAGTGCACCAATTCCGCTCCATCAGTGGTGCTATGAAGCCGCTGTGCTCTGGCAATCTGACAGTCGAGTCGTGGTGACTACTGCTGTTGCTCACTAGTGTCCTCAAAGAGCTGGGTACGGACATTTCCTAGCCTGTTGGACCTTATTGCAGGTATCTGGGTGAGCAGCTCCATTCGCCCATGCCCCACTTTCTGATGTGGCCTCTGATTGCCACATCCATTTGCTTCAGGGTAGCAAGCAATGTATTACCCAGTACCAGTTGATGCATCATTGATAGAATACCGTGATCTCGCAGATCACCAGCTTTTGTAAAGGCTTCAGGGGGGGCTCTGTCAATTCTCCAAAGCGTGGACGCTACTTTGCTGGCTGTATTGCAACATACTCCCTGGGCTCCAAATGGAACCCCCAGATATGTCCATCGAAAATTATGAGGAGAAGCCATTAAGTATTCACCATCAACATCAATGGCTAAACCTTCTGTTGGCACCACTAGTCGGCCACCCCTTGGCACAAGGGGAAGGTACAGCGATTTCCTGAGATTGAGGTTTAGTCCCACCTGTTCCAAGGCACCATTGAGTGCTGGTACCTGGGCCTGTATTCCTGCCCTCGATGTAGCAATCAATACAACATCATCAGCAAAGGCAAGTGAGGACCAACGCCGACCTGCGTGGAGGTAACCCACCCTGGAGGAGAGGTCTAATAGGCGATCTATGACCACATTGAATAGGGTGGATGACAGGGGGTCCCCCTCTGCCTGATTCCCCTCGCGTTCCTCAGCCACGGACCTGCCCCAATCCTCGTTGATCCATTTTGGTAGGCTGCTTCAATGTATTCCACCAATTGCTTGGGCCATTGCCTGGCTTTCATTATGTTCATGATGGCAAAGTGAGAGACTCTATCGAAAGCCTTCTCAACATCAAGAACTTCCAGATGTAGCTCATTTCTCTTGCAGTTGGCTTCAGCTAATATTGTGTTACACACTACCACATTCATTGCCAGCCCGTCAACACCCCTCCGGAGTCCTCTTTGTTGCTCTACATGAGTAACGGAGGCCTCTAATCTTTTCCCTAGGATCTTATATGGAACTGGGGTAGAACTACTTATGGGACTGTAATCCTCTGTTATTGGCGCCCGTACTTGGTGCATGGACTGGTCCTGAGGGTGACGCACCACCTCAGCAGTCCATCCCCTGGACGGTAGTGACCACTGATCAACCCAATAGCGCCGCAAGTCTTCGTCTGTATGCCGAATCCAAGGCTAGTGTAGTGAGGAAACAAAAATAAAAGACCGATGATTCACTCATGTTGATGAAGCGTTTTCGTTAAAACTTCAGAGCCTTACCGTGAACGAACGGCTGGACGTTCAATGCGACGGGTGTCAAAGAAATCCTCAACTTCGGAATCAATTCAAAAACGTCATAAAAACCATCCATACCCTTCCCCGCTGAAAGTTCTACGGCGTTCAGAAAGTTTCAACCTCATAGAGATGGCGTTTAGAAAATGTCAACGCCACAGAGAAACCGAGCTTCACTGACCAACTAGACCCCCAATTCGGACTACAAACCAAATTTCATTAATTTTAATTGTTGGTGGTAAGTGTCGTGACGCACAGAAAATTTTTCATTATATTTTCGGATTCTACGTAGGGACTTGAAACGCGAACTATTAAATTTGGGGGGGGGGGGGGAGAGGGGGGTCAAATTAATTTTTTATAATTACGTTCGATTTCAAAGGGTTCACTATTGAGAATAGGCAACAAACCAAAAGGTGGGCACGTAGCTCTAATCCGAGGTCACCGTCTGTAGGTAGATCCCAACTATTATATCCATGTAGGTACACAAAGGTAGGTAGGCGAAATTATCAATCTTATTTTGATTGAATTCATTCTGGGGGCTAATACGCACCTGTGTACCTACACTCAATACATACAACTAATGTGTATATAGTACATATTACCTAAATATAACAATATTGTGGTTACATTCAATTACACCCAGCCAGTAGACTGGCAGAGAACAGACTGTAACAGAAATCAATCTGTCGTAGGTAACCGTTGTGGAAGAGTTTGCTTCATTCAGAGCTACTGATTATTTACCTACGCTGGTCTGAACTACGCTTGGTGTATCTGAACATACGATTAATAAATATTTATATACCCATACCTAATTGATTATATGCCCAAGTTTATTGCGCTATTTGATAGCCAATATATTATACCTTCTTGATGATTCAACAGCTACTTTCCCAACACAGGAAGATACCCCGCAGTAATATTTCAAGATTCGACAACCCAAACCCGCAGTGGTTTCTCATCCCATTTTGTTGTTTATGAAATGTTAATGAACCAGTGATGTCATAACTAGATTAATCAACTTTTTACTCATCGACGGAAATCCGACGATTGCCTCGTCGTGAGTTTTTGCGCGAGCAAAAAAGTTGATAATTCAGTATAATGCATACAATTATCATAATCCCCACAGCAGGGCGCCAGCTGCCGGTGAATCGGGACCGGAACATGTTTGCGTGATGAACAGGTTTTGAAGCTGCCTGCTTTCTGTTACCCTACAAACAAAACCTAAACGGTCCTTTTAGTATCCACCGCCACATTTATGAGAAACGTCGACAACCCTATCAATTCTTCTCGAACTTCCTCAAGTTTTCATTTTTTTTTTGTATTTCATTTTTAAATGTAATAAAAAAAATAGGAATAAAAGGACACGAAAATTAATATCAATTAAATCATGCTAATGGCTTAAAAAAACCTAAATAACCTACTCACTCCCTTCCCAGGCCGGATATTCTTGAGCCACCCGCCGTTTTTTAGGCTCTGCCGAATGAATTAATAATGGCCGGAGTTACTGAAAAAAATAAATAAATAAAAAATCAATATGATGAAATGGTTTCTTGTTATAAATAAATCTCGTCATTTTTCTCAAGTTCCGGCCATATATAAGTCGGAGTCCTTTCCTCACCACTGGTCTCGACATTCCCTTCTTGGATTTATTGACGTTACCCGCGTTATGATTGCAGGAATAAAAATAAAAATCTATTCGAGCCAGCGTGTGTGAGGCACCCAAGGAGGAGGGTCAACCCCTGTAGGCGTTTGATTAATGCGTCCACCGTCGACATCTAAATCTAAAAGTCCTGTATGAAAAGATAAGGAGCCGAGCTTTCTGGAAACCTTCAAAGGGTGATGCAGGGGGACAGAGGTATTGGGAAGTCCCTTTCTCTCTTATTTTTAATTACCAACTGACTGTCGAAGCGGATGGTATCGGGTATTTGACGGCGGGTAAACTGGTTCATTTAGGATCCGGCGCTTCCTGTTCCGTGCAGGAGAGACATCTCGTCTCTGGACGTTGCACATGTTTCAACTTTTCAGATAGGTCACCAACTAGCACATCGGCAACTTATGCAACACGCTCTAACATGACGCGGTGCCTGAAATTGTACATAATTTGGATTTATTTGGCCATGAACAAACATTTACCTTTCAACAAACAGGTAAAACAGTAGACCTATCAAAATCCAAAAAACCACCCTTTTAATGAAATAATATCACGGAACAACAAACTCGGTTTCATACAGCCACGCGTGAATATAATCAGTTGTTCCCTATCAATGATAATCTGGGCTGGAGTTATGGTAAACCGAATGATTCACACTCACGTTGACGAAGCTTTCCTGTTCAAACTTTGAGGCCTTACTGAACGAACTGCTGGACGTATCTGGGTGGTATCAAAAATCTCTGAAGTTCGGAATCAATTTAAAAACATCATAAAAACACGCCTTCAATGCAACGTTTCCGAGCTACGGCGTTTTGGAAATTTCAACCCCTATGACTGAGTTTCTTCGTCTTGGGTTTGGTTTCTTTAATAAATTTGAATTTCGGGTATGCGTGTTGTCAGTCCACAGTACCCTTGCTTGGTTTAGGGGGGCTGCTGAAGGTGGCGGATTTTCGTCCAGGCCCTATGTTCCCCCATGAGTTAAAGGAATGAAGTAACGCCGAGCATCGCGGACCAACTAGACCCCCAATTGGGCCTACAAACCAAATTTCATTAATATTTTAATTGATGTTAACTACGAAAAGTGCCGTGTACGGACAGACTTTAAAAAAAAATTCCATTTCTGGATTGTACGTGAAATCCAAACCATCAAATTTTGTGGGAGAGGTCAACAAAATTTTGTTTCATGCTCGATTCCGAAGGTTCCTTCATTATGGGAATAATAAACAAAACCCCTATAGGCCCACTCTGAATACTAACAAGACGCTGGAGAGTATTCCTATGCCGTATATATAACTTTGGCTTCAAAACTGAGGATTACGACAGGTAACTATCTAGAGAGAAATGATACTATTTCTTGGACATCTTTTATTTATAAAATTACCTCTTAAAAAAGATTTACAATGCTCTACATACGTACATAAATAGACAATCTTTATACATTCACTTCATTATTTCTAATATCTCATTTTTGACAATCACACACTTCAAGTGTATGGACGGATTATTTACTACATAATACAGTCTGACAAGTTATATTCCTACAAGAACACCTCCGTCGCAACGAATGCAATGAAGTCACTCTTTCGAACTGAAATCTAGACGATACGATCAATTAAATCTTCCGTACCCTGAACCGCTACTACCAAGAATTTGATGTTCGGAATAAATTGGGACAGATTCAAGTTTTTGAAGGTGGCCAAAAGATGGTTTCTACCGCTATTGATCATTCATTCACTACTAAGCCATCCCCATTCTTGTTTAAGCACCTCCAACGTATTGTATGTCCCCCTTAGTCCTGAACGAAATAGCTCATCTTGTATCTTGATTGTACGAAAGCCATTCAGCTCAGCCGTCTTTGGAGTCATTCATTTGATTCGGATACTTACAATTATTTCAAAATGGAAAACTTTGCAAACCGAATCGACATGCCTGTTCAGAAAGCAGAGCCCAATCTTCAACGTGCTCCAGCTGATTTCCAACGAATTTCTGAAACTGTGAGTCAACTTTCAAAAATAAATGCGAAAATTTAAATCGCAACATCAGGGGAATTCACCAGTTGAGAAACATGACGTTAACGTAAAGAGAAATCAATTCAACAGCAGGAAGTATATAATTTCATTTATTTTTCTCATTCATCGCTTCGTATCCCGAACACTGAAGAGTGGTACAAACTGTCTCCAACTGTTCATTTCGTGTCATGGCTGACGTTTTGAATCGCTTGAATGAAATACCGCGAAAACACAGCGTTGTCGTGTAGGCGTTTTTTGAGAGAAAATACGAAAATCACACTGTGTTCATTGAATAGACTACACGTACTGAGTATTAGAAGAGAGTTTTCCTAGGCGCTAAATACAATAATATCACATCTAGGTTGAATCAAGTGAAGTTCACAACTGACTCACACCATAAACAAAACAGACAAAAACGTGTTTCTATAACAACTTGAATCTACACAGTGTTATGCAAATATGGAATGTAATTGTATGAAAAAAAGTATATATAATTTCTAATTCCGAGTACTTTCTAAGGTGTGTTATATAAACATATCGATTGAAATAACAAATAAAATCGCAATAATAATGGAAAAGGCGGTGATAAAGAAACAACGGGAGTAATAATAATATTACAACAATTGCAATACGAATAAGCACTTTGTTTCATAACAATACACACACTCTGACACAGACACACAGTTTAATAATATCTACAGTATTAATTTGACGACACGCTTGGTATGTACCCCATGAATTCATATTTAGCAGCATACATGAAAAATTAAGTGACTACCTAATAAGAAAGAAGTGCCGATTTAAATGTAATGTATCAATACTCAACTGTACCTAACACTGCACCGACAGGTAAATTACATGGGGCAGCTATAAATTGCCATTAGTAGTAATTACGTAGGTACGTTCCGAACACAAGGACAGGTTCAAGATTCTTCCTGAACTGGGAGGGGATTACCGGGAGTAGTAGTGATGGGGAACTATCGATAGCACTATCGATAGTTCTGGACTATCCATAGTTTTTGACGATACTCCAATGGATTGAAAAAATAAAATTAAGGAATACAATTAAATACAGTAGATGCTATGTAATACTCCTATATTTTTCTTCAAAACCCACATACCAGTATATAGGAAAGAGTAGTGCAAAAAAAAGAAGATAACTTGAATACAAATGAGTCATTTTTGAAAAAATATTCAGCGAATTCCTGAGGCAGGTACATCCTTAAAAAAAGACAAGCTACCACAGACTTTACAGATTAAATTTAGGAATCAATTCAAGAACTTTCAGCTTACTTAGATAAATCTGGTAGCTCAATAAAATTATACCAGTAGGTACCTAGAATTTTTTCCAAAGAAATGGTAAAAAGGTAGTAAGTAATAGGCACTATTTTTCTGTCCGCCAGTTTTTAGCTATCAGTCAAATTGTCTATCAGTCAGTTGATTTTAATGAGTAAACAATTCTATTCTATTCTAAACGAAACCACGAGCTACGGGTATGGGAAAACGACGACCGAGCTGAATTGACACCATACTGTCTCCTAATTGTAGCTGTAGGTAGGTACTAGGAAATGGCGAGACAGAAAACTATCTGCGATAGTAGGTATCGATAGCTAGGGACGATGATATCGGAACTATCGACAGTCCCGAACTATCTACTTCCCAATCACTAGCTGGGGGCTCCGGAAATTTTCAAGTTCTGGAATGTCTCGGTTGGAACTGGAACTAATACGCCACAAAGCGTACCGTTTGAGCAGAACGCAACAAACTACTTCTGGACACACGTTTCAGAACGTATCTGTGTGCTAGAGTAAGTGGGGTAAAAATGCTAAAACACAGGACTTGAGGTATAGCTGGTTGCTATGTCAACAGCCATAGTGGCATGGACAAAGAACCGCACCCCTGTAAGGCGCCTGAAGGTGACACCGTTCCGCAAGTCCTTGACAAATAACAGAAAATCGTTTCTACCACACAAGTTATGATTATTTTTTTTTTTTTGAAGATCTTCATTCATAGCTGCGCGAACTCTATTTTCGCTTTGGCTAACGCAAATCAGGACAGCCTATTTGCAGCTCTGGGTGGGACAGAAAATGTAGTAGAGAAACGAATCATACAACCTTCTTCAATGTGCTATGAGCACGATTTTCAGTGGTATTTTTATTGACATAGAAAAAGATCCAATGTTTTGAAAAACCATGTATTGTGAAAAATTCGGGGCTCCTCCGAAAAAATTATCACTTCTCGATTAAAAAAAAAAATCGAGTAGAACTGAGTTGTTCGGAAAAAAGGCGCACTAAGACTTAAGACTTTCTGACTGGTCGGAGCGCCCCATGCAGCTAACTTGTGAACCCTCAACATATTTATACAGTATCCATTAAGTGGGAATTATTGATCTCACCAGACATGTGAAAGTCACTGTGAGCGCTAGATTGCCATATGCCTGTTACAGTATCCATGAGCTCGATTTCAGGGTGATGTGACAATCTTGTGTAATGACACACGCACTTCACCTCCAGGCCCTGGCCAAACATGCTGTAAACCAACTCGTTTTCAAATGTTAATTTCCAACTTGGTGGCTGTTCTTAGTTTGTGTTACTAAAATAACATAATTCATGAAGTTTTTTTTTCCATACGCATAACCCATTAGGATGACACAATTAGCTTCAAAAAGGGTGACAGCAGTCTTGGGTAGGGTGAATAACTACCCCTGATTATCACCTAGGTCATGTAGCACAAAGCTATTCACCTATATTGCACACATCCAAATGATCAGAAAGAAGCATTTGGCAAGATATATTTAAAAAACATGGATTCCAAAGACCCAAAATCCATTTAGCATGAAGGTTCGCAAAAAAAGAAATTTTGGGAAGGTTTCGAATGGTTTTCCTAAGCTCCCAGTTCCTGAACCCTCCACAGTTGGAACGGTGAGTAGATTTCGAGACCAGAACTCGATCTACTTGGAATGCAGTTCTCTCGAGCAGTGGCTTGTGCGCCAAACCCTATTCCAAAGGTTCCAAACGTTGCTTGGAACATACCTACAAAGCCCTACTAACTTACAAAATATAAATGAAAGAAACACCTCATCTTTGTAAGCTGCACAATTATTTTAAATGATACATTTTGTTGACTCCCGGCCTCGTCACCTAGCAACGGCAGTGGATAATTATCAGGAGTAACGATAGTCAATTCTTACCTGTAAAACTTAGGTACCTACTTGAAATCCAATAATTCCAACAAGTAATTCGATTCATTTGCCACACCGAAAACACAGAAAACCAATTGCGTACATTCAAATTTACAATTTAAAAGGCACTGATTAGACGGACAGTCGTAAATCATCAGACTCAAAATAGAAGAATAATAATTTTAGGAGTGCAACGTCACATGCACGCTCTCATATTGAACAGGTCGTTCAACCTGAGAGGTAAAAGTAGCTGAACTCACTACTCACACTAAAATAAGGTATAAGTACAATATAACCCGATTTGTTTGGTATGTTGACGAAGTTGTATAAGTAGTAAAAAGTACAACGAACATTTAGGCATACTTAAAACGTAGGGGTCGACTAAAAATAATAATAGAAAGTAACTCTTAAAATAAGGCTTTGGTTGAATAATGGTGAAATGGAATGAATTCTATGTGTACAATTTTTTCAACGGTGGTTGAAAATATAAATGGTTAGAATATTCGTTTCTTTCAAGATGGATCTAAACCAGTAGAAAACCATCTGATCGACAGCGACATACCAAACATTGATATGCGCTGAGAGGAGTCAAATCTCGTTAGACACCTCGATTCGGAGTATAAAAAGTATTCTTACAAGAACACTGCTGTGGTAGTTGGTGATTGAGGTTCGATTTGCTAATTAATTGTTGCGGAGTACAAATTAATTAATGTCCCCACTGAGATGCAACGGGAATAAAACCATGACACACACACACACACACACACACACACACACACACACACACACACACACACACACACACACACACACACACACACACACACACACACACACACACACACACACACACACACACACACACACACACACACTCTAATTTAGATATCTCATTGCTACGTTTTACTTTTCCCGCCCAATGGCAATCGCACAATCGAATCTCTATTGTACCATCTGTGAGCTGAAACGCCTTACGCATCACTGCAGTCGACAATTTATATGAGGCGCTCCTCCGGTGGTGGTTTCATAACGTTGTCCAGCTCAACTCGAGGGTTGCAGTACTCCTGGGAACTGGGAGAGTACGTTCCGCGTGTCGCTCGCTTCTTCCTGGCCATCATAAGGAAGACGAATAGGGAGACGACTCCCGCCAGAAGGAGGATGGTGAGAATGGGCACAACGATGAGAGCAATGTCCGCCACACGGCTGCTTGCATAAACAACGGGCTGTGGAAGAAAAGAGGCATTTAAAAAACTTATAAGACTCACAGTGGTCAAAGATCCATTTTTACTGCATTCAGGTGTTCTCCACATTCAAGATAAATATATGGATGATAAGAATAACAAAGTATGCTCTGCAATGGATAGTTTTTTAGTGAGGGGTTCATTACAAGCTGTAACATTAAAGGCGAATCGGTTTGGTGCATGCCAGACTTCAGGCTCAGAGGGGTGGAAGCTGCCTCTTACAAGTGATACCTTCTAAATCAGTGTCGATGTTAAACTGCCAAAACGGCACAGTGTGTCTTATTCAGGGCAAAATTTCTAGAATATTTTCAATAAAAAAATTATTGTTTAAATGTTCATGATGTTATTTCTAATGTGTTTTAGGGAGTCAAATGCTTAACCATACTTGCCAAAAAAGTGGTTGTATTTGCAGGCGCCAGATGCCGTCCAAATCTCATTGGCATTTAGTGAGTTCGCGTCATTTATGGTTGGTTTCAGCAAACTAGTCATTAACGTCAAACATGCGCGCTAGAAAAGTGTTCATATTCAGACAACCCACTCAAATACCACCATGCGCTAACTGGTGTTGAGTCTAAATGGCAGGCTACTTAAGAAACAAACCTAAACTAGTATTTATCAGTCACTGCTATCAAAGCCAGATCAACCGCCAAGAAGTTTAGTTCGATTTAGTCGAGTCATCTGAGATCATCAGGTTCGAATATTTATTTTGGTTCAATACCAATATTTGGATGCCTACATTTTACATAGGTTAATTATTTGGGTCAATTTACATAAACTAAGTTTACTAAACTGGATAGAAACAGGCTTTCATGTTTCAAAACATTATTATGGAGAAATTGAAATAACGAGGACTCTGCCTAGTTGGGCAGTAAGGTCGGGTGGTAAATTTCATAAATACCAGTCAGATAAATTTTAAACAACTGGGATAAATGAGGGTAACAGCATTCGGTCCATGTTTATTTATTGGGCGACGTTTCCGCCAATGATTGTGGCCCTGATCACACCAGTTAACAACATTGGAGGTTTACAGCATCTGTGAATGCGGTAAACAATGCTGTAAACCTCCAAGGTAAACCTCGCTGTCCACTTTGTTAAATGGCATACCAGGGCCACAGTCATTGGCGGAAACGTCGCCCAACAAATAACGTGGACCGAATGCTGTTACCCTCATTTCATCCAAGTTACTTAAATTTGGTACTACCCACATGTGGCAACCCATTTACGGTGAAAATCCACCATTTTTAGAAAAACCACCTGTCACTGGGAAGGCCTACAGGTGTAAATATTTCGCGGTAGAAATGGAATTCAATGACCAAACTGTCTGTAGATGTAGAATAAGACCATCATAATGGAAGCTGGGTAATTCTGTTACACAAAAAAAAAAGTTAAACCCCAATAAACTGCTGCCATCTTCTTCTCCTCTATCTGTACTTAGAATAAGGACGTCTGTTTGCATCCGTTAACACAACAAATCGGTATTTTCACCTGAAATCTCGATGAAAAATAACCACAGAAACTCGGATAAAGGGCTCGAATGATATAAAGTAACTCTTCGGTAGTTTCGGGAACAACTAACGTGGCGCTTCTGGCAGAAAAACTAGTTAGTCCAGCATACTGCAGCAAAATTTCAATCAATAACAGATGTGGTACCTCTGTGCAATTTTTGCCAGTGAATGAGCTGGTACAGTCGCACACATAGTCTGACTGGTCGATGCAGTTGGATCTGCAAATGCCGCCATTGAAACAGACGTTGTTATCCTGTGAACAGAAGAAACATTTTTGTTGAATTTACAGTCACGACTGGAAGTCGTAGTGTGAAATGAGAGAAAAAGCTGGTTTAAATCGCGTGACGTTTGTCAGAAGTTTTTGACAGCCACATTTCAATGCTGCCAGGCCCAATTTAGCATCAGGGATCTTTACACGAATTACTTAAGGACAACAAGAAAAATGAAAGAAGGCGAGAGGAAAATGTCATAAAACCAGAAGCGACCGAAGGAATGGGGCCAGTCGTAGAGTTAATGCACAGCTGTGCTGGTGAAACTCGACGACTGGCCCAGTTCCTTCAGTCGCTACTGGTTTTATGAAATTCTCACCTTCTTTTAATATTGTTGCTGCCCTTCGATAATTCATGTTGGATCCCTCCCTGTTGCTAAATTGGGGTATTACAATGTATAAACCCAAGTTTCACCTTAGGCATACGAGCAGAACAACGATGTTATTTATCCAATTGGTTAAGAAGAAATTATAGTGACAGGTATTTATCTGGGCACGAAGATACTGGTCTCGATACTCTTTGCTTCAAGTTATAAACATCTGTTTATTCACTCCCTTTGCACAATGGGCGATTAACCTGCAATTCTGTTTGAAATTTTTCTCAATAGTTTATGATGTGAGACGATAATAGGGATGAATCGGGAAAATATGCCTCCTTCATATTTTGAGAGATTTTCAAGCTTTGTGATTTCAGAAAAGAGGCGGGGAAATGGGAGCCCTGCTGTTGCTTGTGACGATGTATCGATTTTGGGTTCTAATAGGCTGGTGGAAGCAGATGGGGAAACGGCCTGTCAAGCACTATATTGACGTAAACAAGCGGCTACTTCGAATTTACTTTTTCTTTTACGTGGTTTCCTTAATCCATAAAGCAACTTTCCAACTTTTTCAAATGCTTAGAGGATGATAATCATAAAATCAGTAACAAGTGTTCTTAGTGGATACACGATTGCCCATTTTCACACATGATCTAGATCGAAACAAAGTCTGATACCATTCAATGCCCCAGTGGTGGACAGTCACCAAATTCGAAACTGGATTTTCGAAATATGACTTCAAAAGCACTTAGAAGTTTGAGTCTGGCGCCAATCTGCACCGTAATATCTGCAGTTACTGAACTCAAATCCTTGTTCAGATCAAGGGGCCAGTCGAGTCAGGAAATGCAGGGATAAGGAGCCAGCCCTATCTATTTACCAGAACCTTTCCAGGGCTAAAGGAGTTGTTTATTCTATAAGATTCTACGTAGATTCAAAAAATTTCAGTAGCAAGTCAATTGAATGCCTCTGTGAAATGGTGTTTTTCAATATTGTTGAAAAGCCTAATAATTTCTAAGTTAAAAACAAAAAAAAGGTCATTAACTTTTAGTTTGGACGTTTTAACCCGAATATGGCTTTTAAGTGTCCAAAACTTATTATTACCTTTATTGGCACCATTGTGCCTTTCGTTATAAAAAATAAATAACCTGCTCGTAGCACTGCCTTAATTAGAAATGAAAATTTAACACTAACTTCGTTAGTTGTGGAACACGGGTCAGGGTATGAGCAATTCATTCCACAGAAGCCGTCGAGGCAGTCGCAAATGTAGCTTCCTTCCAAGTTCCGACAGGAGCCGTCGTTCTCGCAGATCTCCTCTCCGGCTTCTATGCATTCGTTTATGTCCTCAGAGCAGGTGGCGCCACGGTAGCCCGTTTTCCAGCAGTCGCAGGTGAAGGACGCAGTCCCGTCAATGCATTTACCTCCGTGTTCGCAAGGGTTGCTGTCGCATTCGTTCAGGTCGACATCGCAATATTTCCCACCATAGCCAGGATGGCAAGAGCAGCTCGGTTTCTGGAAGAAAATGCCACAATATACCATGAAAGTTTAAGGAGGTACACATGATTTTCTTCTGGAGGGCAGGGATAGGACAAATGAATTGGATTTCGATGAATGGACTGATGATTCGGCAGAAGCCTCTTGCAACAAACATACAAACTGAGAAAACCAAATAGAACTGATTTTATGCAAACTGGTTTCCCTCAACATTCATCGAAATCTATCAACAATTTTCATGAGCTTTTCAACAACGAAGGAATAGATGCACAGCCAGAGGTTGACAGTTATTACAGCAGAATCCCGATAGCCCGTAATGCAAAGGGGCCAATATTCCGAATTGCTAGTTTTTACAAATTAGGGAGATGAACATATAAAACTAAGAATTATCAAGGTTTCATTCAAATTCTTCATTTTTTGTATTCAAAAACGTTGTGCTAGGGTCTATAAAAAATAGCAACTTTAATGTGGTTAACATTAAATAGGTATATACGTCTATCCCTTGGTTAAAACCTGAAAATGTAAACATCGTCTATACCTTGACTAAAACATTAAAACTGTAAACATATGAGTGGGTGGCCACATACAGCCTAGCCCATTAAGAATTATAAGACGTTTAGGAACACCAACTACGATTTATTGGGATTAGCAGTCTAAAATTTATTACAAATTATCGAGGGGACGGACTATTTACTATGAATTACTGGGATTTTCACTTCTTCGGGATTATGAAAAAACCGGGATTCCAGTGCATTTCAAAATCTCCCTCACAAATAATTTAATGTGAATATATAACAATCTCATGTTAATAAAAAGAACAATAATTATATGAACCCACGAAAGTGATATACAGAGTGGTCTAGAGTGGGTGTGAAAAAAGAATTGGGCTACACATCAAAATCGGAGAATGATGTCGTGAAACAGGATTTTTAATCATTTTATTGAGGAATTGAATTTTAATGAATTGCTTTGAAGAATTTTTGTCAAAAAAATTTTGCATGGAAGAAAGAATGTTTTTCAAAAAAAGAGGTTTCCATGACTATCTTGCAGAAACACTTTAAAATTAGATTTTTAACTGAATTAAGAAGTATAGTATGGCTGTTATGGGAAATTATTGTCAAATTTTGATATGCAGCTTCCTTTTTCTTTTCTTTTTTACACCAATTGTGTACACATTCAAAGTAAACCCTATGTAAACCTCTTGCATTATGTTAACTAATTAAACACTGTACTCGAGGACTCATAAACTGCCCCACCCACGCATTTTTACACTATTGCCTGTGCTGTTTGAAGACGAATGAAGTTACAATTATCGACAGCCTTGTCTGAAGGTTCCTCACACCACACATGCTCCACCCCACAGTGCCACTATTAGTTACGCTGTTTCCTTGTCAGCACAGACATACGGTTCCACTTTGTGGATTGTTTCTCCAAAAGAACTTACTGTACCAACGTGAATCAAACGGGAGCAAAGCAGAGGCTTCGATCTTCCGGTCAACACTATTTCCAACTCACCGATATCTTGTTGACACAATCGCCGTGCTGGCAGGGAGTGATTACACAGAAAGCAGATTCACAGTAATGGCCCACGAAACCTTCCTCGCACGTACAGGTGAAATTGTCCGACGTCTCTTGATCTGAAGTGAACAACCAGAAATTCGAGATTAAATGGCAAACTAAGAGATTGGGGAAAAATGAGCCATCCACCTAAAAGCGAGGAATGTAGAGATAACTCTGTTTACTCTGATAACGGAAGCCTCCTCACTAAACGCCTGTCATAAAAATTAAGAATGACACACTAAAGTAGCGCATTCTCTCTTAACCCGTCCAAAATTTATCATTTAATCAAAACTCTAATAATGTCAATATTGGAATTCTCAGATGTTCAACTATTTACTCATCAAATCTGATTCGTTCTTCCTAAAATCAAGAGCTTGTAGGTCGCATGAGAACCTATTAATTTGACATCCAGAACTGGCAAATACGCTACAAAAAATTGGGTGTGACCATGGTTGTTCTAAAATTTAAAAAATCAGCGATTTCAAAATACAGCAATGTGAAGGGTTTTCGATGGACAGAAATGGATGGAATCTTATTTTGAGATCAAAAGTGTGAAATTCCGACCCATGCCTAAGAGGACCGAACCCTGCCTAAGAGGACAGACGGCACATACTTCTGACATCTTGGCAGGATCCGTGGTTATGGCAGGGCTCATCCAGACACGTGATTTGCCTCGCTTGTTCACACATTGGCCCAACGTACTCAGGTGGGCAGATGCATTCGAATCTCGCCAACCTGTCTTGGCACGTGCCACCGTTGTGGCAAGGGTTGGACTGACATTCGTTCGTCTCGAATCCGCAGCTGAAAACATTGAAAATGTAAAATAAAACTTGACAAACACAACATGATGATGGAGTAATGATTAATGTTGAATTGACTGATTTATAATCAATATTAATAAAACATTTTTAGTATTCTTATTCATTTGACGGAGAATTGGAAGCTGACTTCACTCAACACATCGGGGATTTGTCCTGGGGATCCCATAAATACTTTATACCTAGGTTTCATTTGAAAATAAGTACTAACTAGTCGCCTTGGTATCCTTCTGAACACTGGCAGCTGAAAGTGCCGATCAAATCGATGCAGGTGGAATTGTGCAAGCACTCGTTGTTACCTTCACATTCGTTTATGTCAAATTCACAAAAGTCTCCTTCATAGCCAGTTTGGCATTGACAGGAATACGATGATTCAGGGTCTTTGCAGCTGAAATTGAGCAAATTAAGAAGGTTAGAAAATTACTACTATAGAACAAATTAGAAAGGTTAGTACCTACTTAATATTACAGGGATGTTGTGATAAAAATAATTTCTCCCTTGAGAGGGAAAAACATTAAATCATGTTTAATGTTTTTCCCTCGCAAGGGAGAAATTAGATATAGTTTTTTAATGTCAAGAAAAAATGAAAGCCACAATTTCACTGAACTCTACAAGTATAATGTTGCATTTACTGTACTTATTATAGAACTCGCCATCAACATATGGTTGCTACAACAGAAGGTAGTAACTGTGTAGTAACCAATGAAAAACGTTGCATATTTGCGTGTCGGAATTCACAGAATGACCCCCAGCCCTAAAACATTAAACATGTTAAAACGTAGCTATTGACTCTTGTTTCTTTCGAGTGCGATATTCTTTATGGTTGCTACAACAGAAGGTAGTAACTGTGTAGTAACCAATGAAAAACGTTGCATATTTGCGTGTCGGAATTCACAGAATGACCCCCAGCCCTAAAACATTAAACATGTTAAAAAGTCAACTACATTTCAATATTACTTGTTGGGTAGGTGCCTAAGTGTTGAGATTGTGGCGAGCTGGAGGGACGGAATAGTGAACTCCAAATCGATGTTCACCGCTAGGTTGCGTTGTTAATTCTTATCACAGTTCCCAATGGCGGTAAGACTGAACAATCACCAGTGTCGCCTTTCCTCATCAGTCTCACTCACTCACTCAATCGATCGCATCAATAGCATCGAAACATCAGCTCCTTGTCTGCTTGAACTCTACGATTACATTGGATCGGAGTTTGTCAGAACTGTGACGGTGTGGCTGTTCTCGAGTAGTCTTTTGGTCCAGTGAAGACGGGGTCGCTTGAAGAAGCCTAATCAATATCCCTTCTTAACCAGTGATAATCTCGCTGGGGACTCTCGAGGGTCCACCGTCACTCTCCTCACTGTTTGGTAGTAGGCGCTGAGTAATTCACCATACTCCATCCACTTCTTGTGGGCTTACCAGAAGGATAAGCCCAAAGGTTTACCAGAAGGATTCCTTTACACTCATCCTGTCCCTTTGATAATAAATACAGCTATTGGGTTCCCCACCCCCATTGCCCCCTTTAGAGTGTCAATATAATTAAAATATACTGAGTTCATTTGACGGCGAGCAATGCCAATTTACAAGTCGCAATAGTTGTTCCATCCTAACGATGGAGGTTGATCACCTCTTGAGCATAATTCACTGGACAACAACCTCTGACAACATTTTTTCTCCGCAAATACTCGTACGCAGGAGCTTTGCTATCCACCAGTAAAATATTAATGAGGTAGTACCATTACGATGGAGGTTAGTCACCTTGAAGTTGTTCAGATGTCGTTTCCTGAATCAGAATTTCATACTACTTTTCATTTCCCCTTTTCCTTCTCATACTTCTGCTACCCAGAAGTATGTCATGTGAGGAGGAGTGTGACGGTGTGGCTGTTCTCGAGTGGTTTTTTGGTCCAGTGAAGACGGGGTCGCTTGGGGAAGCCTAATCGATATCCCTTATTAACCGGTGATAATCTCACTGGTCAAGGAGGGGGGCTCTCGAGAGTCCACCGTCACTCTCCTCACTTTGTCGCAGAACTCATACGAACAGGTCCCACAGGACAATGGAACTTCTTGAAGAAGGATATTTTGTGATGGACTCTACCTTTGACTCGATTTTTGTTTTTTACTGAACAATCTGAAAGATGCAAGTGGGTACGGCAACTTTTTCAATCTAGAAGTGAAAATTTCTGGAGTGATGATAAGCTTTTTTAAAATAATACCTGAATGTCTCTCTCTCTCTCTCGACATTTAATTCTAATTCTAAATGTGACACAAAAGATAGTGCACAAGTACTTGAACGTCTGCAACATTCTGTTTAAGTCCCGGTTGAGGTAATGTTTAGATATTTGGTCCCACAAGGTTTCCTCCACTAATGTAATTAAAACGTCTCAATCCATTGTTAATAAACGAAAAAAGTTGAAGATGACAAATGCAACTCCCTCGGACGAGTTCATACGAATTCATGTGGACGGCCAAAACCAATATAACCGCTCTCACTGAAAATTCCCCTGTGATCGGTTCCGAGTGAATTCAAAAGTTCTGACGAACTCTGATCCGTAGAAACACCGCCTCATCAACTGGATTTGTATGTAGTAAACCTTGGTCTTGGAAAAAGAGCAATATAATCTATTTTACTCGGAACCACGTTTTTGGATGCTGATGAAGCAGTTAATCCTGCGTACCTGGTGGGTCACTTCTCAGCCTTTTGAATTTGGCAGTGTTCTACCGAGCTAATAGCAGCCTATTCCTCCAGAACTGTTCACTTCAGCTTCACTATTTTTAACCGTTCATCGTGCCAGTTGGCCTATTAATGTTCCTTTCAAAAGAAACTTTTGACCGATAACAGCGCTATAAAATTAATTTTTGCACCAATCCCAAATTGTTAAGCACCTCCTACCTAAACATCGCTCTGGGACATAGATTTGTATCCTTATTTTACTCCAGTACGTTTAAATTTACGATACCACATTTTTACAAGAGGACTAACACAGATAAAGTATATTTCAAACTATCTAATACAGACAGCTCGTTTTTAAAGCTTGACCAAAACATTACATTCACACAGTTGCAAAATGAACGTTTGACTTACTCGGCACCGTTTTGACATTCTTCTTCGAAGCAGAGCAAACAACCAAGAGTTTCCCCGAGGGAGCTTCCTTCAGTTAGTTCAAAATGGTCTTTATTCGATGAATTGGAATTGTTGAGCACGGCTTGAGTAAAATAGGGGAGAAGCAACCCGCCAATACGAACCTCTCCAATGCATCCCTGAACATAACAATCCCACATAGTAATTGATACACAGCCCCAGAGCCCCATTAGACAATAATTGATACAATAAGGCTAGTACCAAGAAATGCTCTCCAAATCTGTGCTTGTCGTTCCCTGCTAGCTCCACGTCGTTGGATAGGACTCCTTCTGCAGTTGTGTACGTCAGTTTTTGCAAGTTCGAGTTACTTCCACCTGTTACAAAAAAATACAGAACATTAGAACTTTCTACCAACAACAACAATGAAGCCTCTGGGACTGCACACAGACAGGTTATGGAGCCATAACGATCACCCGAAAGAGCCCTTCGGCTAAATGCTTTCTTATTTCGGAAGTGCGCTATTCAAACCAGGTTGTCACTCACGATTCATACATATACATGTGCCCTTACCAACAGTGATACGAGATTTGCGAACAAGAGTGTCCCAATGAGCGACTGAAAAATTGTGGGCAGTGAACACTTGAGTGATCGCTTCAAGACCTCCAACGATACTGCCGGTGATGGAGTTGTCTGACATCTTGAGACTCAGAGTCGTCCAGTCGCTGTCTGGCGGATCTTTAGTTATATTTCTCATGTCTTCAAGTCCACTGATGCTCCAAGCTATGATAATCTATTAATTCAAAAAACAGTAACCGTATCAATACCAGCGATTTCCAAACATGATGTTTCAAGCTACAAACTAATAGTCTCCAACCAAAATCAGCGCCAATGAAAAAAGCATAATTGAAAATACAAGAACAAAGGACGCCCATTTGAGTGGGTTTTGTGTGGTCTGAAACAAGAAAAATCTTGTGAGGGGGCTTGGGATCTACGTGTTTCAAAAAATGAGCTTAGCATGGCCTTTCAGTTCATAAATACCTAAACAACCGGACTATCATACAAACAGACAATTCAGAAAATAATTCACTGTTGGTATACATTCTCTTAACAGTGGTTAAAAAGGACTTATTTTATTATTTTAAATGAAAATACCTGAGAATTTCGACACAAAAATAAATAAAAAATCCAGAAAATCCCCAGAAAAAATCGAAAATTCTCAGAATGGAATCCAGTTTCATTAGAAAAGAATATACCCAAACAGCTTTTGTGACCCGTGCCCATACCCAAATTACTGAAAATTACTCCACATTTAAAATCATGAACATCTTAATATGTTGTAAGGAAGTGATGCAAACCTGGTCCTTGTAAACGTATA
Source organism: Leptopterna dolabrata (assembly GCA_954871275.1). Taxonomy (NCBI): domain Eukaryota; kingdom Metazoa; phylum Arthropoda; class Insecta; order Hemiptera; family Miridae; genus Leptopterna; species Leptopterna dolabrata. The sequence continues at coordinate 27,983,246 of OX940981.1, read as the reverse complement.
TGAGCAAGTAGCTGTCGTCTTTTGAGGTGCCGAACTCCCCGACTTGTAGGATCGTCCCTCCAGTTTTACTTCGGTAGGTGACATTGATGTCGAACAGCTCTGCTGTGGAGTCACCTTGGACGAACTCGTAATGGAGACCGGGAGCAGTCTGAGATCAGATGAGTCAAGTTGATACAAACTGTAGGTACACAATTCCCGACAACACACAGAACGTGAAGAAGGAAAGTTATATTGGATTACAGACCTCGTTCGGATTATGAATCGTGATATTCGCCACACACTCATAACCGGTGTTGAGATTGCGGCATTCACTCCCACTTGGGCAGTCTTGCACCTGGCAGAACTCCATTTCCTGGCACTGTTTTCCTTTGTGGCCGACAGTACATTGACAGCTGTTCACAGAAGGTATGGTAGGATTAATGTGGTGGCAAAACGACTAGCAATTCCACAATAGCACATTCAGAGTTGAGACATCAAAACGTTACAAATTATGGAAACATCCTAAATTCCTAAAATATTCCTGCATTGCACTCCTAAAAAACCTGATCAAATCAATATTTACAGAACAAAAGACTGATATCAACCAGGACATGCCGTCATTTTATAATCAACAGAACTTAGACAAGCTAAAATGGCGTATGTTATCATAAAATACTCACTAATAATCATTCCAAGTGACGACACAGGTGCCCCCATGAGCGCATGGTTGGCTGTTGCAAGCATCATCACTCACGACGCCTTGTAAAACGAGGGATTTGTCAAAAACTGCCTCGCCAATGCTCAGTGGCCTTTCGCTCTCAGGAATGTCAGGAGCCATAAGTGGATAAAACTCTAAAACCATTTGTTTGGAGCCACTGTTCATCTAAAAATCAACAGAAATAGTAATTGTAGTAAAAGAAAATTATGATTTTAAAAGTACAATATCATACAAATCAACGTAAGCCGTATTCATCAAGTATGAAGTAGTAACATAATTTATGGGTAGTTTTAATTGTAAGCTGGTTCAAATTGGCGTTATTACGAGTTGAATGCCACCCGGTTAGAATACATACTCACTTACCTGAACATCTTGTATAACTCCTTTGAAATTACGGACAGGTGGATTATTGGGTGCATTGTTTGAAGGTGCAGCACCAAGAAGGAGGTACTGAAGATCAAGTGGTCCCGTCGCACTAATCGTTTTCCTGAAGTACTCAGTGCCATTGATTTTCACTTGAACTGTGGTCACATTCCTTACAACCTGTGATATGATAATCAAGAGCTCTGTTAGCACTATTGTCGGTTTAATGTACAAGGTAATTAACGGCAATACAGGTGTAGGAAAAGGAGGGTGTTGGCTGCAATGCTTTTAGCTCTTGAAGGCCGATCACAAAGTCATAAGCCAGAGTTGAGATGAATTCCTTTGTACATCAGGGAATCTGTGCTTCAGCAATCTCCCAACAAAAAACAGCTAGAATCACCATTTACAATCCTAGATAATCCAGACAAATTGAACTGTGATATTACTTCACCTGAATCAGATGATTGAATCCGTTGTCAAGCCTGACTCCATCAACCCCGTAGGACTCCAGGATGCCGTTGAACTGGAAATTAACTTTCAGTTCACCATTGATGAGCTTTGCAGCAATGACAGTCTCGTCGGTGTAATTGACAGAACTGGGCTTGGAACCCAAATAGAATATTCCTCCAGCCGGTTCCCTTGTTCTGACGAACATGGAGATGTCGAGGATACTCCGGACTGCCCTCCTAGCCAGAGGATCAACAGTGACCGTTACCATGCTGTCTGTGATGTTTTCATGGCCGAAAGTTGCAGCAGTGTAATCTGGAATTGAATGCCACAGTAGTAGAAAGACTTGAAGATTTTAAAATAATACAAAGAAGCAAACGTAAAAATACCCACTGTATTGGCAGGTGGAGCCCAAGTAAGGTCTGGCGCAGTCGCATTTGAAAAAGTTCCAGTAATCTGTACATTCTCCATGACCATGGCAGGGGTTGGGGTCACATTGGGGTTCCCTATGGCAACCCGGTTCAACTCCAACAAACGACGTCGGAACACTGCTGCTACCACCTCCTTCATTTGGAAGTATCTGCAACACCATCAAACACATCATCAGGGGGCCTAGATTTTCATGTTTCTAATGCTGTTCCATGCACATGAAATTCGTCATTAAAACACAAAATATGCAAGATATTCCGTAAAATATCTTTTCATTTATAACAGCAAAACCGTTTCAATTATTATAGATCGACTTGGAGCAAGGTAGCACACCATTCAAATTACTCAAGAATAAAATAACTTCGAGTAGGCATCACCCTCCATCACCTCAAAAAACCTCTACCCCCCCCAATTTTTTGTCTCCCATATAACTTCTTTTTTTTCAAACCTGAAAGTTTCAACTTTGGATGTTTGAATATGAAACTTCAATGGAATTAGCCTCCTTTAGCAACCAGGAATAATTCATTTGCAGCTGACTTTTTGACAATTCTCTCAACAATGTAGCGAAGCAGCTAGGTACTTAGACACTGATGGAATTAATGGAATGGCTCATGGAATTAATAAATCTAGTTTATTTTTTCCTTTCATTTTGTACCAATTTTGGATTTTTCCTTCATTTTTAGTCAAAATCACGCATTTATATCCTAAATAAAATATGCACATTTGGAACCAGTTTACTTTGAAACGGATAAATACCTTGGACCGTTAAAATATTCGTTCAGAAAAAATATGTAGGTAATCATAAAGCCCCAGTCATCAGTTACGGAAACCTAATTGGATCGAGTAGCAAATCATCCAGTCATCTGTTGTACTTTGACATGAAATTTACCATTTTCTCCCACACAAGACTCTACTGTTGTAATGCCGAAATCTCAATCTTAACCCCTCAATCTTACCTCAAGTCCTCTGATAAACTTACAATCAGTTTCTATCCAGCCTCAGCCTCAGGGATGGTCAAATATCTCACCACAATCTCATAATTCAAAGACCAAGAAAACTCGCAACAGAAAAAGTAGCAGAACAATGCTTACCCATTGCCCGTTGATCATGGTGTCTTGCATGCATCCGATCAACCACCTGCTGGAAATGCCTGCAGTGTATTTCCGAAGCGAAGCAACGACGCCGCCTATGAACGTTACAGGGAAACTGGTGTGGTTAAGAGCAGCAGGTTCTGTGTTCAGGTTGATGGGGTAGATGGTTTGTTCCTCGTTAGCGGCAAGAACAAGGTGCGAGGTATTGATGGCAACAAACACCTGAGAAAGGACAATAAGGAAATTGCTATGTCACGCACTTTGCGATGAAACGCAGTTTCAAGGAATATTAGTTTCAATTCATAAAAGTATCACCTTTTGCCAGTTGCTATCATTCATATGTTGACCGATGAAGACTCCTTCCCACTTGTTGAGGATGCTAGACAAAAGGTTCACTCTACCGTTCATGAGTCTGAGGAAATAGAAAGTGGATCCTTTTCCTACAGCCAGCAACCCATCGGAGAGTGTTGTCTTGAAGCGAAACTGTATGTCGTACCCTTCATCGCGTGACGTGTTGATCACAGCATAAGAAGAGCCGTTGAATGACATAGTCGTAATCTAGAAAGGATAATTCAGACATAAACCACACGTGAATTTCATGACCATCAGTTTTAACTTTAATCTATAATAGATAAGCTATCATAGCATAACATAGGTAGCGGTTTTTTCCCTTACGCCATAACCATGAGCTTTACGGCTCTTGCAGTCCAATGAGTTTTATGTTCTTGTCCAGCAATATCCTGCATGTGCTCCAGTCATATAATTTTGGCTGTACAAGGATATGGATATGAGTTTGAGTTATCCAGTCCAGTCAGTAGAGATGCATCAAGGCTTAACATGTGTCCAGTTGAATCCTGACAATATTGCCATAACCTCTGTTCACTTTCCTCTGACTCAGCTACCCATATGCTTATCCCTAACTGCTCGCTTATCTCCTTCCAGACTATGCGGTTCGGCAACACGGCTTCCATGGCTAACACACCTGAGTATAAAGTGGGTGTGGAACAATAGTTGCTACACTCTATACACACACAGCTACACTCTATATTTCACTTCTGTTTTTCAATAACTTCTACGTCTTTTCATAATTATTCGTACGTGTAATTTCGAACTGAATACAGCCTTTAATAATGTTCCTTTAAACTAAAAGGTTTACTTACTTCATAACAATCAATTCAGTTAGAAAATGGAGCACTATCTCAAATCAGATAGGTTTGAAACAGATCCGAACTTGCCGAGCGCTGCAAAAGCATGGTCTCACTGGATCAATACGTTCGAAAATTTTCTTCACAGGATCACTCCCGACAAAGACGAAGCGAAGCTTCTAGATGAAGACACGAAGCTTATCTCCTGATGAACCACGTCTCTCATGAGCTATTTGAGTATGTTTCCGAGTGCAAATTATATACAGAGGCGAAAGTAATTCTTGATGCCTTATATATTAAACCGAAGAGTGTTTTGAGCTAGCCAATCGTAGACAACAAACGGGAGAATCTACTGATCAGTATTTACAGGCTCTCCAGATTCTCAGTAAAGATTGCGGTTTCACAGGCAAGAGCATAGGAAACTCAGAGACGCCTTTATCAGTGGAATTCAAGTTGCTACCATTCGTCAACGACTTCTTGAGAATACTAAACTGATCTTAGATGCAGCGGTGGATACCTTTCTTGGTATGTATGAAACTCTCCTCCAGATCTTCCACCCACCCCCGACGTTGGTCCAACCCCTGATGCACCACTCCCAGACTCCTTCCCATTACGCCGCTCGCCGAGAGAACAGAAGGCCCCCAAGAAGTATCTGGACTACGTTCCGAAATAAAGTGGGGGAGAATGTGGCACAATAGTTGACACCTCCACTTTATATTATTATCATTGTAGCTGTTTTCCATATGAACGTAGCTTTTCAATAACTTCTACGTCTTTTCATAATTATTCATACGTGTAATTTCGAACTGAATACAGCCTTTAACAATGATCCTTTAAACTGAAAGGTTTACTTCATAACAGTGGGAACATAGGCACCTATTGAAAAATCAACAAGAATAATGTTGAAATTCTTACCGTTTCGCATACACTTCCTTGGAACCCATGAGTACAAGAACAGTTGAACTTATGAACCGTTTCGCCTTCTAAATATGGGATGCAAGTCCCTCCGTTCAAACAGTGGTTGGTTTGGCAAGCAGTTAGCTCAACAGTACAATTCTTGCCACCGTACATAGCGTTGCAATCACACGTGTACTGGGCTATACCATCAAGGCATGTTCCATGAACACAAGGGCTGAAACGAATGATTTATAATATTACCACTAGATACGGCACATCATAAAGATACAGGCTGCACGATGGTCATCAGTTGCGGATAAGTTAATAATTAACCAATGTGTAGCAGTATCATTACCAATAATTTATAATAACTTATAGGTGATGACGATAACACCCAACTCCCTTGAAATCTATGAATTTTATTATGAGTAAAGTTCAGGGTGTAACAAAATCTATGAATAGGAGGAAACTTATGGATTTATGGCATTTGGTAACCATATACTCACTTGTATCTAGCACATTCGTCGATGTTTTCCTCGCAGTGGAGTCCTTCATAGCCCGGTTCACATTCACACGTATATCCGTCTATAAGATCATGACACTGCGCTTTGTTCAGACAAGGGTTGCTTTCACATTCGTTGATGTTGATTTCACAATCTCTACCCTGTGTTCCTTTGACGCAGATACAGTCGTACCTGCAATCGAGTGGTACGTCTTCACAAATATAACAAAGATATGTGTGTGGATATTAAAAAGAAAAACGAATAAATAAAAAGAAATTCGGAGTGAAATCACAAAGTAATGTCAACAGTTGTACACGTTTCACTACCTGTCACAATGAAAGCAATACATTTGATGTATCAACGCGTATTGAGATATTAAAAGCTTCTAGCAGGCGGATCGATCAGACAAAATGACAGCATGTATTTATGAGCTCACATGAGAAAAGCAAACAAATGCAATTCATTTTTCAAACACTAGACAACCCTTCGTTATAGCATGGACAACATTTCAAACACCAAGCTCATAAACATGGAGATGAGTCCAATTGAAATAGTACTCACATTATGTCAAATAAGCTGTCCACTCATTTTATCCTAATAAAAGAAAATGTATGAATAAATTCGTGCTACGACGATGTTGATAGAAGTACATTGTAAAATGTTAAGTAGGGCTGGTGGAAAGTCAGAAATTGTGTTTCTTGGAGTAGAAAATCAGGTGGAAAATGTTAAAATATATTATTCATACCCAGCTGCAATAGCATAGTCGAATGTTCGATTAAAATGTTCAGGGAGAAGGGGGTCACCAGATAGGTAGTAGGCTTCGATGGAGCGTTCCTTGCAAGTACTGTTGTGTTTACATGGGTTGCTGTCACATTCCTTTATGTCAACTTCGCAATTTACCCCTGAAAAAAATTTCAAGTGTGATATTTTTAAATGAGATGAGCGATTTGTAGATGGGATAGGCATCCAGAATCCATATCGCCTCCTGATGACAACAATGAGAGAAGCCGAAAAAAATACGTAAGTACCAATTAAATATATGTAATCATTTGGGGAAAATTTAAAGGTTTTGGGTGATTTGGCAACGCTAGTAAGCAATTATGAATGAATGAATGTGTGTTCTATCATGTTGCCGAATATTTTGTTTTGTTTTGTGAAACTAATTTTATTGTTACATTTTTAGTGGATGTCCCCAGTTGAAGTTCAGGACAATTTGACAATCGTTCACTGCCAATACAGCTGGTTATTACCAGTTTTCACCAAAAATTTGGAACTGTCCCAGTATTGTTGGAGTTTTTTTGCAGTTAATTGTGTTATGCAAAAGTTAAACACCTGTGGTGACCTTATGGTGACACCAGCTGTCAACCTGGAAATAATTTTCAGTGCGGAAGAACCTAAAGCATCATCAGCTAATGCTATGCATTATGCCCTAATTATTATGGCAGTCATATAATAAGGCTGTATGTTTGAATAGGTAACAGCAATGGATCAGCACATAACTATCCTCAAAATTTAGGGGTGTTCACAACTACGTTGTTTACACTACTAAGTTCCGGGGTATATTGAACGTCTACTCGACACTATAGGTACGTTCCAGCGGTTTTGAGTTAATAAAACGTTTGGATTTAACTATGTTCCGTGGCAAGGACGGAAATATGTTTCGTCGATGTATTATAAATAAAAAAGTGTTGCAGTGCACTTTTTGCACTCATCCAAGGGCCTTGCACTGGACTGGAAAGGTAACTGACCTCTGCCGTGTTAACCGCCCTAATTTTGATTTCTCTGATGTCTGAATGATAGGGCACACGAATTATTTTAAGAATCGAATAACGAGTAATCATTCAATTATGGAAAGATTCCATTCATTATTCATGCAGCCACGTAAAATTCATTCGAGTTAACCAACGGTCACGCCCTAGTGACGTGAAATAATTGTGCTCATTTGAATTTAATGATAATTTATTCAGAAAAGTGCCGAAAAGCTGTACCAATCTTATCACTCTGCCACAGTTATCAATATCTGTATTGTTCGTTCCATGTTCATGGAAAGTCAAGTTCTGATTCTATGACCTGGTGAGTTTCAGTTGTTCCCCAGAATATGAGAGAAAAAAAGAATGAAAAAGCAGTCTGATGAGCGCAATGTAGAACTTGACAAAAATACCCGGTACCACTACCCCCCCACTGTACCACTAAGTCCTTACACCATCAATTCTGCTCCCTTCAGGAGCCCAGCGTTGCCTGGCCTCCAACCCACCCAAGGTAGGTGGAGGCCGACAGGCAAAAGATAACGCAATATCAGGAATATTAGGGGCTCACAATCTGGTTCAACGGTTTTTCATGGACGAGCCAACTGTGAATAACCATGACTACATGAAGGAACCGCTCTGATTTTTTTCTTTACCAAAAAGAGTTACAGCTTACCTTGGTATCCGGGCTGACACTGGCATTCGTAACCGTTCACCCTATCAACACACAGTCCTCCATGAATGCAGGGGCTACTAACGCATTCATCAATGTTGATTTCACAGTGAAAACCTGAAAGAGCACAACAAATGAAACGAGGATAGAGGGATTTTTGATGGCAATTCAATGAAACATGATAAGACGAAACGGACCTTCAAACCCGGTATTGCTGCAATCGCAGGTGTAACTATTCAATCCATCCTTGCATTTCCCCTCATTCATACAAGGTGAAGACTGAAAAACGACGTCATGACAGTTACTCATATACAATCCACATAAACGTAGATTTCACATTTATTTGGATGCAATCTAGACAGCTCGTCATTGTTTAATAGGCACAAGAGACTAGGTAAATATTTTTTTCAACACTGATGACGTTTTGCAGCAAGTGGACTCACCTCGCAATCGTCAATGTCAGTCTCACAGCGTCTGCCCGTCATTCCAGGTGGACACTCGCAGGAGAAAGTAGCAATTTCATCGCGGCAAGTCGAGCCATTGACGCAGGGATTGGACTGGCACTCATCGATGTCATCACCACAGTCGATGCCTACGATGAAAAGTCAAAGTTCAACTCTAACATCAATGGAAACAGCTGGTTGCGAGGAGCTCAATGAACTGGAGACGGTTGATGCAGTCTCCTAAACTTGTGATGCGATTTTTCAAAACGTGACAAGCGCCAAAATTTACTTATGAATCGATTCAAGTGATGTGTTTTTCAAGCTGCATCGAATGGCAGTAAGGTGGTTAGTCAAAAGTCAAAACCCAACCGATTGTGTTGACGCTCAAATTCAGTTTTAATCTGATGACTTATACGAAATCTCAACATTTCTGTCGACAATTAGACATCCCAAATTTCAGAGATGTACCTGTACGTTTTCAGAAAATTGCGCCACCATTGAGCCTGACACCTAAAGCGAATAACCCACACTCTTAAATACCTACTTCACAGTGACAGCTAAATATTAAGTAATCCTTAAACCAATGGACTGAGGAAAGTACTTAGTCTTGTGACTTTAATGCTGTATACTGCAACAGTCCCCTACCTGTGAACCCAGGAAGGCATATGCAAGCAAATGCGTTGATTTTGTTTTCACAGGTTGCACCGTTTCTGCAGGGTCGCGACAGGCACTCGTCAACATCGAATTCACAATGTATTCCGGAGAAGCCTGGCTTGCAATAACATTCATAGGTCCCTGCAAGATGAAAATAACATGATAACAGCTTGTTAGAGGTTTCAGGTCCTGTATTTCTGGTGGTCGATAGTAGGCTAGCAGGAAGGGGATAGATGAATCAGCCACTGGAATAATGAACACACTATTAGCAATGGCGTAGTGTCAGAGTAGGCTAGGTAAAAGCAACATCAATTCTGACGACAAAAAAAGCCTATCCAAGGACCTCCGACTCCAGTGAAACAAAGACAATTTCCGAAGAGGATTCAAAAAAGAAGTGCTAAAGTTAGCAATTTACGATCAACTTGAACACAAACACTGTAAATACTGGGACATTAATTTGACTAACGATTAGAATGATCGATTTGTTGGCAGCAGCATTCAATATTTTGATCAGCGCACCAATGGCCTATCAATATTTTGAAGTAGATTTCTGGTTAATTGATAGGGGTGGTCCGATTTAGAACTCTGGGGATTATATTAGGTACTTCAATTAATTAAATATTAGGAAGCTGACATTGTGGGCTAGGTCTGTAGTAAGTACCGTTACTCACCGTTTTTGTTAACACACAAACCATCATTACAAGGATTTTGCTCGTTGGCACACTCATCGATGTCCACAGAGCAATCAGGCCCTGGAACAGTAATAAAGCACTCATTACTTTCTCATTATAAACTTAAAATACACAAATATGATAAATCCTAACTTCACATTTTCGGTCCATGACTGGAACATATCTCAACAATTCAAAGGGAATACAAACCTGTAAATTACAGTTATTTCAATGCAGATTTATTTCACCCACCTTTCCACCCTATTGGGCAAACGCACGTGAAGTTTCCAGGGCTGTCGATACACGTGGCATTGTTCTTGCAAGGACCAGACGAACAGAGCCCAATTTCAATATTGCAATCTGGGCCAGTCAACCCGTTCGGGCAACGGCACTCGTACGAATTTATCCCGTCAATGCATATTTTAGGCTCGGGACATTTGTTCGGACTGCAGTCATTCACGTTGTTCTCGCAATTCAAACCCTCGTAACCTTCAAAGTGAAAAAGTGCCAAACATGCTTTAGCGTGAGGAACATGCAACACATGATGAATGACTCCAAACCTTGAAACACCAAAATGCACTGTACCAACTGTATCATATTCCTGTGCAGTACTAGCGATACTAGCAACCTGCAGAATGACCAAGAGAATAATAATGAATGAATAGGTACTTGGTAGGTTTGTAACAGGTAAAACCGTATCAACGCTAATTGATGATGATGATTATCATAAAAATATACATGATGACAAAATGTACCACACCAGTGCATTTATGGGTGATTCATATACATTAAAGTATTATAGACGAGTATCAAAATGTCCAGCAACATCTGAGTACTCGTAATTCATGAGTTAATTTGTTGTTGTAATACATCAAGGACCACTATTCCATAAGCTGTCTGAGAAGCCCTAGAGAAAACAAGTAGAGAACGCCAATAGATACATGAAGAGGCATGGGAGTGATGACAAGAGACAAGCAGACATGGAATATAAAAAAGTAAGGATGAAAAGTTAGATATCATTAGCTTTCCACATATATTTTGCCCAGTACAGCTGTAATTCACAGAGTACGAAAGAATCAAAATGTGGGTTATTGTTAGTGGCGTACAAGCTTTCGTAGCATTCTGCAAGAGATTTTTGTTGTTGATGCAAATTAACAAAACAGGATTGGTATGAGTGTCATAAACCAATGAAATGCATGTGTCAGTCCTCCGATACGCTGTAATAGCAGTTACCAAACAGAGTCACTTAAGATGCCGACACTAGAAATGAAGCCATGAGTGCTTTGTAAAATGTATGAGCACATTTCCAGGCTTGGTTGTTAGTAGGCACAACCGATTCCAAATTAACGGTTTCATTGTACACTGTTAAATTTCAATTCCTCGTCAGTACCTCCTAGCTAAAATAATTTGTTAGAGAAGGTACATGAGGAAGATATGAGACCTTATTCCATGCTCCACTAACAGACTTGGTTGTAGTATCCATGTAGATCCACAGAGATACTATGATGATATTACTCCAATTTTCTTATATAGGCAGCATTCAGTTTTCAAGCTCAAATATAACTTAAAAAAATAAAACTCGTCTCCACCGTCATGATTGTGATGGCTCATGAATGTTGTTCCCTAGCCCCAGTTCTCAGATATTACGAGTACATTGGTTCTGAACTGTAAATACCAGCGGTATAAGTTTGCCCCTTTCATCTGAGGGTCTGTCGTTTCCTAGGAAGTAGAAATGAGCTGGCGGATTCCTTTTAATGCTTTTCCTAGAACTGCTCACTGCTCCCTTTCCACACAACTCAGCTAAGCAATCATCAGTCACATGCTAATCTGTATATTAAGAAGGGCTTTCGAACTAATGGGGACTTATCTAACAGATTAACCAACAGGTAGAGGTCAAGGTGAGTAGAGAGAGAAGATGTGCTCACGCTACCTGGAGGAGGAAGCGTGAGCACATCTCCCACATGTCACAGGAGTGCCGTCCCAGCGGGCTCTTATCGCCTAGTCCGGACAGCATTATTTTGGGCTTGTGCTTTAATTTCTCAATTTTTTGTTGTTGTCGGGAGGGGTTTCTAAGTTGAAAACTTATTCTTCGTGTACTGCAGTGGCAGTGTGTACAATAATTTCTATGGGGCGAGAAAAACCGGAACGAAGCAGTCATTCTTCACAATTCCATACTCAGGTTTGCATCAAGTTCACTTTTTCGTCCTGAAAGCTTGTTTTCGTATTGTCTCGTGTGCAGTAGAGTGTTTTATGATTCCCTATATAATATTGGCATGACTCATTGAAATACAGCACTGCTCTGTTATGCAGTAATTTGTTGTTTGTTTTGGATAGAGTACTTGGGTAGAGGTATTTATCTCTAATTAGTGTTTACATACTAACAACCTAACCAAATTACCTTTTTCTTAACTATTATTTCAGCAAGCTTTGAATCAATGCAACTGGAACGATTTTCCTCTTCCAATATCCTTCATTTTCTTATTCTTCTAATACATGCACCAGTAGAAAATTTACATACCTTTTGTATATGTAATTGTTTATGATTTTAATAAGCCTTGTTATGAAAGTTAAATGAGAAAGTATAGGTATGCAGTTGTCAATTCCTTTCCCGAATATTATACGTTTAATACATTAATATTGCCAGCCCTACCTAATTGAAATCTCTACTTCGAGGAAGCCGGTAGAAATAATGGAATGAATAGAATTGATCTTATTTAGTAAATAACTAATTACTTCAGAAATAATGAAACCGACCAGTTGTACAGACATTTCTTAACAATTTCATCGGACTTTGCCTATTAACAATAAAAAATATTCGAGCGAATAATGGCGTTCATAAGCTTATGAATGCGCCTGCTTTTTTTTTTCATTTGTCAGTTATTCATTTCCTGATCCAAGGCAGGCTATTATGTTCCGAATTTTCATTGCTTGAGTATTTGTAAGTAACCTACTTGAGATTTCAATTTCGGGGTGGCTGGTCGAAAATAAAGATTATTATTTGCAAAGATCTAATAATAACACCTTGAGAACTACTAAAACCGACCAGTCTCATCTTTGAACTGTTTATCTACCAATTGTTCATACATTTCTTCTCAATATCATCCGAACTCGCCCATTAATAATACAAAATAGTCTGTAAGAAGGCAGCGGTGATGGGTGTTTTTGAGGTCTCCTGTGACGTCACACCCTTCCCATTCGACTGCGCGTGAGCACACCCCTCTCTCTACTCCCCTTGGGTTAGGGCATAGGAATTGTTTTCTCAACCTGATCCTCCATGAAGCATATGACTGATTTGATTAGTAAGTAATAATACAGGAATTCAAAATGTGAAAGTTGGAACCAATGGGGATATTATGTGAATGTGGAATTGAGTTTGGCGGCGGAGTCACGTGGTAGGAGGAGGCAACGACACAGTCCAAGACATCAATCTTAGGTTAGGACATCCTTCTCTGAGATAGAAGCAAACTTGAACCACAGGAGGTCTATTATTGTCGCTGGACATCACTATACATAAATGAAATACCCCAAATAGGCAGGATCTCTCACCAGGAAGGCATTCGCAGTAATATTCCTTGCCGTCGTTCTTGGAGATGCAGGTGCCATTATTTTGACAAGGAATGGGTGGGCTGCACGCGTTGAACGGTTCCTCGCATAACGGGCCCATGTATTCCGTTGTGCAGTTGCAAAATACACCATTCACCCCGTCAATACAAGTGCCGCCATTATAACACGTTCTAGCCATGCAATTATCGTTGGGACCATGTTCACAGTTCTGACCTAGAAGAAACCGAGAAATTGTTTTCCCAGAAACCGTGAAGCCAAGTGCAAAATACATTCCAAAGGCTTCGGCGAATTTCAAGTGTAGCAACCACCAATACCAATTCATTTAATATTTGTAACAACTAAGTAGCATGAATTGTGATTTGGTGGGTAAAGAAGACGTGAGTAAGCATAGATCATTAGAAAACATGAATAAGGGGAGTAGTTTTGAATGTGCCTCACTTTTAAAGTCGTCAAAGTTGGTCAGTTTAGGATTTTCTCGTTAAATATACTTCTAGGGTTCCAGGGTTCTAATTCATTCGGGGCTGTAATAATAGAGGAATACTAACTATGAACAGAGTTATCATTGTAAGAACTAGTCAGGCTAATGGAAGCTGTACCAATGGTCTTATTATGGTTAGTTCACACCATGATAACTCTGTTTATATGTTGATATTTCTAAATTATTACAGCACTGAAGAAGAAGAATAAATTGTTCGAAACGTGGGACTAGAAAGGAAGTCTGCTTCATAGGCCAACCCTCAAGAACCCTAGTTAGTCATTTTCCAATCTATAAGTTAATATAATTAGCGTCATGGAAACCTCCATATCTCTTCTTTCACCTGCTTTCACTGACCAATCCCCACCTCCTCTTCTTCAGTTGGCCTGACAGCGCATAAGTTGACGTTTGATGGAGGGTAAGTAACACAGTTCGATGCTGAACAGAAATTTTAGAGCCAAGCAGAACTAGCAGTTTTAGAAACCATGGTCGTTTTTCCCCATTCGTTGTTCAGCAGATACAAAATTAATGGCTACAACTACCCAAAATTCTAATGGCAGGAGAGGAAGAAACCGGGGCCACAACACCCTTGTAGGTACTGGAATATAGTCCCATCGGCATGACCAAGGGACCACCCTCATGAATGTATAAATCCCCTTCCCCCTCCCACTAATCCCAGAAAACATGAAAGTGTGAGAAGAGCTTTTGCGAATATCAATGGTCTGCACGCTTGCATTTCAAAAGAGGGGGAAAAAAAACTACTTACTCCCAGTCAATCCTTTTAAGAAAATATTGAATACCTAATTGAACAACAGACTGCGATTTGCACAAAAGTTTGGATAGGAACTGTAACCGAACACAGGACCTGCTTTCTGTGTGAACTTTAATCGAAAACAGCAGTTACACCTTACCACTTTTAGTTCCACGCGTTCACTATTGCTGATATCAGCAATGACATTGAACAGCAGGCAAGTACTTAAACTAATACCAGTTGTTTGGCAAACAATATTTATTGGAAAATAATTATGCTCTCTCTCCACATGTACAACACAGTTTAGAACTCGAGGTACCAGTCTGGTAGAGTGGGGTCACTACATAACTAGCACACTATTCTATGGGTTTCACCACCTGGAGTTAAAGTGCGAGTTACGCACTTCAACGTACTTGGAGTTACAGAAAAATAGGCATGCAAAACGCATTAACTTTTTCATAAACTCCAAGTTAACATTACTCGTACTTTACATGGTGAAACCCGCCCTATGTACAGGACTGTTGATGTGAAAGACCCACTTTCACCAGAAAATTATTTAACAGAGTTTAGCCAAACTCCGTTAAAATTAACGTCGAGGTTTAAACCTGGAAAGGCAGCTGGCGTCTTTCACCAACCCAAATGCCGGTTAAACCCAATTTGAAATAACGGAGTTTAGTTTAAAATGGCCAAGCAAAAGTTGGACAATATGACGCGCCGGGACTATAAACTCGTCAAAACAACAACAACCACCACTCAGGTGATGTCGATTCCCCAACCTATGTCTGGCATGGCTGCGGCCAAGACACATAACTGGGAAAAGAAGAAGAAGAAGTCGATTCCCGCTTCCATTGTTCCGCTGTAATAATAAACTGTAAATTGCCAAAGTGATTTCTGATTTACGACAACTCCAGTCACGAGGTAAGATACATATAATATCATTGTGGAACACATGGTATAGAGTAAATACCAATACAATGCCAACTCGCGTTAATTAATTTCACAGCTCTATAACAACGGAACCGAAAATCAGCTGTGAGCTAGGCGGCCATATTGGGATCTCATGGATAACGGAGATTAGCAACTTTAACTGATTTCGGGCGTTTAAACTTGAGCCCCCTCGGTGGAAGTTTAAGCTGGCACAGAGCTCTGGTGAAAAACAGTGAGCGGTAAACTCCGTTAATTTGCAACCTCTTCCGGGTTAAACTCGTTTCAAATTGTTGGTAGGCCCACTTTCACCAGAAAATTATTTAACGGAGTTTAGCCAAACTCCGTTAAAGTTAACGTCGAGGTTTAAACCTGGAAAGACAGCTGGCATCTTTCACCAGCCCAAATGTCGGTTAAACCCAGTTTGAAATAACGGAGTTTGCCTGACTTGAGTTTAGTTTAAAATGTCCAAGCAAAAGTTGGACAATATGACGCGCCGGGACTATAAACTCGTCAAAACGACAACAACCACCACTCAGGTGATGTCGATTCCCGCTTCCATTGTTCCGCTGTAATAATAAACTGTAATTTGCCAAAGTGATTTCTGATTTACAACGACTCCAGTCACGAGGTAAGGTACCTATAATATCATTGTGGAACACGTGGTATAGAGTAAATACCAATACAATGCCAACTAGCGTTAATTCATTTCACAGCCCTACAACAACAGAACCAAAAATCAGCTGTGAGCTAGGCGGCCATATTGGGATCTCATGGATAACGGAGATTAGCGACTTTAACTTGCCGTATTTCGGGCGTTTAAACTTGAGCCGCCTCGGTGGAAGTTTAAGCTCGCACAGAGCACTGGTGAAAGACAGTGAGCGGTAAACTCCGTTAATTTGCAACCTCTCCCGGGTTAAACTCGTTTCAAATTTTTGGTGAAAGTGGGCCTAAGTCTTGAGGTGCCCCTAACACTAATCAGATTCACGTTTTGAAACAAAACAACTTTGACGTGATTAAAAATGGGGCACATACGACAACCTGAATAAGGAACGAGTATTAGCTGAAGTGGAACCCTTCAGGAGAAATTTAGGGATAATCTGAAGAGGCCCTAAAGTGGAGTTTTACATGTGAAGTAAAATACAATTCGATATCCCCGGTAGTAAAGAAATTCCTCATCAACAACATCCACATTATAGTAAAATGAATTGAGATTCATCAACTGACCAAGTTTGCGTACATAGATACCTACTGATTTCAACACGTCAGCATAGCATGCCATTATGGAAAATACTAGGAATAAGTAGATGAGTGCGTTTTCCAATATAATAAAACCACAGAAAACAATGAAAACAGTGAACAGTGGTGATGTGAACGTAAATTTGTACATATCTACAATAAGACTGGAAATAGTGCAACTACCGCTAATTTTTGTAAAACAATTCAGTCATTTATGCTGAACCAAGGAAACGCGAGTGAGATATTTTGACGTGAATATACAAAAACCTGTGAGCCTACCAACCATGGGTGAGGCAGCCACACAGGACAACAACTGGCATCGAACAGCGTTTAAACGTATTCGTCTGACAGTTGTGGCTTGTAAAGGAACCTGTGGCAGTATGAGTTAAAATCCACGATGTGACCCTAATAATTACGAATAGCAGAACAGTAGCATTCAAGTTAGAGGCAGAAAGCGAGAGACATAAATGCAAGTACCAAAGAATAAAAGTAAAATAATATATAATGTACAACCCTAATTTTAAATTTACGTTGAAATTCCAATTTATGTTGAAAGGTAAATGTTGATTATAATTATAATTATTATAATTATAATTATAATTGAATGCAAGTAGTTGAAGACGCAAGAAGGTATAGAAACTGAGATATGATTGGTGGTTTCCTCTACTTGGATTGGATCATCATCAGCAATGGTAGGTATGTATTATTTTGACGTGATAGGTATCTACTGAGCAAACAGTTAACACCAACGTATTACTGGGGTAAAATGTAAGGTAATTTCAGAGTGTAGTTGGTTATTTACCTGCAAACCCACTCTTGCAGCTGCAGAAGAAGTCAGTGAGTGTCGGCGTGCAAATGCCATTGTTCTTGCATGGGTTAGGCGTGCAGTTGTTAGTGAGGAGTTGATCACAGTGGAGACCCGTCCAACCAGCCTCGCAGGCACAGAAGTACCCACCAGGCTATCACCGACACCGTTACAACAAAGAATATTCACATACTCGGACTTTAATCAGACCAATTTGAGCAAACCGTTACGGGGAAAACTAGAAGGGAAACCAACGGAAAGAGGAAAACAAAGGTAATGCTCTGTATATTGTTCCGTCATTATCGAGTTGATGCAACGTGCAGACGTCAGCAGCATTTACAGAATTTCGACCATCAGCAGCTAACATCAAACTAAGGGCAGAGCATATACCAACAACTACCTCAACATCTCTTTAGAACGCTTCGGACTTTCTGGTGGTTTAGTTGAAGGGAAGGGGTAGAAAACTACATGAATGAAACTAATGCGGCTACAGGGCAGATTTTCTGGAACGGGAGACTCACAAAGTCATAACATGCTGATGCGTGGTGACAGGGCTTTGACATGCAGCTCAAAGGGATACTGCAGTCTTCCCCGGAGAAGTTTGGCTTGCACAGGCAAAAATACCCTTCGCCTGTTCTCATGTAGAGTCCGCCATTGGTGCAAGGGTCGCACCACTCCTCAGATGTAGATTCACAGTTTTCACCTGTATAGGTGTATCAGAGGTTGCAACAAAAATATACACAGGAACTCGGTGACTCATTCCTAAGGTAATTATACTTGGGTCGAATAAAATACATCAGCAGTCACTTCAGAGTTCCAAGATTTATTTCTCAAGATGGCTAGCTTTTCACCAAAGACATCGTACTAAATCAACGATATGATTTAGGTACCAACCTGAACCCACACTTCTTTGATACTCCGGCTCCGTTTTCAATCAACTAATTGATAATTCATCCCCCCCCCCCCTCCATTATCATGCAGTTCAGTAACACTAAATCTATACAATTATTATCCACATACACGTAACGCAAGAGGGATGAGAGCTAGAATCCCCACAACGAAATAACAGCAAGCGGAAAGTTATCCCCCATGATTAGAAAGTATTTCAAAACTTAGCAAATCATTCAGTCAAAGAAAGCTTAAGATGCAAATGTGTAAGCATGCAGTGCAGCTGTTCATTAAAAATGCATTCCCGGATAGATTTCAACATGCTTACATCCATAGGTTACGCAAGGTTAATTTACAAGGATTAACATGCTTTGTTTAGGGGAAGAGGGATTATTGTAACATGTCATGGTTGTGTTGCAATAAATTTAGCTCATATGAGTAAGATATAGGTACGTCAAGTAAATACAAACGAGAACTTGAATCGCAACAAAATTTAAAAAATTACGAGTTTTTCCATATCAACCTATCCTTTTTGTAAAAATGAAATAAATATGTAATATTCTGATTAAAATTATCTATAATCTGTTGATTATAAGAAGGTGCTTGGAATCATACCACCACCCTATTTCCTGATGACAACAGACTGGTAGCACCAGATGAGCGGGAACAGGAGTTGATGAATACAAGCAGCCTATTTCCTATCTAATGCCAATCAGTGTATAAGAAACATGCTCAATTGGCAAGGCAGTAAGAAGGAAACTGGCAACGAAAATTGTTGGATTGAAAGGCAAGAAGGCTGGAAGCTCTTTACATTGGTCTTCCTTGTCAATCCTACTGCATGAAATTAACATTAATGGATTTCTTTAAAAATCTTGACTGTATATAGCATACTGTTGAATTTTAAAACTAAAATGTACGTTCTACTGGGTAAATGTTGTAGATGTGCAGAGTTTAGTGGGATTCTCAGTTCATAGGCCAACATATTTCAATTCCTCTTATCGCGCAAAAAGTAATCCCCTTTGATAAGCTGTTATGAATGTTGTGAATGACTGGCTCGACTTTCTCTGGCTCCGAACACCTTCCTAAAATGGACAGATTGAAGCGCACTTTCAAATTCGAGAACACAGTGTTCTCGAGTTTGCTGGAGTGGTCCACAGTAAATTTCAATAAATACTGAAAGCGTAGTACACTTCAATATTAAAATTACCGCAAATTTTGAACAACATTAGGTAGGTACATAGACTAAAGGTGTTTTTAAGCCCGCGTGAGACCAGAAAGTTGAGTATTTCTTACCTCCGAATCCAGGTTTGCAAACACACTGGTAAGAATTGTTGCCATCGACGCACATGGTGTTCGGGTGAGTACAACGATTTACTGAGCAATCATTTAGTTTCTGAAAAATGAAATAATACGTTTACAACAACGGCATTAAGTTTCTGTTAAAATGGGAACTTATGGGTCAGTCAGAAGTTGGCCGATCTTCACACCAGAGTTGATATAGAGAAGCAACAGGAAAGAATTAAATGAGTTAGCCTGAATAAACCGGATGTCCTGTTAGATATGGTAACCAGTGGCGGCTCTCAGAAGATCTTGACAACACAGCATGGAAGAAGTTGTAATTTTGTATAAGACAATAAGGCGTGGACCATCATTTATTCAATTCATATACCACGAGTATCCATGGTATCGAGCAGCAACATGCCACTGGCTTCATCAAAACTTCCCACGATTATCTCAACTCACGATGGAAAAATTCCTCTTGTAATTAAGGGGAGTCAGTCTCATATTATTCTATACTTGATTCTGAACAGTTTGGTATATAATATTTGACAGTTATGGACAGAGTATGGAACCCTTAGAAAATGGAGTTCAAAGTTGACTATCTCATGGGTGTGCTCCCACTCTACAGAACAGATGTTGATCTTCAGGGACCACTAGAAGATGTCGACGAACCGGATGAAGAAGGAGAATGAGTCCCAATACTCAATGCATTTCCATTGAAAATAACTTCGTTTTCCCAACGTTCACTCTCTTTTTAAAAACCTGCTAGGAACAATCCATAATCCGAGGTGCACTTCAGTTCAATTCAGACGCAGAAAAAACGCGGAAATTCGTTCTCGAAAATTGGAAATACCAAACAAATGATGATAAAATTATGATTCGGAAGCAATAAACAACTATAACCTTGGAAAACCGTCCTCTATTCTTCTTCTCGCTGTATTCTGAATTTAACCGCATGTTGATATAGGCGCGTCTAGCCCAAGAAAGAAGAGTTTTTCTCAAAACAACATTTTCTCATGCTCGTGTACCTTTTCTGCGGTACCTACCTATTCGACCAATTTTGATTATTTTTGTTTTATTTTGTTTGTACGTTGCTGATGCATCACTAGACGGGGAGGTTTGGCATAATTTTGATACTAAAAGTTTGCGGTTAGAAAAATGCCAACTACCAAAAACCCGAATTTTTATTTCATGAAAAAAGATGTGATAACAGGGTTGAAAATGTAAAAGCCGGCGTCTATCGTTAGCCCTAAGTGAGACAAATAAAACAAAAAAGAATCATTCAATTCGGGCGAGTAGTTACGGAGTAGTTAAGGGGAGTCAGTCTCATATTATTCTATACTTGATTCTGAACAGTTTGGTATATAATATTTGACAGTCCAGAAACAGGAAAAAGTACCTAAATTTGGGCACTCTTAGCAACGTACCTGAATGACCAACTTTGATTTGTTTTGTTCTACTTTGTTCACTAAAACCTGGACTACCAATATATTAGCCAATTTTAATTTCCTACTGCGTTTTAAGCATGGCAGAGGCGTTTGAAACTGAGGATAGTATTTTCGACTTCATGAAGACTCCATGAAAGTGTTCAGTGGCCAGGGATACTAAAAGTTCTCAAACCTCGCTGCTGAGTGTGTGTGTGTGTGGGGGGGGGGGGGGGGGGATTTGGGTTTTTGAACGGTTGATCGTGACATCAAAAGTAGCCCCATCAAACGAAAGATAATTCAATTTCCTACAACATGGGAGAATCTATTTTTATTCTATCTCTAATCAATTTCGAGATACATATTCGCCTTCAAAAAAATCTATTTCTTTCAAAAACACTTCCTTTGGCTTTGTTCTAGCGGCTAAGCCTTCGGTTATACAGTAAAACCCAGAGAGAAGTGGTAGAGGACTAAATTACCTTCAAAATGGTATAATTTAGTATCTTCAACCCGTCATAAGCTACAGCAATTTGAAAATGTTTTGGGAAAACAACGAATTCCCGATGAAAACCATTTACCACTCCTTCTCACTTTTTTCGGGTTATGTTATGTTATACCGAGGGTGATACTTATTAAACCCTTAGCATTTATTACTTGAATTACGGCGCTGCCGCGTCGCCAAAAAACGGCGGCTTCTGATCATAGAAACGGCTAATTTTTAGGTGATCAAACTTTCAGACTTTGATGAAATTAGGATGTAAAATTCTGGTGCCATTTTTGACAACTTATGGAGATCGGATGTGTAACTGAATGTTTCACAAAAGTATTCGTTTAAGTAACCAATAATTATGGATATCCGTTGTGAATTATACCTGTTCGCAGTTTTGCCCGCCGAACCCAGGGACGCACTGACACGTGTAACCTCCATAATTGTCAAAACAAATCCCGTTGTTCAAACAAGGGTTGTTCTCACACTCGTTGATGTTCGTTTCGCATTGCCTCCCGGTGTACCTATGGACGAACCATTGGTTACAAAATGCCTACAAGAAATAAAATCAAATGAAAATCAATCACCAACTGATTCTTTTACCCAGTTCGGTCGCAATGGCAAGTGTAAGTGTTGATCCCGTCTTCACATATGCCTCCGTTTTCGCAAGGTTTTTCCAAACACTCGTCGATGTTGGTTTCACAATCCCTACCTTCGAAACCTGAAAGACAACAAACCAGGTGTGGAATTAAGTGCATATATCTAAGATTACGAAACCACGCAGAAAATGAGGAGCAAACACGTTGAAGTAGATTTTAACTTTTTATAACCTAAAGAAAGAGTGATCAGTAATGCAGAGGGGCTGTGATGACAAGATTGCGTAAATGCACGATGATGGGTAGAGCTGCAGGCGGGTCTGTGAATTCTCAAACAGAAGTTGCCTTCGACTCTTAGCTCAGAGTTTGCTTTCATGCTTCTCTTATGAGTAAAAATATACCAGGTTTTGCTATATTGAAACTGTTGAGGAAGGTCGGGTGCGATCCACGAGTCACTACGTCAGAAACGACGCGCCTATCAACTCAGAAATTGAAACTATGAATAAATAAAGAAAAACTCATTATGAATGTTTCAAACAAGTTTGAAGTTCACACTGTTTTCCAGGAGAGAAAGTGAACACCTAATGATGGCTAACTTTTTCAGTTTCTTTGGGTAATATTTGACGTTCTAGCATCAAGTTTTTAATGAAAATAAGATTTTTTATTTTAATTTATTTATTGTTATGGTGGTTTGTGGTAAGAGGCGAGGTGAGGTGAGGCGAGGAGCGGTGAGTGAGAATGGAGAAGGTTGCTGGATCTAGTACCTAAAAGGTTACACCTATAGCAGCCAGGGAGGTTATCACCTATAGCTGCCAGGAAGGTTACCACCACTAAAGGTACTAGAGGGATTTTGCCCAGTGGTTCCACCAATGCTGGTTATCACCAATGCTGGTTCCACCAGTCTGGGATCTTTTGTGAGAGAAGGTAAGGAGGCATGAGAGGAGAGAGAGAGAGAGAGAGAGATAAGTCAGCGACTTAAGGAGAGCGTAGAATGAGGTGACAGGCGCAGCCGGCGAGTTTTTATAGTGCCCACTCCACTCTCCTCCAGTCCAGTAGGACAAGTGGGGAGTGACTGAGCCTATGCGCCTGTGGTCACGTACGCCACCTCACCCGTTGCGTTTATTAACTTGAACCATCTTAAGGTATATAAAGTATGATGTTCTGGGAGGATCACGACAATTGTGAAATGTAAACACTTTGTCTTTCATTAATATACTTAGTTTGGTTTGTGTTTGAAAATGAATGGAGAGGTGCTGATTTGTAATAAATGCGGTTTTGAAGGGTTCGGCACCACGTTGGCGGCCTACCACTGTGGAGGTATAGGTTCTGCAGTTATTCATCAACAACGGTATAATGTTGGTCACACAACAAATTTGATGTAACGAACTTATTTCATAAATTGACGACTCACGACTCCTTGAGTTCTGGTACTTGAGCAGAAAAAAAAAATAAATAAATAAAATAAACTGTTCAAGAATAAACTGTTCGATCTGTTTCAAAGATATTTTCGTGTTAGTGATTCATCTGTTGTACCATTTGATTTCTCTGGTTATTATATTTTATTTTGTATATATGCCCGAGACATTAACACTTTATTTATGAAACATGTGTAATTCAGGAAACTGGCCAATATTCATTCCATTATGTAACCATTATCAGGTTAGTGTGGAAGAAAGGACCAAAAGGCCCTAATATTGGTAATGATCGAATAATAAACGGAATCAATCAGTCCCGAAATTGTCACAATAAACTATCATACAGGCTATTGTTCGGTAATTTTTGATGTCGTTTACTCGTCATTTGGCGTTTTCATAACTGACAATTTAGATTCAGAAGGAATCAACTGCTCCGGCTGGCCACGGTTTTAGAGTAATCGCACACAGAAAAGCTGAAATATCAAACGTAAAATGCAAACCCACTTTTTCATTTGAGAAAAAACAACAAACTACTTACCAGGAAGGCAGTTGCATTTGTAGTCCGGCATATTGCTGTTTCCCACTCTGACGCAGGTTGCATTATTCTGACATGGCAGATTGTTCTGGCACGGTCCGGTATCCACTCTCACATCACAATTTATACCTGAAAATCCAAATTTTTCCAGTACTTACGACTACATTTACCTAATTCATTTGTCGGAAAATTGAAAATGAATCGACAGCACTGCACGAATTTGTCAAGCGACCACTGAAAACAGGTTTCACAACTTACCAGCCCAACCTCCCGGACAGTAGCAAGAATAACCTCCCATTGGGTCCTCGATGCAGCTTCCTCCATTTTGACAAGGATGCCTGTCACATGGTGGACCTTAAAGGATGGAAATGTTTCAATCAACTAATGATTTCCGAATGTTAACAATAAGTATAACATACTAAGAATATTTTCATGACTAGCAAGATATTCTGTTCCGATTACTATTCAAATAAGTTTCGAACTATCATCAAACAAAGGTTTTTCATGTTAATTTGACGATTCAGTCATATTCGTTTTCTTTTATTGTTCAGCCAACAACCAATTAATTGGGAGATCAGCCAGCTTTACAACAAAATTGAATTACGTCATTCATTAAAATAGTTTCATCCAGCATGTACAAGACTTCCAAAATTGAAAAAAAAAAAAAATAATAAAAAATGCAGCAACCTACGGTAATACATGGCGCTCACTACTCACCTCACAACAAATGAGAAAACTTTCAGTTTAGAAAACTCAACCGCAAAATAAAATTCTGAACGTTGCTAACAATATTAACAGCGTGCTAACAACGTGAACACTTCAGAGTATAAACAAATAACCCGGACGCGGCCAATATGACGAACAGCCATAAACCTTCCCTGGGCAATTCCGCTGATTTTTGCAAGAAACAGCGCTGCAGTCCATCCAAACGTTAAAGCGTGAACCACCTGTCAGAATTACCCAATTATAGTACAGATAGCTAGTCCACGTACACGAACAGGGAGCATAAATATGCAAAATGAAAAACCCTCAAAGCTCTTGTCACATGCATATGCTATTGGGAATGCCTACAGAAATGGTAGTAGTTCATTTATTATTTCTTTCATGTGTAATAATTGAAATAGCTATTTTTGATGGTTCCATCAATTTTGGCCCCCGAAATCACGAATTATACTCCTATTATTGACAAATTACCTTTGATAATTGATAGTGCAATTTAATTGCCTTGATTCAACTGTTGACACTACTTCTACAGTTATTGTACAAATTTATGGTGATTTCAGACCATTTTCCATGTTTTTCATTCATAAAAAACGAATTTTGGGAGCTGAACCTCCGTTACAGCCTCAATTCAATTCTTCACTCTTTGGTCAAAATCAACTTCACATTCGGTCTTCAGCTTTAGCTTCAGTTTTAGCGAGGAATGTCTTCTCAGTGCTCGATTAGGTTTACCGGTTGTTAGACATGGCTCATTTCAATCCGACTTGAGAAAACCAACTGCTAACCCCCCCAACCAACACTCCAAACCTTCTACTTTGTTCTGAAAAATGGAACGTCATTTCGAATTTGAACTAGTTAAACTAGGTATCGATTTCAAAACATAGTTATTTTGTTGGGAATAGAGAACGAAGAACTGTTTATAACCACTAGTACAACTCTTGTTTGTACCAGTCGTTATACAAAGTTAACATCTCTGACTGATGATGGGTCAGACAGCTCGAAATTACTCTTAAATAGAGAACGATCAGAGGATTCGTCACTTCTATCACCGATCAGATCGCTCCTCTGCACCATCGGCAAACAATCAACATTATACGAAATTGAATCGCAATGAAATCGTGGAAACCCATTTCAAAAAATAAAAACGGAGTTACTGAAAGGTTATCTATTTCCACTAATACACGAAAAATACAATGTTATATGGGTTTCGGTGATCTAACCATCGCCAGTAACAAACTCGTATATTTTCCAAAAGCCAAGTTCTGTGAGAGCCGATGCTTGTGAACGTTCCATATCTGTTGGAGCCAGTCGGTTTGGACGAGACGATCTGGTAGGTCTGACCGACTTCGATTACCAGCCCCCCGCCACTGTCTCCTTGTTGGGGACCTGATTCTGCCGAACATTATAGAAAAACGAGTACACAGCCATGGCAGAGGATGGAAAGGAACGTGTGCTTGATTGAGTTCCATGGCAGCACGGATACGTGAGAGCAACGAGGGTCACTCGGAAAGTTAGTTTCCCTACTTTAATGAAAAAGGCTTTTAAAAAATCCGGGGAAAACTACAAAACACAAACGGTGGGTACAGCTTCCGTACAAGTACGCAACCACGAGGGACATTTTATGTCTTAGCGCCCCCTCCCGCACCCACACCAAGTACTTCGTACTTAATTGTTTTGGTCAAGATTTCCAACGAATGGTACCTAGTCCGAACAGGCTTCAGTCCCAATTAGTTCGGATTAGCCGGACTCCACTGTCTTATGTACGTAAACATTCATTTAAACAATCACGCTCATACCGCAGCTTGTTGGCCACGCAATCCGCAGTGGTTAACGTAGTATGGTTAGGTAAATCGAGAGCTATCCAACGAGTGGTGAACGATTTTTGTACGATGATAACTGGCGAAGATAAAGTTCCGTAGCAACGAATCGGTTGTACGCGAAAATCATCAGAGATTTTCGTGACGATTTCGTGTGACGCTTTTTGTGTAACGTTTTTCGAGTTATGTGCCAGAGTAAAGACATAAAATGTCAAAACTAACAATAAGTAATTGTTCAATATCATTATTATGGTTAGTCGAGACAGGGTCTTTATAGACTTAAAAATATGCTCGTAGGAACAACTGAAGCTTTCAATGTACTGATAGCACCTTAATTTAAACAACTGGGCAAATAGTTTCACCTTGGTTTCCAGTGTGTTTAAAAAGCATGTTACGCAACCAATAAATTACAGTTAAAATACGTCAGCCACGCGTCAAGTTTAACGGCACATAGCTTCCTCATATCGATAACATATCGCGCTGATCAATGCAACTATGGTAAATAATCAATTCGGTAAAGATTAGGGTGGATAGAAGCAGTATTTTATCTACAATTTGTTTTGTGTGAAGCATTACGTGTAGTCTGGTGGGTTCGTAAGAAATGGAGCACACGGATTTCGCGTTTGCGCATGCGCAATGGTCATACCAATGATCCGATGATTCTGAAATTCGTGGGGGACCATCGAGGGCCCAACCTGTATGATCCCGGAAAGGTTCAGCAAAATAGAATTTGAACAGCTGACACGAACCGAATTTGTTTAGAAAGCCCTAAAACGTAAAAATTTGATTTTAGAGACAAAAAGTTGCTTCTAAAGTGAAAAAAAGCTTCCGCTACTTTGTCAGAAGCAATATATACCTCCTGGGGAAAAATTATGTTTTTTCAAATTCATTTCCGCATCTGTCAGGAAATCTTGAAAATACATCGACATTTTCGTCAATGACAATTCTACAAGAAAAAACCAATCCAACCCATACTATCATATACAGTAGGTAGAAAAATAAAACTATACCATTCATCATGCAAAAAGCTAAGAGTCGCAACATGGGAAATGTCCAAATACTTCGTGAGTAATAAACAAATACACAAAGGATTCTACAATATTTGCATCGACCTAATAACGCCGGAAGGCCTCTACAAATAAATAATTTCATTTCATTTCATATTTGCATCAAATGAACAACATTAAGAAAAAGCATCATCAGAAGATCTGTTTTACTACCTACTTAGTAATGCAAGTTTTCAACGACAGTCGAACTTTACAGACCTAAAGTACAATTTTCAAAGTCAACTGTTCAGCATCAAAGTACAATTTTCCTGCAAAATGTATACGTTTAAACTCAGTCTCCTTTTGATAGCCAACATATATATAATTCTTCCCCGGACTGACACATCGGCAGTCGACAATTTTCACAGTAGGTATATTCTAAGATAGGTTTTACTGTTAATTTGTAAGGATATACTTTTTGCATAGGTAATACATTAAAAAAAAAAGAAATCGGGACATTGGTAGAATTTTACGCCCACTTACTGAAACTTCCATATATGCTCATATTCAAGAGTATCAATTATATCAATAAGAATAATAATTGTTTCTTAAACAGGGCATATAATTTCAAATGACATGGAAAGATTAATAAATTAATTGGAATATCAATAAATAGAAACTTACGGCGGTTTTGGGTTGGCATGTAATTAAATAAGAAAAAGATGGGATCCACGAAGTAATCTAGTTCAGGGTTATATTATAGACATGATAAGGCAAAAGATATTGATCAGAAGGGCCAAGTCCAAGTTGGAATTTATGCATTAAATGATGAACAGCCAACCAGGAGGCTTTCAGAAGACGAAAAATCTGGATGGTTTTGATAAGCTTTGAACGAAATGATAATATATATGTACGGGGAGATTCAGACAAGACAGAAAGGGAATGTCATATTGCCCTCAATAAGCAGGAGATGCACCTTTCGTCATTGCAGTTTGGATAAACCAGCTAATTTAGGTAAATGGAATTTTCACAATATCTCCAACTTCCAGTTACCTATACGGGACAAGCCAATCAGCTGGTCCCGTGGCACAGCTGCGGACCAAACATTTACATTAGGTAAGCTGAACAGAAGAATTATTTTTCTGCAGACGAAAACTAGTGATTAGGTACTAAATTTATTCTTTTAATTTCAACTCAATTCTAATTTTACTTCTTTCAATTCAATTAAAAAGAATTTGGTTTTTTACCTACATCTAGGTGCAATGAATGTACCTTAGGTGTTAACACACTGAATAGTTTTTATCATCATCATTCACCTAATGCTCCCGGGAGTATACAAGCAGTACTCCAACTCCCGTGCGACGCTCGGGACATCCTGCTAATAATACAATAAATAAGATTCAAACCTCACCGTTGTCAATCTGACAGTTAGCTCCGGAGTATCGAGATGAACACTTGCAGAAGTAGTGATGATTAGACAGCAGGATGCAGTGCCCGTGGTTCATGCACGGTTCGTGGGCGCAGGGATCAACAATTGATGAACCTGAACACATGCAAGAGCTATCGTCTACTTCTACTTCCTCTTATAGATTCAAGTGAAAATTAGAGAATACATTTTTAAAAAAAATCTATATACGTCTGTCTACATTATAATTATGATAGGTGCTCATTAATGTGGGGAAAATCGAACGAAATGAGTGCAGTGAGAAATTGACTGTCTTACTATAACAAAAGAAAACATCCAAGAATAGGAGCATATCCTACCGAATACGTCAAATACTCCACCTTTGAAAACAAAACCAAAAATTTCTATAAAAACTATACCAAAACGAATAATTTCACCATTAGGGACTTTAAAAGTGGCGCATCCATCCACGAATATGCGGTGATTCATACAAATTCAAACGTCAGCAAATCAATAAAGACGATAACGTTTATGGAAAAATTTTAATTACAGAAGAAGAAAACCCACAAAACTAGAATTCAAGAAGAGCAACGAGTAAACAACATTACACCTGTACATTTATGTAGAGAACTTGACAAGCCAAATAAATGAATTAATATCCATCTAAGAGTGATATATGACTTACAGGGTCCAAATGGCATTTGGCACGGTCCCCACACGACGTTTTCAGCTGAAACTTGAGTAGAGTTGAACACGATACTCGGTCCTTCAAGAAGACAACCAGAGAAGCCTTCGCCGATCGTAAGGACGTCCGAATTCGTCACAAGATCGGGTTGGCGAAGGATTTCGGCGTTGTATGTTGAATTCGCAATGACCTGCAAAGGAGATAAAGCATCATCCAAATGTCCGAATAAGGATGCACATAATCTTGCGCATCCCTAACCTACTTGTGGCTCACAAGTCAAGGTCTCAAGGCTCATAACAATGGGACTGCATGTAGTACAATAATATTTTCTGCAGCTGCTGATTTTTTTCTTTTTCTGTTCCCATATGAACGGATTTGGAGTTTCTCCATGCAGTCAAGATGCAGCCAAAGAATAATGGACACAGAAGAGTAGGGTCGTTCTGTTTATTTCACCGCATTTCATATTACCACTGAGTCCATCATTAGGAATGTAGCACAAACGTCAAAGTGGTATGCATTATAGCTAGTTGAGTCAGTGGTTGGTGGTGCGCAGTGAGGATTTCCCCAGAGCAGAACGCCATAGCGGTGACAGGATTAGAAAACCCGTGGTAACTACTCATAAGCAGTCTCGGAAACGCAGACTGATAGACACTGTAAATGGCAAATGAGCTGCAGACTCCCGGAGAGCTCAGGTATGACTAACCCAGTAATGGCCTGATCCAATCTCAATTTAAGGAGTGACAGCTATTTATCAGAACCCCCAGCACGGAAGGACGGATTCTGGGTTCGAGGGAATGTTTTTTCCATCCATATTATGATGAACTCGTTCATGAACTCGAGTGCGCTGGAACAAACCTACCTAGGTCTAGGTAGGTCCGCCAAGCTGCTGTCCTACGCTTCAACAAAAATAATCCAGGAAGTCTGCACTCGGCACTCATAATATAATTCTTACAAGAACAGTAACACTCAAACAATACAGGTAGGAGTACAAACCTGTAAGTGGCCTAATGTAGAAATAGTGAGATTTCCCATTCGGTAGAGAATGATGATATTGTGCCACTGGTTGTCCGTAAGAGGGGCACTAATACGCGTAACGAAACTCTTGGATAAGATGCTGATATTGAATAAAAGCCCCTCAGCCCGCACGTCGAGCTGCATAGAATACTGTTGCGATCTGTAATACGAAAGTGAGTTAGAAGACGTCGAGAAGCATAACGCGGACAATTTCATTAAACTCACAGAGCAAATACTTCGACAGAATTACCTCTGAGAAAATAGTTGTCCGCCATCGCACGATCTAAAACTCAGTCCTATGTGCTTGTTCAGTCTGATTGGAGGTAAAATGGCACGTGAGTAATTCTTAGCGTAGAACAATCCTTCCCTAGCATATTGTGCTTCGCACTCGCCGGCTAGGGTAGTCAATAGTAGCGCTGGAAAAAGTAGAAATAAGCATGGCAATAATATGAAACCATTAGGTATAGGAGGAGAAAACAAGGGGCGTCAGTGGGGACGTCTCTGCAAATAAAACA
This sequence comes from Leptopterna dolabrata, assembly GCA_954871275.1. Lineage (NCBI taxonomy): Eukaryota > Metazoa > Arthropoda > Insecta > Hemiptera > Miridae > Leptopterna > Leptopterna dolabrata. The sequence continues at coordinate 27,951,962 of OX940981.1, read as the reverse complement.
ATGTCCCTCCATAAAAATCACCTGGCCATAATAAATTAAAACGACCAAATCAGTAATAATAGTATTAGCCATAAACAGCAAAGCCTGATGAGCGAATTTCGAGAGGGGATTTGCTCCTAGTACTTTACCTATTCCTGCATACCAAATTATTCTACTGACACATAAAACCTAGAACTTGAACCATATTGCTGCTGGAGAAGTTATTTTTAATCAAAACAATAATTTAATTTTTTAAATATGTACGGTCCTCATTATTTGTTAACCTTAAGCAAAACTGTAATAGGCAAATCAAATTTAACTCAGGAAACTCAGATGTTCTGTGCATTGAAGTAATATTTTCTTACAGTAGAACAAACATCTAAAAATAGTTTGTCATTCACACTCATTTTACCACCTATGTATTCGCTCAGCAAAAACTTTTTATAATAACCCCTAAAAAAATTTTTCTTACACGTTTCAAGGGGCGTGGATTCAGAAAATGCAATGTCCGCCCGCCGTATCATGCATACCGGCTTCATTTTCGGTCTAAAAAATTCGTTCTTTCGCACACATGCTCCAATTGGGCCCTAGTTGTGTCCTGAAACTTTTCAGCCCGATCGGAATAAACGGGTGTAAAATAGGTATTTTTTGTGTTTTAGTAACATGAGGTTTTGAGGTATCGTTTTCCATGTTTTTTAGGACGAGAAGACCGAATATGAAGTCGATTTTGATCAATGAGTGGAAAATAGAGGTTCTAACGAAGTTTCAGCCTTAAATTTACGTTAAATTTTGTTATATTAAAATCGTCGTTCTTCCGCACATAGTTTGGGTCCCCATTTTGGTCCTAGTTGTGCTCCAAAGCTCGGCAGCCCGATCGGCATACACCCAGCGGCGTTATGGGAAAAAATAGGGGTTTTCGAGGTTTTAGTGAACACGAGCTTGTGATGTATCGTTTTCCATGTTTTTTAGGGCGAGAAGACCGAATATTAAGTTAATTTTGACCAAAGAGTGAAGAATTGAGGTTGTAACGGAGGTTAAGCCCCCGAAATTCATTTTTTATGAGTAAGAAACCTGGGAAATTGTCTGAAATCACCATAAATTTGTATAACACTAGAAGTAGTATTAGCGGGTGAATCAAGACAATTAAATGGCACTATCAATGTTCAATGGGGAACAGCAATATTTCTGTAGGTATGTCCGGTAGGATAATGACCCATGTGACAAGGACTTTGCAGCGTTTTTTCCTATTATTTAAGGGATTTAAGGAAGGTTGACATGTCGCGCACATCGATACGCCGGTTATTATGCGAGAAACCAATCGTTTCTGACAGTCGTCTCTTATGTGTGGATGTCTATTTAAAAAAAAAAAAAACTCCGAGGGGAGGGAATTGAAATTCTGAGGGTATAGGTACTCCGACCGCCGGTAAATGCTAAAAACTCAGGAGTCTTACGACATGACATTTATAAGGATAACTTTAGGGACTCTAAAAATAACCCTGACAATGTTCGACGCCATTACTAGCGCAACAGTGCCAGTCTTTTCTGGATTAACGGATTTACAGATTACACATAAATTGTTTGTTGGATTTCATAACAGTCCGTCACGACTAGGTAGGTACCTGTAGTTATTTCAGGGCATAATTATGTGAGACTCCTGATCAGACCCACTAGTGGACATTGTAACGTTTCATCAGTTCGCTACGAAGACTAACAGAGTTCGCCAGCAATTGCAAAACGTATTTTATCAACAGCAACTGTTGCAGGAATTAACGTGTTACAAGAAAAAATCTGGAATTTTCGTCGTTTGTCGAGGTTATATTTGAATGCAACGTAACTCCACCTTGACAAAACGAAAGTAAAGGTACGTGCCGGCCTCTACGTAATTTTCTACGCTGAATAGAAAAGCGCCACTCCGCAGCCTTCTCAACTGCGACTTTCCGATCATTCTAGTTTTCCGATGAACCTCGAGAAAATCGAGACAAGTACTAGTAGACTAGTAATGTCCTATCACATAACTACTAGGTAAAAGATAGGAAGAGTAAGGTGAACCAAATTCTGGCCGCGTCAGTTAAAATCTAATGAATTGATCAAAATTACAGCCCGCTGAAAAACTGATGGTTTTAATGAAAATTTTTTTACTTGTCGCACGAGCGGTATGTTTTTCATAGCTGAATTTTAGTTATAGCTAACTGTTCGCTCAGAGTAAAAATAGTCTAAATACATTCACTAAGAATTGTATGACATTACGAAAGAGGACAATTAAGAGGGAGGGATATCATTTTATTATTATTTTTATATTTTACTATTATATATTAAATATATATCCTACATGTTGCTCATTACGCAATTACGCTATGCAACACATACAGCTAGCTCCGAATGCAGGTAAGTACTTTTCCCAATGCATTCACCACTTAGGAATCTCATTTTATGAATAACAAGGATGCTGGAGCGAAACCCTTCTAGATTTGGGAGTTCTTTCTTTATCTGCCGTGGCCGGGTTCCACCTTCGGTCCTTCATGGTCTACGCTCTTCAGATTCACCATTTCCTTTCCCGGTCATTACAAGCCTTCCAAAGGAAACGTCTAGAAATGTTCTTATAACTCATCCAAATATCCATAATAACACGCCTTGACGTTGTACCTAAATAGAACCACCGATGAATAATGCATCGTTGATTCAGTTAATGAAAGTTATCATATGGGCCAATCCAAGCTACACGTCAATTATAAAATCGTATCTATTGTAGCGTATCTTCGACGTAAGAGCTTCTGTAAGAGAACACTGTAATTCGAGGGAAGGCACACGGGATTCACTGGCATTCAAAATTGACTCGACCAATACCATAAACATTGAAATCGCATGATTCAAATTTGGATATGTTGCTTAAGTGGCAGACGTATTGTTTTTGACTTTGGGAGGATGGAAACAAAATAACCTGATACAAATCTTCAGCACACCAATCTAAAAACAATGCGAAGTCCTGGTCACATGGATTTATTATTGGCTGTCCATTTATTGTTTTTTTTAATGTGAAATAACGGAAATAGTTATTTTTGATGGTTTCCACCAATTCTGGCCCCCAAAAACACGAATAAGGCTCCTACTTTTGAAAAATTATCTTTGATCATTGATAGTGCCATTTAATTGTCTTGATTCACCTGCTATTACTAATTCTAGTGTTATTATACAAATTTATGGTGATTTCAGACAATTTCCAGGTTTTTCCCCCCTATAAAAATGAATTTTGGGAGCTGAAACTTCGTTCGAACCTCAATTTTCCACTATTTGGTCAAAATCGACTTCACACTGTCTCCTCAACCTAAAAAACATGGAAAACGATACCTCACAAGCTCATGTTATTAAAACACCAAAAACCCTATTTTTAGACCCATTTTTCGCCCATAACAGCCTTGGGTATATTCCGATCGGGCTGCAAAGTTTCGGGACACAACTAGGTCCCAAATGGAGCCTCTGTGCGAAAGAAAGAATTTTCTAGACCGAAAATAAAGGTAGATATGGATGATACGGCGTACGGACATTGCATTTCGGTTTTTGGAATCTACGCACCTTGAAACGTAAAAAAAAAATTTTGAGGGCATGTTCCAAAAATTTTTGCTGAGCGAATACATAGGTGTATTATTCACAGAACAATAAACCAAAACCAAACTCGTGTCAAAATCATAATGATCAAGAGAATAAGAAAGGACAGAGTTATGAAGCTGTCAATATTATGTACGAGTATATGCTGTATTCGACCAACGTATTTCTACACTATAACTGAGTGATTCTGTCGCGTACACGCTTCAACAGTTTGACGGATTTTAGTGCAGTTTTTTTGCAAAATGGCTGGAATTGCCCAGGGAAGGTTTATGGCTATTCGTTTTACCTCCTGAATTTCTCCTTATTCGTCAAATTACCCACCTCTAGCGAAGTCCGGGTTAATTTGTTTATGCTGTGAAGTGCTTACATGATGCATTCGACCACCTTGATTTTCCGATGGTCCTCTCCTTCATCCTCAACGTACATTCCTTCTTGACCGTCATCCGGGTAAACACATGACTGTGTTAACTAAGTCTTGGTACATGTACAAATTTTTGCCTCCGATTCCTTCAAACTGATTTTGTTCAACTGAAGTTTTTGCAGCGATTCTAACTGTACCAGAACGGTTTCTATGGGATTGGCCATTCGTATTATATACCGGAAAAAGGGAAATTAAAAGCAACAATCACCAATCAAAGAATTTTAGATCCAGTAATCTGTGAAACTGCCAATATCAATTGCGAATTTTTCGTGGCCTCTCTTCGACGCCTAACGCTCTACAGCCCGTTGTTTGGTAGAACGGGGTTTCCTGCTAGTCGCTTATAAGCCGCGTCTCGTTCAAGTTCGGAAAACGACTTGTTTACTACAATAAAAGTACTTTCCTGACGGTACTATCGACCCAAGATCTCGATTGAATAAGTTATTGATCGGATGGCGTGGAAGTTAGCACTCAACACGTAAGAAGGGGGATGAAAACGAAGGGGAGCCGTGTGAACAAGGGAGGCACTTTTGCTTACATGACAATTTCTGAGTAAGGTTTCATCCCGAAACCGCTAAAAGGCTCCTGTGTAAATTAACACTCGATCTTGTGGCGTGAGGTGCTAAATAGCAACGTCAGTCGATATCTTTGTGGGGGAAGGAGTTCGAAAGGGGCGGCGAACTCAATAATTTTCTACAAAAAGTTCGTTGTAGTTAAGTACAGAACTATCGTTTCTGAGCCGATCACGAGGAAACATGTGTTCTGACGAAGAGAGAAAAAAAAAGCATGCTGAATCTGCATGATTAGGTACTACTGTAGGTACCGAAGAGGTCTACACTGATCCAACGAGCTCCAAAGGGAATCAATGATGGATTACACTACCTTATAATAAGGATCCATGTATCGACGTGAGGAATACTAACTACCCAACCACTTGGCAGGTGTTTGAGCTTAGCAGTGTCCTGTGTCCATTCAACTCCGGCTTCCGCACAGAAGTTGCCAACAAAAACAAATAGGGAATCAACCTTTCCACGAGAATCTCGGAAAATATGCTCAACAGGTGTTGGAAATACACATTTATGAGGCCAATTAGTCGTGGTTAGCGTCCGCTGTTGGAAAATCATTCAGCGTGTTGACTGAAGGAACGACTTTTCCAATGCCTGCAGTCGGGACGAGTTGATTTACATACAAGGATAGTGCGTTATAAAAAAAACGATCCGAACCTTTCAGCTTTCTTGAATCCGTAGCTCCCAGTGTATTTCAACCAGATCTCCCGTGTAGTGAAAGCGGTCTTGATTTATTTGTGTGTGGATATTTACCTGTTAGGTCGCGTCCTGTTACTCTGTTTCGGCAAAAAGTCAATACGCTCAGGTAGTAGGGTTAATGAGGCCAACAAAATGAAATCGTGGAAACCCATTTCAAAAAATAAAAACGGAGTTATTGAAAGGTTGTCTATTTCAACTAACACACGAAGGATACCCAATAATATACGGATATCCAACAATACACATAGTATCTAGAGATGGTGTAACCATTTTCAACAAGTAACTTACACACTTAATGGAAGCTATAAAATGAAATCCATGCCTTAATTAATCCATCTCGGTTTATCAATCACCTATGCAAAAACTTCATATTTTGGTAAAAATCTGATTAAAAGCATAATAAAAAACGCTGCAAAGTCCTTGTCACATGGGTTTATTATTCTATCGGACAAAGAGAGAAATTTTGGCTGTTAATTTATTGTTTCTTTCATGTGCAATTATTGAAATGGCTATTTCTGATCGTTTCCACCAATTTTGGCCCTCAAAAACATGAATTAGGCTCGGTTTTTTTAAACCAGATTATTTTTGATGATTGATAGTACCATTTAATTGTCTTGATTCAACTGCTGATACTACGTCTAGTGTTATTATACAAATTTATCGTGATTTCAGACAACTTCCCATGATTTTGACTAATAAAAATGAATTTCGGTGAAAATGAATTCTTCACTCTTCGGTCAAAATCAACTTCACATTCGGTCTTCTCGCACTAAAAAACATGGAAAACGACACCTCACAAGCTCATGTTCACTAAAACCTCAAAAATACCTCGAAACCCCCTATTTTTACACTCATTTTTCTCCCATATCACCCCTGGGTGTATGCCGATCGGGCTGCCGTGTTTCGGAGGACAGCTAGGAGCCAAATGTGTTCCCAAATGGGGACCCGAAATGTGAGCGGAAAAGCGACGATTTTAGACCAAAATTTAACGTAAATATAAGGCTGAAACTTCCTTAGAACCTCAATTTTCCACTCTTTAGTCAAAATCAACTTCATATTCGGTCTTCTCGTCCCAAAAACATGGAAAACGATGCCTCAAAAGCTCATGTTACTAAAACACAAAAAGTGCCTATTTTTATACACATTTTCACTCATAACACCCCTAGGTATATTCCGATCGGGCTGCGAAGTTTCGGGACACAACTAGGGCCCAAACGGAGCATGTGAGCGAAAGAACGAATTTTTTAGACCGAAAATGAAGCCGGTACACGTGATACGGCGGATAGACATTGCATTTTTGGAATCTACACACCTTGAAACGTAAAAGAAAATTTTTTGAGGGGGCGTTATAAATTGCTGAGCGATTACATAGGTGTACTATTCACAGAATAATAAACCAAAAATGATTTTTCTACTTTTCATTTTCATCATCCTGTGGAACAGCTATTGGCTGGTTCAACACTCAACTTGTACTCAGATAACAACAACAATAAATAAGTCAAATTTGCAATAGTTGATAACAAATGTTAAATTTAAACATTCGTATAACAAATTGTGCGCTCTGCTAGGTGGTGACCAATCATCATAATGACTAGTAGGTGCCTTCTTGATAGAAGTGGACATGCCTGCTTGAATATTTTATATTATAGAACTGACGATTTGGATGTGCCTAGGTACCTACATTCACAAGACACAAAGCTCCTACATTCATGCAAGTGATGTATAATAATGTGCACCTACATAGCACTAACCATAATTTATTTTATTCACTTCAACTCTGTATTATTTATCGTAACTTTGTGTGTTAGGCTGATGAAGACCTCGATGTAGGTCGAAAATGTACAATTACTACAACATTATTTATAATAAACTAAACAGGCTTCGCACCTGACTCCCAAAAATAAAATTGGGAAAGCTTATAACTAAAATGGCCCGAGATAAATCATTGCTTGGGAGCGCCTGATTATATGCACCGTGTATGAAGTCGAGTTGGTTGTTCTGTGACATTATTTCATTTGAAATACCTACCTGATGTTTTTTATGTGCCAAAACTTTATTGCACTGCTCCAACAAACCGGCTCTTCATACGCCGCAAACGTACCGCCCCCAACGACACCGACCCGGACAGCAGAGATGGGCGTAGTTAACTAAACTTTCTCCCTTTGGGGAAAAAGAAAGGATCATGGATATGTCTCTCCCTCACATAATGTCATGATCACTTTTAAAAACATCGTTAATATGGTGGAAATACCCAAGTAATTTAATCGCCTTCAGTTTTCGGGTTGCATTCAACTATTTGAATACTCTTTACGACCTCTTCTTCACAATACGTGGGGTACAGATCGGGTGAGTGGCTCCTAAAACTAATTTCCATGTGCATCGTCAAGATGACGTCCTAAGGAGGCTACATGCCGAACTTCAACTTCTTACGGTTAATAGGGCGGAAATTAGATGTGGGAGCCACTCAGCTGATCTGGACCCTGTGCATCGTCAGGATGACGTCCTAAGGAGGCTACATGCCGAATTTCAACTTCTTACGGTTAATAGGGCGGAAATTAGATCTGGGAGCCACTCAGCTGATCTGGACCCTGTGCATCGTCAAGATGACGTCCTAAGGAGGCTACATGCCGAATTTCCACTTCTTACGGTTAATAGGGCGGAAATTAGATGTGGGAGCCACTCAGCTGATCTGGACCCTGTGCATCGTCAGGATGACGTCCTAAGGAGGCTACATGCCTTATTTCAACTTCTTACGGTTAATAGGGCGGAAATTAGATGTGGGAGCCACTCAGCTGATCTGGACCCTGTGCATCGTCAGGATGACGTCCTAAGGAGGCTACATGCCGAATTTCAACTTCTTACGGTTAATAGGGCGGAAATTAGATCTGGGAGCCACTCAGCTGATCTGGACCCTGTGCATCGTCAAGATGACGTCCTAAGGAGGCTACATGCCGAATTTCCACTTCTTACGGTTAATAGGTCGGAAATTAGATGTGGGAGCCACTCAGCTGATCTGGACCCTGTGCATCGTCAGGATGACGTCCTAAGGAGGCTACATGCCGAATTTCACCTTCTTACGGTTAATACGGTGGAAATTAGATCTGGGAGCCACTCAGCTGATCTGGACCCTGTGCATTACGGTTAATAGGGTGGATCTACCTAGCCTTCACTTTTCGAGTTAATAATAATCTAAAGTGCTCCTACCATGTCGCGGAATTTCGTGTCGCGAAAAATATGTCGTTTAAAAATTCCTTGACCCCCAGCCAAAAGACATATCCATGTCAATACAAGGAGTTATTGTTTGTTGCTGACGAGGTTTGATAACCGAAACCAGTACAACAGTGTATTTTTCGTATATTAGTGTAAACAGAATAATTCCACCTTTCAATAACCGTTTTTATTTTTTATTTGTTATTTGTTACTGGGACCCTTAGTAGGGTTATAGGAAGATAACACCTGACAATAATTACTACGGATGCATAATATGGAGTTGGATTTAGTAGTTTTTAGTTTGTTGCTGAAGTGAAATACTCTGAAAATCTATATACTATAGATTTTGGGCCAAAGTACCAACTGGGAATCGCTTTTTTGGAAAACTCGAGGCCTCAAGAGAAATTGCAGGCTATCGAAAAATGCTTGAATCTATCAACCACCAACTTCCCACAAACTTGAAAACTCATTTCAATGCCTGCCGTATTCTTTTGCACATCTGAGTGTTTCATGAAACCTACGCGTAAACATTTCCGCCGGTAAAGTCTTCTTCTTCAACGTCGCGCAAGAAAATACATAGGAATGACAAGAAACCATCTACGCCTCAGATATCCACGATTCTGAATCAAACATGCATACCAACCATTACCCAAGCTGACTTGCAGTTAATTTCAATTCTCACGAACGTCGGAACGCGGATGATACAAAATAAAATGAAAAAACGTCCCGATTCGACATTCTGACTAACTACTATTTATTCCTGGGACTCGGCCAAGTTACATTACCATAAGCCATAGTAAAGATTAATGTAGACATGTTACGAGAGGTAAGCTCGGGATTACAGGCAGGCATCGAATACCGGCCTCCGAGGTCAACCGGGATGAGTTTAAAGTGTCACAAGGGTATTTACCTACCCGACCTCTAAAAGAAGCCGCAGCGTTCACTACATAAAATGTTCACCCCCTTCCACAGATGAAGTGACGGTGTTGATGTCAACAGAGAACAAGGAATACAAACTCGAATGGCACACATCACCGCTAACGGGCAATATTATCGTGGTTTGGATTTATTTATATGCGAGGGACGAAAGTAGAGGTGAATCGGGAAAAGCTCCTCTCTCTTTATATGTTTATTATTCTGCGAATAATACACCTACGTATTCGCTCTGCAAAAAATTTTCATAACACCCCCTCAAATGTTTTTCTTTTACATTTCAAGAAGCATAGATTCCAAAAATGCAATCATCTTTATATCAACTATTTCAATGGTAATTTCTGACCACTGATTTCTGCCATAATTTTGGTTCGAATTACAACTTGCGGGTAGTCAACCGACGTAGAATTTAAATGCTCTTTAATTTATTTAAGAGATTTATCTGTCGGCTGCATAATTTGGGAGTACTAAGCCCTTCGAAGCTCGCATCGGAGGATGGAGCAAACCTAGGATACTTCAATTAGATGTCAAATAAAGCGATTAAAAGGATTTCCGGCTTTCCTAGAATCTTTTCCACTGGAATATTGATATTAGGTACTAAGGAAGATCTTTGGGTCTACTGCAGTCCATGATGACCAGGAGAAAACAGGAGTTTGGTGAGGTCAGACGTGAGGTTCATCGGTTACTGACTTCGAAAGGGAAGATTAGTCATGCTGCAGAATGAAACCGAAATCTTAACACAAGTGAAATAACCAACAATAAACGTAGGTATACAAAAATTCCGGCAAAATTCCCTCGGCAAGTCCCGCTTGAAAAATACGGTCAATAAAAAAAGTCTGACAATGGAAACGTGGGAACTGCTAACCTCCGGTAGGCAACCAAGAAACCTAACTTTTTCTTTTAGTAAGTGGGCTCGGGAATATAATCCATCTTCACTGAACCAATTATTCCTTCTGAAAATGATAGGTGAACGAGTGCCTAGCCATTCAACACAACGAGGTTGTGCGCATTGTCTTCTTAATTTTCGAACATGGAAGAAGAAGGTCTTCCATGATTTTACAAATTAGATATAATGAGCGGGAATGAGTGTTTTCACTCAAGATGTTGCGACGCCACGCGCACCTTTTAACTCCTATTTTTGGCTTGAAGGAATCTGGTGTTGAACATTGGCACGCGGGGGTGCTAAACCCGATTTTGATGTCAGAAATAAGTAGGAATCTACCTAATTGTGTCCCCCAACAATTGAGATCGCTGGTCCCATCGTGGATGATCTCATAGGAGAAGAAAAAATAAAAACATGCCTTTATTTATAGAAACTCAATTATAAGTATACAATATACCCATTCAAAGAATTATGTAATAATCATGACCCTACAAGGACCATCTGATGAGTGGATGACCTCATGGACAACCTGCCTTAAGACAAAGGGCGGAGGCGCTGCAAGAAATCGGAATCGGATTCGAAAATATCGAACTGCTTACACAATTAGTCAAGTATGTTACACCCACGAAATTCGAGTGGAATTGAATGAATCAGAGGAGGAATTTGAGAATCAGCATTTGACTGAGTAGCCAAAATGCTGATGTTTTATTCACTTTCCATTTACGATATGGCCTCTGATCAATGATTAATCACCCTTCAAATACATTACCTGACACGGGCATTTAACGAACCTAATGTACGAACATAGAACGTACGTGCTCTTATTGCAATGAAAATGAAATGTAACACAATGGTCAGTGTTTAAGATAATCTAAGGTTTGTAGTGTTGTACGACCCAACAATCTATCACACTGGAGAAAACAGGTAGGTGGGTAGGTGATGGCTATTACAGGATTGAGTAATCAGAACCTACTGGCAATGACCGCATATTAGAAAAGGTAGTCATGAGTAACAGGGGTGGATTCCACCAAGTAGGTGAAGTTGGGGCAGATTGGAAACTTATCGCGATACGGAACCAATCATAAATTATACAACCGTTCGGATGTATTTAGATCACCGATGCTATGGGCAAACAACATGATATGGGAAAGTCACGAGTTTCAAAGAAAGCGCGATTTCAACACGCATCATCCTTGAAGCACCTACCTCTACGTCAAACGGGCAACGTGAACAATGGTAACGGTTAGACACCAACCTCCAACTCATATTACCAGAATGGAAAATAGGTACCTAAAGAAAGTATGATGTTTCTCACGGCATATAACGAATAGTGTTGGAATAAAACATGCAAATGAGAGGGGGCTATTAGCTGTGTAAAAGAGGGCGCGCACCCGTCAAACCATAGGGGCAACAACCTCAACAAAGCGGCAGGTCATTTTCTTGGACCAAAAGTAAACATAAACATAATTGTGTAGTGACGAAACTAATACTTACATAACGATAAAACAACCACGAACCGAGGCATATCTTACAGGACTTCGTAAAACGTAATCGTCGACCGTTCCCCAAGGGAAAAATACGTTGATTTTCTAATCGCCTGAGTTGTACATGCTTCGAATGCTTCAGCTCAGCCGGAATTGTGTGGTTCTTTCTGGCATCGATGAAAATTCACGTCGCGGGTGCCGAAGGAAACAAATAACTGCACTTGAACCGAGAATTCAACATAACACAATTTCTGACACCGATCCAGTTGCAGAAACAGACACAGACACCCACAGAAAACACGAAAACTGACTCAACTACAGGCTGCCAAGAAAAAAAGCGAGAACCAAACAGTTGGACGAGAACAAGACAGGAAATGAAAATTATTCCTCCTCCACACCACCGCTATCGTGGATCAACTACGTATTATATCCTTATCCGTCGATGTCCCATAAATCCATCTATAGGGGTATAAAATATATTTTATCAGTAGTTTTTATAAGGGTATAAAATCATTGAGTTTTCTATAGGGGTATAAAATGTCTAGAGTGAGTTTTTATCAATGAGTTTCAATTTGTTATTTTGTTTTTCGGTTTTCTTTTCCCTTTCATTTAAATTCGATGTTATTTTATAATAAATACATATAAGTTACTTTGAGCTTTCCAAAGCTAGGCGGGAACATTGTTCCTATTTTGGAAATAAAGTCATTATTATTATTATTATTATTATTAATTTCTATATAACATTATATCATGGTCGAAATGAAGTTTAATGGAGATGGTCTTTGTGGATCTAGCATAAGGATAGCAGTTTCATTTACGTCATATCAACGTTGTACTGTCGGAGCTAGAGACTGGGATTCTTCTTGATAAATAATACATTATGACAAAAGTCAGGTTTATGAAGGGATCGTTATAATATTTAAGACAAAATCACAAAATGTATGCCCCTCCTCCAAAGGATGTTGCTTGCGCCGTCAAAAAATCGCCATCAATCCGAGGTACACAGAGCTGTTAGATACAGATAAGTCTAAGGTTACCTATGTCCACTACAGGCACGGCCCAGTCAACAAAACTGGAAGAAATACGTTGATGGATGGAAACTTACCTTGATGCTTGATGGCATGGAAGAAAAATACGTTCCCTTCTTCCGTGGCTTGTTGGAAGAAATACGTTGAATACATCATGTTCCTTACATTTATCTTGAACTTGAATTTTTACACACACATTTTTACATTTTTTTACTTCCCCGTAATGAATTCAAAATAAGTAGCATTGGCTCTATACAACATATAAATCAAAATCATCAAATACCCCCCACCACGAAATTGTTAAATTTATTGATGATAGTTAACTTACAACTTTTTATTCCAAACCATCAAGCCCCAAATTAATTTATCCCCCTCACATCCACTCACCCGACAACCTTACTCCTCTACATTACCTTGAACTTCATTTAAGAAAGGCACGCCAGCAAGATCTCAACACCTTCGTAATGAAGACTCGACCTTCAACGTTCACCACAGAATACTCCATGTCCGACATGAAAAAGGACAAATAAGCAGAGAAGTTCCACTCCCACTCCACTTTTTTTGACTGTTGTGATTAGTTTTATAATGGGATCTTTTGTTGTTTTAGTTTCTTTAAATTCTAAATTTAATAATACATTAATACTTGTAATAACCACGTTTTAGTCTTAGACGATGTTTACGGTTCCTTCTGTGTTATCTCGTGTACTACGTTCAGATTACCTAAGTGTCTGTACTCAATCTTTCTGCTTCCCCTCTTATGTTTTCTTGTAATGAGTCATGAGGTGATTAGCTTCTTTCCGCATTGAAAGAGAGAATTTGCCTATTCCTGCGTTAAAGATTTATTAGTTAGATAGTCATAAAGTGCCGGTCAATTATGGCGGGGTACCACGGAATCCATTATATTCCGCTCTTCTTGTTCATCCTCTTTCCATTCACTTTCTTGGGAACGTGAGTACGATTTTTCATTGTTTTGATGCACTTTTCCTGTGAGGTCCGGGGTGTTGTTGCCGAATGTTAGAGCCTGGCCACATCTGCGGGTGACTATCTGTATTATTTATAATGAATTATGTATGTAGGTCTTTACTGCGCTACAAGCCACAGTTTTGAGTATTTCGACTTGAAATTTTGACATTATAGGCCTTCAGAATTTACTGTATATTTTTTGGTGCCAGGGAACGGCGCCACGCTGGCACCAGCGGTGCCATTGTCAGATGTAGTTCCAGCACGCTGAGTCGAATGGAATAACTTTAAAGCTGTATCGAGCATCCTTATTTAGCCGTTAAACGTTACGAAAAATCGTCATTATTGAGCGTGGTATATCGGAAGAATTATTTTCAAAATTTTCCGCCTATTTTAAAAATTCCGTGAGGCACCCGGTCAGCGGACCCACTAGTGTAAACTTACCTAGGGCGCCTTTTCAGATGAGTTCATCCTACTCTTATACCAGTAGGTAATTCACTGTGAGCTTTAAATATAAAGAAAAAACTCGCTAAAAAGTAATAGTTTACAAAAAAAGCGCAGGCTGAAAACAATAGAGGCCGTACGAAACATCATTTGGTTAAAAATGTATTCTGTATTATCTCGCAGTGACTTGATAGGTAAAAACTACATTCTAAAGACACTAGTAACTACTCACACTGAAGAGGTTAGTTTCCGGTGTCACCACTACATTGATGTAGGTACTTGTATAGCCTGTAGTTCATCACTCCTCCTACTTCTCAAGTAATATAATTAATTACCTAATTATACCTACTAGTGGGTCCGCTAACGGGATGCTTCACACAAGTTTGAAAATAGGCTCAAATTCTGCCTATATACCTCGCTCAATAATAGCTATTTTTCGTAGCGTTTTATGACTAAACATTTATCGATCGCTGTAAAGATGATCAATAGAGCTTTGAAAGTTATTCCATTCGATTCAGCGTGCTGGGAAACATGAACAATTATACAAAATACAAATTTTTCTGGAAGATGTCATCACTGGTGCCAGCGTGGCGTCGTTCCCTGTCACCAAAAACTATACAGCAAATTCTGGAGGCCTAAGGAGTGTACTGTCAATGTTTCAAGTCAAAATACCCAAAATTGTGGCTTGTAGCGCGGTACAGACATAAATACATTATACATAATAGGTAGGTAGTGACCCGCAAATGTCGCTCGACTCACTGACGTTCGGCAGTCATAATTAATTTAAATTACAAGATCTTGATGATTGTTGTAGCTACCTGGCGGCTGTGTGGTTGGGCCACGTCGAACCCAATTTCCCTTACATCAGTGATGCTGCCACCTACTCTCCGGAAAGCTGCGTATTTGGACAGCTTGTCAATCTTGGAGCCGCCCTTCGTGAGTTGCATACATTATTTGGGCGATTCTCATTTTTTCATTTCACATGGGAGACATCAACGTCATGACGTACCTACGCATGGGACCAGCATTAGCTATTTTTGTCCTCGTTCGTAATAGTTTTTTACGCTGTTCAGTGTTGGTTAAATTCCAGTTAGTTGGGAGCAGTAACAAATATTTACTTGGTTTCTAAAATAACCTGCCCACTAGCATCCTGTGATGTTGGCTCAACGCCACGATTTGGATTTGACTGAAACACAACCTTCAGCTGATTCGTCTTTTCTTTAAATTATTTGATAGCCACCCTGTTACAACGCCTCAAGCGTAATTATTTCGATAATCAAATTTAATCATTATCGTGGATACGCTAAACATAGATACTCCTGCCTCAACCGAGTCATGGACTATTTACTCAGCGGTCTGAAAAGACTTCCTTTTAAAATATTCTGTAGACCCTCGAGATAATTTCTATTAATGGTGTACCTTCATACCTACCTAGACTTTTTCTTTCTACTACGTCCTAAATTTTCTATTTTAAAATGGAGTTAAATTTACAATGTGGATTATTATACTGGAAAATTATTCGACTTGCGCAAAAGTTCCCAGTGATCTCTTATAATAATACCTTTATAGTGTCTCTTTCTTTTAATAGTAATATTGTTATGAGTTTGTGTCACTCAAGACTTCCGATCACAAATAGATTGTACAATAATGCTTCTCAGTGGGTTCTTGTCTTTGGATTTTCCGGCTGACGTTCTTTTACCCTTGTTCCATGTGATTGATTAAAAAAATAAAAAGAATACGTATGATATTTTGTTGGCTGGTGGCGCTCCTGAACCAAACTAATTATTTATGTTCATTGAAGGTTCTGTCTGTTTACAGTGGGTGTTCTGGTCTATGCGAGGTACTGCGAGGTATGTCAGTACTACGAGCTCTACGCGCTCCACCCCAAGGTGGTCAAACTCAATAAAGCAGGCCTTTGGCTTGGACTGATCTCCGCCTTCGGGCTGAGTATCGTCGCTAATTTCCAGGAGACCAACGTCAAGTATGTTCATTTGTTCGGTGCCACCATGTGCTTCGGAATGGGCTCTGCCTACTTTTGGATTCAGGTTAGTTGAAGAGAAACGATCAGTTTAAAGTTGGGATATTTATGTAAGATGCGTTAGTTCCAGGAGTTAACGCCCACCAGTTCACTCACTTCTGGGATACGTTCTATGGGACACGTTCGCCTGTTCAACCGAGTCTTTCTAATTATCCCACTCTAAAAATCATGAAAACGGGGTTTAGTAGGTTTGATTCAATAAAATAGTTGTACCTACACATACTTAGCTCAATATACGTTTCATTTTGAACCTATTTTAGTAATACATGTCATATTGTGCAGAGTTTGCTCTGGAGACGAACGAAAATACGAATTGAAATGCCTACCTACCTACCTATATAACATTAGAAAAGCTTCAGAGACTAGGCTGGTAGGTATACAATGCAGAAATCATTAGTATCATTACTTATGCAATGGAAAATTACTACCCACTCACATAATGTTATACAAGTATTGGAGTTTTTAATGCTAATTTTAACTCTTCAATATCGTTATTTTTCCGTGGCTCCTCCATCCACAAAATTAACATGAAACCACACCACTTCTTTCGAAACATTTTTGTTGGAACAGAACAAGGTGAAGGGTGGACGCACTTGCTAGAAAGGTGAACTGTGTAGTACACAGTACGTACTATGCAAGCGGGGAAGGGAAGACCGATGGGAAGAACATTACAGACGTAGAGGGGCGAAGGGAGGGGGTTGATGAACGGATGGGACTGAGGAGTTTGCAAATTGCGTGAGGTTAGGATCGCCTGTTCAGTGAGAACGTCAACTCTTCAGTCATCCGTTCAATTTGCGTATGTTCTGTTAGAAGATCTGTTCAGTACAGAATTTTGTCATTCATGCCGCATATTGCTGTACTGCAGACTACTGTACTGTACTTGGTACCCATTTAGTATGGGATCTCAGCTCACTTTCGGAGACCAATATGTGATCTCACCGTTATTGCACCATATGGCATCCTCTAGAGTGTCACGCTGGCCGGGCTGAGATCGCATACTACACGGGTACCCTGTTCTTTTTCAATGATAATGAATTTATGAAGGAAGAGAGATACTATGTCGATATTATATATTAGCTTGTGCAAGGTCTTACTTGGATTTCACTCATAGCAAGAGTGTTTGAATGCACTTGAGTTCATGCCATGTTGTTTTCATGGAATAAAGAGAAGGAAGGACCACATGGCAAGGAGAAGTGTGCAACGGAATCTTGTGTGACGTGTGAACGATGTTTATGGTACATCGAATCGAACCTATGAACGTTGATAGTTATGAATGTTTTAGAAGTCGGCATGTGTGGGGGACATTTGGAAGCTTTGAATGAGGAAAATGCATGATTTTGAGAAGTATTCCTAATCAGAAATACCACTTCAGGAGCACAAGAATATTATAAAGACATTCCTGAGCTATTTTCCGATTTTTATAATATTTTAAAGTCTAATCAAAGTCCAGCCAAAAAAACGGACCTGCGCCATTTTGTGTGGTATTTCTTGGTAACTTCATTTGGCCCTACTATTTCTAATCAGTCGTAATGATTTCCCGATCAATTTTTAAAAAATTTCGGATTGGTTTGTCTGTTTTTGGACAATTTTTCTGGTGATGAAAACTTTTTTGAAGGACGTCACAAACGATCATAGAGGAACACTGGGACCTAAAAAATTGCGAGTTGTACCTATTTGCCTTGCGATTTTTCACCGATTTATGACCCACAAAAACTCAGATTTGAGTTTTACTATGAAAAATATCTGTCATTATATTTATAATATTATGTTTATATAACCTTTATCATTTGTTGTATAGATTATTCAGTATTACCTTACATTGGCAGGAAGTTACTTCTGTTTGCCTATCAACTCGAAGTAGTCGTATTTGAACTGTGCAAGTGCGAATGTTTTGCAATCAAGTTCCTAGAGTAAATGTGGATTCTCACCAGTGGGTGCGGGTGGTAGGCTGATGATTTGCTGTTCTGGATTTCAGGCGATTTGCTCCTACCACATGCAGCCAATATCGAACAGTATTATGTTAGCTCATTTCCGAATCGGCCTCAGCGTTGTGTCCACGGTCTTCTTTTTTGTGGCCACCATTTGCGGCATCTGGTCTCACATCAACTATCATGGTAAACCCCCCTGTTCGTTTTTATTTTGGTAATATTGTATCAAATGAATTAGTTTTTATTATTTTAATGTACTTACTGTTCATTTAAATGATTATATATAATAAGTAGTAACAAGTGGTTGTTTGTGTGTTGATTATTCAAGAATCGGAAGTTCCTTCACTAGGTCGTGCTGGAGCAGTGGAACTTTTTCATTTTTTACAACTGATTGTTTTGCAGGAACTGACCCCACGAAGTGGTATCCAATGAACGGTGGTTGGACGCTCCACGTCATCAGCACTGCTTCCGAATGGATTGTCGCCATTTGCTTTTGTTTTTACATTTTGACTTTCAACTCGGAATTCAGCGTTATGTCCTTCTCACATCCTCAGGTAAGTCCAATCAATGCTCAGTAATCAATCCAAGGTGTGCTATAGTTATGGTCACGTTGCCCATCCCATTGTGGTATTGGCTCGCTGGGTAGTTGGGTACACACTTGAGCTGGTAATGGAAGAGCCCCTTAGGCCAACATTAGCAGCTGTAGATCTAGTGAGGTGGTTTGCTGCCTGGACTCATCAGCCGTGGTGAAGGCTGCCATACTAGGTGAAGGTCACCCTACACAAATTAACCTGGCAGACCTGCGCCGTTGGTGGCACTGCTGCCAGCAGGTCTAAGGTACGCAGGGCTAATGACCTGGCCACTTGAAACTTTAAATCATTGTGAATCCTGAAACAGAAAGAGCCATACTGACTCAACGGAAATGGCCTCAGAAACGAAATAAGGACTTCAAATTGGCTTACTGGAATGTGTTGACGCTATATTATAGGCCTGAGTTTAAAGCTACTTCTGGATGAACTTGATAAATGTAAAGCGGATATTGCTGCCATTCAAGAAATCAGGTGGACAGGAGATGGTGGGCTTGAGAAGAGACATCACACAGTATGTTATAGCTGTGATGGGAGATAGCACACATTTGGCACAGGTTTTGCTGTCTGGAAGGATGGGTCAGTAGGTCACAGAATTCAAACCCACATTACTAAAAACGTGTGTGCTTCGCTTGAAAGGCCGGTTTTTCAATTATAGTATTTTTAATATACACACTCCCACTGAAGCCTCCAGTGAGGAGCTTCTTGTAAAAACAAACACGCAATAGTTTAATTTTATTTGAAAATGCACATGAGTTACTCTTCAGTTGGGTACATGTGATGTTCAATACCCCGTCATTATACTCCGGGATGCTCTGTATTCCCCAAAATTTCGTTTAAAACAGATTTTCATGGTGGGAGGGGGTTAGATTCAACAATTTTGTTGAAATTCATACGATTTGCTCTTCATGTGGGTAAACGTTATACCTGATAACGCCCTTAAAACCTAGCAATGGTCGAAAAATGGAATCGGACCCCCCAAAAATATATGCCAGCACTATAATAGATCGCAATGGGGAGCACTGGCTGTGTTACAAACAATGTTAGAGCCTCGCCCTTAAAACCATTAAAACAGCACTTCGTGCTTTTTGTTGTTGCCATTTCTCCCAAACGACTCCAACGATTTTGATGAAATTCACATGATTGACTCTTTAGTTAGGTGGGTACCAGTTATATCCGATACCTCCCATCCCCGTCACTCCTGATGGGCTATCCCAGTGAAACCGCGATCGCCAACTGTACGAATATTCGTTGTTCCCTGAATGAGCGTGATGCTTGGCGAACCCCACATGTGTTAGGGAAGGTGAGTACCAAGTCGGGGGTCCGCCATACATTTGGCGCTCGGCGAATACTGCATGTGTGGCTGTTTGGGCCTAACATGGCATTCGGGATTTCTCGTGTTATGAGTACTTGTAACAGTGTTCTGATGAAAGTTGCTCGATTTCATTTAGATTTTCTGTTTCTGTGCAGATATATCTGGATACTTCGCACGTTCTTTTGCAACAGCGTGAGCCGGAATCTACGAGTTGATCTAGTGGAATACCAAGCCCTTCCCACTCATCAGACGACCTGTCTGACATCGATGAGGCCCCCGTTTCGAATCTTCTCACCACACAAGATCCAGTCATTGAAATAGATGCATGCGTTGCCAGAACTGAACCTCCTGATGACTTTTTGAACGACAGCTTCGAAGCCAAGCTGTCTTCCCTCTCTTTCTACATACTGATGGCCACAGCTGTTGAGGCTCTAAGCTCATTCGTATCATCTCTTCACCATTTCCTGAACGTCTTTAACTGGGATGTGGATTAGAATGGGGTTAGAAACAACCCCAGAAATAATTAAAATTAAAAATTAGTATTCACTTGTAATCTTAGTGTGCTGTCGTGGAATGCCGTGTGTGTGTCGATGGGATGTGCGCTGGAAATTCTTGAAGCTGAAGTTTCAAGAGCTCTCTAACATTGTTTGTAACACAGCCAGTGCTCCTCATTGCGATCTATTATAGTGCTGGCATATATTTTTGGGGGGTCCGATTCCATTTTTCGACCATTGCTAGTCGATTCTAACTGAACTTATTTGATCTGAAACCTCACATTCTAATCTAATTCGCATACATGCGACCCATATAGCTCACTTCGTCAGGCCGACGCCGACCGATCGGTTGGTACAGCTGTCCTGTTTCCTCGATGAAACATGTTATTGATTGTAAGGAGATCATATTTTTCGGAAAAGTAAGGTTCTTATTTAGGTTTGAGTGGCACATGACCTGTGTGAGTTCTGGGTCTGTTGACTTGAATTTGCTGGGCAGCTCCAAACACTACCTACAGGTAGTCTGGGTTTCCATATAGCTGCTGGTGCCGTGACAACGCCACAGTGGAGGTGCTTTAGTGTGGAAAGAACAGCAAATTTTGGGTCTTGTAACGGGAGGCTATGTTTGAAATGCCTTGTACGCTGAGGTGTCTATTTGGAATCACCACTGGGGCCAGCAGTGGCGCCTGTTACCTACTAACTGAGGTTGGTATCGCTTTTCTGGAATTTGGGATTGTTCCTTGAACTTCATTACATTTTATGTCAAATGATGGTGCTCTGAAGAAGTTCTTTTCTAGTGTTCCAATTTGTTCTTTCGAAATTTGAAACATTACCTATGGCGCCATCGTTGGCTATGCTAGGCTATGGCGGCATCGTTCACAAACAACACTCAAATCTTTTGTGAGGCTCCTGGTCAGTGGATGCACTTGTAATGCACTAGGTACTTGAGTATTTCTCATTCTACTATCCAACTTAAAGAAAAGTTGGATAGGACCCCTTCCCTGCTGTTCTAAGTGCTGCCATGTTTGAATGGGTTTCTCTGTAGCAGTTACAGAGAAACCCTACTGCATCAATTTCAATTCGAGGAGGCGGGAGTAAACAAACGGAAAGCCAAAAGCTGTATTGAGTGATTGCAAATCAAACTTCTACCTCCTCCCTTGCGATGTATATTATGTGTTGTTAATCATTGGACTTTGTAGAGGAAGCCGTTAGGAATGTGTGTTCGCAACTACGATATTTTATTATACAGTCCATTTATTTTAACAATGAATATCAAATTTCATATGGTAAATACACTTACGTTCATTCATTCAATTTCTTGTTCTCAAAGAGAACAAGAAACGCCCATCAGGAAGATCATGGTGAACACCTCCCTTTCATATTCGTGAGGCAAGGAGATGCACTTTGTAATTCAGCTATCACGCCTGCTTGGTCAGTCAGCCTTAAATCTTCCCAACTCCTTCACAGTTTTGTTTCACTGATCAACGCTTTTACAGTGCCTTGTTACTTGTAGTTCTGTAGGGTGCCTTTCTTGAGTTTCTTGTCCAATGTAGTTGGCGCGTGAAATTTGCTCGGGCGACTTCTGTATGCTCCCATACTTGAAGTCCAAGGTGGAAGGAGGGAGTGAATTTCCTACCTCTTGTGGCTTCTCTGTCTCCTCTTATAAGTTCGAATAATCATATCTTCGTGTAGTTGTCATATTGTGTATGAAACTGTGATGTCGAATATTTTGCGTTATTTAACCGTCTTCTACTTGTCTGTTTATGGTTACGTCTACAGGTGCCATAATATAATCGTTATTGCATTAATGTCACTTATATTTTACATGTCTGCTACATAAACCTTGCTCATATCGCTTATCTTGGGGCAAATTCTGCTCTCTGCCTTAATTTAATACTCGAAAGTGAACAGGCGATGAATTGCGAGTCTGCCAGGCTTGCGCTTCTTCGGATCCCCCTGCATGATGGAATTAAGCGGTAAAACTGGAGAAAACACTGGCAACTTGGCTGTTCCATCATGTAAGGGCTGATCACTAACACGGTGGGGGTGTGTAAGATTATTATTATTGTTATGATGGTTCGACTGATGATAGTGGTCGCTTAGCTTTAGAACTGAAAGAAAGGTAAGCTGCACGTTGCTTTTAATTCATTTTATCTAAATTCTATTTTTTTATTCTGAAGAACAAGAATTTGCGCGTTCTTCTATGTTGGAAATGGAGACCGCGCTAGGTCTGTATTTGTAAGGATTCTATGTCGGTTCCAATATTTTTCTAGAATTGCTCCTAACATCTACCTACTTATTTTGAATCTTCCTAATATGAACGTGATTTATCAACAAAAGAAACTGGGTGTAATTATTGCTTAGCGTCACATCTAGTCAGCTACAACGATTTGGAATGTATTATTATGTTTCTTATTTCGCTTGGCTGTGTCGATTTTTGGTTTACTATTCTGTGAATAATACACCTATGTATTCGCCCAGCAAACATTTTTGGAATACCCCTTCAAAATGTTTTCTTTTACGTTTCAAGATACGTATATTCCAAAAATACAATGACCGTCCGCCGTAAGCTGTATCATCCATATCTACCTGCATTTTCGGTCTAAAAAATTCGTTCTTTCGCACTCAGTCTTCATTTGGGCCCTAGTTGTGTCCCGAAACTTTGCAGCCCTATCGGAATATACCGAAGGGTGTAATGGGTGAAAAATGGGTGTAAAAATAGGGGTTTTTGGTGTTTTAGTAACGTGAGCTTGTGAGGTATCGTTTTTCATGTTTTTTAGGGCGAGGAAACCGAATAAGAATAGATTTTGACCTAAGAGTGGAAAATTGAGGTTCAAACAAAGTTTCAGCTCCCAACATTCATTCTTCATGAGCATGAGTCAAAAACCTGGGAAATTGTCTGAAATCACAATAACTTTGTAATGACACTAGGTAGAAGTAGTAGGTATAAACCAAGACAGTTAAGTGAATCAAGACAATGATTAAATGGCACTGTCAATGGTCAAAGATAATATATGTCAAAAATAGGAGCCTAATTCGAGTTTTTGGGGGCCAAAATTGGTGGAAACTACCAAAAATAGCTATTACAATAATTATTGCACATGAAAGAAACAATAAATGAACAGCCAATATCTGTAGGTATGTCCGGCAGAATAATAAATCCATGTGATAGGACTTCTCAGCGTTTTTAGATATTACTCGTATTTTGTACCTGTAGGTATATTGTTCTTCAAGGAGGTAATTGTACTCATTGTAAGTGGTAATTTCAAAGTCAAGCTTCATACTTCTGCATTTTAACTTCCTTTTGATTCATGTTTCTATAATCTGGATTTGGTGCTAAGTAGTCTCGAATAATTTCAGTCGAACATGGGCGTTATCAAATGGGTTTTGTATCTGCACCAATCAAATCTGTATGTTTATATCTGTAAATTGGTCCCCAGCCTGTTGTTTTTATAAAAATAATTGTTATAAGGTAGATACTTACAGTATATTATTATACCTTCGTAATTTTCTTAATTTGTTAGATATCGTATGCACTCCACAATGTACCTACCTACTCAGTAGTAAAGAACTCAATGCCTGTGTTATGAAACTCGCATTTATTTTTTTTTTTAATTCCTAACCCTAAATATACCTTACATAAATCTATTTATGATGTACATGTACCTACTTGTACATGACTGTGTGTATGTATTGATCCAAAGAGGTTGGAAAATGCTCTAACAATTTAAGGCGAAAATTGTTTCCAAAAATTCATGTACCTACCATTATATCGATAAGCATGACACGATTTCGTGACAAGTGTCATGGATACACACTGTATCCATGCATAAGCCATGTCACTCCCTCCAAGGAAAAACTCCGGGACGTTGTGGGGTGGGGAGCCTCTCCCTTCTCACCGCCACCAGCAGTAGGGATGTCCGATACTTCAAAAGTATCGATATATATATCGTATCGATACATCAAAAAGTATCGATACGATACTTTCATAAACTATCAGTATTTTGAAGTATCGATACTTTTCGATACTTTTTGAAAAATGGGTGGAAATGTCGTTTTTGTTCTCTCTCCGTCAGCGTACCAATGAATATTATATCACATCCACGTTTTTACTTCATCTACATTGGTATAAGATAAAATACCATCAACAGCCTATCGAAGAATAATTATTCCAGGATAATATTTGTTGAAAGCCGTTTAAATAGGTAGAACTCGACTGTGCCCTTCTTCTGCACCTGTAGTTTCCGAGTTGTTTGTAAACTGTCCACCCCCGTCTCGTCCATACCTTCAGCTTCTCCCCGCTCCTACGGAGCAGTCTATCCTCGTTTGCCATCCAGTTGACACCTTTCATTTTTGCCACCAACTAAACCCGCCCACGTTGCGTTACATACCTTTTCTAAGTCGGAAGCCCTGACCGGTGCGTTTCGCGATACCTGTACCGCCCCCACGTCGCCGCCTCCAGGTTATTCCTCGACGCCGCAGCTCTCCCGGCCGGGATCTACGTTCGGTGACTTCCACAAGGCGAGTACCTACCTTGGAATAGGGGTAAGTTCCATTTTCCCTTCCTTTACCTCTATTTCGTACATTTCTTGGTTTACTCAGCTTTGTTTCCTCAGGTTGTCATTAGGGGTGGCACGTTGAGTATATTGATATTTTCCGTATCATTTTGCATAAAGACTCGAATTTTCCAAAACATACTTTCCCGGGGTTTCCTTTGAGTATACAGTCCACTAACAGATTTAAATCGAAGCGAAAAAGGGTCTACCACCCCGAACTATTCTCTACATAGTCCCTTTTTTGCATGGTCCTAGCGAGCGAATTTTTCCTTGAACGTAGCTTAGCACGTTCATTTGCGATATTAGCTCACTATTAAAAATAATTTCTCAGTTTTGGAAGATTTTCAAATTTTGTGGTACTTTAATTCGCACAATAACTGGGATTTTAATTCATCCTCTGTTTTTTCATTATTCCTTAGGGTGCCTACAGAGTGGAGCGACGAGGGTAGCGACGACGTCACGGAGAGGAAAGAGGAATGCGTGTGATAAGAGAGGGAAGAGAGTGCCAACCAGAGTGGAGCGACGAGGGTAGCGACGAGTGTGGCGGAGAGGATAGTGAATGCCAGAGTGGAAGTAGTTTCAAAAATTTTGCCCGGGGCAGTACATTTGTTTTCGCAATTCCTTGCAATGGATCCAAATTATTTTTATCTTGAAAATTCTGGACTGCGAATCTGGTATCTTTTGACTCGCTCACGACAGGGCATTCATGCTATCAATCAGTCGCGAAGTGAACATGGAGAATTTCACCACTTGTTTGGTCAACTGAGAGAAGACCCAGCAAGGTTCTTTCAATATTTTCGGATGAGCATCAGCACTTTCGATTACCTTCTTGAAAAAATTCAGCAGAGGCTAATCAAGAAGTGGACCAACTTCAATTAAGTAATAATTTGGATAGAAAAGAAAAATAATTCGACACGAGGCGAGAGGAGAGCGACGAAAACAAACTGGTTTGTTGCTCCTACAGAGTGGAGCGACGAGGGTAGCGACGACGTCACGGAGAGGAAAGAGGAATGCGTGTGATAAGAGAGGGAAGAGAGTGCCAAGCCAGAGTGGAGCGACGAGGGTAGCGACGAGTGTGGCGGAGAGGATAGTGAATGCCAGAGTGGAAGTAGTTTCAAAAATTTTGCCCGGGGCAGTACATTTGTTTTCGCAATTCCTTGCAATGGATCCAAATTATTTTTATCTTGAAAATTCTGGACTGCGAATCTGGTATCTTTTGACTCGCTCACGACAGGGCATTCATGCTATCAATCAGTCGCGAAGTGAACATGGAGAATTTCACCACTTGTTTGGTCAACTGAGAGAAGACCCAGCAAGGTTCTTTCAATATTTTCGGATGAGCATCAGCACTTTCGATTACCTTCTTGAAAAAATTCAGCAGAGGCTAATCAAGAAGTGGACCAACTTCAATTAAGTAATAATTTGGATAGAAAAGAAAAATAATTCGACACGAGGCGAGAGGAGAGCGACGAAAACAAACTGGTTTGTTTTCGTCGCTCTCCTCTTCCGTGCACGCTTCCCTCTCTCTTCCATCGCCTGCCCACTCTGGGCGCTCCCGTTCCCCCCTTAAGGTTTGTTTTCCCCGCTTTCCTCTCTGCCGCGCTCGTCGCTACCCTCGTCGCTCCACTCTGTAGGCACCCATGCAATTCAAGTACAAAACGTGGTTGTAGATTAGGTTTCGGAAAAGAGTGTCTTTTACACATTCGAACTCGATAAACCTGAGACAGGATTCGCACCGTTTCAGTTTCTCTCTGCACTTTGAAGTCAGGGGTTCATTTCAATTGTCCACACTGGCCTTCCCATCCTTTCCTTACAATTCCTGATCATTGTTGTGTCTGGTTTGTGGCCGTCGGCTCCCGGGTCCGCTATTGTGTTTACTTGGGTAGTTTCTGTTCGCCTCTGTATCGTCTGCCCTCCTGGTTCACAACATGACGAGTGCTGCCGGTGGTTCGAAATCGAAACAGGAGGCTCCTCCTTCAGAGGAGGACACTCGAAAATATCGTTCACTGATTGCTAGGAAGGAAAGAGTATGGACGAGAGTTCAAAATTGTTACGACCTAATTAAAGCGTTACCTGAAAAATTGGATGTGTTTATAGTTAGAGTGGAACAAATAGATGATGCAGCTGTTCAGTTTAATAGCCTTTTAGAAGATCTAGATCATCTTAGTGATAAACATGCCAACTTCAAAACTGATACTATGCAATTGAGTCAACGTTTTGATGAATTGTACTTTCAGACTTTAGCTGCGTACAAAGCAAATAAACCCGAAACAATTCCTGTGAATGGCAATCTTGCTGATGAAGCGAGGGCGGGGGCTCCTCCCTCCTCCCGCGTAGCCCTTCCTAAAATTACTATACCATGTTTTTCTGGCAAAATCTACGAATTTCCTGGGTTTATTGTATGGATGGGATATCGGCAGAAAATATCGATATTGACATCAATTGATATATCAAATGAAAAAATCGATATCGATATTATATCGGATGAAAAATATCGATATCCGATATTATCGAAAGGAATATCAAAAAAATAGAAATACCAAATTAAATCATTTAAAAAATTTAAGCCACACATTGTTATATTAAAATTAGTTTGACATTTGGTAAAACGAATTCAGTAAATAGAGAAGCCAAGCAGGAACAGACTTACTGGAGAGACAATGAATACACTTCTGTTCCTTCGTTTACTGGGAGAAGAATTCTATTTCAACTTTTATACAATTTGTTTTTTTACCTATATACATAATATAAAATAAAATAATATTCGAATTTTGTTCAAATTGTAGTAGGTAGGTATTCAGTTTGTTTTTTACCTACCTAGTGCATACAATCATATGAAAATAAAGTAGTTCTGAAGTTTTGTTCAAATAATATTCAGTTTGTTTTGTACCTACCTACATGTTGTTAAAATGAAATATCTTCACATTTGGGTTCATTCCTTAGATCTTCAAAAGTTTAAAACCAAATTTGAGGATTTTTCTCTTTATTAAAAAAACCGATAATATCGGAGGTAAATATCGATATTCCGATATTATCGAAATGAAAATATCGATATAAAAATATCGTATATCGGAAGGAAAATATCGATGTTTCGATAATATCAATATCGATATCCCATCTCTAGTTTATTGCTTTGTTTGATACCCTTATTCATAATGTCAATTATATCACAAACATTGAAAAGTTCAGTTATTTACTCAGTAATTTGAAGGATTCTGCTCTAACTATAGCACAAACTGTACCGTTTGCCCCCGAGAACTATTTAACTTGTTATAAACTTTTGAGAGAAACCTATACTCAACCACGGCTATTAGCTACA
Source organism: Leptopterna dolabrata (assembly GCA_954871275.1). NCBI lineage: Eukaryota > Metazoa > Arthropoda > Insecta > Hemiptera > Miridae > Leptopterna > Leptopterna dolabrata. The sequence goes on along the minus strand of OX940981.1, from coordinate 27,923,521 downwards.
CATTATTTAAATACGATATTTTCTTTGAACCCAATGAAAAAGAAGTGCCCCGTCGAGTTAAAATCACTTATTGATAAGGTGGATTCCACCATCACATGCTTGGCCGATCTAGAACTACCTAATTTAGCTGATTTTATTATACTATTTTGGACTCTCAAACTTCTCGATAATCAAACTAGGCAGGGGTTTGAGGAACGTTGTCTGGGTGGTGAGCCAGAGCATGGGATCCCCAGTACTGCTAAGTTAATCCAGTATTTAAGAGATCAGCATTTAATTGCGGAACTTATGGATTGTCCCCTTCGTAGTAATTCTTCCGACAAACCACCTGATAAAGTCAAACCTAATACTAAAGATACGGCCAAACGAGCTCTTGCTGTTACTCAGGGTGATGTTGAGGCAGTTAATGAATGCCCTTCATGTGCTCAACCACATTGCTTAGAAAAATGCTCGAAATTGTTAAACGCAAGTCTATCAGAGCGTGAGTCCATGATTCGCGGTATGAAACGGTGTTTCATATGTCTTAAACCGCACATGGCTAACACTTGCCGTTCAAAGGTACGCTGTGGTACATGTGGTGGTCGGCATAATGTATTGTTGCATAGAACCGATTATGGACAGGGTTCAGGGACATCAAGACCTAACCCAAGGAATATTGATAATAGGGCCTCTAATCCGCAGCCCCCTAATTCTGGTTCTTTAAACCTACCTGTCACTCTGGCTAACTCTTCCCGCGCCCTTAGTAAGGGTTCCCAAAGATCTGTTGCACCTTTGGGAACAGCTAAAGTTCGAATTTTGGGGAAGAATAATCAGTGGCACTCAGCACGTTTAATTCTCGATCCTGGTAGTTCTGTGAACTTTATAACGAATCGCCTTGCGTCTAGGCTAGGTCTTCCTAGATCTAATTGCTCTTATAATATTTCCGGAGTGGGTGAGACTCCCCCACTTCATGCTTATGGGTTGATTAACACTCAGTTGACTCCACATTTTGATGCAAATAATCCTGCCTTGTCGCTGGAATTTACTGTGATCGGTAAAATAACCTCCGATCTTCCCACTATGGAAGTTTCCCCAACGCTTCCACCTCATTTATCGTCCCTTGTACTGGCTGATCCCGAGTTTTCTAAACCTGCAGCGATTGATGTCTTGCTGGGTGTGCAAACATATTTTGATATTTTGCCTTCGGAATCTGCTGTCATTAAAGGACAACCTTCAGCGGTTTATACCGCTTTAGGGTGGGTTTTGATGGGTTCTGTACCCGCAGTTTCCCCCACTTCTATTGCGCCCGCGTTATTATCAGTGGGATGCGACTCATTAGAATCGGTAGTAAAATCATTTTGGGAAAGAGAAGAAGTTATTCTTCCAGTACCGCCCTCTCCTGAGGATACCTGTTGCTACCAGCATTACTCTGATACTGTAACTAGAGATGCTTCGGGTAGATATACAGTACGTCTTCCATTTAAAAATGGGGAACGTCCGAATTTAGGTTCTACCCGCCAGTTAGCTTTCAACCGTTTCAAACGTTTGGAAATTAAATTTTCTCGAGATCAGAGTTATTTTAGATTGTATAAGGAAAATATCGATGATTATATCAGTCAAGGTCACTTGGTATTAGCTTCTGAACCGGCATCGTATGTCATGACGCATCATGGTGTTGTCAAGCACACTTCGTCTGGTTCGAAAATTAGGGTTGTGTTTTCTCCCGCGGAAAAGGATCATTTGGGGCAAAGTTTGAATTCCGCATTACTGTATGGCCCTAAGCTACAGAGTGATATTGGACAAGTAATTTCATTGTTCCGCACTCATAAATATGCATTGGTATGCGATATAAGGAATATGTATCGAATGATAAACATGCATTCAGATGATCGTATCTATCAACACATATTTTGGAGGCCATCTCCAGATTCTCCAGTTTTAGAGTATGAGCACACTACTGTACCTTTCGGAATTTCCAGCAGTCCCTTTTTAGCCCAAAATACGATTCGTCAACTTATACTAGATGAAGGCCATAAATGGCCGAACGCTGCCGTTGCCTTGACTGAATCGATTTTCATGGATGATTGTCTTACTGGTTCTCATTCTATTAATGAGACTACCCGGTTAAGAGACGATTTAATTTCATTATTAAGTGCAGGTGGATTTATTCTTGGAAAGTGGGCCAGTAATTGTACCGACATTATTGATAGTGTATCTCCAGACCTCTGCGAGTTTCCCGCGCCAACCCCCTTACCTGATGTAAAAGTTTTAGGTTTATGGTGGGATACTGCCAACGACACTTTTCGGTATAAAATTAATGTAGCTTCTCAACCCGCCACTAAGCGTGGCATTTTATCTCGAGTCGCGCGCACATCATATTTAAGATGAAGATTTTGTTCCAAAGACTATGGGTTGAGGGTACAGGTTGGGATGATCCCCTCCCTTCAGATTTAGAAGCAGAATGGCTGCAGATGCTTAAAGAACTTCCACTGTTGGAAAAAATTTCGATCCCTCGTTGGGTGTTGGAGGATAACTTGATTCGGGTTCAGTTAGTTGGGTTTTCCGACGCTAGTTCCGTTGGTATGGCTGCTGTCATTTATCTGAGAGTGGAGACGGAAGTAGGTACTTCAATGCACCTACTGAAGTCGAAAACCCGGGTGGCTCCTCTTAAAACGTGGACCATACCCAGGCTCGAACTTGGTGCAGCATGCCTTCTTGCAAGTTTAATAAAACGTTCGTTACCATTATCATCCTCCTTGTCGATTTCCAAAGTGCTCTGTTTGACAGATTCGATGACGGTATTAAAGTGGATTGCTACTGCTCCGTATAAGTTGAAGACATTTGTGTCAAACCGCGTAGTCCGCATCACAGAATACTGTCCAAATGCCCAGTGGCTTCACGTTAGGAGCGAGCATAACCCGGCTGACATTGCAAGCCGTGGCCTCATGCCTTCCGGGTTAGAATGTAATTCCCTCTGGTGGTCTGGCCCAGAATACCTTAAGAATCCTGTGTGTGAGTGGCCCTCTGATCCACCTCTTACGGTCGACAGCAGCATTTTAGAATTTAAGACCAATTTTAAGTCAGTTGCCCTCGTAAGTGTCCATGTGGATAATAAAATGTTTGTAGATTTTGTGGAGCGCTTTTCATCGCTTTTCAAATGTTTGAGGGCCTTTGTCAGGATTGTTAGATTCCCTTATAATCTGCTATTGAAAAAACATAAGATTCCTGTCTCTCACTGGTTGACTGGCCCTATTATGGTTCGTGAATACCGTGAAACTTTCTGATTGAAAGAGTGCAACAATATTATTTCAGTGACCAGTTTTCTAAAATTAATAAGGGTTCGAGTCCAAGTAGAAAGTTTTTAGCGCTTTCCCCATTCATTTGTACCCTAGGATTTCTTAGGGTGGGGGGTAGATTAAGCCGTTCTGCTCTCCCATACCAGTCGAAACATCCGGTGCTTCTCCCTCGAGAAAGCCATTTATCTTCTTTGTTGTGTGATTACTATCACCAATTTTCTGGACACGGAGGGCCGCGATTAGTACAATCCCTCATATTAAGGAAGTATTGGATACCGTCTGTTAAGAGTTTAATTCGGAGGAGGATGTTTTACTGTGGGATATGTTATAAGTTTCAAGCTAAACCATCACAGCCTAGAATGGCTGATCTCCCCCCTGCTCGGGTAACTCCTAGCCGATGCTTCAGTCATGTTGGGATTGATATTGGCGGTCCCTTCTTAATAAGACAGGGTGGAGTGAAAAGTAGGAAATATGAAAAGGGATATTTCGCACTTTTTGTTTGCCTTAGCACCAAGAACTATTCTCTACAATATTATAAAATGAACGGAACAATAAATCACTAATATTTTTACTCGAAACTTTTAACCTGACCCTTCAGGTTTTTGCGATGGGACCCCCCGCCGAAAAACGACAGGAAAACGCTGCAAATCCCTGCACAACGGTTTATTATTTTGTATAGAATACCCTCCTGTTACAGATCACAGCTCTATGTATAGATAACCCGTCTATATAATATAATATGTACTACTCTATACATATTATGTAGATCGCAGACCCTCCGTAGGTTAGTACCTAACCCCGTACTCGTTACTAGGTACCTACCTAAATCACGAGTTAAATGTTGCTAAAATAATTCTGCCGATGACAAACAGTACCTAACAAAAAGAAACACACATAATGAAGTTCTGAAAAGAAATTGTTGATGAGGAGTGAAAAAAGTTGCAAAAGTACCTACCAACAAACTCCAGCCCCTTCTACGTAGATGGTATAATGAACCGTTGTGTAATAATTTACCGTTGAGTGATGATTTACCGTAGTAATAATTGACCCATCAATAATACTTCAACGTTTGTTCAAGTTTCACTACCTACCAACAAACTCCAAAAGAGCCATCATTTTTCAAATTAAATAATATCACAGAACTACCAACTCGACTTCATACTCCGCCAATATAATCAGGTGATCCCTACCAATGATTGGCCGTATTCACAAATTCCTATTGTGGGCGCGTCTCTGGTTACGAGATTTGGTTTGAATTGTATACAATTTCATTCACACTGGAGTCGAAAATGCCTGTCGGTGCAAACTTTGGGGCCTTACTGTGAACGAACGGCTGGACGTACGATGCTCCGGGTGGTCTTAAAAAACTCGCAAGTTCAAGAACTATTTAAAACCGTAAAAATATTTACGTAAAAAAATGGTATAGGCGTTTTGAAAATTTCAACCCCTATTTTGAACCCCTTAGAGATGACTCACAGTAACGTCGAGCTTCGAGGACCAACTAGACGCCGAACGGAACCTATAACCCGAATTTCATCAATTTTTTTTCATGGTAACTAAGAAAAGTGGCCCGTACGGCGTACGGCGGACAGACAGAAATATTTTTATTGCAGTTTTGGATTCTACATACCTTGAAACGTAAACCATCAAATTTTGAGGGGGGGTAAGAATTTTTTTTTTCATGCTCGATTCCAATGGTTCATTATTGAAAATAATAAACCAAAAGTGAGACCAAATAGTGAGATAAAAGTAGCGCGAAATTTTCTTATGATTTTCACGTACAACCGAGTAGTTGCTAGGGAAATGAAACTTCTTTCATTTTCATCGGACAAAAATCGTTTTCCATTCGTTGGAAAGCTCTTGATTTATCACGAATTTATTTCGTATTATTTTGTTCTTGGTATTTATTTCCTAGTTTCATAATATAACTATATAGGTAAATGGATGTTATAAATCGATAGTAAACAATGACGCTTGTTTGACCAAATAGTGAGATAAAAGTAGCGCGAAATTTTCTTATGATTTTCACGTACAACCGAGTAGTTGCTAGAGAAATGAAACTTCTTTCATTTTCATCGGACAAAAATCTTTTTCCATTTGTTGGAAAGCTCTTGATTTATCACGCATTTATTTCGTATTTGTTCTTGGTATTTATTTCCTAGATTCATAATATAACTATATAAATGGATGTTATAAATCGATAGTAAACAATGACGCTTGTTTGGTTGTCACTTGGTTGTTTCGATGTGTATAAGCGTGGCTAAAGCTTATATAATACAGCGAGGGGGACAAAAACCTGAAGGGTCAGGTTCACCACATTTTAGCCGTCAGGCTTTAAGCGGAAGTCATCCGGGGGTGCAGGGGGCGAAGCCCCCGCCGAGGCGCGCAGCGCCGAGTTTTTTTTGTTTTGGCACTTCTTTTTCAAAATTATTGACAAGACAAGGCATGACATTATTTCGTTAATTCGGCACAATCACATCACATCAGAAAACAAGAAAGAACAAAAAAAGCAAACAACTATTGAGTTAGGTTGGTTGGTTGGGTTAACATTTTGTTGGCCCTTCCTACTAGATGGAGGACAGCTGATTCTCACTGAGAGCTGGAGGTGGTGGTACATAAACTTTCTTTAATTTGTTGAAGTGGTTTGTCTCCCAGCAATCTAGTTAGAGGTAACTGTCAACAGTACCTACACGTCGTACTTGTTGAAATTGATAACATGTGAGGGATAAAAAAAGTATCGGCTCCGATACTGGGAAAAAAGTATCGATACTACGATATATATCAGAAATGTTGGAATACCAAAAGCAGGACCCGCTTTTGGGGCCTATTCTCCAACGGTTGGCCGCAGGGCAACCAGAGGAGGGTTACTTGATAAAACATAACTTACTCTATTATAAACTACAATACATTACCCGTGTATATCTGCCTACTATACTAATACCGACAGTATTGAAATATTACCATGATTCTGTACTAGGAGCCCATATGAGTGTACAGAAGACAATAGCGCGTATACAAGCGCACTTCTATTTTCCCAATATTCATACAATTGTACGAGGACACCTGCAGCATACTGCTGGTAACCAATCTAGTTATCAGTATACCTCCCCAATGGAGGCCCTTTTTATTGATGTCGCGCATTTTCCGAAGAGTGCCTCGGGGAACAAATTCCTCTTAATAATTGTTGATGCGTTTTCAAATTATATTTTCCTAATACCACTCAAGAAGCAAACGTCTAAGTTGATAATTGAACATTTAATCAAGCATGTTTTCTGTTTCCATGGTTACCCGAAATTTCTTGTAACGGATTATGGCAGCGTATTTACCAGCCAAGAGTTCAAAGCTTTCTTGCTGCAGAACGGCATAAACTCCAAGCTACTCCCACGGCACTACCACCCACCGAACAAGGCTGAACGCGTGATACGCCATGTCAAATCTTCAATCACTGCGTTCCATGCCAATGATCAGGTGACGTGGGACATTAATATCCAATATTTTCAATTATCTGTTAATTCCGTAATTCATTCTTCAACGTTATATACACCGGCTAGATTATTCCTAGGCCGTGAACTGCAAACGCCATTAAATCTTGTGTGGGATGTACCCCTCGTTGACCCATCGGTTGACCAAGCAGCACTCTAGTCGGCAGCTTATGCTAACGCGGCTGCTGCCTGCAAGATGCAGAAAAAATATTATGACAGACGTCACCATGATGTGCAGTATGCAGTTGGTGATCTCTGCCTTATTAAAAGTTATGTCATTAGCAAAGCAGTAGACAACGTCAATAAAAAAATTTCGTTTAAGTACTCACAGCCCTATATAATAACTGCTGTATTATCACCAGTTACATATGAGTTAAAAAACATGGCCGACCCGACGGATATTAAGTTACAGCACGTCAGCCAGTTGAAATTATTCAAAAAATCAGCCCAACATTAGCCAACATCTTATTATATCATATTTTTACAATCTGCTGCACAATAGCAATTTGCCAACTTTTATCTCATTCTATATCATTCATGCAACATTTCAATATATATGCACCAGTTAATGCCACCTGAATTCACAGGTACACGCGGAACCACTGCCCTCCACCAAGATCATCGTTGAGGTTTTCACCCGACAGGGGGGTCATCCCTACTGCACGGTTTCCTCAGCACGGCCTCCGCGGAAAATTTATTTTTAAAAAACAACGCTTCCAAACTGTAAGTCTCAATCTTTTCTGAAAATGGCGTACGCCCAAAATCAATCAGTTCTAAATAAAGTCAACGGAAGCAGAACAAATATTGTTTGTGATAGGCGACAACCGCAATTCTACATGTATTTTTTTTAAAGGGAAATATTGTATATATACCTCGCATTTATGATTCTGCATATAGGTTATACAATTCCACTCACCCTTCTATTCTGGTCATACTACTCATTGGATATATTTTGAAAGTAAGACTGCTTCTCCTTCTACATTTTTCAATATTCATCCTCATATACGCCAGAAGACGTCACCACCAATTATTATTTTTTTTAAATTTTTTTTTCTTTCTTCCCCCAATTATTTTTGTATCCACTCCCTCCAGGGATCAGGCGCCTTGGCCTGCGTGCCATGCCTTAGGGGGCGGTCGCTGGAGGGAATCAGCCGCTGCCTGCCTCTGGGCACAGCACCGTCTTAGGGGGGGGGGGGGGGGGTGTCATGGATACACACTGTATCCATGCATAAGCCATGTCACTCCCCCAAGGAAAATATTAACCGCGGTTGGCGGCCCTGCCGGGGGACGTTGTGGGGAGACTCTCCCTTCTCACCGCCCCCAGCACCAGCAGTGGGTTATCAGTCTTCTATGGTCCGTACTACGCGCTTGTACCTTGTACGCAACACTCTCCACCTTCACTTTCAAACCTCCTTTTTTGGTCAGCCCTTTTAGCTGTACCACGTTTTCCTTTCATTTTTGTTACTTTTGCATTTTATCACGCAGTGCGTCATTTATTTCTTCATTTCCATTTTCATCATTCTTCAATCAGGTATTGAGTTTTATCTCATTATTTCTCATTTCTATTTCTTCAAAGAAGATTTATTTTATTTCATCATTATCCTGCAGAATCAGAGGTATTTCTTTTCTTTTGCCTTTAACAGAAGTACAGTTTATTTCCCCTTATTTTGTGCCCTTTCTTTCTGCAATTTTTATCCTTTTTTTGGTCAAAAGGTATTATCTAGTTGGGACTTAAACGTCCCTGGTAGCAGAGTTTTAATACAGAAATTATATTACCAATAGGGGCTGCCGAGTAGTCCCTCATTATATGGTAGTACAATATTACACAAGGTACCTACCTTACCTACTCAGATTATTGTATTATCTAGTTTAATTCAAATTATTATATTGTCTAACTGTCGAACAATACGCAGTCATCAAGGGTGGCTCTTCATTCTGCATCCGCTATCTTTTCTTCTGTATTTTTCTGAGAGGAAGATCAACGGTTTCAATTTAATTTTGAGGCGCGAACTTCTTTGGACTGAGAACATGAACGCTCGGTGACATGGCACTGTTCATTATAATGGTCATGTTCAAAGTATTCAAATTTTTAAATTTTATGATTGGAATTACATAATTACACCTCAAGTAACTAGAAACCCGTTAAACAAAATTCGGACATGGATAGTAAATTTTTCCAAAGTATAGGGGTAAAGGACAAGTTCATTATTAAAAGAAAACGAAAAAAGTGAGAAGAGATACTTATGATTGGTAGTACCTATTTACTTTACGTTTACGTTTGAATTGTACTAATATTATTAGCTCGTATCGATATTGATAAGCATGGTTATCCCTATGCCCTATCTACGCACTGCATTATTTGAGATTTTCTGATACCTAGCTGCATACACAAAGAGAATTATAGAGAAATTTGAAATGAGTGAATGCAGGCCTACACCAACGCCTTTGTTGAAGGATGATAGTCTTTCGAGGAAGGGGGAGGATAAAGAGACTGAGTTCCCCTACAGACAGGCAGTTGGAGCATTATAATGTACCTAATGGTAGGTACACGACCGGATCTCGCATATGCAGTAGGCGTTATCTCGGGTTCTCTAGAGAAACTCTTGGTCGGATTGGATGCGAGTCAAAAGAATTTTCCGCTATCTCAAGGGAACAATTGATTTTGGACTCACGTTCATAGGGGGTTGTAGGAATGGGATTCTGGTGGGGTACAGCGATGCGGATCATGGAGATCTTCTACACACTGGGCGGTCAACAACTGGAGTTTTATGTCTGTACTCTGGCTGTGCAGTAAGTTGGGTGAGCCAACGTCAAGTGTCCGTGGCAATCTCCACAACAGAAGCCGAAGTAGTTGCTGCGAGCAAAGCTGCTCGGGAATTAGTTTGGCTAAGGAGGCTGTTAGAAGATATCACGGAGCCCTGTTACATGTTGACAACGAGGCTGCAGTGAAACTTGCCAACAACCCTGAATATCACAGGCGAACGAAACATATACGTATTCGTCATTTTTACGTAAGGGAGCTGGTCAGTGAAGACGAGTTGGAAGTCAAGAACATTGATACGGCAAATCAAGTTGCTGACATCTTTACGAAACCGCTTCATCAACCAAGGCATTTGCAACTATGCAAGAGTATGGGACTTGGAGTATCTTCTGAATGTAATTAATGAGGGGGAGTGTTGAGATTCTTCATTAATTATTTGGGTAACCAAGAGCGCCAAGTTTACCAAATTAATGTTCCAGAATTTAATGTTTCAGTATTTAAAAAACGTCTTTTGCACGAACCACGTTATCTTGATTTACTAAATCTCACTCTGCAGCTTTAGGTACCTCTACACAAGGTACATCTATACTTTTGAAAGGGTTAAGATTTTTTTTGGTTTATTATTTTCAATAGGTAATGAACCTTTGGAATCGAGCATGAAAATGCAATAACAAATTTCTGTCCGTCCGCCGTACTTCGCACTTTTCTTAGTTTTTTCATGCTCGATTCCAAAGGTTCATTATTGAAATAATTAATAAACCAAATCGCTCGTCATACCGCATGATCTTTTGTTAACTGGATGTATGTACTTGCATTTTATTTTTTACAGTTCCTGTTACTAGTCTTCACAACAAACTAGTTCACAGCTGTTGCTACTTCAGTGTAGATAGTGAACAATTTTTAATGATTATTATTTCAGATGTAATATTTAGGTAAATATCAACTCATGTGAAAGTTACCCATTATTTTATTGACAACATGAACACCATAGTTGATACTGGAGTTTCTCCTGGTTTCATTTTTGGTTATAATTATTCTGTGAATAATGCACCTATATATTCACTCAGCAAAAAATGTTTTTAACACCCCCTCAAAATTTTTTCTTTTTAAGTTTCACGGTGCATAGATTCTAAAAACGCAATGTCCGTCCGCCCCATATCTCTTTATTTTCGGCCTAAAAAATTCGTTCTTTCGCACACGGGCTCCATTTGGGCCCTAGTTGTGTCCCGAAACTTTGCAGCCCGATCGGGATATTATACCCAAGGGTGTTATAGGTGAAAAATGGGTATAAAAATAGTGTGTTTTTGGTGTCTTAGTAACATAACCTTGTGAGGTACCGTTGCCAATGTTTTTTTAGGACGAGGAGACCGAATATGAAGTCCATATTGACCAAAGAGTGAAGAATTGAGGTTGTAACGAAGGTTCAGCTCCCAAAATTTATTTTTATGGGCCAAAAACCTGGGATTTTGTCCGAAGTCACCATAAATTTGTATAATAAAAATAGAAGTAGTATCAACAGGTGAATTAAGACAATTGAATAGCACTATCAATGATCAAAGATATTTGTAAAAAAAAAGTAGGAGCCTATTTCGTGTTTTTGGGGGCCAAAATTGGTGGAAACCATCAAGAATAGCTAAGGCCCGGTTTTTCAAACCTCAACAGATCACGCCGTCAGCTAGCGACCGTCAAATTACTTTTGACGAGCGTCAACTTGACGGGTCCACAGAATTGTAGTCAAGGCGTTGTTAGCTAACGACGCCGTTAACCTCGCCTGTTCTCTCACAGCATCCAAATAGTTTCCCCAGATGATATTCTGGCAATCATTGCGGGTTTTTAGCCTCCACCGCCTTCGTGTTTCCTGCTTTTCCGATCATGAAAGTTTCATGTTTCAGTGTTTGTTGTTTGGTAGTTGTTGTGATTTGATTTTGATTTCAATTTACGTTTGTTTTTGCCTTCAATCTCGAGTTGTGTTTGGTTATTTCTGACCAAACCCCAGACCAATGCTTATCTGTTCGCCGTATTGTGAAATGCCCCTTGGCAGTGAACCTGTAATATGCAGAAGGATCCATTGTCCATTCCAGCTTCTGCATATATCTTGTAGGTAGAGGTGGCTACTCTTGGCATACCACTACACGCCTGTTCCCTTCCTCTGCCTTTGCACGGTCTTCCGGGACCGTCATCATCAACCAACCACTTCTAAATGAACTGGCTCCATTTCTTAATTAATAAAGCTTATCTGTCATTTCAATTACAACATCGTCATTGAATGTGGTTATCATACAGTAATGTCTACTACGTTCTAATAACACTTTGGACGAGTTATAGGGAAGCAAAAAGGATATCGATACCTCTGCGCAAAAAGGGCGAATCTGAATTTTCGCTCAGGGGCGAATCTGTTTTAGCGACTGTGAACTTCGCAAGTGCAAAAAGGCGAATCTGCAAGTCGTTCACAAGTGGAAGAGAGCGAATATGAACCTAGCCGATTTTACAAAAAGACAAAGGGCGAAACTGCGCCCGTGCTTTAGGGCGAATCTGCTATGATCGAAATTCCTAACGGCGAATCGGTCCAGGCTTTTGGGGCGAATCTGCAATGATCAAAATTCTGAACGGCGAATATGTATTTTCGTTAATTTTATATTCACTTCTGGAAGGTATTTAGGCACTACCTGCATACCTTCTTACTTCTCGTTTTAACCGTGACTTCAGAAGCTGGGATCCTAAGTTGAAGAAACCATCCACCTGAAATCGGAAATCCTCTTCCCCCCTGCTCCTTGACCCTTTTATCTCTCGCTTTTGCTGGTAGTGTGCGTTCAAATTGAAATTTTCGATTATTTCCTTCTTTAGTTTCCAGGAAATTCCTCAATATTCTTAATTTTTTCCCCACAAAATTCCTGTAACAATAGGCGGTCTTAAAAACTCCAACGAAAGGAGCAGTAGATCGTTGCGAATTTTGAATAGTGCCCATACCTTGGATAAGCTACATGTACCTAATACATTAGTTGTTGCAATAATTAAGTGTTAATTGATAATTAAGTGCCTATTCGAAGTACGTAACTAGGTACTATAACAATTCCAAACAATTATTGTTACTGCCTCCTTCAATTTGCAGAAAGTTTTGCAAACTCCGGCGGGGAAAAGTATGCTTTTTTTATATTCGCGTAAATACACAGTTTACAATCTGACTGCTTATATGATAGCCACACTCAGAAAGCATTTTGTTACATGTGGGGGGAGAAGGATGGCAAGAGAGGCTCCAACGAAATCTCTTCTTGTGTGGAAAAGTATTTGACTCACCTTGATCAGAGAAAAGTAAAAAAGTTGCTTTATGATGCGATAACTACCCTGGCCAACAAAAGAACAAGGCAATGTTGCTTTTTCTGTCGGGTTTCCTAGAGAAGGAACAATTACACTGAATTTTTTGTTGGCTAGCCACACGATAGTGACTGTTGATTCTGTCCATGCGGTCACTGAGAGAGCAGCTGGAAATAAAACTATCAATGCTCGTAGCGAATAGGTTACGATCCCTTATGAAGTTGTCAAACTAAATTTTTTTGACTGGAAAAATTGGAAAGCTTTCAGAGACTGCAAGACCGTCCAAAGGTTGGCTGACGGGACTGCGTTCCATACCAATACAGTACAAAAACTGGTTTATGAAAAAAGTACAGCGAGGAAAATTAAAATTTTTCAAGAACGCTCAAACGCCTGAGGAAATGACAGGCACATTCTCAAACAAGAGAAAATACAGCCAGCTTGTTTCACCACAACAAATTTATTTTGGAGAATTGCCGATTTCTGAGAAGAAATATAATGATTTGAAGAACCTTTGCAGCAAGGTGCTATCCCAGTTCATTTCCATCAGGAATACTTTGCTCTGCGACACAACACTACCGTTAAAGAAACCCAAACCGATGCAGAAGATGTTTGACGAAAATTTTCAACTAACTTCAACATTTTTCATAATCGGTCGTCTTCAGTTGATGCAATAATCGAATTTACGAGATAAAAAAATGTTCCTTATATATTGTTGATGTTCCTCACGTTTTTACAGAGAATAAATTTGAATTTTATTTGAGCAGTTCTATCTACAATAAAGTTCTATCTTCCAATTCTAAAAAGTAGGTACCGTTTTAAGAAATAAGATCACTAGGTATTCCTTTTTTTAAATTTGACTGGCCTCAAGAAAGAATAAAGGTGCTTAGCAATAAAGAGTAAAAACAATAGGAAGTAGTGCTAAGTAAAACCGAGTTTAAAACGGATGTTAAACATAATGATAACAAATAAGACAATGGGCACGAAGCTAAATTTTGTTCAAATATCACTCAAAAAATATATATAGGAAAAGAAAAAAAAGGCCTAAATTTATTATGCAGACTGGCCCTCAAGCACTCCATGAAATTAGAAAACTACATAGACAATGAGGCCATTGCAATCGCGTCTTCTCACTAACAAACATTAGCTAAAAGGGCGAATCTGACAGTTTCGCCCCTTTTACGCTCTAACTTTTCTAACAAAGTATGGGACGTTAGGGCGAATCTGACAGTTTCGCCCTTTTTACGCTCAAACTTTTCTAACAAACTTTATGGCGTTACCTAGGGGCCTAGGGCGAATCTGCATCACACTGAACTAAAGCTTGTTTATAATTTTACTGGAGTATCCCAAAGCGATTAACTTCTAAGGAATTTGTAGTAAGATAGTGTAGGTACGTAGGTACCCACTGAAAGTAGAGAAAACTGAACAGGATGTAATAACTAGCGGTGCCGTTTGGGGTTTTAGAAACACAGTGCTGGATTGCAGATTCGCCCTTTGTGATTTTTCCAGAAGTTGGAAAAAACTGTCAATTTTTGATGAGCTCTAGCTCGTTTGCTATCAGAGTTAGAAACAACTTTAGGTAGTGCAAACTGTAGAGAATCTAATGCTCTTTAAAAAGTATATAGTGAAAAAATGCATATGATCATTCGTTTCTGAGATATATCTAAAAAGAAAAAACTCCGTAATTTCGTGGTTTCTGGGCTGCCCAGATTTGCCCCATCAAATATTTTGGTGGGAAACCATAGATTACTCTTATTAGGACCCTAATGGACCATTTAAAACAATAAAATAAAATAGCATATTTAGTGTTTGGTCGGGGCCGATTTTAGTGACAATTTGATTGGGCTATAATTCAGATGATTTTTTTTTTCAATTATATTTAACCCAGTTTTCCAGATTATTGCCCTATTCATTGTAACCCACAAGTTTTAACGTGTGTGAATGGTAATTTGAATAATGAGGTACACCATGGTACCAAGAGGTATTGTACCTACTCTACATTGAACCACCAGGTCCAGAGGATATTAGGAGAAGTTATATTACACAACCGAGGAAATGCAGGGTTCAAAAAATATATTTCAACTCCTAGTTTCAATTACAAAACCGATTACCTATACTAATTATACGAGGCAGAAGAAAAATTGAACACTGTCGCAAATTCGTCGTCACTCCACTGGCTGAAATGTTCGTATCGGGGAACCAACCGGCGTTCCCGCTGAAGCCCGTGAGCTATAAAATCAAGGAATCAAGGAAGGAGCAGCAGAAGAGTCGTGTCCGATATTTAGATAAAATCAGTAGACAACACAGTTGACAGGTAGTAAGTAATTAAATAAATAATTATGATCAGGTAAGTAAATATGATTAAATAAAGGTAGGGAAGTATGATAAATATATTATAAATTAAGACAGTTGAATGATGAAGGTAGGTAGGTAAATATGATTAAAGACTAGGGAAATCGAAATCGATATCGAAACATCGATGTTTTGATATTCCGATTTTTCGCCATCGATGCCTCACATTCGATAACATCGATATATCGATGTTATGGTCCGATAATATCGGCAGAAAACACCTTTCAACCAGCTCTTGCGTCTTAGATCCCCTCCCCACTCTTGCTTGTTGCTTGATCCACATGTTACTCCTTCTTACAGGTCATAAAATACTCAAAAGTGCTCACTTCATCAATGACTTTATTTTCATTTTCAGAAATATTTGAGTAAAAAAAAAGAAACAGAAACATTTTATTCCGAATTCAGTCATTTAAAAACTAAAAATAAAAAACATTCCAAATCTGAAATATATATGTACTTGATTAGAAAAATAACTCTTCGTCGAGTGACTGGAGGAAAACACGTTCTGAAGGTACACTCGTAGAAACGCGCAGAAGAGGGATATCGATATCGATGTTTTGGCTTGATAAAACATCGTTATCGATTCTGTCTACAAAATATCGATATCGATATTTTCTTTCGATGTCCCATCCCTATTAAAGACACTCATGTGTTGAATGATAATTTCGACTTTCATGTCCTGTTTGTCTACGGAAGACAGTGGTTGACAGTTGACGGCGTAGTTAACCCTTCGACGCGCGGTTGTGGTTGTCAAACTGACGGAGCGTCAACTCGTAACCATGGTTTGAAAAACGACATTTCGCCGCGTTAACGATCGTCAAAGTGAAAGAAACAATAAATGAACAGCCATCATTTCTGTAGGTGTGTCCAATAGAATAATAAACCCATGTGACAAGGACTTTGCAGCGTTTTTCGCTCATAGTACCCTTGGGTATACACCGATCGGGATGCAAAGTTTCGGGACATAGGACCCAAATGGAGCCGTGCGAAAGAGCGAATTTTGTAAACCGAAAATTCTATCACCTTTTCTTTAAAAAAAATTATTAAAAATGAGGTACAGTATGTTTAAAAATGCAGGAAACTTTCTGTCAATATTGTGTTCAAAATTCCTTTTTTTGACATCCTAAATTAAGGGCGATATTTGGGGGATTTTCTGGTTCATTCTGGGGGATGAAAAGGGTTGGCAGCGCTACCAATATTCATCATGCACTCCAATTCTCCCGACTAATTGTATAATAATATGATTACGCCACGGAAAATGCATTTTTTTCCTCTCTTAAATACGAAAAGATCAACAGACAACTAAGATACGACTCAAAACGACAAAAATAAAGAATCACTTTATGTTGAAATAGCAAGCCACAAAAATGTGTCCAACATGTAGCGCCTTCTGTGACAGTGAATTGAAGAAGAAGAAGATGTATCCATGCGATCCTAGCCTGCGTGGGGAAGGAAAACAGGAATGTAATTTTGTTAGTTAATTTCGTGTTTTGTTCTCAGGTCTTTGGGAAAATCTGATTAGAAGTGGCCATACACGGAGTTTCTGTAATAATTTTTGATCATTGGTTTTATACAGTCTGCTTAACGGCACTCATGAGTGAAGGTAATAATAACACTTGTTTTTACTGATTTCTGCTTCAACTAAAATTCTTCTGCATCTTCCGAGTGTTCGAATTTCTACTAAAATCAGTCGACTCTCATAATCCTCCATTCCTCCCGTTGTCATCATGCTGATGTCGACGGTAATTATTGTTAACCTTCAGGTTCAGATAGGAGATAGGTAGAGTACCTACTAGTACGACGGAAAAGGTAAATTGAGTTCTTGTATTTTCTCTTCAACGAAGCCCAAGTTCTGGTTCAGCGTAGCGTAATCGGTAGTTAAAGGTCTGTTCCAGTGAACACCTACATTTTTATGTTACACATCTTCATCTCCCATACACTGATTTGATTTTGTGAAAAGATATGAACATTCAGTGGTAGCTATATAGTTGGTATTAAGATAAACATTGCGATCAAATGAAGTGTTTACAAAGTAGCTGTGTGCCACTCCTTGGTAGAGTTTTTCTTATGTGCTATGATAAAAATGAACGAAATTTTCTGAGCTCTACATTGGAACAAACACCTCAAACAAATTTCACCCTCCTGTCAGTTCAGCCGATCACGCCCACATCAGGCGAGAATTTAATCTACTTTTTATTTTTATCTACTTTTAATCTTTACTGATTTCCTTGTTTTAGATAATTATGATTTCTCTTTGCTTGTTCATAGAGGAAGTTATTCGCAAGAGGCTGCTAGTGGATGGTGATGGAACGGGGGATGAGCGCAGGATCAATCACCTGCTTAAGAAGTTCATGAAGTGGTCCAGCAGGGAAGATGATGGCCCTGAAGTGTGAGTTAATTCTTGGATAATAATTCATGCATCTTTTCATACATCTTGTCGTTTCCATCTCTTCAAAACGTCTGGCTATGCTGCTCAAGAGTACAAGTGATAGAGAGGTTTCTACCTTCTTGAATTGTAAATTTTCTTCACATGGATGATTTATTTATTTATTTATTTTTTCAATGTACAAATGGCATAATGCCTTATTCAAAGGTACATGATAAATCAAATTACAATATTTTATAAACATAGGTGGGCTGATAACAAATTACTTATAAAAGACAAAAAAAAAAATACAAACACAAAAAAGACAAACGATGACGGGCTCCTGAAGGGAGAGTGCTGGATAATTTAATCTGTTATGAGAAGATATACTCCTCATCCCTAATATGCCTGGTAAGATGCGACCGGAAGGCGGAAACCGACGTGGAAGACCTGCAAGAAGACGAGAGGGAAGACCACAACCTTGCACCACCAACCCTGATAGACGAACTCATAAACCGAGTAGAATGAGGAGGGACGTCAAACAGCTGGGTTCTGACTGACTGTGAGCTTTTGAACAGCTCGGTTAAGTAATGGGGAACATTGTTACGATTAATTTTATAGAGTAAACAGCCAAACCCTAGTTTAAAATAATCAAATAATCCCATGCCAAGTAACGAAGAAGCAAAATCAGAAACATGACTTCTGGGACGAAGGTTATGAACAAACCTCACACAGGCGTTAAAAGCGACATTCAGACGTCTCTTAGAAACAGCATCAAGGTCGTTAATAAAGATGTTGGCGCAATACAAGAAATGGGGTAAAATTAAAGCTTTAAACAAATAAATTCTGGTTTCAGGAGGAATGAAAAAGCTAAGTTGTTTCAAAGAATGAAGGGAGTGATAAATTTTGGATACTGAATGAGAAATGTGGTCATGCCAAGTGAAGGAATTATTAAGATATACCCCAAGGTCCCTAACAGTAGAACAGTATGGAATGACTTCATCATTGAGCAAAATAGGAGGCAAATGTTGGGAGTTGATTGGAGATTTAAAAATAATAATGGCTTGCGACTTCTTAGAATTTAACGATAATCCATTAGCAAATGCCCATTCTGAAACTCCACAAAGATCTGCATTCATTTTTCCAATCAAGTCCCCAACCTGCTCCACCTCGCAATGCCCATATAGCTGAACGTCATCTGCATAAAGATGGTGGTTAGAGAAAATAATCTCACTCGGGAGGTCATTAATAAATAAGCTGAAGAGGAGAGGCCCCAAGACAGAACCTTGAGGAACACCAGCTACAACAGGCAGAGGGCTAGAAATAACTGAACTAAATTTGGTTATCTGAAACCTATTGGAGAGGTATGATTCCATCAATCTGCAGGCGGAGGCTGAAAACCTAAAAAAGGAAGCTAATTTACTGACCAACAAATTATGAGGAACAGAGCCAAAGGCATTAGTATAATCCAAAAGAACCAATATTGTGCATCTACCGGCATCGAGCCCAGAGCGAATGTCCTCGGTAATTTTGATCATAGCTGTCTCACAAGAATGAAATTTTCGAAACCCAGATTGAAAACTATCAAGGAGAGAATACCTATCAACAAACTCATTAATCTGTGTCGACAAACAGTTTTCAAGGGGCTTGGAAAGGGCTGGAAGCACACTAACGGGTCTCAAATCAGAAACCAGCGTAGGTTGACTCTTTTTGGGGATAGGTGTAATTAGGGCAGTTTTCCAACACTCAGGAAACACAGAATTTCTTATTATGTGATTGAAAAAGAAAGTTATTATTGGTAGTGTAACTGGTAGTGAGTAACGTATTAGTTTGATCGGCACCTGATCAATACCACAGGCATCAGACTTGATACTGCATATAGAATTAGAAACTTCACTCTCCAAAATTTCACGGAAAACAAACTCATCATTATGTACTACTGAAGGAATTACTTTAGAGGGAGCTATAGAAGGAGGTTTAGAAAAATGAGCATTTAAAGCGTTACAGTCGAAAGAAATAATGTTAGATGAACTACTATGATTTGTCAATCCCAACTTATTTATATTGGACCATAATTTTTTCAACGGAATGTCCAGATTCAATTTGCAGCGATAGAATTTTTGTTTCGCTGTTCTTACAGCCTGACTGCACTTGTTGCGGAGGACGCGAAATGCCTCCCAATCACCAGGGTGTCTAGTAGCAAGCCACATTTTATAAGCATAGTCTCTTCGAAGAATGAGGGCCTTGATGGCTTCATTGAACCAAGGAGTTGGTCGACGCCTAGGAAAAAATTGTTTGAAGGGAGCAACTGAATCCAAGATGTAGAGAAAAAGCCTGCTCAGTAATTGAGCCATCTCATGTGCACAATTCAAGGAGTAAACTTCGTCCCAATTCAGTGTAGATGCAATTTCAACAACTACCCTCTCATCAATTTTGCTTAAATTTCTGAACGTGACAGGTACTCTCTTTGCTTTCATTGGTAAGGTGAGACAGCATAAGAGCATAGAATGCCTGGATATGGCTGGTACCTGAAATTTCGCAAATGAAGCAACCTCCAAGCCCCTCTTAACCAAGCACAAATCAATAGTTGATGAAGACTCCCCAGACAAATGAGTTGGACCACTATTAATCAGATTCAGACCAATTGAATTAGCAATAGATATTAATTTCAAACTGTTGGAAGTGATGTGACTCACATCGATATTGAAGTCTCCCATCACAGAAACGTAAGCATATCTTGGAACGAGATCAGCCAAGACACTCTCAAGTTCAAGCACATCAGATGGGGGAGAAGGAGGCTTGTAAACCACTCCGAGCAGTATGGGAGTGGTCCCTACTGTAACCTCCACGAATAGGTACTCCATAATAGAGTCAATGGGAGATTTAAGAATCACTTTGTGCTTAAAATGTTCAAGAACATAAATGCCAACACCCCCTCCTCTCATGGTCCCAGTATGAGTACTATGGGGTTTAGCACCATGTTTAAATTTACTTTTCTTTATTCTGTCATGACGAACCAATGAAAATCCGGGAATATTTACAACATTATAACTAATAGATGGTTTCAGCCATGTTTCTGATAGGAGAATAGCATGTATTTTATTTACCCCAATATAATACTTTAGGTCCTCGATATGTCTTGGCAGGCTTTGGACATTTAAATGACAGAAATTGAAAGAATTTTTAGTAGGTTGAAGAGTTTTACCAATTAGGTCCGGCACCAAAGAAAATGTACTCGCAATGCTTGAAGCACCACCATCAAATAATGAGTCGTTAACTTCTACGTCAGGGGGCGGAAGCAAGGCTGCAACACCACCATCGTCATCCATAATCCAGGCTCCCACCCCGCCAGCTCCAACCAGGTCGCCCCAGGCAATCTAAGATAATCTTAAACAAGCATCGCCCTGAAAAAGTTGTCCACTGAAGCATTATGCATTATTTTTATTTTACCCAAAATAAAAACACTGTTCCCGCTATGCTTTAAGCAGAAGAAAATAATAAAATAAAACTAAAATAATCACAGTTAAATAGCACCTCGGAGTTATTTAATGGAATCTCAAACTCAGTTGAATAAATCACAGGACTTGAAACTGCAGAATCACTCATTTCCTTCGTTATTGAGTAGGCACAAATTGGTTGATTAACCGATTTACGTTATGAGGGAATCGCTTAGCTTAACTGTAACACTACTAATTATTGTGGTCTACCTAGCTGATCGTGGCTATACAGGGTACTCATGGGTCTGATTTCCTCAAATCTTTTCTTTCACTATGTTAACTGATGAGGAAATGCCATTAATCGGTGTCAGTAACTAATGTTTACCTACTTGGTTTCCAAAATTACCTTCTGGCATCCAGTGACGTCAGAAGTTGATTCAAAGTTGGAAAGTTCATTCTCCACATCGCAGTTTGAATGTTGACCAAAACATGAGTTTCAGGTGGTTTCAATAATTTTTTCTTCCTTCATCTTTTTTTAAAAACTCTTTAATTTATATTCACTTTGTTACAACACTCTGAAAGTGATTTGGCTTGGATAGCAGACTGAACCAATTGCACACACACTTAAGCTAGGCTCACATGGAGACGCAATTCTGGACTGTAATCCGGCACGGCCAGAGGCGTTCACATGGCAGCGGAATCATAACAAAACGCAAACGCAAAAAACAAACAATTGCTCGAACTCGAAACCAAAAAATCAACCTCAAATGTCGAATTTCAATATGGCTGAACAACCAAACAGGAGAGGTGTGCGCAGTAACCTCTGCGCAGATACGGCAACGGATCCGACAGCGGCAAATATCTGGAGATTTTGATATAGTATCCAAGACATTGCGTTGCAGTAATCCATTTTGTGTTGGCCAATAGCATTGCAGAACGCGTAGCCGTGCCGGACTGCCGTCCGGAGTTGTGTCTCCATGTGATCCTAGCTTTAGTGAACACAGATAGTTGGATACTCTACCTCAACGGAGTCATGAATAGTATATGCCGAGTATCCATGGTGGCATGGAGTGACGTCATGAATTCTGTACGAATATTGTCAGCATAATTACGAATTTTTCTTGCTAACCCCAAATTAGTACTATTATGTGTAGAATATTTTTATATAAAATTCTTCATTGACAAAACAGCCCTATGTTGTTTTCTACCTCTTGCTATAAATGTAAATCATGAATATTATTGTATCATTTGGAAAGAAAGCTGCATTTATTTTTCCAGGCAAACGATTCGGGACCAACTCCTCTCTCAAGTGGCCCAGTGCGAGTATGCTTTCCTCAAGTCTCGTCTCACAGCAGCCATGACGGATTCGGAATTAGAAAACTACGACAACCTCAGCAGTCAAATCGAGTCTGAGATTGCCAACATAAAACAAGCGATTCTGTCGACAAAAGAGGACCTCAAGGAAGCCAAAATCATTCGGAAGAACCGCTTGGAATGCGAAGTTCTCATCAAATTCATCAAAGAGCAGCCGGACAGGAAACAAACCAGCGAGAAGCTTTCTAACCTCAAAAGCGAGATATCTTCATTGGAAGTGAGTGTCTGGAAGCTTCTTGTAACTTGAATCATCTTAGTTTTGGGAAAAGGGCATGTTGCTTGCGATTTGGCTTTCTAGCGAATTTTGAGTGAAAATACGCTATTGCAATGTTTCCAAAATGTTTAGTGTACGAATTTTTGAAAATTTTTCGATTCTTTACCGTATCAAGAGTTTTCTGAATCCACAGCTGACTAACAATTTGCATGTGTACCATTCACGGCGGTATCTGATCTTTACTCAATAAAATGTAAGAAATTTCAATTGCAATAGCAAACGAAAGGTTGCTTTTAAAGATGAGCAATTTTCGAAAAGTGCGCGTACAATTACTTTTTTTTTTTCGAAAAAATGGTACAAATGACCAATATCACAGAAAGTGTGATATAAATTCACCAAAAGTGGTATAGAATAGTGAGTCGATTTAGATAGACTGTTGTAAATAATTTTATCTGAAAAAGAAAGTGGGTAAAATTTGTGTCAAAAATTGATTAAACGGCTGAATCACCAGCAGTTGATAGGCTCACCGAAAGTGGTCAACTGTATTGTTTTTTCTAAAAAAATAGGTGAATCAATTAATGGGTAAAACATCGCTAAGAATCGGTAAAGTGCCTAATTTGCCTAAAACTGATTTAAATGAACCAGATTGGTATAGAATAAAAATAACTAAAACTAGAAGATTGGTATTCAAAACATGAAAAGACTGTTAACAGTTAGAACTAGTTTTCCCAAGAAACAGTCGGTCTGTTCCAAGGCTTTGGGGTCAGAAATGGATAAAAATGAGCTAAAATCCTCGATAATTCAAACAAGTTCTCCAAAAGTGCTATTGAATGGTGGATCGAGTTGACGATTTTAATGTTTAAACAAAAATGTTCACAAAGAGGGGGTCTAATTTGAGTTAGTGGGTTTAAAAACGCTAAGAGTCGTAAAAAATAGGAAGAAGTCACCAACTTCGAAAAGTCGCTCATATCGTCGTGTTTGAACTTTTATAGTAAGAATTAATGTAAACTGTAATGTAATCTAGAGAAAAGAGAAGTTACAGTAATCAGTGGGAAACTGGCGTTAAGATGGCCAGAGCTTTTTTGTTTTGAATTTGTTTATAGAATATTATACGTCTTGGGAAATTAGGAAAATTTATGGTAGTCGAGCGCATTTTAGTGCATTCAGTATATTAAAAATTAACACTAGTGATTGAAGCCTGGTATGACTGTGTGCCTATGAAGTAAAGTTATTTCACTCAGTAAACAGGAATGTACAGTTATGGCGCATACATTGATATTAGTGCATGATTGTGTTTGTGTGAAGTTGTGCTATCTTCAAAGCAGTAAGTATGCTTTTACTAATATATCTTGTTATGACCAGTGGTGGGTACTTAATACATTTGGTTTGTATCACCTTCTGAAAAACTTATATTTTCAGTAACCGGTAATATTGTTTATAATCAAACTAATTAGGTACCGATGTTCCCAACACTGACATGGGTAGGTACTTGTTATCACATGATAACGAAAATCTCCATCCCGAAATGCGGTCTATTAAACCAGCGTTAAATTACCCTTCCTACCTGTAAGCTTGGTCTCAACCACAGTAATACAAAATACGTTCAGTTTTCTCCATAAATGCCTTGTTAACGCAATACAAAAGTCAACATCCTCGTTCAGAGTTGTCATGCTCCAATTTTCTAGGTCATCCTTTCATTTCAGTGGTGCCTGTGTGGCATCGGTGCTTCTTCCTGTAATGTTAATACAAAGATGATGATCCCTGCACAGGAACGATACGAGGCGCTGGAACGGAAATTGGACATGCGCAGGAAACAGTTCTACGTCATGTTCACGTCTCTACACCACCTCCAGAGTCTCCTCGACTCTGACAGCGTCGACCCGTTGACAGAACTCATGGACATTTCAGCTGAAGACTCTGACGTTCAAATCGTCAGTACTGCGTAGTACTGCGTCATTGTCGGTGCTGCATAATAGCAATATCAACATGTACTAATGTGTAACGACGTCCCACGTTTATTTAACTTTCTTTTAAGAAACGAGCGCATGCTCATGTTTTAGTTCAAATATATATATTACAAGTAGGCTATCCATTGTACCTATCTTGAAAGGTTTTGTTGATTAGATGCAAGCAGCATGGTCAGCTACGGATCTTCTTAACAATTTTCATGTAAACAATTGTAACATAAAAATACCCCTAAAAAACAAACTACCAGTTTTATCAAAGAGGGTATTAAAAAAAGTTTCAAATGATTTGTTGCAGACTCGTTCATTTAGCAACTGCCTGTTGGCTCTATATTCATGGAAGGGTGTCTGAAGAACCATTCCAGAGCATAGAATATTCCTCCAGTGTAAATGGTGCAATTTTAAAGGAAATTAGCTGAAATAATTATAGTAAGAGAGAGTGGGCGATGTCGGCTGATTACTTGGTGACTTTTTGACTACTCGTCCATTTTATCATTCATAAAGATTATGGGCAGGCTATTCAGTGAAATTTAAGTCCAACCTACCGACCGAGGAGATTAGTGGGAGAAGTGGAGCCGAACTTGACCGAACGCAAAATGAACCCGAACATTGCAGTCCTCATTTAGAACCAGCCTTGTTTTAAGCGGCTTCATAAGGATATACGCAATGAGCAACTTCATTATTGAATAACCTAACTACTTTGTTCAATGAATTCATTCGTTTGCGTTAATTTTAACTCGTGTGATGTCACTCAAATGTCTCGTAACTCCTTTTCCCAGTTCGCTTACCATGATTGTCCATAGTTACATTGATTTTACTAATAGGTAGGTACACATTTGTTATTGGTTAGGTACCTACGTACTCGTACAATCCAATTGACCCATCCTCACATACAACAATAAATATAAGTAGGTAGGTACCTACATATCAAGTAAAACATGGTCTGGGGAATGCAAAAAATAGGTTAGGTACTAAAACTCGGAGAAAAACTAACAAACATCACAAAGATTTATGTTTAAGAAACAAAAATTGCAACCATGTATCATGTTTCCACGCGACTCTCCACTATGCATTGTGCGCGAAAACAAGCGTCATTGTTTACTATCCATTTATAACATTCATTTATATAGTTATAGTATGAAACTAGGAAATAAATACCAAGAGCAAATACGAAACAAATTCGTGATAAATCAAGAGCTTTCCAACGAATAGAAAACGATTTTTGTCCGATGAAAATGAAAGAAGTTTCATTTCCCTAGCAACTACTCGGTTGTACGTGTAAACCACTGCGCGAAAAAAATTGACGCGCAAAATCGACTTGCAAAAAATGCTAGTATACCAGAGCTAAAACATGATACATGTTAAAATTTTAATAATATTAAAAACTATCATGAAATAGGTATGTTTTGAATTTTATCGTTTCATCACTGATGTTTTAGTGTCATGGTAACCTTTCTCAATAGAGAGTTCCTAAGAGATAAGTTCATTAGGGAACGGCCATATCTTTTGGCCACATCTTTTGGCCACATCTAAGGCGAGCAGCTAAGATGCTAACTTTGGATGCTAACCAATAAGTCCGGTTTGACAGAAGTGGTGGGGGTAGGAGTGAATTAAAAAGTAACGTCACTTAACTTAGCACAACGCGAAATCCATTCAGCTTCAGCTGCCTTTCTTTCCTGGTCGTTCCGTTTCCATTTCAATTTTAGTTTATTCTATTTTATTTCAAGTTCATCATGGAAGAGCTTGAAAATCTTTTTCGCCTCTACCTCAACGGACAAGGACTGTTGTCGGATGACGATATTATAAGTGCTTTTGAGGTGTATTTTGAACATCAAAATCCTCGTGCGATGCGTCGACTGGAGCTACAGGGTCCATTTTCCCTAGGTTTGGAGTAACTTTAAAAGACGCTGGCGATGGCGAGGACCAACGACACATGACGCGTTAAAAAAAACACGACAAAACGCGGCAAAAAGCTGTGCACTGTTACCCCTGAGTAAGGTTAAAGACGATTCCTAAAGTTTGTGCCCTGGGAGATAACGCGCCTTATGTATAAGACCGAATAAGTCGAACTTAAGGAAATAAGTTTGAACTTGGGCGACGCGCATGCGCAGTTGAGATAAATCCGAACACATCTTTCCGACTTTAGTCTTTAGGAACTCTCTACTCTCTCTCCCTCTCTTTGGCACATGGCACACAAAAATATCAGGTAGTTAGTGTATTTTTTGTGACCCGACAGCGGGACTGTTACGGGAGACTGATAACGAGTTCGGCAATGTTCGGGTTCGCTTTGCGTTCAGCTTCACTTCTCCTGCTAGACTCTCCTGACCGAACGACACCAAAAATGTTTGATTTCAGGAGTCGTTGCTAAGAAGCTATCATTCATAATGATTATAGTATTCAGAGTATTCATATTCAGTGTAATGCTTTCAAAGGCATGCTTTTATGTTCATGAGTGGTTTGATATATTATTTCAAAATAATCATTATGAATGATCTTCGACAGCCACGTTTTTTGTTCCAACCCTATTGAATGCATGAATGATAATGAGAAACTTCTCTGAGGCATGCGTGAATCTACCAGTGAGCCAGTTCCCAACTACCTACTACCCTCTATATTTGTGCACAAAGTACCTTGCTATGAATTCATCGAATTTCATTATATCCCTTATGTGGTAAGCCATCTTGTAATGTGGGATAAACACAAAATAAAAACGCTGCAAAGTCCTTGTCACATGGGTTTATTATTCTATTGGAGTTCTAGAGATTCTTGTTGGCTGTTAAATTTATTGTTTCCTTCATGTGGAATGATTGAAATAGCTATTTCTGATGATTTCCACCAATTTTGGCCCCCAAAACATGAAATAGGTACGCTTTTTTTTCTTTTTTTTTTTAGATCATCTTTGATCATTGGTAGTGGCATTTAATGGTCTTGATTCACCTGTTTACACTTTTTCCAATGTTATTATACACATTGATGGTGATTTCAGACAGTTTTCAAGGTTTTTGACTCATAAAAAACCAATTTTGGGAGCTGAACCTTTGGTAAAACCTCAATTTCCGCGTCTTTGGTCAAAATCGACATCATATTCGGTCTTCTCGTCCCCAAAAACATGGAAAAAGATACCTCAAAAGCTCATTTTACTAACATGTTGCTAAAACGCAAAAAGTACCTATTTTTACACACATTTTCACTCATAACATCCCTGGGTATATTCCGATCGGGCTGAAAAGTTTCGGGACACAACTAGGGCCCAAATGGAGCATGTGTGCGAAAGAACGATTTTTTTAGATCGAAAATGAAGCCTGTACACGTGATACGGCGTACGGCGGACGGCGGACGGACATAGCATTTTTGGAATCTACGCACCTTGAAACGGAAAAGAAAAGATTTTGAGGGGGTGTTATAAAAATTTTTTGCTGAGCGAATACATAGGTGTATTATTCACAGAATAATAAACCAATACACCTTTAGCTTACCACTAATTTATCACACAGACATAATTTATCAAACAGAAGTCTGTCTGTGTTTATGTGAGTACTTACCTGATGATGCTCAGAAGTTGAGTGAAAAGCTTTGTGTACTTAATAAATTAGTGGTAAGCTAAAGGTGTATTTATTTTGTGTTTATCCCACATTACCTTGCTATGGATTTTCCACGGAAAAGTTAGCGCTGGCGAAACTTTTTGATGAATTTGTATGCGACATTTAGGGATTTGTTGGGACTCGCACCGAACGTAAATATTTCAATAAGACTTCGTTTGGTTCACGGAATTTTTTGGGGGTTCCGTTTGCAGAGTATGGATCTAGACAGAATTTTAGTCGTCGTAAGGTGTAGTTTGTTTTTTAAATCGAGTTGGTTGCATCGAATTATACTACGTAGTGTAATTCGATGGTTGGTTGATCCGTGGTATCATTTCATTTGAAGAGTGATGGCTCTTTTGGATTTTGTTGATAGGTACTTTAGCAACTTGAGCAAACGTTTTGCTTCATGAATAACAACAAATAATGAATTAATGATTGAATTATTTAATCCCGCGCATTTGTATTAAATTGTAATTCACAGGCCGGCTACAATACTCGACTTGGGGCTTACCTGTGAGGAGGACGAGGGTAGGTATCGACCACAGAAAACAGTGATCTACGCAGAAGGGGCATCTGTACAGGTAAATTATTGCACAACGGTTTATTACTACGAATAATTCATTAATGAATTATCTCTTGAATCCGCATATTTATGAAACAGTAATATTGCCCGGCTGGCTCCAGTACTTGATTTACGAATTTCCTTGGACGACCACGAGGGTAGGTACTGACCACAGAAAACAGTGATCTACGCAGAAGGGGGCATCTACAGGTAAGTAATAAACCGTTGTTAATCATTTGCAGCGGTTTTTGCTCTAGAATTCATGCTCATTGACAAAAACCACGGAATGTGCACCATGGAATCAACTGCAGCAATTTTGATTCCTACGGTAAAAACGCTAAGGCGCTAATCATGTTAACTACAGCGGTAGGTATTTGTCAATAAATAGGTCTTCCCGACTGCTTGCCAAAGTTGGGCGACAGATGGATTATAACTACACGGGAGATGAGTATTATCATGGCTGGCTTCATGCACGAAATGTTGAGGGTCTGCTAGGATACTTGACCTTCAAGACTTGAAAGTTGTGCGTAATGGTATAACGTCAACGCCCGAATTCTAATATCCGTCGGGACCGCTCTGGCTCTGGGAAAACAAACACGAATCGTTCGTTTTCCATATATGAATCTGGCGAAACAATAAGTTTGAAACATAATATTTTGGTTTACTTTGGACCAAGTAGTCGCACACAGAAGCCCAAGCCTGCGCCTAATTTAATAGATAGAAAAATACATTTCAGTTGTTTTTCATACATAATAGGGGTCAAAATTGGATTGTGTGGGGGGGGGGGGGGGGGGTTAACAATTGGTATTAAGGGCTAAAATCCACACTAACCTGACGTTATGTTGGATGGTGATTCACGACACAAAAAGAGGGACTATTTCGATGATAAAATATTTTTAACTAAACAGAGTGGGTCAAATTTGACTTTGTAAGGTTCAAAAATCGGTAAAAATGTCTAAAATCACGAAAAAATTATTATAATGTTACGAAAAGTGGTATGGTTTCGCGCTATATAATCTTTTTACACATTAGTGTAAATATATTTCTTTGAAAATTCGCTCTTGTAGCCATGCTGCATGACTGGAACTTTTTCTTTACGTAGGTGCCTATGTGCACCACCTACCAATCGTGAATGTTCTCCGTGAATTTACAAAACTAGGGTCTTGGCATTATGCCAAGTAGGTAGGTACTGAGGTAGGTAAGGTACGAACTAGGTACGTTGATACCATATCGCCCTGAACGTTGTCCCATCGCAACGTTAAGCCCTCCTTAATTGTTTAAAGGAATATGTTAATAGCAAACCGAACATTTTCCCCTCCCAAAAGGTATACTTTTTTTAAACCAAAAGGAAGAGAAAAACGCTGCAAATCCCTGCACAACGGTTTATTATTTTGTACAGAATACCCTTCTGTTACAGATCACAGCTCTCTGTATAGATAACCCGTCTATATAATATGATATGTACTATTCTATGCATATTATGTAGATCGCAGACCCTCCGTAGGTTAGTGGTACCTAACCCCGTACTCGTTACTAGGTACCTACCTAAATCACGAGTTAAATGTTGCTAAAATAATTCTGTCGATGGCAAACAGTAACTAAAATGGAAAAAAGAAACGCAAATAATGAAGTTGTGAAGGAAAATTGCTTTTGTGGAGTGAAATAGATGCCCCTTCTGCGTAGACCTCAGTTTTCTGTGGCCAGTACCTACCCTCGTGGTCAAGTATAATGAACCGTTGTATAATAACTTGCCCATCAATAATACTTCAACGGTTGGTCAAGTTGCAAAAGTACCGATCAACAAAATTCAGCCCCTTCTTGGTAGATGAACCGTTGTGTAATAATTTAACGTTGTTAATTTACCGTTGTGCAATAATTTACCGTTATGTAATAATTTACCGTTGTGTAATAATTTACCATTGTGTAATAATTTACCCATCAATAATACTTCAAAGTTTGTTCTAGTTTCACAAGTGCCTACCAACAAAATCCAATAGTCCATCACTTATCAAATGAAATAATATCACAGAACAACCAACTCGACTTCATACAGCCATCCTTGATTATAATCAGGTGCTCCCTAGTGACGATTATCCGGGCCGGATTTATACCGTTTGATTCACGATCGTGTTGACGAAGCTTTTTGGTGCTCACGAACGGCTGGACGTACAATGCTCCGGGTGGTCTCAAAAAATTGTTTATCTCAAGACAAATTTAATAACGTAAAAAAACCATACCCTTCTTCCGAAAGTTTTCGAACTACGGCGTTCTGAAAATTTCAACCCCTATTTTGAACCCCTTAGAGATGACTGACAGTAACGCCGAGCTTCGAGGACCAACTGCACCCCGAACGGAACCTATAACCCGAATTTCATCAATTTTTTTTTTCATGGTAATTAAGAAAAGTGGTCATTACGGCGTAAGCGTACGGCGGACAGACAGACATTTTTTTATTGCATTTTCGGATTCTACATAGTATCTTGAAACGTAAACCATCAATATTTGAGGGGGGGGTTAGATTTTTTTTTTTTTTTTCATGCTCGATTCCAATGGTTCATTATTGAAAATAATGAACCAAAAAACATGTTTACTAACAAAAAGGTGTGCACTGGCGCCATTTAAAGTTTCAGCATGGCAGGTAGACTAGTACACATGTAAATCTGTGGTTTCACTCGGTGTAGTACTACTCAGTAGCGGTGTAGTAGGTACCTGTATAATATAGAGATAGGCAATCTGAGACATCCGAAGTACGCACAAATATTTGAGCTGTCAGGCAAAAGTAAACCTTCAAGTCTTAGCAAAAGCATGTTAAATGTTAAAAAATATCTAATTGGAATATGGTGTTAAATACCTACTCATTCCACCCAGTGATTTCATTTATACCAAATTTGTACATCAATGCGGTCAGGTCACTAGGGACGCCCGGCAAGAAAACAGAAAAACTCGAAAGCCACGATGAACACTGTTCACACGACAGAACAAGCACAGCCGTCCTTAGCAAGAAAGTCCTAAGTCCATTTTTGCGCTTTTTGAGGTAAGGGCATGATCTTGAAATCGATTAAGCGCCACCTTTTGAACTAGTCTTGAACGTCCATTTCGTCTCCATTTCTAGACGCGTCCATGAAAACGGCCTGAAAAATCACTTTGTCCTATGTCCATTTCGCAAGTTTAGCCAATCATACCAGGCTAGAACGTCCCAAGTGAGTCGTACTAGGCTTAAACGTCCTATATACAGAGAGAACGATGGAGATATGGCAGTCTAGCTTAGTTCAACTGGAAAAACTATTGTGGCTGGCACTAGGCCAGTTGAGGAATAAAAGAACGCCTGTTTATAATGACGTCAAGTTTCACTCTTCCACTAGCAACAATCGTAGTTCTCAACACAGCACCGGGCCAAGGCAAAAAAAAAGTCCCAGTCATGCGATAAGAGCGAATTTTCACATAAGTAATTGCGTAAAAAGATTACCTATATAGGTACCATGCGCGAAACCGTACCACTTTTCGTAACGTTACCTATATAATTTTTTTCGTGATACTAGCCATCTTGACCGATTTGTTACCCTTATAAGTTCAAATTTGACCCACTCTTTCTGTCTTGAATCACAATCCCACACAACTTCAGGCGAGAATATGGATTTTAGCCCTTAGTACCAATTGTTGACCCCCCAAAGTCCATATTTGACCCCTATTCTGTATGAAAACAACTGCAATTGTATTTTGCTTCCGAGTCTGCGAAGCAGCGGAAGCCTTGTGTTCACTTTCGTGAGCCAAAAAATTTTTGTCTTCAGAAATCAAAATTTCCACTTGCATTTTGCGTTTCAAAGCCTACTGAACAAATTTGGTTCCGTGTCTGTCGGTCTGTGAGTCTGTGAGTCTGTGAATCTGTGAATCTGTGAGTCTGTGAGTCTGTGAGTCTGTCCGCATTTCCTTGTTACAGCCATAACTTCCACGATTTTGAATTGATTCAGCTCAAATTTTGAGGGATGGTGCGGATAAGGCCCCTTGAGGTCCCATACAAATTTCAACATGATTGATCCAGCGGTACGCCCTGCGCATGCGCTAACGTTAAATTCAACAAACACGCATAACTTTCACAATTTTGATTCAATTTCGCTCAAATTTTCAAGGGTTGTTTGGACAAGGCCTAGTGAGTTCCAGTATGAATTTCAGCATGATGGGACCCTCGGTGCGCTCTGCGCATGCGCTGGCGTGAAATAGATTCAATTTCCTTGTTACAGCCGTAGTAACCAAAGATTTCACCCAATTTCAATGTAATTCTCAGGGATTAAGCGGGTAGGGCCCATTGAGGTCCCATATAAATTTCAACATGATAGAGCCAGCGGTTCGCCCTGCGCATGCGCTCTGTCTGTCTGTCTGTCCTTCTATGCACGGCCAAACGGCTCGACGGATATCGACCAAATTTGGCACGAATATCCAGTAGGCTCCCAAGTTGTGCAACGTCGCATTTTCAATTCCCTGACCATAGCGGAACTATGGTCGACCATGGTCAACTCCTGAATGGCTTGACGGATATCGACCAAATTTGGCACGAATATCCAGTAGGCTCCCAAGTTGTGCAACGTCGCATTTTTAATTCCCTGACCATAGCGGAACTATGGTCGACCATGGTCAACTCCTGAATGGCTTGATGGATATCGACCAAATTTGGCACGAATATCCAGTAGGCTCCCAAGTTGTGCAACGTCGCATTTTTAATTCCCTGACCATAGCGGAACTATGGTCGACCATGGTCAACTTCGTTAATTGAAATGGTAACCCCTATTTTTTATCGCGTATTCGTAATCTACGTGAAATTCTATCTACGATCGACCCTTCGGACTTCCCCCGCGGTCGACCATAGCGCATCCATGGGCCCCTCCATGGTCGAATCCCGAATTGCTCAACGGATATCGACCAAATTTGGCACGAATATCCAGTAGGCTCCCAAGTTGTGCAACGTCGCATTTTTAATTCCCTGACCATAGCGGAACTATGGTCGACCATGGTCAACTCCTGAATGGCTTGATGGATATCGACCAAATTTGGCACGAATATCCAGTAGGCTCCCAAGTTGTGCAACGTCGCATTTTTAATTCCCTGACCATAGCGGAACTATGGTCGACCATGGTCAACTTCGTTAATTGAAATGGTAACCCCTATTTTTTATCGCGTATTCGTAATCTACGTGAAATTCTATCTACGATCGACCCTGCGGACTACCCCCGCGGTCGACCTTAGCGCATCCATGGGCCCCTCCATGGTCGAATCCCGAATTGCTCAACGGATATCGACCAAATTTGGCACGAATATCCAGTAGGCTCCCAAGTTGTGCAACGTCGCATTTTTAATTCCCTGACCATAGCGGAAATATGGTCGACCATGGTCAACTCCTGAATGGCTTGACGGATTTTGATAAAATTGGGCATAAATACCCGGTAGGCTATGGGATTTTTCCGTCGTTTGTTGGTTCCACGATACTGCGTACAGCGAATCTCGGATAGCGAGCGAAGCGAGCGGTCAGGCTAGTTATGTATAATGGACGTAATGTATTATGGAAGTCATGTTATGTATAATATGTATATTTCATGTAATGTTATGTAATGTTATGTTATGTAATGTAATGTTATGTAATATGTATATTTAACGTTATGTAATGTTATGTAATGTAATGTAATGTAATGTTATTTTGCTTCCGAGTCTGTTCTATTTTATAATGGGTCACTCTGATTGTGACGAGGAAGCTCCTGTGCCATCACCTTGGCAGTGTATTTCCGTCTTTACTCACCTTCCATTCCAGTTTCAGTGACATTATACCTATCAATTGTTCGCGATTTTAGCCGGTTCTACCAATTTTTGACCCACTCAAAGTCAAATGTGACCCTCTCTTTTTTTTTTTGGAAAATTTTTTATCATCGAAATAGTCCCTCCTTCCGTGTAAGCTGCAATGTCCAATGGTGATAACCCAGGAAGGTCAACAGGTCATCAATCAAGCGTATGGATGTTGTAAGCTAGCATCATGTACAAGGTCATGCTGTGTGCAGGGCTACTAGGCTATAAAGTCCTATGCCCATCCAGTTAGCTAAAACTGCCAATTATTGCTCAGATAAAAAATGTTCTCAAGGTTTGGTTATGAATTGAAAAATAGGGGAATAGATTTGAAAGAAAGTGGTGGAAGAAGGATATCTCTAGCTTGAACTGTACGGACGGCACCGATGATTTCACTAGAACTCGTTTTTCTCAAAATGAGTAAAATGGACTTGGGACGTTCTTACTAAGGTTGGTTTTTTTAAAGCCCTCCTCCGGTAACTCAGCCCCCTGGGGGTCCTTGGGTGGTGATTTTTCATACACCCACTCTCGAGGGGCCCTAGAGGACGTGCACCAAATTTCAACCCTCGGGATCATCAGATGCCGGAGTTATGGAAGTTTGAAGATCCCTATTTTGCAAGTTTTTCTTGCTAATATGGAAGGTTTTCCAGTTTTTATTTGTCTTTGTTTCTCTTGTTCGACTTCTTTGACTGGGCTACAGCCTCACACATAACGGATCGAGCTTAAATTTTGTACACACTTCGGTTATGCTCCAAGGAAGTGCCTTTTGTGCATTCCTCCCCTACCCTTTCATCCTGGTGAGGGGGTTTCTAAGAGAGAGGAGAGGGTGTTAAGAGCTGAAATTTGGCATAATATTGTTTACTGGGGCTCCCTGAGCATGTGTTCAAAATGTGAAGCCGAGTTATAACGGTTTAGAAACGGTCAAATAACCTAACTGACGACATCACGTTTGGAGCGCTGTAACTTTCGTGTATAGATGTAATTTTCTGCGGCGATCTAAAAAAAAGTTCGAAACCAAATTTCAAGTTTTTTGAAAATTGAAAACAGTTTTCTTCTGAAAAAAAAATTGAGTGAGAAAAGAATGTTTACTGTGAAAGAAATGTTTACTTCATCAATGCAAAAACTTGCGATATCCCCCAAAAGCAACCCTACTGTAAAAATTTACCCGCCAAGAAAACCACCTCCTTAGCTCCAAAAAGAATTGCCACACTAGCCGGAAAGCGCCCGCCGAACAGCACTGAACAACATTTCAAGGTTTCATATCCAGGTACACATATCCAGCAGAGGGGAAGGAACAGGTGAGAAGCACCGAGCATGCAATTTTGGCGGGCAAAATGGATATCAGTCCTTTTTGCGGCTGAGAAGGTTTTCTTGGCGGGAGGGCCATACTTGTCAGGTGGTGGGTATCAATTTGTGAACTACCTCTTGTGGATGATCTCACCTGAAGGGGCGGCAGACTCGGGGGCGGTGGCGTTCGCGCAGTCCAACCCAGCAGTCATCGCCTATATAACCAGCCAACTCATCCGCGCCAGCCCACAGTTTGGCGTCCACCAACACTTTCTTCCCGCCAGCTGTTGAGTCGGCACGAATCGTAAAGGTAGGACAAGTTAATATCTTCCTTGAACCATCACCGAAAACCGGATTCGTCTATTCATAAGTGAACAACTGTACCTACTTGGTAACATTCAAGAAATTTGAAATTCTGAGATGCTTATTTTACCATTCAGAGGTAGGAAAGATTTCAACCTTTCTCAAAACATCACTGAAAACAAGGTATCTACGAGTAAGTAAAACATTTATTAGGAAGTATGAACTCAACTACGTATTTCAGAAATCCACACGTTTATACCATTCACTGCTGGGAAACCTAGATTGTAACATTCAAAGGTAAGACAATTTCCAACTTTCCTTACAGTAGGTACCTATCACCGAATCCATGGTATTATAATAATTTATGAGGTAGAAACAGATCTGGAAAGTGATGGAAGTCTAAAATAACCGAGCACTCCAACTACGTAGGTACCGTTCAGGAGCTTGGATTGTAGAGTAACATTCCAAGGTGGGACGATAATTTACAATCCTTCTCGAACTCTCACCAAAACAGGGTATTATTAGGAATTGGACGCATATTAATACATAGATAATTATCAATACCACCTACTGAACAGACTCTTAGATTTTATTATTCAAAGATGGGATCAATCAAATGTTCCTATTCCAATCTTACCAAACTCTCACCGAGAACACTGTAGGTAATACATTTCTAAAATAAAGTAATTATTTAATTTAATAATTATTTTCTAAGATAATTTTAGTACAAAGCAAAAGCTTAGATTCCGTCATTCAAAGACAGAGCAGTTTTCAATATTCCTCCAACTTTTATCAAAATGAGGGTAATTGAACAGCAGGTGTTACTAAATTATTTTAAATTTATATATTTACCTACTTCTTATTTGATTTGATTACGAAGTAATTAATTATCTGATGAATCTAAAAATAATGTAGTACCATCTACTGCACTGAAAGTTAGATTGCGCTGCCAAAGATTGTTCAGTTTCCAATCTTCATTAGACTATAATATATGTAGTAACCAAAATCAGTGTATAGAAGATCTTTCAACTATTTCATACTAATTAAATAATTTAATATGTCGGTACCAAACACCCACTGCCTAGAAGCTTAGATTGCTCCTATCTAAAATGTCCAAACATCACCGAAAATAGGCTGCTGAACATAAAGAACACTGTAGGTATAGAAATCTGAAATGTGTACAAGATAAATATAATTTAAGGTTGATAATAGGTGAAATAATGTACACCTACTGCCTGAGGTTACATAGATTTTACGAATAATCATAAATTATGCTCAGTCGGCCATGGGTAAGTTGTGGATATTGGGTAGGTGTATAATAGGTGTCATTTCAGTTTCATTAATTTCCATTCCAAACACCTCCGTAGGTTGGTAATTCGAATCTTCGTATTTGTAGGCCTGTTATATGCTAAATATAATATGCCTTCCGAAGATGAGTTGGGAAGGATAATTAGATAATTACTAATTTTGTGTGTGATGCCGTGAATAACAGTGGGATACAGAATATTTTTGAATGAAGTTGCGTTATGGGGAGCCTGCAGAGTAGTAGGGATATCATCAAGATCATCAAGATACCAATAGATCAAGATACCAATCATTCTTTCATAATCAGTAGCTTGGGTTAGATAGCTTGGGCGTCATTTTCAAATATGATAATTTCCGATCCATGAATTTGATCTATTGAATTCGGAGTTAGATGAGTTGAACAAATAATAATTTTGGCCTGTTAATGGGGCTTTTTGAAAGTAAGTTAAAGGAAGAAAAAGGGCAGTTTCAACTAGTAAGGCGTACTAATACCATTCGAATCCGAGAGGATCATGTCTCTGTAGGGAAAACGATTAAATTCATTACTCTGAAAGCTGGTTTGGGATGATAGTCTACTGGTTAGCCCCTTGGCTTAATTACCGACATGAAAAACTTGTATAATGTAGAGCAGGAGCGCTTCATCCGATATCCGTCTTCCCATAAATTTCATAGTTCAATAAATAATTTGATAGTTGAGCACCATTTGTCCTTCCGTTCTCAGTTTGACCCTTTCTCCCAGAATTCTGCGTTCTTCGGGTGCGCTAATCAGCGACAATATTATAACCGCGGTGTCATCTACGTACAAGGCGACTGTTTGTCAAGTATGCTTTAATCATTTGCATGTATGTATCGTACCTATGTATGTATCATTTGCATGTATGTTGAGACTCAAATATCCAAGATTTGACCTTTGTCTACAAGGCACCAACCTCTAGAGCCACCGACTCCTGTCTTCCTGTCGCCTGTGTTCCGAATGGAACGTCAAGCAATTGGGTGTGCGCATGGGTCACAAAGCGGTTTACATAATTTAAAAAAAGAAAAGAACAAGAAACTAGATTCCATTCTGAGAACTTTGACACCAACCGCTATAAATAGTTCTTTTTCTATGATCTTTCCAAGTTTCCATTAATTCTGACGTCACAGTGTGCAGGACCCACCTGCGAGAGGGGTGCAATGACGTCAGAATTACTGGAATATTTGGAAAATCATAGAAAAAGTCCTTATTGCAGGACAGTGCGGTTTTCATTAAAAAAAAAAAAAAATAAAAAAAAAAATATATGCGCATACCTCACTGGAATCCTGGAACACTGGAATTCAGTCAGTTGACATTGATTTCTTCTGCGGCAGCCTTTGAGCCTGAAACGTGACTCCTCAGGTACCTCCTGAATGGTACCTAGTAATATGGGATCGTACCTATCGTACATGAATCGTACCTAGTAATATGATATCGTACCTATAGCACATGTATCGTGCCTAGTAATATGATGAGGTACCCATCGTATATGTATCGTACCTAGTAATTGATTTCCTGTATAATTACCAGTTTTTATGTTCTAAAACTAACTTCAGATGATATTTTATAGTTTCAAACTAGATGCCGCTCAGATAAGGAGGAAGTTGCAGGTAGTAAGCTAGTTTAGGTAAACCAAGGCAAGTGGGATAGTTACATCCAGAATCAGTGCAAATTATCATAATGTTTCATGGTTGCTACCATGAGGCTTTATGAATTATTTGAATTTTTTGATAATACGAACTTTATGATAATTTGAAAACTTCGTTTTCACAAAATTTATTAGTAATTTATGATGATGAATATTGCTACTAAGGCTGTAATGTAAAATGCTTCTTCATCTCGGACCATATTTGATCAGATGTATGTGACAACTACAAGAAGTATACAATCATTTCACGAGCTATTAGAGAAAACAGGGAAATGGATGTAGCCAATATTCAAGTATAGGTAGGTACTTGCATAATATTACGGCGCTGAAAATTTCATATAAACTAGTTCCTTTCTTGAAAGCGTACCTACAAGATACAGCAGGCATCTACTTAGAGAGTAGCATCTCCTAAGCATCTCCTAAAAATAAACAAGAATAAAACACTCTCATCATACACCTCCCACTTCAGACGAGTGTCGCCTTTCATCTCCCTTCTTTCGTGAGATCGACACGATTTTTCCAACAGACTTTTTTATATTTTTCCTTAACTTTCCTTACCCAACGCGTAGGGTAAAATGAAATAATTCATTTTCATCTGCCTAAAAACAATTTCTGTAACTCACTCAGGATAAGAGTTTTTCGCTATGCACTAGACAACGTTATGGCAGAACAAAATTGTTCAAGTCCTTAAGAACTATAACCTTCGTTATAGTCGATTCTCGAGGGCACCGAATCTTTGTCAGTATCAAGTGGGTACAAGGACCAAAGTGAAGTTGAACAAAATGAAAATTGCAACTGTTGTTAGTTGCCTGTTGTTCTGATATCCACTGGCAAACGGATAGTCATATTTTTCAAACCGCACAATACAATTGTACATATTATTAAATAAAAACTAAATATTATAACTGTATTCTTAGATAATACGATCCATAGTATTGCAAATCAGCTCACTGGGATGCAACATTAGACTGTCCAACACGAAGAGGGAACAATGTAGGTATTGATTCTTGGTAATTATTTTATGCCAACTTTCGCCGCAACCCTATAAATAAACATACTCTGCAATTTTTCGCGGTTCTTTGACCTATCTTCATTAGGGTCCTATGTTCCACCAAATAGCATCCTCGATACCTATTGCCTTTGAGTGGGTAGGCAGGCATACCTATGGGATTTTCTAAAAGTATCTAACGGTAGGGAAAAATGTTTTCTATCGTGAGATGCGAGTGTCAGCAATCGTCATCCAAAATTAATTAATTATGACAAGAATTGGGGTCAACACTCTACCTCTTAAGTAAATCAACTTCTAATAAATTCCTACGTACGTCTCTTTGTTGAATAAACGGAAAAATAATCATTGCGGAACTGAATAATTCTCTAGACAGTAGTTTTCTATCTCTTCGGTGTTAGCATCATAATAGCTTGAAGTAATTAGTGGGGAGGAGGGGTTTCTTCAAATAACTTGTTACTCTAAAAGGTTTAAATTGGTGTTCCGGAGAGACCTCTTTTCTTTCGCTGAATAAACAAATTTATCACAATAACGACGGCAGCCAGTGTCTCGTTTTAAAAAGGCAGATTAAGTCGGCACTTTATTCAGCCGCCGATTACAATTTCCAGCACGTGCTCATTAAGTAGGTACCTACCTACGTTCCTATTTATATATCCGTGCAATACCGTAACTACTAAATTAATATTCTAGTCTGCCAATCGAGCATCGAAAAAAACCCACCAAAAATTTCATGGTTTCCGTTTCATGGTATACGTGGAATCCGAAAATGGAATTCAAAAAATTTCTGTCCGTCCGCCGTATGCCGGTGCGGTCACCATGAACCACTTATGAAATATGGTTTGTAGGTCCTGTTTGGGGTCTAGTTGGTCAGCGAAGCTCGGCGTTACTGCCGCTCATCTCTAAGGGGTGAAAAATAGGGGTTGATGTTTCCAGGACGCCATTATCTCGAAATTGTGTACGATTTTAAACTGACCTCGAACTTGGACAATTTTTGAGACCACCCGGAGCATTGTTCTTCCAACCGTTTGTTCACAGTGGGGCCCTGAATTTTGCACCGAAAAGATTCAACACGGTCGTGAATGAAAGGGAAAAAATCCCATATACCATTGCTAGGGAACACCCGATTATAATCACGCACGGCTGTAAAAAATCGAGTTGGTTGTTCCGTGATATTATTTCATTTGAAGAATGATTTAAAAAAAATATTTTGTTGATAGTATATTATTCTGTGAATAATACGCCCATGTATTCCCTCAGCAAAAAAAATTCGGAAACCTCCTCAAAACGTTTTCTTTTAAGATTCAAGGTGCGTGCGTAGGTTCCAAAAATGCAATGACCGTCCGCCGTATCATCCGTATCTGCTTTATTTTCTGTCTAAAAAAATTCGTTCTAACAGGCTCCATTTGGGCCCTAGTTGTGTCCCGAAACTGCAGCCCGATCGGAATATACCCAAGAGTGTTATGGGTGAAAAATGGGTGTAATAATAGGGATTTTAAGGGTTGTTTTTAGGTTTTAGTGAACATGAGCTTGAAGTATCGTTTTCCATGTTTTCAAGGCGATGAGACCGAATGTGAAGTCGTTTTTGACCAACAAGCGAAGAACTGAACAATCGTTATGCTTCATGAATAACAACAAATAATAAAATGAATTATTGAATCCACCGCATATTTACGAAAATGTATTTGCCCGGCTGTCTCCAGTACTCGATTTAGGACTTTCCTGGCGGAAGCAGAGGGTAGGTATTGGCCACAGAAAACAGATATCTACGCAGAAGGGGCGTACATTTATAAAGGTAAATAATAATCCGTAGTGTAATAATTTGCTGGGTTTATAAAGTTAACTTAACCTGCATGCAGAACGTAAATAGGTACAAGATAGGCGGTGGGCCCAAATGTCTTGCTGAAGGGGAAAAAGTAGAATGAATCGAACACAGCAAATGACTCACTCAACTAAAATAACTTTACACGAAGCTCAAACCAAACAAATCATAATTTTGCTGTTGCGAAACAGCGTTGGAAATTAACCAACCTAATTAGAATCTTCAACAAACGAAAAGTTCATTAGGTACTGAATAAAACGCAAGATGATTTCACAGGCTCAAACATACAATTATACATTTTTAAGAACTCTTTCATTAGAGCCCACATTTCAAAGTTGAATGGCTTTTCATTTTGGGGTTTGCTCAATGTCCAACATTTGACTCATTTGAGGTCTTACTTGAGACTAACGGATCGCTCAGTTCAATGGAAATTGAACGCACCTCTTAGGAAATTCTTCCACGGCGGTTTATAATTTTCTGTAAATATCGATAATGCTTCTGCTACTA
This sequence comes from Leptopterna dolabrata, assembly GCA_954871275.1. Lineage (NCBI taxonomy): Eukaryota > Metazoa > Arthropoda > Insecta > Hemiptera > Miridae > Leptopterna > Leptopterna dolabrata. Next base: position 27,881,134 of record OX940981.1, on the reverse strand, counting down.
TTCTGTAGGTGTGGAACACTCTTGAAGATCACTGCAATATACGAGTGAAGTATTAATGAGCAGATTAATGAGGTCATCAATTACAACAGACCCGAT